>OZ020485.1:4780426-5447121 GCA_963971405.1 Psococerastis gibbosa
AATCCATGTTTCCTGATAATCCTCGTCGCGAATTCCTGGGTATAACCGTTGTTAGTGGCGATCTCTAGAATAGTGTTCCTTTCCTGCCTGAAGTGTTCTGCTATGTAGTATTCTTGGAGGAAAGGAACACTATTCTAGAGATCGCCACTAACAACGGTTATACCCAGGAATTCGCGACGAGGATTATCAGGAAACATGGATTGAAGTACATCGCTCGACAAGTATACGCGGGCCAAAATATGACGAAGGAGGAACACCGCTACTTGAAGATTCCCTACATAGGAGATATTAGTATTAAGATAGGTAGATTGTTAGAACAGTGCATCACTAACAGTAGGGTTTCATACACTTGCCCTCCTAATCTAAGTAAACTGCTCATGAATTGTAAGGACAAAGTTGACAAGTTTAGGATGTCGGGTGTGTATAAACTCAGCTGTAAGGATTGTGACGCTAGCTACATTGGTCAATGTGGACGCAACTTCAGAGATAGGTTGAACGAGCACCGAAGGGCAATCGGTAAAAACGATTGCAATTCGGTGTTCGCCAATCACTTGCACGACAATGGCCATACTTGCGATTTTGACAACTTCCAGCTGATGCACTGTTCTAACAAGGGAAAAATTCTCGATAGGTTAGAGAGTATAGAAATAAATAAAGCTTTACACAATAACGAAAATCTAACCAACGAGATAATTTTCCAAAATTGCTCCCCACTCCTAATGTTATGTTCCCAACCCCGCCCACCTCCTACCAATTAATATTGTATCCCCCACCCCTCCTTGGTATGTATATAAAGGCGTGTTTCATTTATTTGTTTATCTCTGATGATGGTATTTTACCGAAACCGGTCACGTTTAATATATTTTATTGTGGATCAGTTGCGTCTCATTCTTTCTACAATTATAAGTATGATGAAGTTCCACGAAGTCACTTTGGAGAATCTCACTATGAGACATTGTTTCGATATGTTGCTTAGTTTTCGAGATATATCGATACGTTACTTAAAAATCGAAAAATGAAACTGAACCTAGACTGTACCCAAAAAATACCACTGGTTCGCCTGTTAGAATTAGTTTAGGTGGGGATTCCACCAACGCCAATAGTGATAGTAAATGTAGCAGACATTAAAGACACACTAAAAATGTCTGCTGCCACGTCAAAACTACATTTACTATCACTATTGACGTTGGTGGAATCCCCGCCTTAGGTCTAGCTTATGCTTCGGCTGTCCAGGGAAACACGAAAGTGGTAAATTGACGTATAAAGATTGTAATTTTATTTCCAGAAATACGTCAGAAGCAGTCGAAAAAAGCATCATTCGTGTACAAGGCACCAAATTCATCGACACAGGAGGCGGCTTTCTTATTGAAGAAAAAGACCTGGCCGCTGAAAATGAACCTAAAGAAATTGTCGAACATCCGCCACCCATTATTGAACCAGAGCGACCAACATGCTTGGAATGCAATGAAAAATTCCCCGACTCGTTTTTATTCCTAAACTTTGATTATCCTGTCTGCGACAGCTGCCGTGACAACGAAGACAAACATTCCCTCATAACTCGCACGGAGGCTAAGAACGAATACCTCCTTAAGGACTGTGATCTAGACAAGCGTGAGCCTCTCTTGAAGTTTATCAGAAGAAAGAATCCTCACAATCAAAACTGGGGCGAGATGAAACTATATTTGCAGGTAAATCAATAAATATGGCATATTTCTTCTTAGATTAAATACAATCATTACACATAAAAAACACAATAACGAAAGTATAAAATAGATTGTTGTAGAGCCATTTATTCATTTAATGTTAATTAAAATATTATAACACGCTATTATGTCTTTCACATGAAATATACAATATTAAATACATCAATCTAGGCGATCGTTCAGTCTAGTTCTGACCACAAACTTTAGTACCCACAAAACTTTCACATCCGTCACGTCACAAACGTTCATAAAGGCGCTTCTGAAAGTCCGATGTCTTTCCCGCCACAACCACGGGCAATGGCACAGGATGTGTTCCGGAGTTTCTTCTCAATCGTAGAGTCATCAATGGGATGACATAAAGTTGAACAACTGAACTCCACATTGCGATGTATATTATGACAAGGACTAATTCTTAAATCAACCCCAAACCCGCCCCCATCACCCCACTTTGGACACACCACAATTCCTTCCTGTATCCTAACCTAGTATCCCAAATACCTAGCGCGAATTCCCGGCATTGACCAACAGAAGAAGAAAAAACCCCGATCGGCCACAATTAACAATTATGAACGCTGAGGTTGTCAGTAGTTGCTGTGCGCGGTTCGGGCGTTTCCATTTAGATTTAATTTCTCCCTTATCTTATGGTGACTAAATGATTAAATTACTTATTTGCAGATACAAATTGAGCAGAGGGCTTTAGAAGTCTGGGGTTCGGAGGAGGCGCTAGAGAATAAACATCTGGAGCGGGATGAGAGTCGGGAGAAGGCCAAGTTTAAGAAGTATCAGAGGAATATGAAGGAGCTGCGAATGAATGTTAGAAGTAGTTTGTTTGATCGGACGACGAAAGCGTCGCATGTTCACGATTTTGGCGCAGAAACTTACAATGCTGATGAAGATGAGTATTCACATACTTGTACTGTTTGTGGGTTTTATGAGGCTTTTGAAAAGATGTAGTCTAATTTGGCAGCATATTTCCAAACGGTTTGAGTCAGATGATGGACCAGTAGAATCCTGGTTAATGAAATGTTTTATCAACATCTGCGGTCTACATCTCCAGGTGACATACTTAGACTTCGAATATTGTGTATCCACGGTAAGTTAAGGGCAAATTGTCTACCCTCACTTCGCGTTTATTTGTGCAAAGTCGATTATCAAAGGAAATTTCGATCTTTGAGCCGTCAAAAGTATCTAATTAATTAGCAGAAATGCTCCTCTACATTTCGATGTACGACATGTGGCGTTCACTAACACAAATTGACCACAATTATTCAAGTCCTTCCTCGGGACAGTCATACCAATAGTTTTTTTTACAATCAAATTCAATACCTGTAGCCATTATGTGTTGGAAATACCAACATCAAAAATCGCAGAAGAATTTCTTTTGTTTGTCTTGATAATTTTGACAACTCTGCGATTAATATTTCATGGAGTATTTGATTTTTACACCTATAAAGATTTTGCCCCTCCGATTGTCTCATTACCCGGGTTGTACTGTTCCCTCGCAATTTGAAAGTAGATTTTTGATATTTGATGTTTCTATAAAATCTCTGTTCATGCCAATTTTTATTGTTTTTTACAGCGTAATTAGCTTTTTATTTATTACTAATAGTTTGTGCTGTTAATTTGTTACTCATAGTAGTAGAATGGTTGGACACAGTCCCAGGCCACGGTGTGGGCCCATAGGACAGTGGACCTCCTGGAGTGGATTCCGAACCACTTGGGAAACACAGTGAAGTCACACGATTAGTTCGGAGGTGACCAGGACAAGTCCTACCATGTTTCCCTACCGGCACTGTGTACACGACCAAGTTATCTGCATCTTTGAACCTGCTCTGGTCCGCTGGATTCAACTTGGTATGGCGGCCGGCTTTACTCTTAGTAAAACAGGCAATAAAATTAAAATAAAAAAAAATAGAAAAGTACAATTTAGCACTAAATATTGAGCGTAGTCATCAAGTTAAGTGTCATAAATAGAAAAAATGTCCCTTTACATTTTGATATAGGCCATCATTAACGCGAGCACACTGCTGATTCCACGCCCTCTATAGCCGTAGCCAATGTTGTTGATATCATAATGTGCAGGAACATTTCTTCTAATTTATATTTTATAATGTTGATATGTCTCATTGAATCGTCTTCCCGTCGTGCTTGCTATGCTTTGTTTGGCATGTGGTTTTTGGACATTGTTACAGCCTGTTCTTTTTTGTTCGTTTATGTATATATAACAGTGAGTCCCCCTGAAGAGAAAGATTCCATAAATATTTTGTAAACAAAAAATTTTGCGAAATTTATTAATTTCTCTTTCCATAGCGGCAAAGTTATGAAAGTAGTTAGATGAAAATTTCATAAAAATGCATGCTTTTGAAGGAAATATTATTAACTTGTGGAAACCTAGATTAAGTGCATTATTTTTTTTAGAATTTTATACAAAACCTGTACTATTAAAACAACGCAAAATGCGCTTCTTGCTTAAAACCCATAATCAGTCAAATGAGTGTAGGGAAGTGTATTGTTTTTTAACTATATCTAATAATATTCTAAGAAAATTAGCTATTTTTTTTAGTTTCTCGTTATTGAGAAATGAATAGCAATACTAACACAATAATATAATGAGTCTGTATGTGTATGCAATTTATTGGTTATACATGCAGTATCTCTAGGTTTAAATACTTATTTTTGCTTGTACGTCGCCTTTGTAATGGAATGACGACAGCACGATAATGACGTTTCCAGACAGCTCTGTTGAGAGCGTCTTCTCTTATTGAGGCGAGATTCCTCAGGTCGTGTTCGATTTACATACACATAGCTTTTATCTTCTCTATTTTATTATCGTTGTTGTTATCAATCTATTTTGAAAACTATAAGTTATCTAAATCCGATGAACTATGGTAGATCTATTTGATTTCTGTTGTGTTATATTGTCTGATTTTTCTGTAGTAATAAGGCAAGTTGTTAGAAGTAAATAAAAAAAATATATATTATGCGTCATAGGCTAATCTATTAACTGAAATTAGAGAATTAAGAAAAATCTGGACTTGGCGGGATTCGCAACCAAGCTGGTCTACCTGTAAGGCGTGTATTCCACTGGTCAATTTTTCCGTCAATTGTGATTTAAAAGAATGAGATTATTGTTTTTAAGGAGACTATTATGTAGATACGTGAAGTTAATAACTTAATTCATAATAGATAAGTTAAGTATCTACATAATAGTCTCCTTCAAAAAAATCTCAACTTCTTTTAATCATTTTAATCAATTTCGAAAAAATTGACCAGTGGAATACAAGCCTAAAGATGATGTCACGGGTAGGCATAGATTAAGAGTTCGAATCCCGTCAAGTCCAGATTTGTCTAAATACTCTAAATCCTCTAATTTAGTTAATAAATTTATAACGAGGAGGTTGCCTCTTCAACACAAGTTAGCTTAGTGTAAGTATTATATACCATATAATGCTGCAATATACAGTAAATGTACACGCTTATAATTTCACCGTTCACATCATATACGATACCTTCCATTTTATTCTGTATTTTATTTTTTCATTGCCTTGTACTGTATTTTCTTGTACTTTTTGCTTTCCAATTTATACGAAGTGTAAGGAAAGCTTTGTGATAGTCAAAATTTTCGATTCCGAGATTTCAACGGATTTACACGTTTCGAGGTACCAGGAACCCAAAAAAGTGGCTTTTACGAAATGTCTGTCTGTCTGTCTGTCTGTCGCTCTGTCTGTTCATTTCAGGGCAAACTACTGGGTCGATTTTGATGAAATTTGGCATGTAGGTTCACAAAATTCATACCTCGGGACAATTATTTTTATTTGGGGCTAACTCAATTTGGGGGGGTTTTATTCTCAAAAAACTATAAAAAAACTTCAAAAAAAATTATTTCTCAAAAACGGCTCCAACGATTTCTTTTAAATTCACATATATTGTAGGCGTTATTAATGTTGACAAAATGCGGGGGTTGCTTGCCCCTTGATTGTTTGCTTCTGGGGGTAAAAAAAATTAAAATAACTAAATTTTAATGAAAATGACTAAAAAATAATTTTTCTGCGAAACCTTTCTATCGATATTTCTACCTTCAGGTATGTTTTAGGTGTTAACTTGAGTAACGAAACTGCATTGGTTGCTTTCCCAAAAAATATTTGGCTTTGCACAAAAAATTATTTTTTGAAAAAATGTTAGAAAATTCGCGCTCAAATGCATTGTGTGCCCCGCAATTATTGCTGTGTGGTAATTAATGTGTTGGTCTGACCTTTCTAGAATTTATCTCACTTCCAGTGACGTCAGGTGGACAACCCCTCCCCTCTCAAAATAACGGAAATTTAACCACTGGAAAATTATTTACCATGAAATTACTCATATTCTCTATCTACTAATGTGCGTCAAATGGCCTACCAGCCAAGGACGGGCGTTGGCTGAAGAAGAAGAGGAAGATCTACTAATGTTGATAAATTGGAAAGCATGTTCGAGTAAACTAGGACCGGTTCTTTCAATTATTTTAAACAATAAGTGCAAAATACGCGGGAAATTCCGATTGATAAATTAATTCTCGGCTATATCTTTGGTGAGCGTTCAATTTTTTTCTCCCTAGCTTACACATCAATTAAAATTCTAAATATAATTCAAAATTCTACGTGTACATTTTAATGTTTATTAGTATTTCCTACAATTATTTAAAACAATCCAAGCATTCTCTTGTATTCCAATAATGTACTACTTTGAATCATTGATCAATAAATTCAGTGATTTTTCTCCTCGTTGACATGTTTTCCAAAAGCCGTTTTTTCTTCGGTGCTCTTCCAGTTGATTTTGTAGTGAGCGGGGACCTTTCTGGACGATTTGGTGTAAAGTCTAATGCTTTATTAGCTTGTCCTAGCACTTTATCGGTCCCATCTATCCCCGGACTAGATGCATCCTGTTTGCGCTTACCAGTTTTCACTGGATTGGTCTTCTTCACCCCATTTTTATGTTTGGAGACAGTTTGGGTGTCTTCCTTCTTTTCTTGTTTCCGAAGTTCATCTTGTTTTCGGATTATATCTTGTCTTCGGGCTTTTTTCCTCTCAATCAGCTCTTTAATTGGGGTAAATTGAGCCCTACTAGTGGACCACTGAGGCCGATAGTCTTTCTCCTGGAGCACTTTATAGGAGTCCTCATCGATGCCTACCAGCAGCCGAGTCCCGTGTAATTCCTCGTGCCTAGACAGAATTCTCCACTTTGAGACTTGCAGACCGGGGTTTTGTCTTCCTACCCTTTCCAGTAGATTTTCGTTTTGTAGCTTCTGTCTTCCTGTCAACCATAACAACCCCTTCTTCAGTTGAGGTATATCCTTAGCCAGAATGGCACATAATTGCGTGTCGCCCCATATGGGTAGATTTGGAACAATGTCCAAGATCCATTGCTTACTTTATTCGTTTGCAGGAGATATAATTAAATATTGCTCCCGACGGATCGTATACATAAATTTTGGCATCTCGACAGTGCTAGGGAGCTCAAAAAGAGCGTTTCCAATACTGTCGAGAAAGTCCAGCCTCTCGTTCTCACTAAAGGACCTAGAAGGCTTTGTAAAAACAGCAACCAGTAACTCCTGATTTGCTTTAGTTTGCTCAGCAAACGTTGGTCGAAGAGACGTGGGGTGGGAGAGCCCCGGTGTTGCAGGCACTTTTTGCAACTTATCATTAATTTGTGTTTCCATAGCAGTTACTTTTTTTTTCTTCAGAAAAAAAATAACCAAAAAAAAACGATACCTAAAATATATAAGATAGTCCTGTATTAGATCAGTAATGTCTCGTAAGTATCTTAGTTTGTGCGGAAACGACTTCATCAGCCACACCCCCTCTGTGAGGCTATATGGGACCAAGCCCTGCAGTAGTTGGCGATGACCAGTGGCCTCGACGGTGCCCCCCCCCCCTGTATCTAGCATGGCTCCATCCGGTCACCAGCCGGCACTACACGACACAGGGGATTTTCGACGACTGATAGGGCAGCCAGGCTCCGCTGGTTAGGCGACCAGGGCCCCTGTACTAATCGCCAGCCCATGAGTGCCAAACATGGTTTAAACCGCTGTACCCTCCGCATTCCCCCAACTGCAGGTTCCAATCTCAGTGCCACAGCAGACCATAGTGCCCTATTTCCCTCGTTGCCATAGTCAGTCTTATGTTCCTAGTTAGTCGTCGTCAATGTCGTCACTAGTTAGTCGTCAATGCGTCTCGTACCGAGAATGCTGCAGGAATAGAGAGGGAAAAGGATGGAGTTACGGGTTTGCTAGAAAAAAAGGGTAAGGAAGAAGGATTAGGAAAAGGATAAGGAAAACACACTTTTGACCGGGTTGACGGTTCAGGCGGTGTAAATGGAGCCTTTGGCATTATTCTAAGCCGACACCAAACGGCATAGCTAGGTAGGTAATAAACATATTCATTATGTATTTAGTTACTTTTTACAATCAGGTTGCCTGGTTGGGACACTCCCTCCCGTCTCTCCACCTCTGATCGTTCGGTACTTCCTCTGGTACTAGTCCCATGAGATAGTCATGCTTGTACTGTGAAATAACGCCGAAATGTACAGTCGGCGCAAGTTATTTTGAATTTAGTTTTTCCGCTCTACGGCGAGCTGCCTATTCTAGGATGCGAAGCTTGCACTATTTGTATAATAGGGGTAACATTAATTTCTATAGGTATAATGTTCATTGGCAGTTGAACGGTGATGAGCTTTTGCAGAGCAGTAGCGCATTAATTACGCATGTAAAGAATGTCTAGACCTACTGTATGTACGTGCGATAAACAATTCTATGTGCAGGCTAGTGAGGCGCCATACTGGAAATGATGTGACAGCTTTCCTGTATAGGCTAATCGTCACGGGCTTATGGGTAGCCTACCTAGCTATCATAGTTACCATGGGTTCTCAAACTTTTACCGCCGTGGCCCACACAGCATAAAGAAGCCAATATTGTCTGTGGCCCCCTACCCAGTTTACAAGGAAAAAGAAATCAATATCAAACTACATTGCTCTTTTTTTAATGCGACAAATGTGGCTGCATTTCACGGAAAAAATTTTGATGCTGCTGGGACGAATATTTTGCGAAAGAGCCACTCTCAGCTCCCCGTCGAGGTTTTTTAGTTTGTTTCGTTCTTTCAATTTTAATCCGTCGGGAGCGTCGAGAAGGACCGTTCTCATGATGCCGGAAATGGATACTTTCAGAACCTTAGCCAGTGCTGGATCACCAACTGTAGGCACACTAGGCAACAGCCTAAGGGCCCAGAGATGCCTGAGGGCCCACAATTTTTATAAAAAAGTTAATTTTTCAAAACACAATACCTCGAAAAATGTGCATTTCATAATAATATTGTAAAACTCAAATTTTTTAAATAGAAAGGTTTCCCGCCAAAACTGTATGGTATACTAAAAATATGTACTATTTAAATACAAATAGGCTATGATGTATTTTGTATTCAGTATTATTAGTTCATAGTTGCAACGTTTTATGTTAGTCCCCTTACCTAGTAAGACTATAGACATAGAGGCCATGTATAGAGGGGTTGCTATATAGGGGCCCACAGAAGGTTAATCCGGCCCGCGCCTTAGGCGCCCAATCCATTGACCGGCTAGGGCTAGTTCCAACAACGGTGACGTGGTAGCAGACATTCAAGACTTAGGTTGCGTTTCCACCGATCTCGCATTGCAGAATGCAAATGACATTGACGGAAATTAGAATTTTTCTTTTTATAGAAATCTATTAAAATGTCTGTACTTAACATATCCCATGACGCCATTTTTTAATTTTAATTTTTTTGTTTGTGATTTTACTGTATGATCATTGATCAATTTTAACTATTGCATAGAGGAAAATAAACATTTCCGTCAATTCTGCAATGCGAGGTCGGTGGAAACGCCACCTAAGTCTTAATGTCTGCTACCACGTCACCGTTGTTGGAAATAGCCCTAGCCGGTCAATGGAATGGGCACCTTAGCTACCAATGTTGGAATGTCATCAGTCCCACGTTCTTGAAATTCACAAATTTTTCCTCCCGAAGTCCCATGGCCCCCCTTGATAGAGCCCTTTGGCCCACAGTTTGAGAACCACTGGTATATAACTTACTGACAAAATTAAGTTAAGCTATTTTTTACCTAAACTATTCGTCTAGGTCTATATACCACTTTGAAATTGACCCACAACTTATTGTCTATACTATAAATAAACTTTATAGGCTATACTCAACATACTAATCAGCCAACTATAGGCTTAGGAAACTTCGACTAGTCTACCTACTGCAGTTGAATTATATAGGTCCATATTCTAGGAAAATTTTGTTAAGAGGGGGAAAACGTTACAGGTGTAAAACATATGAAGATATATACTGTACAGTAGTTTAGGTCCAATGATTCCCTCCCTCACGACACCTAAACGCCACTGACAATTGACAACCGTTTTTGAACATACTGTATATCAATTCGGACGATTGTGGGCAATTGGTGTTAGTGACGGTAACATATCATGTACCTATCAAAATGTCGAGAAATATTTCTTCTAATGACTGAATATTTTTTCTAGCTCTACAACGAATATATTTACTTTGAAATTCGACTTTGTACAAAAACTTTTAATGAAGGAAAGTCACCCTTTCACCGGTACCGGACCATAAAGAAAAATTCGGAAGCTAGGGAGTTTATATGCTTATACCTGGTGGAGGTTTTGTTTTATTGATTTTTTTGATAAGTTTCTGGGGAGTGCGTATGTAGGCTAATTAAATATTGGTTGTCATGGTTAATGCAATATAGATTTACAGTAAGTGTAACTTTGTGTGCGCCTATTGTTCTGTTGTATTCCACTGATCCAAATAATCTATTTCTGGTACGGACCGTACCGTACGGTACCCATAATGTGGCACAAATAAGGTATAGCCTATAGTCATTTACAGGTACACTTAGGCTATAAGGGATACGCACGTGACGTGCGCCCCTCATCCAGGGGGTGCCACTGTGATGATGGCAGAAGATATAGAGTAGAGTGGGGTAAAGGACCGCAGTTTTAGGTTTTCATTTTTTTTCTCCTCTCTATTAGCAGCTATAGAAACCCTTTTTGTCTCATCCGAAGTCTCATTACCTTGGCCTCTTATTACAAAAATAAATTTTACCTGCAGATTTTAGGTAAAGTGAGACAGCACTTTAAGTGGTGACCTGCGGTTGCGGACCTTTGCCCCACAGTGTGGGGTAAAAATCCGCACCTGAGGGGTAAAGGTCCCCGGCCGCGGATCTTTACCCCTCAGCAAATATTTCCACAAAATGCGCTTACTTGACCTTTATCATAACCCTTAAAAGTATATTAAGGGTATTTGCCATAGTCTGGCTCTCAAAAACAAGCAAATTGGTTTCCGCAATATCATTTTAATATCAATAATTTTTTCAAACAACAAAATGTACAAAAATTAAAGGTTCCATAAGTAATTAAGAGAACGCAACAAAAGGCAGCTCAAAAAAGGTCACGAAGTATAGCTAAGCAATGGCAACGAAGCGCATATCACTTATCATAATGCTCTAACTCCGGGATGGAATAAATTTCCCTTGTTCTACTAAATTTTACGGGAACTTGCACTTGGCCTATTATATCTGCCCACGAGTAGTTAAGGATGTCTTCGGGTACCGGCCACTTCCAGAGTTTCCCTGATGGTTTCATTCGGTCCGTCTTCATCCAATTGGATTACCCTGCCTGCAAAAACTTTTCCTTCATACCTAAAGGCTAGGAACTCGCCAACTTCTTTTTTAACCGGGCGCAAATTACTCTCTTCTTCTAGTGAGCTCAAATCATCGTTGCCTTCTTTGCTTTCCTCGAGTTCTGCCAAATCAGACTGAGACGTAGCCGAATCAAATTCCAATGTCTTCCTATAGCCTTTTTCAGGGTTTCTGCTGATTTAGCTGCCTTGGCGGCAGCCCTTTTCTTCTTTTCCTCCATGGCTTTTTCGGCTTTTTCCTTTTTTTCAGTCAACATAATTTTGTTGGGTGTTGAAGTCAGTACAGTTGACTTCAGTCCTCTCCCATTTCGTCTCCGCTTAACTTTAAGTTTTGGTAAAGGGAGAATGTCAGCAGGCGTTGTTGAGGTAGTTTCCACATTGGGAACTGATTGTATAATAAGGTATGCTAAATGCTTCAAAACCTACTTCAGTATTTTCAAATTCCCCCCCCCTCCCCCACTTGGTGCACTACCGGACCCCCCTCTTCTCCGAGAGTTGCTACAGATTGTGGGTAATTTATTGGTTTGAGGAGAGGGTTTGCGCCCCTTTGCTTTGAAATCCTGGTTCGGAACCTGAAAATAGTGCTTCGTAACGCACATCTAATGCTAAATATTATGAGCAGGGGTTCAGTGGAGTCTGTCGCGAATCACCTGCCCCCCCCCCCCCCCCGGGTCCTTAAAGGCTCTCGGCGGCCCTGCAGCATGAACCCGATTTTATGCAACTAATTCTTATCTTAAATTGTGCCCCTGCGTCACTACTTCAGCATTCGAAGTAGACCCATTTTGTAAAAAACCCTGACACATAGAGCCTTGTTACATTACAGCATGGCCATGGGTAGGTACCTATAAAAGAGCTGCAGCAGAAATACAAAGCACTTTGTTCACTACGAGCTAGCACAATGAACGGACTTTACTTGGTTGTCCTTTGTATGTTCGGAGTCGCTGCGGCTACGCTGGTATGTATGCTGTAAAATATATAATAATGGCGCATTCGCGATGCGCCTATGATAGTGGTGTCTTATAGATTTTTCATTTCCATAAACAAAAAATAACACAAACTTAGAGTTTTAGAAAAACTTGTTATAAACAACCCACTTGTGTTCTAGGACAAAGTTAATGTCATAACGATTATTTGGGTTTTACTAATTCGGGTTGTTATAACAAGTATTTCTGAAACTCTAAGTTTTTGTTATTTTTTGTTTATTAAAATGAAATACCACGAAGTCACGAGTAATCTAATTACCATATTTATGTTTTTCATTTCGTCATTTTTTTTTAAATTGAGTTTTATTTATTTATTTTTTCTAGAACTAAACTATCATGTAAGCGACCTCTTGGATTTGGTTTACATTAACAACAACTACCATAATTATTTACGGAATGTTAATTACGCCTACAAAGAAATCATTGGAGCCGTTTTTTATAAATAATTTTTTTAGCACATTATTTGGTGTTTTTTGAGGGTAAAACCCCCCCAAAATTGAGTTACCGGTAGCCAAACTTAAAAGATACAGTCCTGAGGTATGATTTCTGTGAACTTAAACACCTTGACATCTCCTTTTCTTTCCCCCGCAATGAACAAACTATAGTAATACAATTTTTTTTTGAAAAAATAGGCCCAAAGTAGTAGGGTTTGACGATTTTAACAACAGTAAAGCTTATAATTTACTGAGGACTACATTTATTTAATTTTTAACTTCGGTTGGGGGGAAGGAGGGGGCTGCAGCTCATTAAGCCCACCCCCTTGCCTACGGCCTTGGCGTATAAATAGGAAAGCAATAAATATATGAATAGGAAGAGGAAAATTTCAAAAAAAAAAAAAAAAAAAAATGGAATGGTGTAATCACGTACCGTAGGCCTACTTTTGTAGGTACCCTCGGAGGTTCAGCATCAACAGTTTGCAGCTGAGCCTCCGAGATACAATCTTGGCTACACAGATTCACTGGAAGTGTCCACCGCAGATATTTCGAAGTACGATTACAGAACGGCTACGACCTATCACCCCGGATTCTACTACTTCATCACGTTTTTGTATACATTGTAAATTTTTTGAGCAAGTTTTGTTCATATCTCTTTTGAAGTTTTAATTTTTCCTCTACAATCTATTTCATTTGAAAATTGCCGATCATTTACCCTTTAATAGCGGGGCACCACTGCCTGAGCTCGAGATTATATAAGGCTACAGGGGTGACTAATCCAACAAATTTATGACGATTTTTCCTTTGCAGACTGACGAACAGGCTTACGAGCAAAAGTACAACGATGTATTGGCAAAGGATCGGGCAATGTGCAAAATCATTTCCGGAGTCAGCGACTCGGTCCATGGTTTGGCAACTGGCTATGGAATTTTGACCAACGACGATGGTTTGAAGGTATAATTTTAAGTCAAGAATATATAGGCCTACCTTTCAACAAAATCAAAATATATATATAATCATATATATACAATAATTAACAAACAATATGTAGCCTATAGAACAAAAAAAAAAAAAACTGGAAAGGCAGTTTAAACTATAAAAACATGTATAGTACAACAGTACACCTATATAGTATTTGAAGGACTTTTTCTGATTTTGTAGGCCTATTTTAAATAAAGAAATAAATAAAATAAAATTAGTGACTCATTCAATTTTGCCCTGCCCATGGCCTTAATTATTTTTCATACTGCAGGTACTGTTTCTGTTTGTGAATTTGCCTGATACACGTCCTATGACGCCCATTCCATTGACCGGCTAGGGCTATTTCCAAAAGCAGTGACGTGGTAGCAGACATTCAAGACTTAGGTGGCGTTTCCACCGACCTCGCATTGCAGAATTTACGGAAATGTTTATTTTCCTCTATGCCATAGTTAAAATTGATCAATGATCATACAGGAAAACCACAAACAAACAAACTATAATTAAAAAAATGGCGTCATGGGATATGTTAAGTACAAACATTTTAATAGATTTCTATAAAAAGAAAAATTCTAATTTCCGTCAATGTCATTTGCATTCTGCAATGCGAGATCGGTGGAAACGCAACCTATGTCTTGAATGTCTGCTACCACGTCACTGTTTTTGGAAATAGCCCTAGCCGGTCAATGGAATGGGCACCTAAGTGACAACCCACATGGGCTACACGCAACGATATGCAACCGATCGAAAGGATCGACACTGCACTTCAATTTACCCCCATAACTTCTATTACATTCAGTTCACGAATTAGGTTATTTTGATTCTTGAAGGCTTTACATTTTAAGGTTAATTGTCACAACTACCTATACAATATTTTATGCGTGCACGCATAGCAAGTGAATGGTGTGTAAATAGCCTACTTCTCCTTTGGCATTATCTTAGGCTATTTTTTTTACAAGGGGCAGACAATTAGGGACGGATCCAGCCCAGTTAAAATAGGAAAAACAGAAAATAACTTGAATACAATTAATAAATGTAAATTTTGTAAATTTTGGGGCGGCTTCTCCCTAACCCCCCCCCCCCCCCCCGCATCCATCCATGCAGACAATACTGCTGACCTAATTTCTATATTCCTGCTGAGCATATAGAAACAGTTTTTGACGATTCTTTATTCATAACTTAGGCTGTTTTGGTTCTAGCGCTACATGGTTTGCATGCTGAACACCGGAAAGGCTATTTCAATCGACGGTGCCATGGACATGTCGACCATGTTTCAGAGAATGCCCCCAACACGTCGCCAGTTGTTGTCTGCAGTCGAGCAAAACTGCTCCCACTTATGTAAGTACTTTAGAACTTCTACTTTCCAAGGTTCTGAAGCAATGATTTACTGATTTGAAACTGAATTAGCCTAAATCATTAAATCGCACACAAAAAATAAACTTGAATAAAATTAATTTCCTACGATGCAATACATATAGTATACATATTACCTATGTATATTGTTTAATAGTTGCCTACACTAGGGTAATTTCAAGATTCTAAATTAAAATGGAGAGAATCGACTTTTGCTCCCCGGCCGGTTTTGCCGAAATGAAAATGAAAATTAGAAATACACCTAAAGTCAGGGGTGGACGGAGCGAGTTTTCAGGGTAAAGCGAGATGTCATTTGCCCCCCCCCCCCCCTTGGAACTGAAATTGAAAGGCGGCTGGCAAAAGCAGTACAACAGTCAAAAGTTCTTATTTTATTAAACTAATTAAGTTTTTTCAGTAAATTTTTTATCTTTAAATGTTGGTGATTGTGGTATTCTTTATGTCGGTAGCCTATTTTCGCCCGTATTGGCGCCCCCTTCAACTTTGGGACTACTTTAGTCGCTTTACCCTTCGTCCGGCGCTGCCTACAGTATATAATAGTACAATATGTGCTCATAAAATCTGTCTCATTCAGAGGCATTCCTGCCCCCCCCCCCCCTCTTATATCAGCGCCTAAAGAAGAAGACTATACCCAAATTAAGGTTGGTTCATAGGCGTTAGCCTCGTCATAATTTTTTTATCTTTATATTTCAGCCGAATCGACGCCAAAGGAGTCAGCCTGGATCGTGTACAACTGCTTCAAGGACAATCTTGGACCATACTACGTATTCGTTTAATCATTTCTGAGCAATGTGTGAGAACAATTAAAATTTCCATTTATTGGGTATCTTTGGAGTAGTTTTATTGTGTAGCCTAGATAGTCATGTACCCGTATACCACTGACGTTATTTATTTATTTAAGGACTTGTTATGGGCCCAGGCAGGGACGGATCCAGCCCATTTTTGGGGGGGGGGGGGGGGTAGCTGAGGGTCAAAATAGGAAAAACTTATGTAGGATCGACTAAATTAGAGCGTAATAACTTCATTTACAATGGATTTACCAAATTTGGGGGGGTTGGGCAGCTACTCCCCCTACCCCCCCTGTATCCGTCCTTGGGCCCAGGCCTACTAGTGGCCCATAGGAGCAATTTAAGGCCATGTACGCACGGACGGTTCTTGCAGACTGCAGTCGCGATTTGCCGACGTTTTTTCCAATGGAAGAAGAACCGGTCCAGGTTTACTCGAACATGCTTTCCTATTTATCAAGTAGGTATAGGTCCTGAGATAACAATTAGTAGTAATTTTTGAAGGAATTCTTAAATGGACATGTCCAATGTGCCAGCGACTCCTTAAATAATAAATAAAATAAAATAAACTTGAATTTACAAGATCTAATATAGGGGAGAGGCAGGCAAAGCGGAATGGTTAATTTTCAAGAACATCTCCCTCCACTCGTATTATAGTTATTAAACGGCATTATAGTTTGAATGATAGCCTGGGCCTTCAATTTGGGGGTGATGACAGATAAGAGCAGCTCTTTATAAGCGTGCTCAAGTTATTAAGCCAAATATGTGAGAAAACAGATGTGGGCAAAGTGGTTTCTACTGCGGGCAAAGTGGAAGTATGACGCGGGCAAAATGGAATAAGTAGACTAATTAAGGAAAACAATTTATTCAAGCTTCATAGCGTATGTTGACAGTTCTGGTGCATAAATGAAACCGCGCTTCATCATTTTCGGCTGCCTCAATTTCAATTGTAAGTCCTCGAACTCATAGACGTGCTTGTTTTGTTTTGTTAGTGTACTCCATACACTTAATAGTAAACTCAGTGGAGCCAATGTGAATTATATGGGATAAAGGACATCATTATATTCCACTGCAACCCAGGTGCCTTCCTCAAGATCTTCGGGTCGGATTGGACTTGGTGGGCATAGGTCTACTTCTTCAGCCAATTGAGACCCCTTCACCGTTCACGTATGGCAGCAAGTGCGGTTTCCATTGCCAACTCATCCCAGGAATGTTGGTTGGTTTTTCTGACGTATTAATGTGTACCATTCTTACCTAAAAACAAGAAACTTTGAAGATAAATTACACAATTCCACTTTGCCCGCATTTGTATGAATGTAATGAAAATTTACATTTCACTTTGCCCGCATGCTTATATTCCCATTTGCCCGCAACATCATCGATGTTAACAAAACATCTTCACTTCCCTCTCACATTAAATAGCTCAATGAAATCAACTTTATGTGATGTTAAAAACCCTAGCAACCAGGGAAAAAAAATAGAAAAAGGTGGGCCAGTAATTAAATTTTGTAAGCCTTATGTTTGTTTACCAAAATAATACAATATTTATAGAAAAAAACAAAATAAACTGTAACTTACCACATAATAAGTAGACGACGGCCATGATACCGCCAAGTGATGCAATGGTAGCTGGCGACCATTTTGGAGTCACTAGAGTGCTAGTGCGCCAAAACGTTCTGAATTTAAATTGAAATTCCACTTTGCCCGACCATTCCACTTTGCCCACTTCTCCCCTACAGTTTTTGTAATAATGGTTGCGCTCCCTCGTACCGTGAGGCGTGTGAGGGTCACGCATTATCTTGGGCGGCTATTACACTGACAATCCTCAGTGTAATAGCCGTCCAATCTAAGTGGTAGGCTACAGCCTTACAAGCTTAAAATTACTTAAACATAGACAATATACAAATATCAATTAAGTGTTTTGTGTTAATTGTTTTGCAATTGAGTGTTAAGTCTTAAGTGAGTGTTTTCAATTTGTTAGTTATGTATAAGGTTATTTTTGACTTATGACTGCTTTTGACATCGTATTCTGGTTTGTTATAGATGTGCTTAGAGTATATGTTGAAGGCTGATATATTGCCTTATATGTTGCCTTGGATTTCGGATATTATTCGCATTGTTTCCGTCAGAATTTTTGGCCATTGGCAAACTGCTATACGTTTTCGATGTCAATCTACACCGCCTGCAAGCGATAATGGGCAAGCTGAGGCAAGCTCACCACTGACGCAGTGAGACTGTCGAAAGTATAACTTAACCAAGTACAGATACGAGTGACCACTACTGACGCTAACTATATTGCCTACAAGAGTTGCTCAGGAGGCTAGGAACATTAGAGAGGTGGAGGAAATGGTGGTTCTTAGAAGAAAACTGAAGAGACACCTTATGGACAAATGTTTATATGTGGAGGACATAATGCAATGATTTTCTCATGATTCTCAGAACAGACTGTTGACGAATTCAAGATTGAATTATGAGTTTTATTATATTGTTAAATAAGTATATATGTATAGTAAAAGTAAAGTAAATTCGTGTCGGGGTGGTACTACCCGTGGTACAGGAGTTTTCAGGTTGCATCAACAGCCTCCTGTTTAACCTATCGACAGTCAGGGAAGACTGCCAGGACCGCCGGCTTTACATGCCCTCCGAAGCGTGGTAGTCAGAAGATAAATAATTGTACCACTAGAAAATTTTGGCATTCGGGTGGGACTCGAACCAGTCACCTTCTGGATGATAGTCCGAGTCGTTACCTCTACGCCATTCTGACTATTCTATGTATAGTACAAGCGCCAGATAGTATTTTAAACTGTATTGTATTCGTATATTGTAAAAAATAAACACTCTTAAACGGGCCTAGCCCATAGGGAAATGAAACAACAACTGTAACTGTATGTTTGGAAATATATTTGATTGATTGATTGATAGCATAAGTCGCACACAGGCCCTGCCTTGCGATATGCACTGAAAAAAACACATTATAAGGTGTGGCACTGAACAACTGTTATTGTTATATAGTAGCCTATTATTATAGACTGTACTGAAACCACTAACTACAACTTTTTATTGCCTCATATGCTATATTGTCTTCGGCTATGGGTTTTTATAAATAAGTAAGGATTTTTTATTGTTTCGATTACTAAGCCAACCTAGCGGAGTTAGGGCTATAAGGCCCTCTCTTACACTCAACTAGGAAGGCCCGGGACCGCCTGCTTCACATGCCCTCCGAAGCATGATAGAGCTGAAGGGCAACGATAGAGGAAATGTCAAAAAGTTGATAAACCAGCATTATTACAGGTATTCTTCTTGTAAAAACCCCCATCCATTTAATGAAATCCAAATAATTCTTATATATATTCTTTATTTTTTATTATTAAATGTTTGTTATGTAGGCTAATATGTATGTTGATTTATTTTTGTCCAATTTGGCGTGGCGCCCCCAGGCGATGGAGCACCCGCACCCGAAGCGGAACCCCCCCCCCCCCCTGTTCCGCTACTGATTTCGCTGCCTAGACATCTAGCTGCAACATTGATCCGTTTCCTCTTATGCGACTAAGGACCTTTTCTTGTGTTGTTATGTGCTCCTATAATTGGTTGGGTAATTTTTGACTTCATGTACCTCCTTTCCTGGAAATAATAATTATGTTTCCTCTGCTTTGGCACACATGGATACGTCAACTTTCAGGAGCCCGCCATAACAAGTTACACTTCAAAAATATTTTGGCTGACATCTCTTCATATCATTATTTAGGTATTTCTAGAGTTTCCATAGGAGAAATGGTCCCATTAGCTTAGTCAAGCCAATTAATTTAATATGTTGGTTTGATTGGCGCTGGAAAAAAGTGACGTGGCGAGAAATTAAAATTCAATGCTTTTGGCAGCAAGCGAATATCCCAACTCCCTTCTTGAGAACTCAAAGTATAACACAAGAACCGGTCCGAGTTTCGTCGAACATGCTTTCCAATTTATCAAGTAGTAGCTAGAGAAAATGAGTAACTTCATGGTAAATAATTTTCTTATAGTTAAATTTCCGATATTTCGGGGGGGGGGGGGGGGGCGTTGTCCACCTGACGTCAATGGAGGTGAGGTAAATTTTAGATAGGTCAGACCAACAAATTACCACCCAGCAATAATGGCAGGGCACGCAATGCATTTGACCGTGAATTATTTTTTCAACAATTTTTTTTTTTCACAAAACCAAATAGTTTTTAGGGAAAGCAATCTGTCCGGTTTCGTTACTCAATTTAACACCTAAAACATGCCTGAAGGTAGAAATCATCGATGGAAAGGTTTCACATAAAAATTATTTTTTAGTCATTTTTCATTAAAATTTAGTTATTTTTATTTTTTTACCCCCAGAAGCAAACTATTAAGGGGCAAGTGACCCCCAGCATTTTGTCAACAATAATAACGACTACAATATATGTGAATTTAAAAGAAATCGTTACAGCCGTTTTGGATAAATAATTTTTTTAGACTTTTTTTTGGAGTTTTTTTGGAATAAACCCCCCCCCCCAAATTGAGATAGCCCAAAATAAAAAATCGTCCCGAGGTATGATTTTTGTGAACCTACATGCCGAATTTCATCAAAATCGACTGAATAGTTTGCCCGGAAATCGACGAGCAGACAGACAGAGCGACAGACAGACAATTCGTGAAAACCACTTTCTTGGGTTCCAGGGACCTCAAAACGCGTAAATCTGTTGAAATGTCGGAATGAAAATTTTGACCATCACAAAGCTTTCCTTATACTACGCATAAATTGGAAAGCAAAAATTTGGTTGCCTGTAAGTCGGTTGCAAAGTCGGTTTACGGACGATAGCGTGACAATAACGCCTAAATGACTACATCTTACTTAAATAATAATATATGGCGGGAAAGAGAAAGAAATATGGAAAAGCCCTTAAAAGACCTTAAGTAGTTTGAATTTCGTGCGCACCCCCTGACGTTTCACACCAATGCCAAAGCCCTTGCTTGATCACCACAAATATAGCATGGCCTGAAAGAAGAAGAATAGACAAAGACATGGGTATAATTTAAATTAAGATAAGCCTTCCACATTAGCCCAAAAACTTACTTTAAACCTGCTAATGCAATTCAAATGGGATTGCTGGAAATGAATTTTTTCGCGTCATGTTTTTAAAAATTGTGTGTTCCACTCGTGTTTAATGGGTGAAGGGGTGAATTTAAAAATATATATTTATATTAGTTTGAAACCTTAAATCATACTGCTTCTAATGAGACATTAAAAATTAATTTTGGTTGAAAATTGCAGGCTGTGGAATGTTTTTACTCTATGCATGTAAATTCAAAACTACCCTTTAATCCTGTTTTTCGCCGAAACCCGGATGGCTTACACACTCACCTGAGCCTGAACGATGGGACGGATAGTAAAACTGAATATATGTCTGAAAAGAGTAAGAAAGGTGAAAAAGTAATAAATTAGCTTGAAGTTTTCAAATCAAAAAGGTCTATTTTCGATGAAAATCGGCAGATTCGGCCCAAATAATTTGGGCGCACTTCCTCACGTTTCCACCATTCAAAGTCGAACCCTTTGCCCTATCACAACAAATATAGCAAGGCATGGAAGAGGAAGAGTAAACAAAGACATGGGTAAAATTTAAATTGAGATAGACCTTCTACATCTGCCCAAAAAGTTGCTTTAAACCCCCATACGTATGCACATGACGCATCGTGGTTACGCATCGTGGTAACGCGTCGTGTTACGCGTCGTGGTAATACTTTTTCGTACATGCACCTAGTGTTCCAGCCAGCGCTCATCGATTTATTAGACGTTACGTCAATAGGAAAGATTAATATGCTCACCAATTTGCTTTACGTGTTAAAACTTGTTCCCGATCATTCTTCATCATTACACCGTCCGTCTTTGCCAGTGAAACAGAAGATTTACCATTTTTGCTGCAAGTGAACGTACTATTTTATTAATTGTTCTATTACAATTGTCTAGTGAATGGCCGACCACTTGATTGCCTGGTAAGTAGTTAGCGGAAAACAATTTATAGCTATTGTATTTATAATTTATTGTAGTTCCAGATGTACTCTGTAGTAAAGTAAACTCCAACATGTTCTACATCAGTTAGGCCCCCCAACCCCACCATTCCCCATATAGTGTCTGTATTGCCCTTGAATACCTATATTATTTTTAAGAGCTAACTCCATAAGTGGTATGCTATTGTGATGTTGTGTTGTTACATCTGTACCTACTGTATTGACGCATGTGTATGATTGCTTGTCATCCCAGGTTTTCAAAATAAATAAATAAATAAATGCATTTATTAATGACGCCATAACAGGGCATATTTTAAGAAATTTTCACTAGGTGGCACAAATTGAAATCCTATTCTATATAGTGTAAATTTCGCTCCATAAATAAGTTCTTCGCTAACGTTAAAAACGAAATTGCCGCCATTAATACGACGGACAACGTAACTTTTGACTATTTTTTTCCTTTCTTTTTCTAATTTCTAGTTTTGTAAGTCTTGGAATTTGAAATTTGTGCCCACTTTGTGTGGGGCAATATGCCCAAAAGTAGGGGGCAAAATCACTTCACTGGGGGCACGCTTGCCCCAATGGGGCTTCCCAAAATTATGCTCTGCGCCATAGCAATAGGCTTCCGCCATCAGCTTTATTGCAGCCCAATACAACACATAATCTGGCGAACCTCTGCTATTGACGAGCTGGGCACGTCTTAGGGTGTTTTCTGTCCATTTCTTCCAGGGTATCTCAGAGAATATTGAATAGGCTACAGACAGCATCGTCATCTATTGTACCAATTCATATTAGGGTAGCCTGATTAGAAAACTAAATTAGGTATCTGGAAAAGGTTACAAAATATCGAGATTTTTGTGAATTTTGTCGGGACAAATAAAAAAACTACCAAGAGGAAGGGTGGGCCTCCCTCAAGTCAAGAAGTACCGACGATCTGGTCAGGATCGCGATTTTGGAGTGGAGATTATTCAAGGAGGAAGAAGGCCTTAATCCAATAGTTGGCTTTCTACAGCCTTAAAATAAATGATGAAAAAAAATATATAAATTAAAATATTGTATATATTATATAATAGTATATTATATTACTGCCGTTCACTTTCGTAGGGTGGTTTTCGCGCTCTTATTTGAATTTTGACTGCAGATGATTTTTGAAGCTGTAAAACAGGCGTTTCCAAGATTTTCTAATTGGGTGCAAGAGAATGGAACTAAAATGTTATATTTATTTATTTAACATTTTCAAGTTACCTGTTGTATGTTTTGTTTTGTTTTTAGTTAAGCCGTAAGCGCCGACTGCACCGTCTATTGCCAGGAGCTATGGCCAGGCCTAGTATGAACATTTCACCATCAGACTCGGTAAATATTGTTTTCCAATTTCAGCATATTAGGCGTACAATACCATTGTGGAAATCTGAAATTTCAAGATTTCAATGGAAAATTATGAATTACTTTCCTATATTTATACGTAGGCCTTGTATACGGTAAGTGGAGCTTTGTGATGATCAAAATTTTCGACTCAGAGATTTTAACGGATTTACATGTTATGAGGTCCCAAGAACCCAAAAAAAAAAAACTATTTTCACGAAAGGTCTGTCACTCTGTTGCTCTGTCGCTCTTTCACTCTGTCGATTTCTGGCCAAACTACTCGGTCGATATCAAGATGAAATTTGGCATTTATGTTCAAAAAATCATTCCTCGGGACCATTTATTTTTATTTTAGGCCAACTAAATTTTGGGGGACTAGGTACGCAATTATATTCTGTATTCCGTATTCACAAAACATTCAAAAAAAAACTTATAAAAAACTATTTATCAGAAACTGCTCCAATGATTTCTTTTAAATTCTCATAAATTGTAGTCGTTGTTAATTTTAATGGAACGGCGGTGGGTCGCTTGCCTCTTGATAACTTCTTTTGGGGGTAAAAAAATAAAAATAACTCAATTTTCATGAAAAATAAATAAAAAATAATTTTTCAGCGGAACCTTTCTATCGTCGATGGTACAATTATTTATCTTCTGACTACCATGCTTCGGAGGGCATGTAAAGCCGGCGGTCCCGGCAGTCTTCCCTGACTGTCGATAGGTTAAACAGGAGGCTGTTGATGCAACCTGAAAACTCCTGTACCACGGGTAGTACCACCCCGACACGAATTTACTTTACTTTTATCGTCGATTATATTATATATATTATATTAGGTGTTAAATAGAGCAAAACCGAACAGGTTGCGTTCCCAAAAAAATATTAGGTTTTGTGCAAAAATTATTTTTTTGAAGAAATTATGGAAAACTCACGCTCCATTACCGTACATTATTAGGCCTACTTGGTTATAATATATTGGCCTGCCCATTCTAGAAAATTCAATCCCATTAATAAATTCAGTGCCTTGGGATAGGGGGATATCGAGGCCGGATTTGCAATTGAATTGCCTTTGAGGATCTTCCCAAAAAGTAGTTATTGCAAAATGTCTGACTGTTGGTGGTGTGCTATTCTATGCGTGATGGTGATTTATAGATATATATATAAATACGGTATCTGGATTTGGAAAGATTGCTATCCCAGCTCGGATTTGCCAATTTTTATGGAATTTTATATGGCTCATTTTGTAAAAAAAACAATTTTGTGGAATTAAGTGTAAATTTATTTATAGTGTTATTTTTATTTGTCTCATTTTAAAGGTAATTTAATTTGCATTATTTTGTATGATTTATTTCTTGCCATAAATAGATAATCATTAAAACACTTTTTAAAACAATTAAGTTTAAATTTACCTGGGTGAAATAGTTGGTTTTATGTGGACAGAAACCCCTGAGAAGAGATAGAGTGTATTTTGTCTAGGGTAGAGGAGATTTCAGCTGCCTATTGTGTGAGGTAATATCTGGCCTCATTAAATTTGTAGCTAGCTCCTTAGATCTCTAGTAAAATGCATTCTACTCATGCACGCTGGTGACTGGCCCCTTAGTGGCTTAAAGAGTTAGTCTGGGCATTACATTCCATCCGTCAAGAAGGGACTGGTACCAGTTACTAGTGTATATTGAGAGGAGGCCTTTATGAGAAGGAGTGAAAACAAGAAAAAAAAGAAGAACCTATAACATAAAATAAAGTCCCAAATGTTGCAAAACGATGAGACACCAAAAAAGTAATATTTCAATTTTTCTTGTTGCAGCAATTTATTAGTCATCCGGCTTTGGACAAATTGCTTAAATTATTGATATATATTAGAACACGCTACGATTTTTATAGAACAAAAAAAGCAACCGAATTATTTCTTCTTACTAACACTTCATATAATTCTACGATACACCCATTGATTAATGCCATCGATGTTCTGGTTGCGACCACTAGCACTTCTGGAGAACGCTGGTTTAACGCCTTATCCACTTACAATGAGCGAATGGCGCTGGAGAGACCTATGCCTGAGGAGCAAAATGCCGCTGTGACTCCAGCGTCTGCAGTAACCGGCAGCGATATCGCATATATCAGCGTTGTCGGTGGCAAAAGTGACAGTTCAAGTGGTAGTGGCACTATCAACGGTGTTAGTGGCAGTTCAATGGGCGGTGGCAGTGGCAGTACAGAGGGCAGTGTCAGTGGCAGTTCAATGGGTGGTGGCAGCAGCAATTCAATGGGCGGTGGGAGTGGCAGTTCAATGGGTGGTAGCAGTGGCAGTTCAATGGGCGGTGGCAGTGGCAGTTCAGAGGGCAGTGTCAGTGGCAGTTCAATGGGTGGCGGCAGCAGCAGTTCAATGGGCGGTGGGAGTGGCAGTTCAATGGGTGGTAGCAGTGGCGGGGTTGAAGCCGGTCCCTCTCGTCTATCTTTACCCGTAAGTGAACAAAATTGTTAATATATTTATTTTTACATTATACGCATACAAATGCGCATGTAAAAAGGTACGTGGCAAAATCGCCTAATAATCAAGTACATAGCTAGTTAAATCATTGAGTAGGTATTATGGTCCTATTGACAGTGTTGGTGCCCATATAGTGCCGAAAACTTTCCCCATACTTTCAACAATTTGGAGCCGCCTCGTATCCCCCCCTTTTCCCCAGAAAATGGGGAAAATTTAAGACAAAATATAGCCTAAATAATTAACTAATATGCATTTTCGTAATGCATAGAGTCACATTCACGCCTGTGACATCATGGCAATGGTAACCAAGTCGCACCTCATTCATTGCCACCTGTAGCTCATTCGAAGTAGGTTCACATCGAGGACCTGTACATTGTACATTACACAGGTTTGGCAATGGCTGAAATTCAGTGGAAAAATAAATGCCAATATAATGTCGGGTTAATTAATCGGGTCGTTGGTATCAAGGCCGTAGCCAGAAGCAGAAGGGGTCGGACCTCTCCCGAAATATTTCCATTGTACACTAGATATAGAATGGAGTTTTAAATATAGTTGGTTGGCATAGTAGAATACTAGGTGCAACAATTAAGTAGGTCTACGCCTATAAAAATAACTCTTAATGGTAATAATCTTTATTTTTAATTTTATTAGGCCCTATAATATTTATTTATTTATTTTAATACGTTATTTTCCAGTGGCTTGATGAGGTTAAAGCTATTGACGACGCTATACAACGCGAAGTGGAATGCTCTACTTCTGCAATATCTTGGCTTGTCGAATTCACAGGAGAGGCAGAGATTGAGCTACAAACTCATACCCTGCCCGAAAACGCATGGCAGTTCACTTCCATTTCCAATTTGTTTTTGGACTTGGTCCAAGATTTTGAAGACGCAAAAAGTGAATTGCTTAAAGCTTGGAGTGGAATGTGTACTAGAAAGCTCAGAAGGAGTTTAGTGAGAGAGTATTCTATGATTTCTGATGATGCTGGTCTTCAAAGAGTAGTTGAGGAAATGCGAGTGTGGTCAGGGTCAGATTCGGATTCAGAAGCAGAACCGGAGCCGGAGCCAGAACCGGAGCCGGAACCAAAGGTTGACCCGCGGGATCCTAAAGGGAAGAGGCCTCTAGGAAAAACTACATGGTTGGTGAAAGGCTCAAAGAAGACCCAGATTGAAACTGCCAAACCGGAAGAATCTAAGCAAGAGGAGCCCATGTCAGCAGAGGGGTCTAAAGCAGAAGAGTTTCAGCCTGTGGAGCCTATGAGGCGCAAGCCAGAGGATTCCAGCAGCGATCACGATTGACTGATGTTTTATATGTAATGAACTAAACTTTACTTGCTCAGACACTAAATAGCCCATTATTAATATTATGTTCTTGCCACAGACTTGAGTCTCTGACTAAAGCAACATTGGCCAAAACTCGCCATATTGTATACTTCATAGTGACTATATTTTTATTAGAAATTGACGAAGCCACATTTGGTTGTATATGTAACGTTTCATGTAATTTTGCTTCACATCAACTGTCGAGACCTATAGTTGGGATACAGCATAGATGAATACCAGATCACTAGTCAGACACAATCATCCTTAAACAAATGGTGGATCTTAAGCTGTGCCCGTTTTGAGGTTTAATATTTGCCTAGGACATGTTCTTCTTTCGTTCACTCCATTATTATACCATCCAAGGGTTTAACAAACTTCTTCGCAAGCCTGCATCAGAATATTCAAATAAGGTAATCATAACTTATGCAATAGTATACTACAGTTAATGCATATAAAAGGCCTACAATCGTAAGCCAATTCCATCATGTTTTCTTTGTACAAATGTACAATATACTTCCAATTGGTACTTTTTTTAGCTAAAGACGCGCATAGGCGACATTGCAACAATATATGGTAGTAGTAAGCAGTTTTTTGACATAATCATGTATTGGTTTTTCCATTGCTGGTTACTCTAGGCGGATTACACCGGTTACACTGCCCAGAATTTTTAAATTTTAGTGATTAAAAATTATATGTTATATAATTATAATTATCAATTTTTTTAAGTTCAGTGTACCGTATGTAATTTTTAATTGGTTTAAATTTACTATTTTTTTTAGCTTTATATGCAAAAAATCAATTTTTGCTACACACTGTCACAATACTGTCTTTAGTCTAGTTTAGTTTTTAGTTTTAATTTATCGCAATTGACATTTTTCTTAAGTGTACCTACTAGTATTATTCATACTGACTTTAAATACATTTTCTACTTGTACTTCAGTACCGTAGGAGGCAAATTTGCTTTTCCTTCTGGTGTATATAGGTATAAATTAATAGCCCTAGGTAGACATAGAACAATTTTTCCTACTTTAAAATAACATCTCCGGTCTCATAATCATTAGCATTTAATGAAATATAAAATAATAACCTAACTCTAAAATCTACGCCATCCAGCGTAATTTCCTATGCTTTTTACGACCACCTATTGTAACCAGTCTTTCCCAATTTAAATGCCAAGTTTTTTCAACCAAATAAGTAAGCAATGATATGATAAATCCAATGATTAGCACAGCAAACGCGCCCAACAGATGGTCCAAATCCAAAGGTGAGGGGGGTTCGGCGGGCACAGGTATTTCAGGCATTAGGTCGTTCTCCCACTTGGCTGACAATCCAGACTCCATAACTCTCTGCACAATTTTTTTGGTGCCCCTGTAGAACGGCGACCAGCGCGTCATTGCAATACTTGAGAAATATGAGAAGGGGCAGTCGGCTGTCATTATGTGGATGCTGTCGAGAGAGTGGGGGTCCAGTACTGCGTTGTACCTGGGAAAATGAAAATGAAAGAAATTGAAGAAACGCGTTTTTTGTACAAAGTCGAATTTCGATCACAGAGCCATAATTCATGTACGGTAACTGTAGTTTTTACCTCTGGACATGTAGAGTAGTGGTACGACTACAATATATATGAATTTAAAAGAAACCGTTGGAGCCGTTTTTGAGAAGTATAGTTTTTTTAGACGATTTTGTGGAGTTTTTTGATAATAAAACCTCCCCAAATTGAGTTTGCCCAAAATAAAAATAAAATAGTCCCGAGGTATGATTTTTAAAAACCTACATGCCAAATTTCATCTAAATCGATCGAGTAGTTTGTCCGGAAATCGATGAACAGACAAAGCTACAGAGCGACAGATAGACAGAGCGACAGACAGACAGAGCGACAGACAGAGCGACAGCAGACAGAGTGACAGAGAGACATTCCGTAAAAACCACTTTTTTGGGTTCCTGGGACCTCAAAAGTCGAAAATTTTGACCATCACAAAGCTTTCCTCATACTACGTATAAATTGGAAAGCAAAAATGAAAGAAAGTGGAACCCAACAGCGCAAGGAAAGACAGAAAGACAACAGTAATTTGTCTATCTTTCAAAATGCACTGGAAAAAGATAAAATTATGGTACAAAAACTAGCCTACTTGATACTCTTCATCCGATACAAAACCATTGAACGCAGATTCGGTTTCACCATACTTGTATCTGCACCTGATGGGAATTACTCAAAATCTCACCTAAAAGTTCTTATCTGTCTGAAATACGCAGTATCTCTCTTTGTTGAAATTCTATTAAGCACTGACTCGAGATCGTCAGGGTTATGCTTATGTCGCCGTCTCAAGGGTCCCAGTATAGGATCGTCCAAGTTTAGAAGTCTGAACGAGTTGAACAGGCCGGTAAGATTCAAATTTGACTCGGAGAGTTCGATGAATGTCTCAATGTCTGGCTTTTCGGGTGGTACCGCCAGCTTACTTCCCATGGATGCCTAAAATTATGAATAATTGTATGGAAGTAGATGAGTATATATAACAACTAGCTTAGAGAAAGGACGGATGCAGGTGGCGGCAGGGGGATAGCTGCCCCCCCCCAAAAAAAAATTAGTAATTTTATTGTAGGTTAATTTATCACGCTCTAATTTAATTGATGCTATACATATGTTTTTCCTATTTTGACCCCCAAAATAATGGGATGGATCCGTTCCTGGTTTCGAGACGAATCAGTAGGCTATAGAGTAAAGTAAAGTACCATCCGTCCCGTTGTACAGAGTAAGGACATTCCCGTTTTCATCCATTATGTCCCGTTCGTTGCCACTCCCCCTCCCTTAAGGGTGGTGCAGGAGAATGTGCAAGTATCTTTACACACTAACCATACAGTATAAACGGAGATCTGAGAACTGATCAGCACACATATTTTATGTGGTTTTTTAAAATGAAGAATCTGTCTGTTTAGTCGACATTGCCAAAGACGCTTAGTGTACTGAGTTATAGGGGTTTGCCCTTTCTCTATACACGGGAAAAATGAAATTTTTTCTCAAAACTAACTTTTGTGGGCCCAGATCGTTATTTCCGTGTGGTCTTCAATGGTGTTGAAAGCAAATAAACATTTTTTTAGTCTATTTAAATGCATTTTTGGCATTGAAGTTAATTTTTGAATAATGAAAAATTTAGAAGTACGGTCTCTAACCTGATAGGCCACAGCAATAACGAAAGACGCCCAAACCCAGACTGTCATTAAAATTCTTGATGATGCTTTCATAGGAATTTCAATGGGCGAACCAATGGAAATAGCAAAAACGCGGAACAAAATGTGAGTAATTCTACTATCATCAACAACAACACAAGCTATGATAATGCTTATTGCTGAGACAGTGATGCCCAACCATGCGTCCGGTCCATACTCCGTTATTAGAATTGATACCCAAGTGGGTGGCGCCACTCCAGCACCCTACGAACAAAAACATTAATCAATTAATTAATAATTAATAATTACATTGTAAACCTTTGACGCTAGCCTATAACAGCAATCTGAACAATAATAAAATTTCTTATTGCAGTTTTGCCGACGTTTTTTTCCATTGTAAGAAGAACCGAAAGAAAGAGTTGTCTCGAACATGCTTTCCTATTTATCAAATAAGTAGAAGTCCCGAGATAGTATAGTATATAATATAATTTTTGAAGGACTTTTTATGGACCTAGGCTTTCTTATAGTGGTCCATAGGTCCCTTGCCCAATGCCAACGATGCCCATGGGTTTCGGACATTATTGGTATTGTTTCCGTATGAATATATAGCCATTTGTAAACTGGTATACGTTCTCAATGTCAACCTACACCGGCTACAAGCGATAATGGACAAGCTGAGACAAGCTTACCATTGACACAATGAAACAAGCAAAAGCTTGACTTAACCAAGTATAGATACGAGTCTTGATATATAAATACCTAGATAGATAGCCTAATATACGAGTATTATGATATTTCCATAGTAAATAATTTTCCTAGGTTAAATTTCGGTTGTCTCGAAATTGCCTATCCCAAAGCAAGCCTTTAACCAGGATTTTAATTTGAGGAGGGCTGCGGTCTTATATATAGGATCGATCCCTTTGCTTCGCGTAGTAGGTGTGGGTGTCCTCGTTTTGTTTTAATTTCCCCCACACCTAAAGCTTCAAAGATATGTAAAATGCATCTAAGTACGTAAAGACTTGGGGCTGTCCTACTTATAATCCTTGTAAAAATTATCTTAAAAAAGAAACGACGTTGTGTGTAAATAAACGAAGTGCAAGCTTTTCTTATGTTTATATACACCGGGACACCCCCGGATGGACGCTGAACACCTCGCGTCATGCCCGGCGATCGAACACACGCCGACAAATGAAGACGACTTCGAAAAGATAGCACGTCGCTACTGGTCAGCGCGTCACCAAATGGCCGAAATGCCAAGGGTGGGCGTTGGCTAGTAAGTAAGTAAGTAGTAAGTCTTATATTTATATTACGCCTAACCCGCTCCCGCCATCGCCTGCTACAAAAGGGCCCTTTAGATTAAGGGAATTCAAACCCAGTAGAAAATGTTTATAAAGTAAAAGAACCGGTCCGAGTTTACTCGAACATGCTTTCCAAATTATCAAAATTAGTAGATAGAGAAAATGGGTAATTTCCTATGGTTACATTTCCGATATCTCGGGGGGGGGGGGGGGGTGTCCACCTGACGTCACTGGAGGTGAGGTAAATTCTAGATAGGTCAGACCAACAAATTACCACCCAGCAATAATGGCAGGGCACGCAATGCATTTGACCGTGAATTTTCTATCATTTTTTCAAAAACATTTTTTTTGCACAAAACCAAATAGTTTTTAGGGAAAGCAATCTGCCCGGTTTCGTTACTCAATTTAAAACCTAAAACATGCCTGAAGGTAGAAATCATCGATAGAAAGGTTTCGCAGAAAAATTATTTTTTAGTCATTTTTCATTAAATTTTAGTTATTTTTATTTTTTTACCCCCAGAAGCAATCTATCAAGGGGCAAGCGACCCCACGCATTTCGTTAATATTAATAACGACTACAATATATGTGAATTTAAAAGAAATCGTTGAAATCGTTTGAGAAATAATTTTTTTAGACGTTTTTTTGGAGTTTTTTGAGAATAAACCCCCCCCCCCCCAAATTAAGTTAGCCCCAAATAAAAAAAATTGTTCCGAGTTATGATTTTTGTGAACCTACATGCCGAATTTCATCAAGATCGACCTAGTAGTTTGCCCGGAAATCAACGCACAGACAGACAGAACGACAGACAGAACGACAGACAGAACGACAGACAGACAGACAGACATTTCGTAAAAACCACTTTTTTGGGTTCCTGGAACCTCAAAACGTGCAAATCCGTTGAAATCTCGGAATCGAAAATTTCGACCATCACAAAGCTTTCCTTATACCTACTACGTATAAATTGGAAAGCAATAAATAAATACAAATAAACGAACCTTGGGAACAATCCATGTGAGACATTCCATGAAGGAATATCCCGGTAGCTGGTCAATGGCTTGAGTGCGACTGTAAGTGGCAGCAATGTCTCCTACGGCAAACCCACTATACTCCGTTAAAACCTAAAAATATATAAATAATAATAGATATATAAATAATAATAGGTAAAACGATATTGTTAAAAAGTATTTACATTTTACTTCAACCAACACCCGTCCTTGACTGCTCATGCAAAACATATCCATCATTCATTCCATCGAACATAGCAACAGCAATAGCTTCATGCAACCCTGCGCTGTCGACTCATGATAGATACTCTATAGTGATGCTTACTAACGCTACACCCCTACGGCTTCACTTCTTCATCTTCCTCTTCCCTCTTAGTGCTGTGTCCGCAGCGTGAAGGTGTCGCCCCCGACGCTACAGCCCTCTTCCGGCTACACAATGCTTATAACTGCACCCCTACAAGACAAATAAAACTAAAGAACACTGTCCGCTACACCCCTACTGGTTGACATCTTCATCCTCCTCTTCCCTCTTAGTGCCGTGTGCGCCACCGACCCCTTTCTCGTTCCCAACTCGGTCGGACTCTAAGGCACGCCGCATATTGAGCCCAACACACGCCCATGCACTACCCAGACCATGCGGTATGGATCGATTGCCAAGTGGATCGAGTTGCAGGAAAAATGCAATGTTGGCTATAATTCATATTGATTTATATACAAAAGTAGGTTACCTGGTAAAGTAGCCCTTTGGGGCTAAAACATGCCTAATATAAACATGTTTTTCATTTCATTTACCTCACCGACTGCCCCTGCTGGGGAGGGGTGGACCCACCCCCACAGTTCACCGTCCCTGGCCGATGCAAACCTTGTCGTCAGATTGAACTTCTTCGTGACTTCGAGAACCAGCCGGCCTTCGTAGCCATCGATGTCCGTCTCTCTTTCTTGGAGCAACACTGAAGGAGGCAAATTAGCCACGGAAGTGTTTACGAGCAGCCCGTGGCCGTTGAAGACGTCAACCTAAAACAATACCTATTTTATCGTATATTGTATACGTTTTAACGAATTAACAACTTAAATGCAAATATAAACCAAACTGAACCACTTCAGTGGAGTTAGGGCCACATCTGAAATCTCATGGTGACTTCTGTAACTTTAATACACTACTGTGTTGCAAAAGTCCACGCAAAATGAGTAAAGTATGGACATGGAATGTTTTGATCCTGTGCAACACTGTAGAAATATTGCTTGCACCATTCTGTGTTACCTTGCTGCCAATACATTTTCCCTATGCAGATATAATGAAAACACTTAGGACTGTTTTGTTCGAATGTTGTATGCCAAACTTCTAAACTTCTGTATTCTAAGTTAAATGTGAAAAGGGCATCAACCCGGATGTGTCGGAAACTCGATCGTGGGTTGCCATAAAGTAATTGGTAAGTTCATCTTAGTTTCGTATACAGTAAATGGCCGTGACTAGCACCAAACGGCCACAGTTTTTGGAGCTCAATCGGCCTGACATCCTCAGTGGCTGATACTGTTTGCCTCAAAACTTCTAAGTTTCTGAATTAAATGTTAAAAAAGTAGAGTAGGTACCGTATCCCGTATATTAAATTCAACCATATTTTCATTTGCAAGCTGCATGTTACATCCAATCCTCCTCGGCTCCTCATCATCGTCTTCTGATGAATCCCCCGTATTTATAGATGTAATAATTCAGTATGTGTCCTTTTTTGGGTTACTTTATTCTATATACTATATCCATAATAACTGCCCCGAAGTTAACACTTTGAAAATACGGTTAGGTGGCTATTCCACTTGAAAACAAAAATTGTCAATTATTGAAGACAAGTGGAATGAGTTGTAAAAATATATACTAGGCTATGCAGCATTTATTATATTTATTTTCCGTCAATGACATTTTCAAAATTGAAGAAAAATTGACAAGTGGAATAGCCTCCTTAGGAGTATGGTTACTCCTATTTCTATGTTTTCTACAAATACGACCTTAGAAGGCACTTTCACCACTCAAAGCTAAGGACTATTCTTCCAGGGCTCTGGTCTTTTTTGTGCATTGCATGCGGCCGCAGCATATGTTCTAGGCTGGCCCTAATTAAGGTAATGTTAAAAAATTAGTCTACACAAAAAAGAACGGAGTTCGTAGGCTTGGGCTGTGTTATATCCAGGCCGTTGCGTTGGTTGCCATTAATGTCTTCGCATTGAAGGCATGGTCTTGCCCAGGGGGTGGTCTATGGGGTCCGGAAAATAAATATTTATAGGCCTATGTAAACCTGTATGGTTTGAAGAATTTATCCATTAATTCATTAATAAATTAAGTTAAAAATATTTTGGACACCCCCCCCCCCCGAAATCAAAACCTGGGCACGGCCTTGATTGATGGTACCTTCTACAACATTCTACTATGCTATGGGGCTACGGGCGTTATCCATAACCACAACAGATCTTGTATCGGCCAAAACAGTTGTGTCTCAACCTACTCTTAGAAAAGATAGGCTGTAACTGTCATGTCTTCATGATAATTAATTTTGTATTGCAGTCCTTCATCGCTTTTCATGATAGAAGAAGCACGTTACTCTCCCAGCCTTCACTAGCACTGCAATATTATCATATAGGTAGCCTACTCCAGAAGTAGGCATATTTGCGGCTCAATTAATTCTGATGTGCGCTCCACTAGTCTCTCCTTATCAAATCCCTATTGTTACAACGAAAAACAAAATGAGTCCAACAGGAATGTCGAAAAATAGGTACAAAACAAGTGTTAGTTAGCCTATGTAAATATTTTTATTGTAATGTGGAAATGCAGTTGAATGCTGCGCATATCTTGGAGAGATCGTGCCCCTAATTTCGAGGCTGTTCTGAGACGCCAACAGTATCAGCCACTGAGGATGAGTTCCAAAAGTTAACGGCCACATGCTGTATACCAAAACTAAGATGAACATGTTTTTTACTTTATGACACCCTACGATCGAGTTTCCAACGTATCCGCATTGATGCCCTTTTTACATCTAAACTGGAATACAGAAGCTTTGTAGTTTTGCATACAACATTCGTACAAAACAGTCCTAAGTGTTTTCATTACATCTGCATAGGGGAAATGCATTGGATGCAAGGCATAAGAAAATGGTGCAATCGAAATTGTTACATTGTCGTACAGTACAAAAAAATTCCAAATCCATACTTTTCTCATTTTGCGTGGACAATACCTTTTATTTTAAATTAATTTTAGGTGCGGGACTCTTTCGAACATTTGCGCCGGTCGGTGTGTGTGTACGGAGGTGTTAGTTTATGTGGTTTTTGTTAGTAATTTTTCTTTAGGATGGTTCTCTTGTTAGGTGGTTCATGACTGCAGTTTTGATAAGAAAGTTCAATGTTGCTGCGACCGGCTCATGTTTGTCCCCAATTAAGCTTGCCAGAGTGTGCGGTTTTGGCAACGACAATCTGACCATTGTGTATGTAAACTATACTATACTGTATATGCTATTATAGTGCATAACCTATTTCTAGGCTTCTTCACACGGAATCAATTATATTATGTTACAATAATAATATACATACATTACAAAATAATAATATAAAACAATGAATAAAGCGACTAAAACGACTTTACATCCTAGATTTTTACACCACTTACATGTTCTATTTTCTCCCTTTCTGTTACATAAATGCCATCTGGAGTCGGTTCATAGCCAAATATTCTGCCTTTAGTACCATTCAAAAAGAGTGCAAACGCAGACACCACAAGGCATTTCCAATACTGCAAAAGTTTAGTTTCAATGGCGCCCAACGAGTGTGTCGTGAACATATATACAGTGCGATGTTCTCGAAGGGTCGAATTGATGACGTCACTTGCAGAAAGGCTCTCGTCTAGTACCACTACCAAGGCGTTCGGGTGGCCAACCAATCTTAAATCTCTACAAATTTTGAAATTGTGAGTAGGTAATCACTACAATACTGTATATATCGTGTATGAATTCACTAAGTCTATCCGTCCGTCTCTCCAAGAATACACCTGGCTCCCTTTATTTTTTTTATTTTATTCAACGCCTGATACTTTTAGTATTTTTTTTTTTTTTAAGTAACCTTGTGAGCTTGTTGGGAGGATTGCGTCTGTCCCTTAACCTGTTCCTTCACCTCAGGGAGAAGGGGAGGCGACTGCAAATATACTCACCCCCAAGGCCACAGCCAGAAATATTTTTCGGGAGGGGTTTATCAGACGTCAAACCTCAATATATTTAAAACTCCATTCTATCTAGGGTACGCTGCAAGTATTTTGGGAGGAGTCCGGACCCCCTGGATTCCCCCTCTGGCTACGGCCTTGCTCACCCCCAAAAATCTAAACCTTGAACGAATTCTCCGCTATGAACCCATTTAGAGGCGATATAGGCTACTTACTTTTCAGGTCGCTGAATAGCATTTAAAATCACAGGCATATCAATGTGATCTAAAATTTGTCCTAACCAACTTGATGTTGCATTCTCATACAAAATAGACATTTGACGGCCGGCACCAAATTCATTAACAATCTTAGCAATTACTTCAGCTTCATAATTAAACGTTTGATTGGCAACAGCCATTAAGCTGTAAAGCGTTATGGCTGACATTCCTCGAATATACTCTTCAGCAGTATCTATATCTCAATTCAAGTGTGCAGAACTGAGAAATCAACAATGAACAAGTCAAAGCACAACATGCGATCCATAAGCCTAGGCCTATATAAAAATCTTTATTTAATCTAGAATTGGAGTGTAATTGTCCCTTGTTAGTGCTTGAAATCGAAAAGACTCACATTATTGCCTGTCTTCAAGAATATAACCTAGATGTACCTAAAAATAGAAATCACTTTGTGAATAGCATATTATTTGCATTGTTATTACTGTAATTGCCTTGCTCTTTGATCTCTGAACTGCTCGCAATAAAAGCGCTATAGCACTTTGCCCGGCTAATGGCTCGAATAAAATAATAAACACAGTTCAATGCAGCACAGAAAAGCCAATAGATGACAGTGGCGTATATAGCCCCATATAGCCGCCCCCCCCCCCGACCCCTTCCAAAATGGGAAAATGTAAGACGAAATTAATTAGTGTGAGTTGTTGCAATGCATAATTTGCCAGATCTAACAGATGTTCAAGTCAGCAGTGAGCGATGAGCGGTTTGTTCATTAGGATTCAAAGTCGTCTATGGCCCCTGTAGGCATAGCTAAGATATAGCTAAGGCGATTTGGTCTTGCCCCAAATTCTTGCCTGGTCTTACCCCCAAAATATTTTATAGAACTGCTGGTCAATTAGGGTGGCTTGAACCATCGCACCATGGTTCAGAAATTAACAATCAACTTGGCATCAGTAGTCCGTCGTTACTGGCATTTTTTTTATCCAGACTGGGATTCAAACCTGTGGTGGTTATAGTAGATAAATTAGATTTATAAAAGTAAAGTCGTCTTAATTGACTTTTGCTATAGACTATAATATTTACCAGTGAATAACCATATATTTTAGTACTCAGGTACTGAATATCTTGAGAATATTTTATCCATGTATTACTAATTACTAAACATACATATATATATGATACACAATATATTGTATTATGGGGACCATATGTTATGTTATGTGGTCTCTCCATGGAATTTTCAAAATTCTTCTGTAGCACCACAAATCAATGGCTTCCATTTTGTTGTTGTCATAAGCTTATTCATAAATGCACCATGTTTCACTTCCCTACAAGAGCACATTCCACAATAGAGTTTTGAGAAGTCTTTTCCTTATACCCAAGTCGATAACAATAATAATAAAGTCTTTATTGAAAAATATGTGGATACAGCGAGATTAGGGCCTACTCTCTTTGTCTCTTACACCTAACTGTACATATCAACGACAGTTTAATCTCTATATATAAGAATGGATCCCTATGTCCCTATGTCAGGGCATCACGCGTAAATGGCTGGACCGATTTCACTATTTGTTTTGTTGTGTTTGTTATTGTCAGGAGAAGTTTCTTATGGCAGAAAAAATTTAGAAAAATTGCGCGGAAAAGTAGAAAAAATTTGGAAATCAAAATGGAAAATTGAAGTTGATAATCGTTGGGTTGTTCTGTTTTCTCATGTGACATGCGAGCCCCGAATGGGCGAGCTGCGTAATGCCCAGTGGAACCACGTTAATGCGAAGGGGAGAACTGACGCCCGCCGAAGCGGTCCCAAGCCCCGCTTGTTGAAATATAACAATTTGCAAACTAGGCCTACATTCATACAGAATATCAGTCATACCTTCCATTCAAGATAACAGTCACACTAATTCACATTCGCTACCATCTACATTCACACTCACATTTTCTCACACATTCACACGCAGCCTTGCCTTGATCAACCGGTCAATGTTGTTAGATTCGAATATTTTTGGCTGTATGTTAAATTAGGAAATTAATTCAGACATAATTTCATGTCAATGTATTTATTCATTTACATATTTTTTAAGCTTGCTCCAATTCTCATTTAATACTGTCGAGACTGTGACATTACCTCGCCGGGCATTACATCGCTGGACAGTACATCGCCGGGCACTTCCTCGCGTGACAGAGCATCGCCAGACAAATCTCTTTTCTTACATTAAACCTAGCATGGACAAGGCATCGCCTTTATGCAAATTTCGGTCACTGCGTCCCCGGTCATTACCTCGCTGACAAGTACATCGCCAAAATTGAAATATCGGGCGTTGCATCGCCAGACAAGTCTCTTTTCTTACAATAAATCGAATACGGACAACACATCGCTGTTTATGCAAATTTTGGTCATTGCAACGCCGAGCTTCTCATCTCAACCACCAGGTGGCGACACTGCCCTCTCTTCTTACATTTTTTTAAAACAAGGGCTGTCGCACGATTTTGGATCATGGCAGTCTAATCCTAAGCCAAAACATGCCCGTAATGTTGTCTTCTTCTTTCCATACCGGGAATATACTTGGGATATATCAGGTTTTCATTTTAGAGAGCATCCATAAATTGCGTATCGCTTCTGGTGGGGGGTCCCATCAGGGTTATGCTTCGTTACGATAGGGTCTTCAATTATGAGCGACTCGCGATGCTATTTTAATCATATTATGCTGCTAGTAATACCCTCTCTTGACTATAATGTGTACCTATTCTAACCGCTTTCCGAGTCTGCCTTAATCCTGTCATGCAGATGGTAGGATTTTCAATAACTACAAAAAACTGTCGAAATATGGCTTTATTACGGTATGCAATAAAAAATCCCTTTCGGCTCTGGCCGATCAGGAGTAGTGAGATTCCGCAGACCCTGCTTTTCTTCTACGCTACCTACTGTACGCTATGTATGCAATAAAAAATTAAAAGTACTTCATTATTTTCCCGACCACAACATAAACACTCTTGTGTTCCAAACAATGACGACTACGAACTTTTACTTATTAAATAATTTACTTACTTTTACTTTGAATGGACCTCATCTTGAAATCGTTGATTTGTCGTAAAAAGTGTTGATAACCATTATCGTAGATAATAATACGAGTTTCTGTCAGATTTTAGTTCATTCCTTTGCGACCAATATTAACTGAGATATGAATTATATGAGGTTTCAATCGGCCACCATCTTGTAACTTAATAGTGGATCTACTGTAGCTGGTTAACGAAATCCATCAAGACATTTGTATGATCAATTTTTGTGCCAAGTTTCATCAAAGTCAGGTAATATTTTCGGAAGTTAGAGTGTTTCCTAAACATACATAAACAGTACATATTATATATACTGTAGCTTATATAACATTTTGGACGGAGGGTGGTTTTAGGCTCAGGGGGTCATGAAATGAAAAGTTGTGATGATATTTTTGGAAATTTGCCGAACATTGGTCGCCATCTCAATAGGTAGATAAATCTCCCTAAAACAGATTAAGCCTACATAACATTTTAATATTCAATATATACAAATAAATAGAACCTGAAATACTGAAATAAATCTTACTTACAGTATATACGGCAGTATAAGTTCTTACATAGCAGGTACGAGAAATACGCATGCCACAACAAATATTTCGGTTTTTTTTTTCTATTGTTTGACAATAAATTATTAAAGGTAGGCTATACCAGTGACGGTAAAACATATGACATAATGAAGATGACAGATGTTATACTTAAAATGTAAGGCTACTGAATTGCTATAATGATTCTCCCACTTCCAAGGTTTCATTTTAGCTTATTTCCCACTTTACCACATGGGACTCCATTTAAATATTATTAAATTGGATGTATTAGCCCAGAGTGGAAATGAAATCATATTGAGCTTATTTGCTTTTTGAGTTCTATTTGAACTACCGATTGAGTTTTCCACGTCATCATAGTAATCATAATATACTGCCTATGAGCTATGAGCCTATAGCCCTCTCCTTCACCTAACTGTACATATCAACAACAGTTTAAAATTGCAATATAGGTTAATAATAATACAATACGTTTTGTATTGTTCATGAATTAAATAAATAAATATGAGTGTCTTAGCTGTCGATTACAAAAGCCAGAACGCCAACAGACATCCGATTACTACTTATAATAATACGAGTACTGCTAATCGCGGCATCACTATACATGAAGTTACATTCTACTGTCATTTTTCACCCATTTTAACAAACAAATTTAAATTCATGGGAAGAAATCTTTCTTTTCCCTACTACTAACAATGACATTTTCATTAAAAAAAATAATTTTAAGGGGATAAAATAGATTTTCAAACATTGTCAAGTAGCCTCTTTGTTAACATTACCCTCACTGCTGCTGTTTTTTTCTATTCAAATATATTCTAAAATTCCCCTTGTTTGCCATAGATACTGTAAATAGTGCAAAAATGCATTCTTATAATTCTGCGGTATATTATATTGTAACATACTGTATGTTTGTTGTTTTGACTGGACCTACCTATACCAGAGCGTAAGGTGGCCTACATAAGTTCAATTTGAGCAACCTAAAAATATACTGAACAGAAACAAGAATAATATGCCTCTTCTTGTTGAAATGGTGGCCATAATAGCTCCTTTTTCGTTTATTCCATGGAGCACTTCTTCGTTGGTTATGTGGTTTCTCCATGGGATTTTCATGATTCTTCTGTATCAACACAACTCAAAGGCTTCCAGCTTTTTTTTCATGTTCGTAAATGCACCATGTCTCACTTCCGTACAAGAGCACACTCCACACTAGAGTTTTGAGAAGTATTTTCCTTATTTCCAAGTCGATGTTGTTAGATTCGAATATCTTTGACTTTATGTTAAAAGCTAGTCTGGCTAAGTTAGACTTGATAGGGTACCCAAAAACACTTTCAACTTTACATGTTAAAGACAATTACATAGATTATACTGTTGGCTAAACAGCTCATTATAAAAAAAATTACTGCAGCAAAAAAGATTTACCTAGGCCTATTCTGCCGTGCTAAAACTTAACCTAACACTAACCATAAATACGAAAAAAACGTTTTTGTTAATATGAATCATGGATTTGACACTTGAGAGGACTTTTGGTTGGTGGAAATAGTTTTTTAATCATGAATGTACTGTTTTTTTTTTAATAAGAAAATGGAGTTAGGGTACGTTGACTGAATTTTTGTACAATTTCCTGCTGCGAGATATGGACTGAACAGTGAACACACTAACTTTCGATATTACCCATGATTTTTTAATGCAATGTCGAAGTAGAGGAGAATGCGCTAACTCAACTATAACCACGCTAAATGAGAAAGAAGCCCCATGTATCGGTCATTCTATTTGAAATGAAAATATCTGATTTATTTCTAAAAGTTTTGTCAGGAGTTGGTTTTAAATTATGATTGCTTCAATAATAATCAGCGGTTTAACTTAATGACTCTTAATTTAAACGCCTGAATGTTTTCCCGGTCTCAAACAAAAGGTGTCTATGCGTTGTTTTTGATTCATAATGTATTCTTTCAACATTAACAATCTGATACTCATGTTAGGGCAAACACAAATTGTCGAATGTGTCAGGAAATAATTTTATTTATGGCCTACTATTGCGCTTTGGAAAGATGTGTATACCTCATCGGAATTAAAAGATGCCAAAATATAAAATGGAAAATAGATCAGGGTCTTCTAGCTTAGCACGGCAGTATTGGCCAACTCTTACGTTATTGCGTTCACCTAGTACACAAAGTAGGCTATGCCATTTTAGAAAGAAATAACATTATTTTTAATTTCATTATGAGCGCATTTTTGTCCTTTCCGCCCACTCTTACAATTAACTGATTTTAATGCATGATGTATAATTTAACCCACTTCTCAACTTATTAACATAGAAAAAAAAGTACCTAGCAGGAAGATATAAGTGAACTGTTTTAGACGGGCCCAATGCGCTACGGATAACAGTTTTTCAAAATAACTTAGTGTAAACAGGTTACACAAAGAAATGGTGATGGCTGTGTGTCCCCATTCCTCTTTCAAAAAAAGCGAACAAAAATATTTCAGGCCACTTTGTTCAAACAATTTCTCCAGGGGCACCATCGGGCATCGGGCCCTCGTGTTTGCAGTTATACAAACCTTCATTTGTTAGAAATTAAACCCCACGTTACTGCTTCAAAATGAGTAAAACACAATCAGGTTTAACATGTGTGTCAGTTACTTATACTTGGAACTTGACTACATAGGCTATAATTTTACAACATGTCGTATAAGTATTGTACTATTGACAGATCCCCCCTTTCCAAATTCCTGGGCAAGGTATTGGATGCCTGCTTAATTTTATTCTACGGGGTAATGGCTAGTCTTAAGCAACTCAGAAGTCTCATAATATAACTTGTTTAAAGTTAATACACCCTTCGGGTAATTGTTCATGGCACGCAAATTTTATTTGTAGTTTAATTATACATTAGTTTTCATTGGTTCATTCGGTATACCGCATTGGCTAATAACAATAATATTTTTTACAATTTCAGTAGTCCTATCCAATATTTTACTCAAAACTTTGGTCTGATGGTTTCTGCAATACAATAAAAATAGCCGCAACTGAAATCTTCTCTCCACAGGTTCCGTGGTCTTCCTTGCCGCCTGAAGTCCTCCATTCTAGCTCTAAAATGACAATCCAAGTATCTGAAACAATTGCAATTCCAGCATTATTAATGTCAGTATAGCCTATTTCAATGGCCGTAAGCAGTATGCCTAATAGCAAAGTTTCAAAAAGTTCACCTTAATTGTTAGCGGTGCCATTGTGATGTAGACCTATTTATAAGGTTGCAGTAAAATTAGAAAAATCAAATTTCACTCTTTTTTTTACACCTATAGCAAAAATACACTAGCTTAGAGAATTTCACCCTTTTCGAAGTACGGTACTGTTCGTCGTGAAAAAAAAATGTAAGACAGCATCTATGGATATGGCATACTAGCCTATACTTTTTAACGTAATGACAATAAATGCAGCCTTATTGGGATAATAGGGTGAGAGTAAGAATTTTGAATGTGTATTGCAGTGTAAGCTTCTAAGCTATTAGCCTACAGTACATCAGTGGTTCTCTTTTTTGAAGGCGGTGCCTTTTTTTACAGGAATTTAGTAAGCGGTGCCCAGCATGGCCCGAATGCATATATTCTTAATTGTACATGTAGGTCTACATACGAACAAATCCTACCGACCCTGCCTTTTTGAACCTATCCTAAATACTTGTAACACCTCGATATCATGAACTTGGGCTTAAATAATATTAAAAATAACAACAAATCGTCTTTATTCAACAGCGTAGATAGCGCCAATGGCCCTTTCTTACACTAAACTGCATTTGCAAGTTGGAGAGTATAATTATTTCTATTCTCACAGAACTATATTGTCACAAAACCATTTAATTTTATCCAATTTTAATGGGATTTACGAACCTCATGGACGTATGCAGCTTTTAAATTAATGTTCTTAGTGTCCTCAGCGCAGGAGCCAGAGGGTTCGGGAGATATGAAGGGGGTCTCCCACGGGGGAGAAGTTTGGAGAAAACAGACCTGAAATAAATTAGTCTGATTTTAAGCATTTTGATAGCAGCAATAACATCATTTCACAGGCAAATAGTATAATTGCGAACAAGGGGGGGGGGGGGGCCGGGGGTCGCCCGCGGGTGAAATTTTTTGTAAAATAGGGTTGTGATATTGGGGTTTTACGCATTTTTAGTGCAGTAACACTTTGATTTTAGAGGCAAAGATTAAGAGAAAAAGAAAATACTTTTATATTTTTAAATTATCGATTATTAATGTTTCACCTAGTCTAAATTCTAACATTGGAATTAAATTTATCCCATGGCGCCGCGGTGCCCCTAGCAAGTTGTCACGGTGCCTTATAGTTAGGGCACCGCGGTGTACAGTTTGGGAACTACTGGCATATATCAATGAAAATGCTAACATCGAATATTGAACAAAATAATTGTGTAAGCAATTTATGCAGTTATACACAATAGCCACCTTATTAACTTTATGAAACTTAATGTCACTCGTTTTATTTTGGAATACTTTGGGTCCCATCTGAGGACTTGTTAATGTTACGCTCATCACTTACCCGTTAATGTTAACCTGTATATATTTTGTCCATTCACTCTCTCGCGGGCAAGGTGGGGGGCTTGGCTGTTTGAATTCCAATTTGGCCCCAAATTTTTTATATCTTCATTTCCCTAAATAACTTGTTCGTATGTTCGTAAGCTATCGCCCGAATAGGTAGTATTAATTTCTTCAACATTGAGGAAAACAATCATGTCCTGGTCGCTTCTGGTGATTCCTGCAAGGAAAAGAAAAATAAATTTGGTATACCGAGCAGTTTTATTTAATAGTTTTTGTACAATAATGTGTTTGATAATAATTATGATTACAGTACCGGTAATCAAATTAATTAATGATTGTATTTACAATTAATTAACACGACCCCCCCCCCCCCCCTAAAGATTTGACGAGTTAACACTAGATAGGGTTTCTTTGATGAATTTGCCCAAATTTGGTTTTCATTAAAAAATAATTTGTTGATGAAATTATGGATAATTCATATGACATAGCCTACCCTGGCTTGCTGTCACTGTGTATTATCATTACGTATTATTACATTGATCTGCTAGTCTATGTACAATAATATCGTGATTCAGTGATTTAGGGATAGGGAATTGAGGCAACCGAACTTTATCTCAAATGCTATATTATTTACCATGGAACTACTCCAATTATGCATTACATTTACGGTACCGACAGTATACTAATTGATGTATAAGAAAGCATGTACGGGTTCACTCGAACTCGTTCTAAGGGCAGAATGAAAAAATTGCCCTAAAGGGACTCGAACTGCCCTTCTGGTAGGCAACCATGCGGCATGCGTATATTACGAATGAAATAATCGGTCAGTCGACCCCATGTTTACTGTTTCCAAACTTTTTTTAGGAAGCAATACTCCAGATCTCCCTTGATTTTGCAGTAGGCCTAATATACTGCTATTGACTGATTAAAATTAAAACTTTCCAAGTTCCTTTATTGTAGTAGGGCCTATACTTGTTATTATAAATGCTTTGAGCCCAATATTTTCGTAGTCAAAATGTTTCATACCGGTACTTGTATTTTTCTAGAGCTGGGGTGGGGATCAATTCTCAATGTATTGGTAGATTTAGGAGGGTTTTGGGAGTTTATACCCCCTCCCCCGAAAATGTGGCATGGATAAAATTTACAAATAGGCCTAATTCATACAAACGAAAAATTAGTGCTTCTGGGTAATGGTAAAATAAAATAAAATTCTTCTAAAATATACATTTGGCTGCTATAGGCCTACTAAATTGCGCAAATTCCCACTATTGTTTTAAATCCCCTATTTAGAATATTTTTATAAGTCATCTGTCAAATCTAAACTTGAAATGTACAAACGAACTCCCACTGCTTCAGGACTATTCTAATGATTTGACATTTTTTTACAAAAAGGTTAAATCGCGTACTTAGGCAATTTAATGAATGTATTCGATTAACCTCTTCAATAGCCTCACTAAGTCACTTGATAGGTAGGTACTTGTGTCGAGTCACGAAACGTCTCCGACCGCAAGGTGTGTAGAGACTCGCACAAGTACAAGCATGCTACCACCTTGCCACCGAAGTCGCTGATCATAACATCGTTTTATCATAACCCTTCGTCACTCAAATCTAAACTGCTCTCAAAATGTGTTAGGTCCCACTATTTCAGGTCTATTTAAAAAATGATGTCAACATCCGAAAAACCCCACTGTTCCATAATCATATATTTAGCAAAAAAAAATCAAAAAATCAGAGGCGTACCCTGGACTCAGGCCCGTACCCAGAATTTAATTTGGGGGGGGGGGCAAGTACATTTTTTTAAATAAATGATAGGTACATCCGTAGTGATTTTAGTAGTTTTAGCTAAAACCCTTACATTACGGTATTAATTATTTTTTTATCAAATTTGGGGGGGGGGGCATGGCCCCTTTGGCTCACCCTTGGGAACGGGCCTGCTGGACTCCCTACTTGGCATTTCTATAAGACTTTCCTTGGAATGTTCTTTTTTCAAATTGTGTAGGCGCGCCTATACAATATGCATACAATTGTATGGTGGGGTGTACCCTCATCATAAATTACACTCAAGACCCCCCTCTTATTGAGCTGATAACCAACGACCCTTAATGGTGCCCCTGCCCCTAGCCTGAGAACTGTCTACGCACTTGACGTCTCGGACTCCCCCGTTCGTCTCGTCCCTCCTCTGACTCAGCCATTTAATTATTAGTTTACCTTCACCTCACCTCACCTACCTACGATTCCTTCATCTGTAAAAACGGGCCTTGCTCAAAAGAAGGTGGGTAGTGGACACTAATCTTGTCTATGGGCCTGGGGTGTGTGCGAAATATCTATTTTCGGTTCTACACTCCATTTCAACAAACATTTAATTTCGATTTTCGATAATGGCTGGGACAGTACATGTACAACGATATATAGTGTATAAGGCACTATATACCCTAATATAGAGCCCTAATAGTGTAGAAACAAGGGCCAAGGTGTTGTTTATCTAGGGTGTCAGGTGACGCCGGATCAGGGCTGCCAAATGACTCCTGCCGTATTCCTCGGAAATTGTTAAATAGTTCCTCAGAATACCCCGGAATTTTTTTTTAAATGTTGGTCCCCTTTAGATAGATATTCCATCAACGTCAATAGTGATAGTAAATGTAGTATTGACGTGGTAGCAGACATTTTTAGACTGTCTTAATGTCTGCTACCACGTCAATACCACATTTACTATCACTATTGACGTTGATCGAATAGGCGCCTTATATATGATTTTTTTCATTTTTGAACACCAAGGATGTTACAAATTAAACTGGATATAAAGTTTGTTTTCATGTAGTATGCTAAGCATAGGCGGATTTTTATTATTTTTGAGAGTATCGACTGCTGTACGTCACCATGCCTACTTCACCAGTTTTCATCTTTTAATCTTGCTAATTTTCAGAAGCTAGAGCAGTATAGTCTAAGGCTCCTAACATATATTAACATATTAACATATATATTATAGTATTCTGTGGCTCCTAAGCTACACCCACGTATACCATAAGTAGGTACCTTTAATTGTGGCAAATTCAAAATTGGCAGTTGACAATTAAAAATACTTGGAGTGCTGTGAAAAGCATTATAGGGGGCTGCGTAACCTTCTGGAGACTGGAGAAGGGGGGGGGCTAGGTTGTTTGGGTTGTCATTATCAGATCTAAGCTGTTCTCCGTGAATCCAAGCCATTAATGTTATGGTAAACCTGAATTAGTGAGGTTTTACACATTTTATCCCCTGGAGAAGGGGGCACAGTCTCCCCTGCAGAAAAACAATGATAAATGGGCCCAAATTAATGAGGTTTTTCGCATTTTATACCCTGGTGATAGGTGGGCCCGGGGGTCTCCCCCGTAGAAAAAAATTGATAAATAGGCCCAAATTAGTGAGGTTTTACGCATATTAAACCCTGGAGAATGGGGGGCCGGGGGTTTCCCCCGGAGAAGGAAAATTGATGTATATAGGTCCAAATTAGTGAGGTTTTACGAATTTTGCAAGCAGTACAGTTGAGATTGTACCGACAAATAAACCTACCACTGAGGGGGCCCGGGGGTCTACCCCGAAGAAAAAGCTTGAAAAAATAGGTCTGAAATAGGCCTATTGGGATCTTAAGCATTTTGAGTAATATATTTTTGTGAAAATAAGTCAATGTGTTGATTTTTTCATGATGTCTTTCATGTAAAATAAGCATACCAGTATCAAGAATTAATTTCCCTTTCGTTATTGTGGATACTATGCCTTTCGCCTCCATAACGTCTTTGTCACCAGAAATCCTGGGGGGGGGGGGCCTGCGGGCTTAGCCTCCCCCCCCCCCCCCCCCAGGACCCCCCTATTTACGCCAATGCATGTATGTATAAACTTACAAACCTTTCTTGAAATAGGTTTGTGATGGAAATAATGCAATACGCTCCCATGATTTAATCATTTGATTTGACTTTTTTCTCACCCTCACACTTTTATAGGCTGATATGAAATTCCCGGCATCTTATTTCAGGTTCATCTAAGTTTTATTCATTATACAAAGCTGAAGCTACTCAAGCTAGTAACTTTTTAAAAACATGCGGAAATCAAAAATAATTTTTAGTGCGCTAGCGGCGGGAAATACACGACAGCTAAGTCGTAATAAATAAAGCTGACAATTAACTGTCATAACTGCCATAAGATAACTATTGAGTTTCATTTGGCGCGAAAATTTTAGGCCGAAATATGGTGGACTTTCGATTGGTCCCCTGCTTCAGCATGCAAATCATATGGAGGTGTAGGGTGGAAATAGTGTTTATATTTTTTGAATTTTTGCGAATTTTATGAAACCGCGAGAGAATCAATGGTCATTCGACAAAAATCTTAAAAAATAAAATAAAAACAAATTTCCCTAAAATCCCACAGAAAAACCTCAAAAATTGTTGACCCCGGAAATTTTTCGGAATAAAATTATTTCCCACGGAATTCCGAGGTAAACCACGGAATGTGGCAGCCCTGCGCCGGATACAATGTTTTCAAAAAGGAATGCACAATGCAACCGCCACCCAGCACCCTCCTTTTTGTCAAACACCCCTGGTAATTGGTATATACAATCTTGTAGTCTTGTACTGCAGTGTTGCCATGCAGGATAACGGTAAACAATTAGTACAATGGTGAATGGTCTTGACCTGCGTTGCGCCGTTGCTACGCTTCATGTATACCTAACAAGTACCAACTACCTGAACTCTGAAATACCAACATTCAGTTTCTAGTTTCAACCTCAATCCTCATCTTATACGAGTTCTTTTGGATTTTGAACCGAAATGAATTTGTAAAACGTGGTTCATAACTTCTTCATAACATTTCTCAAAGGGACATGCAATTACATATTATATTGCAGTATTATATGGTGTACACAACACTGACATTTAATTAGCTTTGGTTGAAGAGGTAACCTTTATTTATTTATTTAATTTATTTAAACTCCACGTAATAACCGAACTGCTATTAAATCGAAAGATGTAAATTAAACAAGCTTACTTTTTCGCCGCCTAATAAATACAATAGGCCCTAAAAGACCGTAGGCAAGGTGGGGGGGCTGATTGGGCTGCAGCCCCCCCCCCCCCGAAATGAAAAGTTGACCCCTCCTTAACGAACAAGACTGCGTCAGCATCAATACCATTCTATTTGCGCAATCGGGGGCTACAATTGTCTTTCAAACTTAAAATCTGACCTGGTGACGGACAGATTAGGAATCGACAGGGTCGGATTTGCAAAAAAAAAAAAAAAACACAACAAGAAAGTGAGGGGGAGGGGGGGGGCTGTGGTGACTACAATCCTATCTAGTGTAAAATGGTCTTTTGGGAGCTCAATTGTATCCTGTGTGTATTCTCTATATAAAGTTATGGTGTTACTCGAATATATTGTATAATAGGAAAGGCATATCAAACGTCAATTTATTGGCGGACTTATAGCTTTGGTGCAGACACAGGCAGATAATATTTTGCGGCTATGCGGACTAAATCAGTAAAACGTAGTGTAATTAATTATTACAACGGTTTAGATTGTATAGAAATACTATTGGATTTAACCGCCGGGGGAAAAATTGGAAACTATAAGCTAGTGCAAAATAGTGGGGGTTTACGCATTTTAACAGTAAGCAGAGTATAGATTTTAAAAAGCTTACGAAGGAATGGTTATTCATGTTGATGCAAACCCCCCTGTTTGCTGCCCGGGGGTCTACCCAGGGGGAAATATTAATTTTTGAAAAATAGGTAGGAAAAATATTGAGATTTTACTATTTTAACAGTAGTAAAGCTTATAATTTGCAGAGGAAGGCATATTCATGTCACTGCACTAGATTTATTTATTTCTCAACTTTTAATTTCGGAAAAGGGGAGCTACAGCCTGCAGCCCAATAAGCCCCCTTGCCTACGGCCTTGGTGTAGTCAATCTTTTGGTGGCAAAGGCAACATATTTCTGGGAACATGGGGAAATTCAAATGCTCCAGCTGGTTCCTTTTTCATGTTTCTATATTCACATACCGTATGTTAGTGTGTACCATGCGTAATGCAGGGCCTCCATCGTAAAATTGATCCTAAATAGTTGAAATAGTAACCTAAACTTTGAAAAAAGTAACTTTTTAGTAACCAGGTTACATCACTGTAAAACCTGGTCAGGGGTTGCATACGCTAATAAGCAATATAAAATCAATGAACTTTGATGAACTTGAAATTTGTAGGGCAATAAAATTCTATATTAATTAAGGACAGTGTTTCAATTTTGGGAAACTTTGCAACTCCATGCACACCTACGCCCTAAAAAATTTAACTCTCTTCTTCAGTGTTGTCAGATTCAGGGAAGTACAATAATAATTACTATCAATTTTACGAAGTTTAATTTGAATTTTCTGTATTTTTTTAATGAAGTGACTGAAATCAAAATTGCAACGTTAATGCCGAATGGAAAAAACATTTTTAATTTTGTATTAATTATTTATTACTTTGGTTATAAATTTTATTCGTTTTTTGCATTGTCCGGTTCGTCCACAAATTTTCAGCCGGATTGGGGACCGGGGACTGGGTGTCTCCAGCCCAATAAGCCCCCTCCAACCCCCCCCCCCGAAATGAAAAGTTGAGAATGAAATAAATCTAGTTCGGTAACATAAATGGGTCTTCCTCAGTAAATTATAAACTTTACTGCAGTTAAAATCGTAAAACCTCACTTTTTTGGACTTACTTTTTCAAAAAAATTCCCCCGGGGAAGACCCCCTGTCCCCTGTTTGGTGCAATATGAATATGCATTCCTTTGCAAGCTTTCCTGACGTAACCGCCCACTTTTTTGCACTTTTTCATTTTCAATTTTTTCACGGGGGGTCTCCCCTTTTTGAGTGAAATGCAATATTATTTCAATGAATAAGACTTCTGTTGGGGGGGGGGGGCTGCAGCCCAATAAGCCCATCCCCCTTGGCTATGGCCTTCGAAAACCCGGATATCTGGCGGCCTTGCTCTTTTTATATGTCAGGAGCTACACTGCATTTTCTCGCAATGCTTTGGAGGGCATGTAAAGCAGGCGGTCGCGGGCTCTCCTAGTTGATTGTAAGAGAGGGCTTTATAGCCCTAACTCCGCTTACAGTACAGCGCAGTTACTGACTTAACACTTACTGACTACTGTAGCGGATAATCCACAGTCCATGTCCATAAGGCGCCCATTCCACATAAGTACATCGTCAATGAAAATTATGAAATTGAAGGACATTTCAATTTTACTCTATGCCATTGTTAAAATTGATCAATTATCAATTGATCATAGAGTAAAATATTAGAATATTAGAAGTTCTTTCCTTCTTTGGTAAAATCACAAACAAACAAACTAAAAATAAAAAATGGCGTCATGGGATATGACAAGTAAAACTATTTTAATTGATTTCTTTAAAAAGAACGCATTTCTGTATAAAAATTATAATAAGGAATAAATAATAAGGCGACGAGGAAAACAAATGCAAACAAATTTCAAAAATTTCACGCATACGCTTCAATTGAAAATTGTCAATTTTTGAAAAAAACATATGGAATGGCCCCCATCAATGAGAAATTGAAATGTCCTTCAATTTCATAATTTTCATTGACGTTGTACGTATGTGGAATACCCGCCTAAGCTAAGGCCGAGGGGATAGTTCCAGAGGGCAGAGAGGTGGAGCGAGGCCTCGCCAAGACAGGCCAGGTACTGAGTTGCCACTTATGAATGGGGGTTGCGTGACCTTGTTGTGCTTTTGTATTTTGTGTAGACTGCTGTGTGCAGACCCCACAATACCATTTTAAATATTAACCGTAACGCCAACGCCAAATTTTAAGTTGCACGTGATTGCAAAAAACACAATTTTTATTTCTTGAAAAAATTAAAAATATGTCAAAAACCCCTCAAAAAAGTAACCAAATATGAAAAAAGTTACCAAAAAGTTACCTAGATTGAAAAAAAAGTAACCAATAGTTGAAAAGTGACCAAGTGGAGGCCCTGCACGATAATGAAAATGTGGATGTGACCCACGTCCCACAGACCACAGCAACTTATATCGTATTTGGCAAGCATGTCTTGGTAGCCTATTCATATATTATTTATTATTATATTTATTTATATATATATTTTATATTGTATTTATTATATTTCAATCAATAAAGAAATTATGGGCGGCCATAGACTTGCCCATTGGATGGCTTTATTTTACCTAGTTTGACCATTGCAAATGTAACCTGCATCGGTCAAGACTCAAGGCGTAGGTACCTATGAAGGGTGGCCTACAGACGACAAATAAAAGAAAATTTCGTAGCTATCCTTGTTCGTCTATGGGACTGCGACTACAGAACTGATATAAGTTATATGATATGGTCTATGACGTATTTTACGTGTATAACCGGATATTTATAATAAAAAAATGATAAAAAACTTACCTTTATTTATGCCAACGAACAACTTTCCCATTATATCCATAGCGCAATAGTTGTCCTGAAAGAACACATCACACACTCGCGGCTTTAAGTAATCGTTATAGACGTTAATACTACGATATAAAAATAAATGCGATGCGAAATTGCGGATTGTGAAGGTAGCCAGACTGCCAGAGGGAATGGAAATTCGGGAAGGGCTGGCCGCTGGAGCAGGGTGCACTTGCCACTTGGAACGTGGCGGCCGGTGGGCGCGTCTTGAAAATCAGGACTTTCAGGAGGGTAAAATCTAAAATTAGAGCCTGGAGGGACCAGCCCAGGGGCGTTTAACTTCAATGGAGGTTTTTGTTATACGCGGGAACTGTTCTGATTGGCCATTTGGCCCTGATCCCAACACACGATAGCCAACCACGAAATTGTAATTTTTTTTAATTTTATGTTGGTGACACCTGTTTGTGATTTACTACAAACATCCCGTGGCTGCAGATCCTTGTCAACATGGCGGCTAGTGTAGCCTCTATAAGCTAAGTACAGGGTTGAGACCGAGTCAGATAACCGTTCTGCAATGTGTAAGACTTCGACATATTTAACGTCGATACTTATCTCTGATATTTGGCTTATGATAAAGGGGCGCCCCGTAAGGGTTACTATGCCTCCCGCCGTTCTAGTTAATATATTTCTATGAAAACAACGGACATCCGACATTGGACTGGACAACACACAGCGGCCTTTAATAATTTTATAAATTTTAATAAGTTTGTGAGCCAATATCAAATTGAACTACGACGGGAAGTGAGGTGAGTAAACATATTTCATGTGCCTGTTTTTTTTAAACATTTTCAGTTGTATACCATCCAACACCTTACATATATTACATGGTTTTAATTTTCAAAATGGAAAAACGTTAGCATGTGCAACTCATTTGTGTAGCAAAACAACTAAAATTTGTTTAATTCATCATTCATTCCTTGTTTGTGAAGTGTTCAAGTGAGAAGGAAAAATAGTAAAAGGTACATTTGGTAAATTACAATTTTTTAAATTCAAATTTTTAAAACTGTGGTGTCTGTGGTTTTCTAGAACCACGTATTCCGGAAAACCATTAGTTGGAGTTGTATGGTCGTAAACAATAAATAAAGATGGATGAACGATTTACCGAATTATTAATTTATTACTATATTATTTAATCCTGTACAATAATTAATGGATATAACAGAATAGTATAATGGGTAAACTACAGAACAGTGGCGCAGTCGGTAGGATGCCTACTATATTTACTATTTTGCGATTGTTTTTGCTTATTGCTTACTTACTAGTGCACGTGGTACTTTTACTTTGCCACAATGACAGATCTAAAAGACGTTTTGCAAGCCAATTTGAATATGCAGAAGACGATGTCGGATATTTTGAAGGCTTTAACTAGACCCCAAGGGCAAGGTTCACCTGCTCAACCTGCTACAGGTGGGGGAAAGAGTTTTCCAAAACTTGATAAATTTATTGCAAGTGACGACATTGCGTTACACATTGAAAAATGTAGTGCAGCTTTTAAACTTTACAGCATTACTGATGATAGCACGATGCTGCAATTGTTTATGCATAGTTTGCCTACTGATTTATATGGACTTACTAAGGATTTGCTACATCCGAAAACGCTTGCAAACTCACAGTATGATGATGTGACTAAACTTTTGCAAGGTCATTTGCGACCAACACCTTTAGTCATACCTTCTCGGCATACACTATATAAACGCCGACAGCAAGAGGGAGAATCATTGGCAGCTTATTCGGCATCTTTACGCCACTTAGCTGTTCCTTGCAAGTATGCTTCCAGCGTGTTATCAGAGGTCCTCAGGGATGTTTTTGTGGCAGGTTTACGAGATCGTCACATTTTAGATCGTGTTCTTGAGGAAGATAACGCTGATTTCGATAAGATTTATGCTCTGGCGGTGTCTCTTGAATCTGCGTCGTCAGGGACACGGGAATTGCTAGTGCAACCTTCTAGTTCCGTTAATAAAATAAAAAACAAGTCTTTTCAGAAGAATAAAGTTACTCAGGGCAAGAAGGAATCTACTTCAAAGCAGTCTACCTCTACTACGAAGGGGAAACAGATTGTGTGCTACAGGTGCGGTATGGTTGACTCGCACAAGGCTCCTGATTGCAAGAAAAAGAACTTAAAATGTACAAATTGCGGACGCGGCTCTCATGTGGCAGCCGTCTGCCTTTCAAAGAAAACGGTTCACGCGGTGGAAGATTCATTACCCATTTATACATTGTATTCCGTGACATCCGTGAGTAATGACTTTTATAAACCTTACATGGTTCCACTGCAAGTAGGGAATAAAACAGTATCGTTAGAATTGGATACTGGAAGTGCTCATACTATTTTAAATGAACATTTATACAAAGACTTACAGTTGAATGCTCCGTTGCAACCTACAAAGACTCAGTTCCGGGGTTATGGTGGTACGATAATCACACCTAAAGGAGTTGTTACAGTGCCTGTGACTTACAAAGCCTCGACGGCTAACTTGCGACTTTTTGTAGTGCCAGGTAACCTGCCTCCACTCATGGGACGTGAGTGGTGTCAAAGTCTGCAAATTTCACCTGTTTTTCATGCAACCGCTACAATTACGCCGTCTGCCGAAGCGAAGCTACAGAAATTGTTAGCGGAGAACAAGGAAATTTTTAGCAGTGGCACAGGTATCGCAAAGAATTTTTGTGCTGAATTACAGTTAAAAACTGGCGCTAGTCCTAAGTACTTAAAGGCGCGACCAGTACCATTTGCTTTGAAGCCAAAAATTTCGGCCGAGATTGACCGTTTAGTTGCAGAAGGAATTTTACGCCCTGTCGAAAGGTCGGACTTTGCGACTCCAGTGGTTCCTGTACTTAAGGGAGACGGGTCCATACGTCTTTGTGCTGACTACAGCGTTACATGCAATCAGCTCATTGAGGTTCCTCAACATCCAATGCCAGATATTGAAGATTTGATGTCTACTTTGGGGCATGGTAAATATTTTGCCAAACTGGACTGTCGTACTGCTTACTTGTCGCTACCTGTTACACCAGACACCGGTAAGATTCTAACCTTAAATACACACAAGGGACTTTATCAACCGACACGTCTGATGTTTGGGGTCAATGCGGCGCCAGCCATTTGGCAACGTTATATTGAAGGTGTTCTACGAGACATCGAAGGAATTTACGTATTTTATGACGATATGTTGGTTCAAGGAGATACAGCTGAACAGCTACTTAGTCGCCTTGCATTAGTGTTTTCTAGATTGAAAGAAAATGGACAGCGACTAAATTACAGTAAATGTGAATTCCTGAAATCTTCCGTCCAATACCTGGGTTACAAAATGTCAAAGGACGGCCTGCATAAGACTGATGAAAAAATACAGGCTATACTTAATGCTCCAAAACCTCAAAATGCCAAAGAGGTAAAATCATTCATGGGAATGGTAACTTTTTATGCACGTTTTATACCAAATTTAGCTACGATAGCCAAGCCTTTATACGAGTTAACAAAGCACGATACAAAATTCACATGGACTAAACAGTGCGACCAAAGCTTGAAAGCTTTACAAAAGGAGATAGTTTCAGAGAAGGTTCTTGTGCACTACAGGCCGGACCTTCCAGTAATTTTGTCTGTGGATGCTAGCCCGGTCGGAATTGGGGCGGTGATCGCTCATCGTTTCAGTGATGGCTCAGAGAGGCCTATAGCGTTTGCTTCTCGCATACTTTCACCCAGCGAACGCAACTACGCCCAACTCTGTAAGGAAGCACTGGCGATTAAATGGGGCGTTTCCAAGTTTTACCGTTACCTGTTGGGACGTCGATTCTGTCTAGTTTCAGATCACAAGCCTTTGTGTCATATTTTTGGGCCTAAGGCGAAGTTACCAGTTATTACTGCTACACGACTTCTACACTACGCGCTGTACTTGCAACAATTTCAGTTCGACGTGAAATACAGAAAGAGTGATGATAACGGCAATGCAGATATGCTTTCACGCCTACCTGTTACATCGGAGACCTTGTTTGACCTGGATGATGTTGAAGAATTCCAAACCCATCATTTACAGGTTGTGCCAATCAAGCCTGTGGATCTGGCGAAGGCCACCAGAGAAGATCCAGACTTGATGCCTATTCTTGAAAAACTACGTGCTGGTGAGTCATTTCACGATGGCAAATATTCATTGCATGCAGGATGCATATTGCTAGGCATTCGTGCGGTTATACCAGCAAAATTACAACGCACAATACTCCATGAACTGCATTTGGGTCATATGGGAGTAGTTAAAATGAAAGCGTTAGCACGTTCATACGTGTATTGGAAAAATATTGACCAAGACATAGAGAATTTGTGTCGCAATTGTGTCAACTGCGCTGAATACAAAACGCAGCAAAAAACCCCCAAGGTGCACTACTGGGAGTACCCCGCAAAACCGTGGGAGAGAATACATATAGATTTTGCTTCGTATGCAGGCAAAATTTTTTTAATAGTGGTTGATTCTTATTCTAAATGGCCTGAGATTTTTCCGATGTCTTCAATGACAGCTAATACTACTACTACTGTTTTAAGAACATTGTTTGCTCGATATGGTCACCCGATTTGCTTAGTTTCGGACAATCAGTCGACGTTTGTGGGAACGGAGTTCCAAGCATTTTTACGTAAACTTGGTATTCGGCATCTTACGTCGCCCCCACACTATCCAGCAAGCAATGGACAGGCTGAACGTTATGTTGGAAGTATGAAACAAGCTTTACGCTGTCTCCAGAATCAGAACAATTTATACGACAACTTACAAGAATTTTTATTTGCATATCGCAGGGCTCCTCACGTGCTTACAGGGCACAGTCCTGCAAGTTTATTTTTGGGGCGAGAGATATCGTCACCTCTTACTATCTTACGCCCGAATATTGGTCGGGCCATCTCAGAGCAGAGAGACACCCTTTTCCAAGATCCTGTTTTCCAGCCTGGAGAAAAAGTGGCGGTACGTAACTACACTACGCCGTTACGGCGTTGGGTCTTTGGGACCATCATCAGCAAGGATGGGGCATTACAATACACGGTGCAGGTGGGAAACGAGCTGTGGCGTCGACACGGAGGTCAAATACGTCCGGTGGGACAGGACATCCCTCTCCGTGAAGAAAGAGCATACAAGCAGCCTATCGCGAATCCTGGTCCTACTCCAATTCAAGCACCGCCCACTCCTCAGCGAGATTCAAGTATTATGGATACTACTTCGGGCGAGCAGCTGACTACAGTAATTCAAGCACCGCTCACTCCTCAGAGAGATTCCATTATTATAAGCTCTACTTCTGGCGAGCAGCAGAGTACATCTAGGCAATCGCTCACTCCAAGGCGAACTTCGATGGCTAATATGCAGATGGAGGCACCTTCGCCTGCTGCAGAAACAGTGGCGGCTCGTCGTCCTGTCAGAAATCGCCGAGCTCCACAGCGCTTGAATATATGAAAGTGCGCGTTACGAGTGCATGGCCTGTCGAGTGCAGTGATTTTTTTTTCTTTCTTCTCTTATGGTATGTTGCTAGTGTACTGTGGCACCCGCAGAGCTCCCCTGTCCTTTGTCTATTACTATGCCTAGGAGGTTTGCAATTATTTTTTTTTCTACAAGGGGGAGGACTGTGGTGTCTGTGGTTTTCTAGAACCACGTATTCCGGAAAACCATTAGTTGGAGTTGTATGGTCGTAAACAATAAATAAAGATGGATGAACGATTTACCGAATTATTAATTTATTACTATATTATTTAATCCTGTACAATAATTAATGGATATAACAGAATAGTATAATGGGTAAACTACAGAACAAAAACCTACGCACTCACTTTGATAGATCTCTTGTCAGTGCTATGAGATATGCCCGTAAGATGTTAGCACAACCATATATGCCTAGTTAACAAAAAAATGTGAAATGTGTGACCTACAATAATTTAATCACGTTTAGTTGGACACTTACGAGTCAGTTTTGACCATGTGTAAGATCTTATTAGTAACTGTTTGAAAAAGGCAAATTACGTTACAATTGCATTTTAATCTACACAATAACTTGATACACAAATTGCACCTTAATGTAGCTGGCATATACAACCTAACTTGTGTGTTGACAGTGACCTTATTCCACTAACATTTTAACATATTCTGAATTGTAATGAAATATTGACTGTGGAGGCAAAAATAAGGTTTTGTAAGGTAAATAAAATGTTCAATTACAAGTAGAAATAGTAGCCTATGTGGCACTAATTGAACACACCTTTTAAAGTCATTCCACCTACAGACTGATCATAGCGATTGCCATGAACTTACTCCTGTGATTAAAACTGTAAACATACAAATTTTGAATAGCACTATGATTTAAAAATTCTCTTGTTTACATTTTTAATATCTGGGAATTATAATAACCCCTTTATTATAATCGCCATGATCAGGAGGCCTAACTAAACTATTTTTATGTGCAGGAGCCACCTGGACACTGGAGCACTTGAACTGGTGAGAAAATATTGACAGTAATTGACAACAGATAAGTATTTTAATTTTTTAAACTATTTCAGTTATTTATTTTATTAAAACCGGTAGAGATGAGTCTTAGGTGTTGCGTAGAATTCTGTTCACAGAAATCGAAATGCGGTGTATCCATGCATATGTTTCCTCATAATAAAGATCTCAAAGAGGTTTGGTCGCTGCTGGCAGGGAAACCGATTAACTACGGTGAAAAATTCAAACGAGCCTCCATTTGTGGTAGACACTTCGCTGACTCTCAGTATGGTGATCTCCACTTTACGAAAAGGCTGATTCGTGGCTCGATTCCCCGAATTAACTTGCCTGTGAGGATTCTCATAGTCAGATGAGTCTTCCCGTACCTATCCAAGTCCACCTGCTAGTTGCAGCCGTGAAGCAAATAATTCACCTGTTTTTCTTTCCCATGAATTCTTATGTACAACCCCAGAGCCTACTCGCACATCATGCCCCAATACCCTTCCCAATAGTTCTGTTTCTCCTGCTGGCTCAGTACAACTCGAACCGGATGCAGAAGATGATGGGGTGATTGCCCAGTATCAGCGCACAGCTATGGATTGTGAAGTTTCTTCTTACGAAATGGAAAGGACGCCGAAGATAGTCTCCAATGGCGAAGAACAGCATTCATTCGCCTCTGTTGGCGAGAACTTCTCTGATCCTGATTCCGTATGTTATACGGATGTCCAAGGTGACGGAGTTCTCGTTCAGCATGAGAGCACACCTATGGGTTGGGAAGTAACTTCACATGAAATGGAAAGGACGCCAATGACAGTCTCCAATGCCGAAGAACAGAATTCGTTTGCCTCTGCTGGCGAGAACTTTTCCGTACATTATACGGATGACCATGGAGACGGAGTTATCGCACAGCAAGCTAGATCCATGGATACCAATCAATGCAAGACATCGAAACTGAAAGCCCAGCGTAAACTTTTCATCCCTAGTCCACCGAAGAGACGTCGCCTATTAGAAAACAAAAAGCTGAACCCATTACAGTTGGGATTGATGAAGAAAGACCTTACCCCACGACGGGCTAAGCTTGGAGAAATGGCTCGGGCTTTTCGAACTGGGTACATACGTAAGTGCGCTGAGGCCGCTGGTTTGAAGGATAAATTGAAAGATCTGGAGGTACAAGTCAATGAAGCCCTTCAAGACAAGCTATCTCCTCTAGCATTCCATATTGTCGAAGGAGAACTGCACAACAGAGGCAGACCAGGCAAGGGCAGAAGATGGAATAACAAGCAAAAAGCACTAGCTGTTGCTTTTTATAAATTAGCACCGAGGGCCTACAATGCTATTGCGAAGATGATGTGATTTAACAATGAATGACGGCAAGTTTTACATAATAGTTAGTAAGGAAACTACTATGTTTATCAGCCATTTAAAGTAATAAGATAGGTCATTTAAGGTCTCTTTTGGCTTAACATGTTATAAAATTAAAACACACTGACATGTTTAAAAAGATCATAATGAGCGCATTTCCATTCTGTTTCAGACAATGGCGAGGAAGTGTAAGCCTAGAATAATCGTTGTGGGGGACTCTATGGTCCGTGGGGTTAAATTGGACGGACGAGTCGCTGAAGTAGTGCCCTGGAGTGGCGCAAAGCTCAATCGATTGACAACCATGAAAATTTGTCGGATGGTGGTAGAATCGAGTTTAAAGTATGTGATCGTTATTGTGCACTTTGGGACCAATAACATTGGAGCCCGGAACATCAATACCCGTCAAACGCCGAGGAGTTTGTGGCCGAAATGCAGAAATTGCTGGACCGGCTCCATGTTATTGAGCGCTGTTCCATTGTAGTGTCCTCGATTTTGCCAAGATTCGACGAAGAATTGCGAGAGAAAATACGCACGAGTAATGTTTTACTTTGTCAACTCTGTAGGCGCTACGGAAACAATGTTCTATATTCTCGGACGTATATTCCCTTCATGATCTCATCAAATGGAACCTATCAGATTAAGAAAGAGCTCTTTAATAATCGTGATAAGTTGCATTTGAATGATGATGGAAAGATTGTGTTTTCCGCTTTTCTTAGGAAAGCGGTAGGCTATGCGAAATTCATCCGTCCAACGTAATCGTGCAACATCGATGCATAAAGTTTGCCTGCTTCCGATAGGTTTTCGAATGGGGTGCATTGGCGTAAATAACCAAAATTTCAGGGGGGGGGGCATTACGACCCCAAGACTCATCCCCCAGAGAAAAAAAAGATAAATGGGCCCAAATTAGTGAGGTTTTCACATATTATACCCTACAGAACGGGGGGCCCGGGGGTCTCCCCCGGGAGAATTATTTTGAAAAAGAATAAGCTCGAAATAGTGGAATTTACACACTTTCAAAGCATTTATGTTTATATTTTACATGTTGAGAATATTACAGGTAATAAGAGGGGCCCGGGGGCTATCTCAGTGAATGTTTTTTATAAGATAGGCCTGAAATAGTTTGTCAGCATAACAGTTTTGAACTTGCAGACCATAAATTTATCATTAAAACTGGAAAATGGGGGGCTCTCTCTGGAGAATTTTTTACCGAAATATCTTAAAGAAGCGGTTTTGCTCATTTTTTTTTGGGGGGGGGGGCTACGCCACTGCCCTCCATCGTCATTGTCACTCCAGTTACCTCCTAGCGGCCAGGATTTGTACAGGAGCCTGTCGATCCAGTTGTGACCGTAAAATCCGAAGTGCAGGAGTTGAAAATGGAATGAATCAACCGCTGTGCAGGAAGTAGGGTTGGAAGGTCGCTACACCTACTTCAGCCCTAGCCTGGTGACTCGACGAACTTCAAGGGAATCCCTCGCGAGGTTGCCTCCTTCGCAGCTCGAGCCACAAACCAATATCTCCACTGTTTCAACCTGGTGGATTCAGCACTGTGTCGAGCCTGTGGAATGGATGAAGAAACTCTTGAGCATATTCTCCTGCAATGGTCCATTCCAAGCAGGGAGAAGGACTTACTCGTGACGGCATTGGGAGGAGGAGGAATAGAAAAAATTCTGGGACGGAAGAATCTTTGGGCACTGGTGAATGAATCATCTGGCCATCGGCATCACCTGAAGCTGGAACCCAGTAGTAAGAAGTAAGAAAATGGCAGTCGTCGGTGCTGACAAGTTGAACTCCATAGTGCAAAGTAAGTATTTTCTAGCAATCTCAGATAGGGGTGACGATAGTATATTAAGGGTGTACAGCCCGTAGGAAATTGGCAGCCCGAAATAATTAACGAATCATGTTATTTAACATTTGTCTCATTAAAGTTGTAAAAGACTACTTCATGCATCCTATGATAAGATATAGTATTTCTAATATTTTAAATTGTAGCTTTTTCATCGACATGATAATATTTTGTAAAAAATAACCTTATTATATGATGCATAAAGTAGACTTCTACAACTGAAATGAGCCAAATCTTTAATAACTTGCTTAGTTAATTAAATAAAAAGTTTTAAATTTCGGGCTGACAATTTCCTATGGGCTCTTTAACTAATCTGCTATTTTTCCTTTCCTATGTGTAGACCTACGCTATTATAACGAAAGCATTGGCATTTTGAGTACCTATTTGACAGATTTACATGCTGCTTTTACGGTTCCAGAAACAGGAAAAGTGACACTATCTATGTTGTTAGATTTGTGGAAATATCCTTGTGTAACGGACTGGTGCGAGTTTACCCAAATATGCTTTCAATTTTATTAATTAGTGTAGGTAATGTCAAATTTCCATGGTCAGTAATTGTACCATGGCTGCCTACTCATGTTCCGATCAATTAGTAACCTATAATGGAAATTAATATATAAATGATCAATTACGGTACCTACAGTATATGAAGTGGCAAGGTATTAAGATGCACAGGTCTCTACACACCATGTGATCGGAGAAAGGAGAAGCATCGTTACTTTTTCTTCTTCATATTTGTGCGGGTAGTTTGGCTTATCATATCATTTGAACTTTCAGGAGATGTCATGTCAGCGATTTATTAAGAGAATCTAGTTCGGGATGAACATGCATGCCGCCTTGATAAGGAGGAGAAAGATAGACGTGATGCTGGAAGAAGAAGACATTGTTCGCTATGCAAAAGCCTGAAGGATTCGGTTTATTGGCGGCGAATGGCTCATCACCGAGCAAGGGAAGGCTCGCAACCGATGATGAGTATAGGTGGAACCTGCTCAAGATGTCAGTCTCGACTTTCCAGAAGAAGAGCAAGGACGAGAATGTATTCCTATTTCCACATAACAATCTATTTCGACGTGTTGATACATTACATTTCGGGCTATTCACGTTATCACAAATAATTTGTAGATGGATTTTGTATGGACTGAGTTCAATTTAGTAATAAAAAGAAATGTATATTTCTTAATAAGTATAATGTGTGTTGGTCATTGAGTATTTCTTAATTTTATATTTAATATGTTAGGTACGGCTTAGTGTGGAACTATGGAAAAAAAAATAGTTTGTTTAAAATAAGGTGAATACTAACAACGTTGTCAGAGTACATACCAGAGTAGTCATTAAAAATCAATTATATAATACAAAATAGGTCAATATAATATTAAATAGGAAGGGAGCGCGAGCCGGGCCGGCCGGGGCCCCGGCCACACAAAATTTGAAAAAAGGAGCGAATGATTCTGACGCGGGAGGGCCAACATTACTATTATTTTTTTTTTGGCTGTTGGCAGTCTTTCCCTAACAAAACAGGGCTGCCACATTCCGTGGTTTACCTCGGAATTCCGTGGGAAATAATTTTATTCCGAAAAATTTCCGGGGTCAACAATTTTTGAGGTTTTTCTGTGGGATTTTAGGGAAATTTGTTTTTATTTTATTTTTTAAGATTTTTGTCGAATGACCATTAATTGATTCTCTCGCAGTTTCATAAAATTTTCGCAAAAATTAAAAAAATATAAACACTATTTCCACCCCTGTCAGCTATTTATTACGACTTAGCTGTCGTGTATTTCCCGCCGCTAGCGCACTAAAAATTATTCTAGATTTCTGCATGTTTTTAAAAAGTTACTAGCTTGAGTAGCTTCAGCTTTGTATAACGAATAAAACTTAGATGAACCTGAAATAAGATGCCGGGAATTTCATATCAGCCTATAAAAGTGTGAGGGTGAGAAAAAAGTCAAATCAAATGATTAAATCATGGGAGCCTATTGCATTATTTCCATCACAAACCTATTTCAAGAAAGGTTTGTAAGTTTATACATATATGCATTGGCGTAAATAGGGGGGTCCTGGGGGGGGGGGGGGGGAGGCTAAGCCCGCAGGCCCCCCCCCCCCAGGATTTCTGGTGACAAAGACGTTATGGAGGTGAAAGGCATAGTATCCACAATAACGAAAGGGAAATTAATTCTTGATACTGGTATGCTTATTTTACATTAAAGACATCATGAAAAAATCAACACATTGACTTATTTTCACGAAAATATATTACTCAAAATAATGCTTAAGATCCCAATAGGCCTATTTCATACCTATTTTTTCAAGCTTTTTCTTCGGGGGAGACCCCCGGGCCCCCTCAGTGGTAGGTTTATTTGTCGGTACAATCTCAACTGTACTGCTTGCAAAATTCGTAAAACCTCACTAATTTGGACCTAGGCCTATATACATCAATTTTCCTTCTCCGGGGGAACCCCCGGCCCCCCATTCTCCAGGGTTTAATATGCGTAAAACCTCACTAATTTGGGCCTATTTATCAATTTTTTTCTACGGGGGAGACCCCCGGACCCTCCTATCACCAGGGTATAAAATGCGAAAAACCTCATTAATTTGGGCCTATTTATCATTGTTTTTTCTGCAGGGGAGACTGCGCCCCCTTCTCCAGGGGATAAAATGTGTAAAACCTCACTAATTCAGGTTTACCATAACATTAATGGCTTGGATTTACGGAGAACAGCTTAGATCTGATAATGACAACCCAAACAACCTAGCCCCCCCCCCCTCCAGTCTCCAGAAGGTTACGCAGCCCCCTATAATGCTTTTCTCAGCGCTCCAAGTATTTTTAATTGTCAGCAACTGCCAATTTTGAATTTGCCACGATTAAAGGTACCTACTTATGGTATACGTGGGTGTAGCTTAGGAGCCTTAGACTATATACTGCTCTAGCTTCTGAAAATTAGCAAGATTAAAAGATGAAAACTGGTGAAGTAGGCATGGTGACGTACAGCAGTCGATACTCTCAAAAATAATAAAGATCCGCCTATGCTTAGCATACTACATGAAAACAAACTTTATATCCAGTTTAATTAGTAACATCCTTGGTGTTCAAAAATGAAAAAATCATATTTAAGGCGCATATTCGACCAACGTCAATAGTGATAGTAAATGTGGTATTGACGTGGTAGCAGACATTAAGACAGTCTAAAAATGTCTGCTACCACGTCAATACTACATTTACTATCACTATTGACGCTGATGGAGTATGCATCTAAAGGGGACCAACATTTAAAAAAAATTCTGGGGTATTCTGAGGAACTATTTAACAATTTCCGAGGAATACGGCAGAAGTCATTTGGCAGCCCTGTAACAAAATATTACCATTGAGTTAACGTTCTTATATATTATGTTGTTCTGTGGACCAGCCCACCAGCGCAGCGAATTCGTAACCTCAAGGCCAGGCCAACACCCTACAAAGTACAATGGAAACAATATATCCCTTTTATTTTTTTATTTTTACCTGTATTGGGCATTGGCTGTATTTGCTGGTGCCGTTGGTGCCTGCCTGCCTGCCTGCCTGGTGGGTTTGCACCGTTAGTTATTTGTCTAATTGTCTATGGTTTGCACCGTATGCGTATACGCTATATGGCCTATGTGACATAGCATTGAATATAATATAGTATTATGTAGGCTAGCTAGACGAGTTGGCGGAGTTGCCATATTAGTTTATTTGTGTATGGGAGTTGCCCATAGAAATTTAGTAATTTTTTCAGGAGCCACATATTATAATTTATATTGTCAAGTGCCGTAGGCCTTGTCAGTTTAAAGTATTTGTCAATTCTGGCATTCAAAGACTATACCGTATTCAATTTTGGTGTAATTAACACTATAGGGGTTCACACAAAAAACAACCCAATGTGGACTGATCCCTAATGACCACTGCGTTATTGGGGAAGTTGCAGTCAGCAACATGACCAACAGCCGCGTTCTTCCCCTGTTCTACCAATGAACCCACTTTAAAGTTGGCTGGACCCAGGCTGGGCAAGTCTTGCCCTTTGACCTTCCGTATCATAGAGCTAGTCATCCAATTCTCTGGCAAATGGATTGCTCTGACCAGGCAATCGGACGGTAATACAATAAAGGTCAATAGAATGGATTGCTAAAAGCAATATTTTAATTCTATTTCTAGATGACATGACAAAAGAGAATACTAGGCTACATGACCTATTGAAGTCGGTACATACTGTATATAAAAGCCTGGCGATCAGGGTTGATGTTCAGGCCTATAGTTACCATGTCAGATTCAAATTTAGGCCAGCCCTTAAGTGCTGTAGGCTAAACCTCGAAACTCACCAAAACTTGTATATGCAAAATGATAACATACTCACTATCTTAGGGCAGAGTTATTAGTAAGTGTCGGGAACCTTTAATGAAACAAGCTGCACACGGCTACACGGATATCAAAAGTCCAAGAATTTATTGATTTTGACTAAAGACTTTTAAGGCTTAGCTAATCCAAAAGAAATTGGCTATGCTGCATGCCCAAGTTAGAAATTGAAAAATTAGCCGAAATGCAATAATAATGTTATTTTCTAATATAGTTTTCTATTTGATTAATTTCCATTTTCCTGTACTTACAAAGTACGGTACTCTTTAAAGAACCTCACGTTGTGTAATGTTTAAATGTGATGATTTTTAATGGATTAAATCAAATTAACTAGTATCAAAATGAGCGCAAGTAAAATTTGAAAACGGCGCGATTCTGAGAAATCATAATGCGCATGCACCGCGACAGAAATGCCTGTGGTATACATTGCTTGCAGAGCCTTAATTTTGCAGTATTACCCTATGCAGGCAATTGTAACTCCTGGAGAAGGCGAGTTACATTCATGCTGAACTAGGCTTTACTTTTAAAATGTTACGATTATTACCCTCATATTGATGTTAAGCGCAACCTTAAAATTATCGGTGCATTTAGGACAATATTATTTCCATAATTTTATACTCCAACGAACAATTTGACCTAATCTGACAGTAATGTGTTAACTGTGTTCGACCAATTTCGATCGATTGCACGAAAGTCACATTATTGTTTAAGACTCTTAAGATATTATGCTCATAAATATTTTTAGTTTACTTTACTATCAAATTATTATACTTATTAGCCTACTTACCGGGTTACATATTTTATGTAGTTCATTGCAATAAGTCAATATCACCACCCAATTGAAACGGTAATTTTTTAACAGCCTATGTATAAATAAGTAATTATTTGAAAATGCAATTCTCCTATCAAGCTTGATGATGTAAATGTACGATACACACAATTTAGATGACATCGCGAGAGGAGAGAAACAAGAGCGTGCTCCGAATATGCGCTCAAAACAAGAGCGGGAGAGGCTAAAAATCGAAGCGCTCTATCGCCTCATCTTTGATCTTTCAATAAGTATTCAGTTGAATTCATAGTTTCCCTATCTAATTACGGTACGTACAAATCCTACAAAAATGAAACTATGCTAGCCTAGGAATAACGTAAAGGTGGTCTTGCCCGCCGACCGCCTCACCCCCAGCCTGGTGGCAAAACCGTATAATTCCATTTTGTACTCAGTTGCACAGAGCCAATTTTGAAAAATTTAAAAAGAGAGGGCAGTGTCGCGACCTGGTGGTTGAGATGAGAAGCTCGGCGTTGCAATGACCAAAATTTGCATAAACAGCGATGTGTTGTCCGTATTCGATTTATTGTAAGAAAAGAGACTTGTCTGGCGATGCAACGCCCGATATTTCAATTTTGGCGATGTACTTGTCAGCGAGGTAATGGCTGGCGATGCAGTGACCGAAATTTGCATAAACGCGATGCCTTGTCCATGTTAGGTTTAATGTAAGAAAAGAGATTTGTCTGGCGATGCTCTGTCACGCGAGGAAGTGCCCGGCGATTTACTGTCCAGCGATGTAATGCCCGGCGAGGTAATGTCACAGTCTCAATACTGTCAAGCCCAGTGAGCAGTGTGGCTTGTTGCCTTATCAATAAACTCTTTGCATTTGACGACACTGGTGAAAACGTCTGGAGTAGTAGATTGTCCACATGGTTTGTCCAGACTGCTCTTGCGTTTCGCTATACCAATTTGCTTTCCCTCGACAACCAGAGCTCCTCCAGAATCACCGCTGCAGATGCCTCTGTTGGGGCCTTGCGCACATATCTCACTTTGTGTCAGAAAAGGCGGTGTTTCTCCTATTTGCATATGACAAACTCTAAAGTCAACTATTTTTACGCGTGCCCATCTAAGAAGAGTTTCGGTAGACCCTGGAGACTGTGGAAAAGAAATAAGAATCAATCAATCAATAGTTGTTTATCGAAATGTACTGTTCGCCCAGAAAAGTTTGCAAATAGTTTGCAGAATATCCCGTAGTGCCTTCCCAAGTCCCGCATCTCCATGTAAATTCCCTATGCTGCATTTTCAAATCAGATAGAACTACTTTGCATGTGTTTGTATACACAAAACTTATGGGGGTTCCATTCCAAACTTGATGCATTAAGGTCACAAGTGGACATTGCTTATTTTTTTAGCTATAAAATTGTCGATCTGTTGCACTTTTTACGAATTCACGACTCCAATGTCAAAATTAAATTTAAAAATTTCAATGCTGTGCAGATTTAAGATGTTTGACAAAATACAACGTCTTGGTCGAGTCGCCACGCACGCTTTCTTGGCGTTAACTTATATGTATTTACCAGGAATCCGGAACGCCAGGTCTGAAGGAAAGCGCATTGTATACCCTGACGAGACCCTTATTGGTGTGATACACAGAAACTCTTTTTTGTGGCCTGAACGCTCTTAAGTTAACTTTCTACTTTGAAGTTGATCAATTTTATAACATAATACCTATGGTAAGAAGAAAATTTTATAAATTTCTCAAATTCAAGAAACGCATCACTAATAATATTTATTACAATAAATATTGCTTTCATTTTGTCCTAAGATGATCCTAAAACCGTTCCAACAATGCTGCTACAGTAGCCTAGTTGAAGACAATTAACTAACATTCAGAAAATTTTCATTTTAATTTTGACATTGATGGAGTCGTGAATTCGTAAAAAGCGCAACAGATCGACAATTTTAGCTAAAAAAATAAGTAATGTCCACTTGTGACCTTAATGCATTAAATTTGGAATGGAACCCCCGTCAATTTTGTGTATACAAACACATGCAAAGTAGTTCTATCTGATTTGAAAATGCAGCATAGGGAATTTACATGGAGATGCGGGACTTTGGAAAGCATTACGGGATATTCTAATGTGCATTTGCAAACAGTACCACGGTTTAATTGTTTATTATTACAAAAAATGTATACATAGGCCTATTTGAGCATTACGTCATAGGTAAGTTGTCTTAATGTAATATTGTAAATAGTGTATAGAGGTAGATTGGAACATTTACCCTATACTTATGCAAAATTCAGACTAGTATTTGTAGGCTATTTGGTTTTTTATGCTTTCGTCTATTACATTGCGTTAATGGTAAACTTATATCTTATATATACTTATAACGTATACTTTGCCGATGGACCAATATTCATATGGAAACAATACAAAGAACCGGTCCGAGTTTACTCGAACATGCTTTCCAATTTATCAACATTAGTAGATAGAGAAAATGAGTAATTTCATGGTAAATAATTTTCCTATGGTTAAATTTCCGATATCTCGTATCTCGGGGGGGGGGGGGGGGGTGGGTTTGTCCACCTAACGTCACTGGAGGTGAGGTAAATTCTAGATAGGTCAGACCAACACATTACCACACAGCAATACTGGCAGGGCACGCAATGCATTTGAGCGTGAATTAAAAAAAAAAAAAAAAAAAAAACCTTTTTTTGAACAAAACCAAATACTTTTCTGGAAAAGCAACCTGTCCGGTTTCGATAATTAATTTAACACCTAAAATATACCTGAAGGTAGAAATCATCGATAGAAAGGTTTCGCAGATAAATTATTTTCCATTAAAATTTAGTTATTTTTATTTTTTTACCCCCAGAAGCAAACTATCAAGGGGCAAGTGACCTCCCGCATTTGAGAGTGCTTGGAAAACTATCAAGAGCCTAGAAGGAGACCAAATGCCAAACAGACCGACAAATGTCACCGCTAATCAAGTTGCCGCGCAACTTATCCTAAATGGCAAACAACCAGGAAATAAAGGCAAACAACAAGCAAAAAGAATACCCCATCGAGAAACCAACTCTCTCGCGCAGACCTTCACGGCCGAAGAACTAACTGCTGCCCTGAAACTAATGAAAAATAATCGGGCCCCAGGGGTAGATGATATCAGAACCGAGCAAGTGAAGAACCTAGGACCGAAAACGTACGCTTGGCTCGCTGCGATGATGTCCAACTGCGTATCTCGAAAGAAAATACCAAGAGAGTGGAGACAGTCCAAAATCACCGCCATCTTAAAACCTGGTAAATCAGCAGACGACCCGAAAAGCTACCGCCCAATATCACTCCTGTGCCACTTATTTAAAGCACTTGAACGCATGATCCTATCAAGAATTATCAAAACATTAGATAGCAAGCTAATACCTGAGCAGGCCGGCTTCCGCGCAGGCAAATCTTGCTGTGGACAGGTGCTCAATATTACCCAACACATCGAGAATGGCTACGAAGAAGGCAAAATCACAGGAGTGGCTTTTATAGATCTGACTGCCGCATACGACACAGTCAACCATAAAAAACTACTACGAAAATTATATGAAGTCACACACGACTGGGAACTGACTACCACCGTAAAGTGCCTCCTTGAAAACCGCCGTTTCTATGTCACACTTAATCAACAGAAAAGTAGATGGAGACATCAAAAAAATGGCCTGCCCCAGGGAGGGGTCCTTGCTCCTATACTATATAACATATATACTAACGACCAGCCTACCTTGTGGTTCACTAAACACTTCATATACGCCGACGACACTGCGGTTGCTGCCCAGAGCTACACGTTTGAAGAAGTCGAAGAAAAACTGAACCTGGCCCTCGATAACCTCGGACGATACTACAAGGCGAACCACTTAAAGCCAAATCCATCAAAGACAGAAGTCTGCGCGTTCCACCTCCGGAGTAGGGACGCCTATAGAAGACTATCAGTTACTTGGGAAGGCACAGTCTTAAATCAGAATGACTACCCGAAATACCTTGGAGTGACGCTGGATAGAACCTTGAGCAACAAAAAACACTGTGAAGCTACCAAAATGAAGGTCTCGTCTCGCAACTGCATTTTAAAGAAGCTGACGGGCTCCACATGGGGTGCACAACCCAGCACACTAAGAACATCAGCAATGGGCCTCTGTTTCTCAGCTGGAGAATACGCAGCTTCTGTGTGGTTCAACTCAGCTCATGCCGGACAAGTCGATTCTTCATTGAACGAAACTGTGCGCACCATCACAGGATGTCTCAAACATACCCCACTGCAAAAAATGTACCCTGTTGCGGGTATCGCCCCACCTAAAATCAGACGCTCCACTGCCGCCGCCGTAGAACGAACTAAACAAATCTCTGATCCAAAACACGTCATGTTCGGCAAAACGCCGGCTCCGAGACGCCTCACATCCAGGAAGAATTTCCTCCAAACAGTCGAGCCTATCACAACCTCAGCCCAATCCTTCCGACTCGATGCCTGGAAGCGATCTTACCCCCAAGTCCCCGATCCAAAGGAAGAACTGATGGCGGGCCACAACTTACCATACCCAATCTGGCGCACCCTGAACCGTTTGAGAACTGGCGCCCCACTCTGCAAAACAACAGCGGCGAAATGGGGTTTTATCGCTGAAGACGACACGGCGTGCGAATGTGGAGAGATCCAAGACGCGGCTCACATGCTAGTATGTAGACTACTACCATCCCCTTGCACAGCTGCTGACCTGGCTGAAGCCAACGACAAGGCCGTCCAGGCTGCTATATACTGGACCAATCAATAAAACGTGTGCCACCTGGACACGTTAAGTAAGTAAGTATCAAAATTAATAACAACTACGATATATGTGAATTTAAAAGAAATCGTTGGGGCTGTTTTTGGGAAATAATTTATTTAGACTTTTTTTTGGAGTTTTTTGAGAATAGATAAAACCCCCCTAAATTAAGTTAGCCCCAAATAAAAAAATGTTCCGAGGTATGACTTTTGTGAACCTACATGCTGAATTTCATCAAAATCGACCGATTAGTTTGCCCGGAAATCGACGCACAGACAGACAGACAGACAAACATTTCGTAAAAAAACACTTTTTTGGGTTCCCGGGACCTTAAAACGTGTAAATCCGTTGAAATCTCGGATTCAAAAATTTCGACCGTCCCAAAGCTTTCCTTATACTACGTATAAATTGGAAAGCAATAATGCCCGAAATTCATGGGGTTGATGGCATTTGTCTAGGTTCATAAAAATTACTTGAGGACATTTTTAATTTTTTTATGCAAATTAACATTGAGACGTAAGAGCACATAGATCATTCTAATATGAGACTCTGTATGACGGTTCCCATCATCACTTGAGAAGCCTATTTTTTGAGGGGGAGGTATAGTTGTGGGTCTAAGTAGCACTAACATTTTATTTTGATTAAATTGGAGCCTAATAAATTAATTTACAACAGATTTACTAAATTTTAAGGGGGCAGCTACACCCCTGCCCCCCCCCCCCCGTACCCGTCCTTGAAGTAGTGAATACTATTTAATCAATCGTGCTGGTATGACTACTTACAGGCGCTTCTGCTGCCCATCCGGTTATTTCTGCACATTCTTCACCTGCAGCCGGTTTCAGTCTTAGTGGAACTGATGCCGCACTTTCGGAAGACAGATCCAAGGGGGTGGAGGTTCGTAGTACCGCAACGTCGTATTCAAAGTATGTGAAGGATGGATGAACGGAAATTTCACTCACTCCAACCATCTTCTTGGAAGTGGCGTAATTGTCATGAGCGTAATACACGAATATGCCGCTTGGTTCTCTGGGTGAACTGTAAAATATCGTAATAAGAGATTTTAAATGCAAATTATGAGGGAGTTTGACATCCCCACTTAGGCTTGTGGGGACCACGTAGTCCCAAATATGTAACAACCAGTCTGTTTCCAGCCTCACCTATGGCGATGTTCACATTCACACAATTCAATATTCCTAAATCTTCTTTTTACATATTTATTTCCTTTATTCAATTATATCCTTAATCTACCCTCTGTGTCTCATCAGCTCCTTCAGCTGCGGGCAGTTGGTTTTTCTATATGGAAGAAGGCTAGGGGTCAGACCCATTATTAATTGTAAGCATGTATCGTTCTTTTCACACACCTGATATTGTAATCATGTTTGTAAAGTCACTCTTACCAAGCAGTCGAAAAAGTCGAAAAAAAGAGTCGAAAACTACTTCAATACAGTCAATCTGCATTCAACCGCCTATTCAATTCCAACAGCATCGAATAGCTACAGGCTAATTTGTTGTTTATCTTCATTAAGTCACATTTCACAAATTTTGAATACCACTCACACTCACTCACAAAATATTATAGCCTATAGACCTAACTTATGTATAAAAGGATTAAAAAATTATGTATCAACAAGTATTAAAATTAAAGGTATTAGAATAAATATTTCCCTACATTTCTATACACGGTATGTGGCCGTCACCATGGCCAAAATATTCAAAATAGAGCTGTATACAAAAATCTATTACGGAATAAGGATATAGCTACGGAAGGAATTTTAATAGTGTAGCCAGTAGACGTGTTAGTGACGGCTCCATATCATGTAGGTAGGTCTATCAAAATGTAAAGAAGTAATTAATTCCTCTAATACCTAATATACTTTTATATACGCAGTGATGGCCCCATATCATATATCAAAATATAAAGAAGTATTTCATCTAATACCCAATACGAGTATATTTTTATACATGCTAGCTCTATAATTAATGAACATTTTCGTGAAATTTGACCTTCTACAAAAGCGTGCGTAGCTACAGATTCGACTTGTAGTTCTTCTTTGCTGACTCTCATACGGTCCCTCCGGACTTTACCCCATCTTGCCCATATGCTCCATAAGCATTTCATCTGAATTCTGAACTGTTACTATTTTGCTCAGTTTGGTGGTTTTACACGTCCGGCATCACCTCCATACTGGAGGTACCCCCCCCTTTTTTTTAGAGAAATTAACTTATTTTTCGTACCTTCCACGGACACAATGCCCTGCAGTTAATATGTAGTTTTGCGCTATAATACTTCCTCCACAAAAACGATGATTGTAGTCTGCACCTTTGGAGTCGTGGAGCGATACATGCCATGGAAATTCATCAATTGATGCTGGAAATCCTCCAGCAAGTCTTCTACCCCTCATTTTCTTCCCTGGAAATCGTTACAATGAATGAAGAAATTATACTAGAGAATAATTATATACGGTACCTGTAGTTACAGTATATTTAAATATGTCTACCTGAAGGAATGCTGTTGGCAGCGTTAATAGTAACAATAACGAAAACTAATTTCGTAAGAAACGTCATGTTGTAATGACCAACCGAATGGCTCTCATTTAATATATACAGTAGGTTTATTCTGCATAAAATTAAAAAAAAGAGCGATAAGTAGGTAATAACGGCACAACAAAGTTTATTGTTGTGTGAAATAATAATGGCTCTTTATTCTACCGGTATTGGTATAAAAGGATTTACGCTTCAGTGGATTTTATTAGCGTACAGCAAAAGTGATCACAATGGTCACATACATATTAAGTAGAATAAATATAATGCTATTTGGTCTGTTGCGATACGTCTGATAAGTTTATTTTAAGGATAAACTTAACGAATAGAGCATAGGGGCTGCCTGGCAACCGGATCACTTGTGTTTGATACTCGATACAAGTACAAGCTAAATTTACCAGGTTTCACCTGTCATCATCCACGTATATAGTCTATATAGGTCCTCCAAGTTAAATGACTTTAAATTGAAATGTTTTCAATGGTGTATTTTTGTGTAAAATAAACACATTAGGAAGAGCGAATATCTGAAAAGAACTCCATAAAATTAATAAATTGTGTTTCCCTATGAAAGTAATGCTGCAGCTTTTTGGCGTTAAAAAAATAACTTATTCTGGCAATAAAAATATGAGCAATTTTAGAATGCAAAGTGCTACCTACTCAAAATTATTTTGTTTACATTTTTAACACCAGAATGAGTTTTTCTTTAAATTATTTTAAAAAAGTGTAGTCGTTAGCAAAAATTTAAGTAGGTAGGTATATATACTGCTAACCTATATAGTATTTTATGTACTTGCTACATATCCGCATTTTTGACTTTACACTAGATCGGATTGAACTTCTTAGACATGCAACATTTCACTACAAATTAGAGGATCGTAGCCCTGCCCAAAAAACGTTTAGAGTTAAATATTGGACGTATAGCAAACGTGTCAAGTAAAACCTTCATTTTGTGGTTTTCACAAATTGCCTACAAAATAAAATTAATTTTAAACAGTATATTTATTTTGCAATAGGTCTAATTACACAAATAAAGTAAAGATTGAAAATTATTATAGCCACTAGCTACAATACAACTCATAGCCTATACTAAACAGTACCATTTGGCGGGGGGGGGGGGGGGGATGGTTATGTGGACAAGGAGAGTTGGAAACTAAGTCTAGGAGAAGGGAGAATGTAAAACGATCATATACAATATACGCAAAGCGACATCGGTGGCAAGATGGTAGCGGCCTTGTACTTGTGCGAGTCTCTACACACCTTGCTGTCCGAGACGTGTCGTAACTCAACACAAGTAGATCTACATATTAGGTGAGGCAATTGAAGAGGTTAATCGGATGCATTCATTAAATTGAATATACGCGATTTAACGTATTATATAAAAAAAATATTCATATTATTATATGCGTATAGTGTATATATAAGGTATAGTATAGAGTAAAAAGTATGTAAGTATAGCCTGGGATCTATTTAGCCAGTCCAATGATGGTGTTACCACCGAAACAGCTGTCAATGTTTAGTTTATGCTGTATTTCTGGAATATATTAGTGATTTAAAGAATCTTTCGCTTCCACACTGTCAGTAGAAAAACTCTCGCCTGCATTTACCTACTCAATGCAATGTATACCTACTCTACCTGCCTTGTGAACGGCTACAGATTTATAATATATATTAATAGTTAAAAACAAACCTGACTGTTACGCCCTGTGTTTACTCATTTGTTAACCCATTTTGTTTAAAACTGTATACTACGAATATCTCATCTCTCTTATGTAGAACTCTAGCATATACATATATTAACGCCATGAGTGGTACGATCCAATAATTTTAAATTAGAATTATGCCTTAGAAAATTAGCGGATTATATACCAGTTTAGTATATTATTTATTATACTACTTTTATACATTATTATATATATATTATATATATTATTATTACGCTAGTATATATAGATTATGTTGTACTATTGTAGCATAGTTTGCTGTACCATACCATTGAATATATAGGTAACTCCAATTATGTATTTTAGAGTTTATATATTAGAGTTATATTGTATATGTATTCAATGACCATACCTAAATCAGCATTGCTATAACAGGGGTAAATTGCCTAAAGACTGAAGAAATCGGCCAATCGGAATGCCTTGAGCAGTGAGAAAATTTTGGTAACTTAATTTGGTAACTTTACATTGTAGCCTACATACTTAATTGGTAACTTAACATAATTGAAGAAATAAGCCAAGTTTAAGCAAAGTAGCATATTATATTTCAAAGAACATCGGTATGAGTGGCCGTTACTTGCGTAAAATCAATACCCGTTATTGGTCTATTAGCCTATAATTTGTTTGCAGATTAACAACTTGCTGTAAATTTAAAAAAATTGACATTTTTGGCGGGAAAGAATGTTCTAACTATAAGCCAACCAATCATGGGCAATTATAATTATCTATATATAAGCTGTCCATTGTAGCCTAATACAGACTCACTCCCGTACTTGATTAAGTCAAGCTATAAGACCTGTTGCAATGTCAATGGTAAACACATGGTAAACATGTCACAGTTTGTCAATTTTCACAAATTCGTTGTAGGTTGACATGTCAACGACGTGAACCGGTTTGCCCACGACCCAAATTCATTCAGAAACAAAGCTAATAATGTCCAAAACATCGATATGGCAATGGGCCTCTACAAGTAATCAAAATTCAAAATAGTAAAAATAGCCTAATATGCGTATATAATAGTGTCATAATGGTACATTTTAGTATTTACAGTAGCTCTGTATTTCAATTTTTTATTTTGTTTTCGTTATAATACAGCAATACAATAAAAAGTTTCAGCATATACAGTATGTAGTCCTAAAAAAAGTCTGTAGCTGCCGTATAAATTAGTAAAAGAATGGGTATCAGGCATATCTCTGTTTTGTTTTACCTGAAATATTAAAACTAAGCAATCTTTTCCAGTCCAAATACCACGTTTTCTCAATAACAAACGCCAAAGCTGCAATACTGTAGCCAACAACGAGTATTGCAAAAGTTCCCAACAGATGGCTCAGGTCTAGTGGAGATGGCGCTTTTGGAGGAGGTTCTATTTCAGGCATCAAATCTTTCTCCCATTTAGAAATTAATCCGGACTCCATCAGCGACTGAACGATCTTACGAGTTCCTCTGTAGTATGGAGACCAGCGGGTCATCACGATGGCCGATTGGTACGAAATGGCACAGATACCGCTCATAATGTGTACGTTGTCGAGTGAAGAAGGGTCCAAAATTGCGTTGTACCTGGAAAAATGTTTAAAGAATTGTTTCTGAAATGAAATTATGTTATGATGTTATGATGCAAGATAATCGCAGACCGAACAAGGTGGGACCGGATCTAAAAGGAATCCATATAGCAAGAACTATGCAAGTGGAATCAGTAGAAAGAAGACTGGAGACCAAGCAGCTACGTTTAAAGTGGCCACGGAGGAGAAAGGGTAACCCGGAGGCCACAAAAAACGTATAGACGATGGAAAAGAAGGCTCTCACTGCATACAGAGCACAAAAGGGCTCAGAACCGATGGAGAGACGAGGTGGGAAGTGACCTCAGAAAGATGTCAGAAGCGGCTTGGCTGAGGAAACCCAAGGAAGAGGTGACCTGCTGGAGGCTGCAACAACGAAGAAGTAGATGTGGGATTGAGGAAACCCATTTGATTCCTACTAGTATAAGAGGAAGAGCCATCCAAGAATCATAGTGATGAGCGTTGTGCAAAGAAAAGTACTTTTCTTGATCAAAGAACAATCACCGAAATAATTTTCCCTTTTCTATTGTAGTTTTTAATTTAACGTGATCACTGGAAAAGTTGATGTCGTTAGGAATTGGAATATTGTAGCCAGAGAATGAATGTAAATGATTCAGTTCAACGACACGTTCGATTTAGGTACGAAGGTATAGGCTACCCAGGCCAAGTAAAGAATTTCAAAGTTAAGGAATTATAGGTCTGCAAGCATTGTAATTGAAGGGGAAGCCGGTGAAGGTGTTACTTGGTGCGATACCAACTTACTTAAAGGTGGATTCAAGCCTGAAATAGGCAACATCTCTTTCTTTAGATATTCTGTCCAACATGGTCGGTAGGGTTTCTGTTGTGTGAGTTGATCGTAGAGCCAGAGCATGTATCAAAGGATCTTCTTTGGTCATGAGTCGAAACGAGTTATTTAATCCGAAAATTTCCAAATCAGAATTTAAAAGTTCTCGAAAAGAACTTATGTCTGGCTTGACAGGTGGAACTGCGAGTTTGCTTCCCATGGCTGCCTATAGACAAGAAAAGTTTCAGTCTTTGATTTTAAGTTCAGATACAGGAGCTATGTTTCCAAGCATTCTTGCCTTAAACATTGTAACATGATATTAAGCCTATATATATATATATATATATATATGTATATATGTATGTATATATTATTCATTCAATTGTATTTGTAATCAGGTGAGAGTAAAAGCATACATTGTAGTCTTCATTATTAATTAAGAGGCCCGGTTACCAACGGTAGCATATGCGCATCACACCCAGGAAGGAATCGAGTGTGTCTCGATTGTTGGAAGAACAAAAGTCCAGGTACCTTTAATATGAATAATTTACATTTTTAACTTAATCCACATTGTACATGTACAACCCACTCTTACCTGATAGGCTACGGAAATAATAAAAGTAGCCCACACCCAGACTGTCATCACTATCCTTAATGATACATTCTGAGGAATATGAACTGGTGCACCAATTGAGATTGAGAAGACCTGGAACAGTGTGTGACCAAACCCTAATGCATTGTCAATGGCAGCACTTGCTATGATGATGGCGACTGCTGACACTGAGATTCCCAGCCATGTGTCAAGTGCATATTCAGTTGTCAACATTGTTATCCATGTCGGAGGAGCTGCTCCTGCACCCTGAATGAAATAAACCTAATTAATCATATAGATCGCTATAGCCTAAGGATGACAACCAAAATTATTAAGAGCTATCTCTACCTAAATCATTTCAAATGGTTTATCATCTGGCATTTCAGATTCATGTGTAATATAATTACTGTAACCGGAGGAAGTTCCTTGATATGACGGCTTCAAGACTGTTTCATACAGTATTCTGGGAATTATATAGTACCAACTGCGACGTTTTTGTAGGATGACATTCGAGAACGTCTGGGTCCATTCTACAGAGGATTCAATGGAAAATTGTAAATCTCAGTCAATTTTCTGACAACATGCAAATAAGGTAAACGGCATTCTCATTGAATGCAGAGCTAAATTGCTCTTAAGGCCCGGTAACCATAAACGATTCTCTCAGTCACGATATGTCGATGGATGTGTAAATTGTAGGGATAGGACTTGGTGAATGGTCTGTGCAAAACCACTTAGTCTAATTCAGAAGATTTCTAAGATCTAGCACGTCGTGTGCGGCCTGCTTCACATCAGCTTCCGAATATCCGAAATCGTCGAGAAATCTTCTGCTAGCCATATGGCTACTATGGAAAAGACGTCGGCAAATCGCAACTGGGAGAATCGTCCGTGTGTACTGGGCCTTAGGGTAACGAAGGTATTTTGCACCTTGGGAACGGCCCATGTCACGCATTCCATGAAGACATAGCCTGTTAGCTGGTCAACAACTGCTGAGCGGCTAGCAGTGGTAGCAACTGTCCCGAACCCAAATGTGCTGTACCCTGTCAAGACCTAGACAAACAAATTCATCAATAAATACGATTTTAATGCATAAAAAGTTGCAACATAGATAGAGATTTGTTAGGTCATAAGAAGGATGTTCATATTATGGTACTTACCCCAACAATATTTCCATGTAAATAGCCTTTATGTTAATTGTATTCTTGTAGAGTAAGCTACTTATCCCACTTATAAAATAAAGGAACAATCGCATACATTTTGGAAGTTATTTCTTTAGTACAGGACATATTTTGGTGTTTGGAGGAAATTCTACCACTTTATAATTTCTGAGTCATTCATAAACCTTGGATATTTAGATCCAAGAGGCAGAAGATATGGAGAAATAGAACGAAACGAGACTCGACAATAATACAATTAATTCGAATCAGAGTCTCCACCGTGCCGGTGTGGTATACACTTCATTGCACCATAGTCTCCATGTTTTCCCGTACTTAGATGCTCTAGTGACACTTGCACTCAATGCAGCTTCTCACCGATAGTCCGATACATTTGTATCTACTATAATGTATAATTTTGCATGCATGTTGGTTTGCAGATGGAATATTCTGAATGATTCTGGAATTATAGAATCCCTTTTCAAAACATAAGTAGGCCTACTCATGTGTATATATCTACCTCCCCAATGACACCAGCCGGCTTGGGAGCTTCCCAGCCCCAATATTCTCCATCCCTCGGCCACGCATATCGTGTCGTCAAATTGAATTTTTTTATCACTTCCTTCATTATTTTCCCTTCATATCCGGCTATGTCATTATCATTCTCTTTCTGGATTACTGAAGGGGGCAGCTTGACCACAGAGGTTTCCACATATAATCCATGGGCATTAAATGTATCAATCTGTCACAAATAAATTTCAATAAATTTTATATTGCAATTATTGTCATGAAATGTTTGGACACAGAGCTACATCATGCTATGCGAAAAAAATCCTAACAAGTTACTGAAACGACATTGTAATGAAATAAATAAAGTTATTTGAAGTTCATAAGAACTTATGTGATTCGTCAAAGGGATGCTATATCAATGTGTCTGTCTGGTTAAGCTGTTATTAATGTCTAATTGAAATTCTATGCTGCAACCTTCAGTGGGGCAGTAAACATATATTCCTCTAAATACTTACAAGTTGTAATTTGTTTCTTTCTGTCACTTGAACTCCGTCCGGTGTCGGTTCAAATCCATAGAGTTGACCATAAGTTCCATTTAAAACCAGAGCAAACGCTGATATTACAAGACATTCCCAGAACTCCTTTAGTCTCGGTTGGACAGTTGTTGGTGAATTTGTGGTAAAGACATAAATCGTATTATGGTAACGAGCGGTTGAGTTAACAATTTCTCGAGCAGTTATGATATCATCTAATACAAGTATTATCATATTAGGGTAGCCTGTAAGTCTTACAAATCTGCAATTTTCAGGAAGTGTTAGAAAACAATCTTAGACATTATTGCCAGGTATGTATATTTTTAATTAGGTTGCTAAAAGTAAACTGATGAATATGCTTCTCCTGAAACTCACATTGAAGACAGTAACATTATGCTATGTATGCAAATATATATTAAGATATATGCAAATAGGCTACAATGAGCATTCAGCTATATTTCAAGACAACAATATTACACAAATAAAAGGATGAGACAGTAACGTATACTTTCACAACATTCTAATAATTCTAAATGGATTTGTTTTAAGATCAAAGTTCCTAATTATATGATTTTATTGAATTGTAGCTACAAGCGATATGGGCCCTAGTAATTTATTATGAAATAGTAACTTACGTTTTGGAGTACTGCCGAGCATTCAGAGTTACTGGCATCCCTAACTTGTTTGCAATTAAACCAACTCTACCAGCATTGGCGTCATCGTTTTTATATATAATTGACAGACGCCGAACCCCACTATAATCTTTTAATTTCAATGCAATGATTTCTGCTTCAAAGTTCATTGTACTATAAGCAGCCATTAAGCTGTAGATAAGTTTGAAAAGAGACATACGCCGAAATGTTAAGTCATTTACTACGTATTGTAGTAAGTAATGTATAAAGTTAGATCGATGCACTGGAGTAGTTATTGAGTAAATAGTCATCAAATGTGCATTATGTCTTGGAATCTTGTCATGTTAGCAATTCTGTTTTGCGTCTTTGTATTTTCGTTGCGGGATAATTTGTTTGTATACGAAATAAAAGCTTTGAGCCCTACAAAATAGTATAAATAAAGTATTGCAGACATATCTAAGTGTAATGCAAAACGCATGCAAGAAATGCCGCCTTGAAATAAGCCATGTGGTAGGAACATAATTTTCGGGTGGACTTGGAAAATCATTGGCACTGCTTACTTACATCACGTAACTCCGGCCGCGAAAGCCTTTGTGATATAGTGGTAATTCTGATTTCAGAAGATAATAATACAATATAATAAGGAACAAAATATTTTCAAAAACTTTTATTCGACTTTGCCCAAGACCATGGGCCAAGCATTGTACACAATAAAGCTATGTCTACGACCTTGGAGCCCAGAGTGCAGTGTAGTTCGTCGACTTATCAATGAAATCTTTGCACTTGACTACATTGGTATAAATATTAGGAGTTGACGGTTCTTCACAGGATGATTGGACGGTGCTAGTGCGTTTTGCGATACCAATTTGCATCCCCTCGACTACCAGAGCGCTCCCACCGTCCTTTTTGCAGAGGCCACCGACAGTGCCATTGACGCATATCTCAGTCGACGTCAGGAAAAGGGACTTATCCCCTATTAACTGTTGGCACACTCTCCGATCAACAATCGTTACACGCGCCCATCGCAGAAGAATAGGTTCGGGCTAAAGGAAAGAAAAGTGTCTACGTTAGGGAGTTCGATATTATAGCGTCTAAACGAAGTTGAATCAGCTGAATCATGAAGCATGCGGTTGTAGGACACGTATGATCGTATAGTCTAAGATCCGAAGTAAGATCGACCTTCACCGATCTGGTTATTGGATGAAAATGGTTTTATAAGCAATTTAGTAGGCTAAAGATCATAAAAATAATGGGTTGCCTGGAAAAATCCTGGCCAGGCTACCATTGATTCAAAATTCAAAAATCACTTTTTTGTCGAATTTTCACCGATGTGTTTATCGAAAAAATTTTACACTAGCCATAAGTACTAAGTCTATAGAGTATGAAAACGTAGGGTTGCCTATATTTTTCTTGGCCATACATAGGGTTGCCAAGGTTTAAACAGGTTCTAAAAATATAGGTATCTTCACCTACTTAATTGTTTATTGGATGAATTAAACATAGAAATAAGCTCCATTTTATTGCGAATACGATGATGTAGGGTTGCCTGCAAAAATCTTGGCCAGAATGAGGGTTTCCGACTTTTAAAAATTAAAATTTTAATACGAAGGTGACCGTATGACAAAGAGATCCGAGAATATGTCTCGTGTGATTGACGAAGACACAGTTTTCTAGCTGGTCGTGGTTCAATTCCTGGAAGTGATATTTATTAATTACTTCCAGAAATTGAGCCACCAGCTGCTAGAAGACTGTGTCTTCGGCATATTCTTTCATATGACAAAGAGATCCGAGAAAATGACGAATTAACAGTTTTCTAGCAGCTGGTGTCTCAATTCCTGGAAGTAATTAATAAATATCACTTCCAGGAATTGAACCACGACCAGCTAGAAAACTGTGTCTTCGTCTATCGCACGAGACATATTCTCGGATCTCTTTGTCATACGGTCACCTTCGTATTAAAATTTCATTTTTTTGAATTCCCTCATTCTGGCCAGGATTTTTGCAGGCAACCCTGCATCAACGTATTCGCAATAAAACGGGGCTTATTTCTATGTTTAATTCATCCAATAAACAAGTAGGTGAAGATACCTATATTTTTAGAACCTGTTTAAACCTTGGCAACCCTATGTATGGCCAAGAAAAATATAGGCAACCCCACGTTTTCATACTCTATAGACTTAGTACTTATGGCTAGTGTAAATTTTTTTCGATAAACACATCGGTGAAAATTCGACAAAAAAGTGATTTTTTAATTTTGAATTAATTGGTAGCCTGGCCATGATTTGTCCAGGCAGCCCATTTTTTTATGATCTTTAGCCTACTAAATTGCTTATAAAACCATTTTCATCCAATAACCAGATCGGTGAAGGTCGATCTTACTTCGGATCTCCTACTAATAGCAACAGGACATACAGTGTTATAAGGTTGCCCTCTCAATCACAAAAGCATTGGTAGGCTTACTTAAATGTTTCATTGGCAGTGTCTCTCTCATTTGCAAAGCCTCTCGTTATTCACTAACAGACAACCCTCCATACTACTCTACTTAACTGCAATATTCTTATAGCACTGTTTCTCCTGTACTTTCCGAATTAGATGCAGCGTCTGAATTCTTATGCTTTAGGCTAGGGCCTATAAGTATAATTCATATTAGCAGGTAGGCCAACTTGAAAAATAAGTGTGAGTATTTTTACTACTTTTAGTGCAATATTATTTATAATACATAACATAATATTACTTATTAGGGATTTGAACGCAACTAGAAGCAATACTCAATGGAGAAGACACAGTACGCTTTGAAAAGCGCAGCAGGAAAGATGGCTGAGACAAGCCGTAAGAATATCAGGGGACCGAATGCATATCAAAATGTAAAAATGTAAAAAGAAAGCATGACTGGGAGAATACTGTGGGGCTTCCACGATGCCATTGGAAGGATAAACTAGACATCCACGAGTTGGAAGTTCGTAGATGATGGAGGGTCGTTCAAAAATTAAAACCGAGATTATTGGAGGAGTATTGTTAAGCAGGACAAACCCCATCAAGGGCTGTAGAGCCCGAAGAAAAAGAAGTAAAACATTAGTGATTTGGATTGTCTGCCTTGTTTATAGTTGCATTCACAGAGTCACCTATGCTTGCAAACTTCAATCTCAATGCAGTAATCGAGATTCCACCAGTAATATTTTCAGCATTGTTGGTATTACCAGAAGAGTCTCCCTTACTCACAGTATCGTTAATCGACAAGTTATTCATAACGTTCAATGTTCCTCCAACTAAGGCCCCGTCTTGTCAACGTATTAAAATAATCCGTAAGAAATAGCCTACTAAATGGCACAGCGATACATTGGAACATGGTCATATATACTATATATGGTCCAAAATCTTTGACGGAAACATTTCCATGCATGGTGGGCATGGCCTTTCCTATCTAGCCTCCCTTTATTTACAATTCAACATCGTCAAGCTGTATACTTCTTCTAAATCGCACTTTACAGTATTGACAGCAGTTGTGTATTAAATTGTTTATTAAATTGTAAGCAGCCTCTCCCTTGTTTACGCATTAGTTTACATAGTCTTTCCTGCTTACAAACGCCATTAGAACATTTCTCCCATCCATTAGTTGTGCCAGTACACTCTTCCCCTTCTACCCTCCAGTCTCAAACAACAACCATGTAAGCGGCAGTACTTCTATAGCAGCGTTCCTTCTGTACCGCACTATTAAAGCAGACTCCATTGCTTGAAGCAGTCTCAGTAATTTCAAAGTATTTTCTACTTACCTGACTTTCAGAAAATTTTCCCCATCCTGTTATTTCAGCACATTCGTCCGTTTTGGCCTCGTCCAGTCGCAACACTACCGGGGCCGCAGCACCTGACAGTCGTATTGGTGAGGCTGTTTGCAGTACCGCGCAATCATACTCGAAGTACGTAAAGGATCGATGAACGAAAATTTCGGCCACTCCCACTTTTTTTCCATCACGGTGGTTGTCATAGATATTTTCGGTCCCATAAAATATGAATACGTCACCTGGCTCCTTGTAATTACTGCAATAAAATCACTCTATATTATTATTAACCTCTATCACCGATATAAAAATGCCAAAGAAAGTCAATGGTGCAATTTATAAACCATTTTATATATTATATAAACCATTTATAAGCCATGAATGCTATGCGTTGCCCAATGTTGTGTAGCTAGGAAGTGAGGGCTAAAGAAGATCCATGTAGCGGAGATGCGAAGTTCAGAAATTCATTGGATATTACATAGTAGTTTTTATTTTTCCTCTCAAAATCCGATTCTATCTAGTGTCACGCCATTTCATTTGGGGGGGGGGGGTTGGTTGAACCCCCCTGGCTACGGCCTTGATTGCAATAATGGACTTACACATTTTGAGAACCCAGGAACCAGAAATGTTTTTTCTTTACTAATTGTCTGGCTGTGCATCTGCGTCGATTTGTTGGCAAAATACCTACTCAACCGATTTTCATGAAATTCGGTGCGCATAGCCTAGACCAGTCATGGGCAAAGTACGGCCCGCGGGCTAGTCTGATCCGGCCCGCGACACGATTTTGATTAACCCCTAAAATTAACTGCACATAGGAAGTGATGAGGAAGTATGAGAAAAACGTAAAATGTCTTCATGAAGAATATGAACGAAGATTCCAAGACTTCAAAGTTATCGAACAGGACCTGGAGATTTTTAGCATGCCATTTAATTTGGATTGTGAATCAGTTAAACCAGAACTGCAGCTCGAACTAATTGAGTTGCAATGTAACACTGAATTGAAACAACTATTTCTCAATGTTTCGGAGATTGAGTTCTACAAGGCCCTGTCAAAAACAACTTTTCCAAACCTGAAATCTCACGCTCAGAAGATAATTTCGATGTATTCCTCTTCTTACATCTGTGAACAGGTGTTTTCTACTATGAAGCTTCGCAAAAACAGTGTTAGAAACCGATTGACTGACCATAATTTAGCTTCACTACTGCGAATCAGCTCATCTCAGTTCCTACCAGATTATGATCAACTTTTACAATCTCAGTCACAGTTTCATCTGTCTCATACGCCTTCATGCACTTCTAAAGATTAGTCATTTTTTGTGACTTGTTTGGAAGTTTTTACCATTTTAGTATATAAGTTGTGTATGATGTAAAATTAAACAATAAAAAGGTTTAGGCCTATAATTTGTTATTTTTTTTTTTTGGCCCGCTTGTAAATTTTTAAATTTTATCTGGCCCTACTTTTAAAAAGTTTGCCCATCACTGGCCTAGACCAATAGAAATCATGTCCTGCCAGTCTCGGGATAAGTTTTTATATTTTGTGAACTGTATATTGCAACTCTTATTCTTCAAATTATTGTTTTTGTATTATTAAAAGTAGCGTTACTATTGTAATGTACGTTTTAACTGATTTTTTTTTATAATAAAAAAGCTCTTACTTTCCACGAAGACAATGAGCAGAAGTCAGGACAAAGTCTTTGGATAAAATACTGCCTGCGCAAAAGTGATGGTTGGGTTGATCTCGATTGATTTTGCTAAAATTTTGCAAAGAGACATGCCATGGAAATTCTTCAATATGAACTGGAAGTCCTTTAAAAAGTCTTCTGCTCCTCAGCTTTCTCCCTGTAAACAAAACAAAATGCAAAGCCTTATTATGATACAAGGTCTGGTACATTGATTGTACCGTTTTTTTTTGCTTTCGAATTTATATGTAGTATAAGGAAAGCTTTGTGATGGTCAAAATTTTAGATTCCGAGATTTCAACGGATTTACACGTTTTCAGGTAGGTAGGCCTACAAAGAACCCCAAAAAGTGGTTTGTCTGTCTGTCTGTCTGTCTGTCGCTCTGTCTGTCTGATCAACGATTTCTGGGCAAACTACTCGGTGGATTTGGATGAAATTTGGCATGTAGGCTCACAAACATCATGCCTCGGGAGCACTTTTATTATTGGGTTAACTCAGTTCGGGGAGGGGGGGGAGGGAGGTTTTATTCTCAAAAAATACTCTAAAAAATTTATTTATCAAAAACGGCTCCAACGATTTCTTTTAAATTCACATAAATTGCAGTCGTTGTTAATGTTAATAAAATGCGGGGGGTCGCTTGCCCCTTAATAGTTTGTTACTGGGGGTAAAAAAATAAAAATAAGTTAATTTTTATGAAGAATGACTAAAAAAATTCTGCGGAACCTTTCTGTCGATGATTTCCACCTTCAGGTATGTTTTAGGTGATGAATTGCGTGACAAAATCGGCCAGGTTGCGTTCCTAGAAACTACCTTATTGGGTTTTGTGCAAAAAGTAATTTTTGAAATAATGATTCACGCTCAAAAACATTGCGTGCATTGCCATTGGTCTGCGTGGTAATGTATTGGTCTGCCCGATCGAAAATATGCAATGCCATTGATAATTCAGTGCTTTGGGATAGGGGATATCCTAGGCCGGTGCCAGAGGGGGTCCAACAGGGGGTCTGGACCCCCCCCCCCGTTCCCCCAAATGGTAGCAGCGTACACTAGAATGGAGTTTTAAAGATTTTTAAATATATTGAGGTTGGTTACCTTACCTCCAGTGACAAATTATTTATTATTAATTTATTAATTAACAATTATTTATTTTTATTTCTTTGTTATTACGTTAAACTATCGTCCGTAAACCGACTTTACAGACAACCAATTTTATTTTGTAATTTTATTTATCAATCAAAATTTTAAACCACCCTACCTGATGCATCCCCGAGGGTTGCGTACACAGTGGCAATGTAAAGAATTAATTTTATAAGAGACAGCATGATGCAGTCGTCAACTCAATATGGTACATGCGTATGCATTCAATACTACAATGTACTGCCCATATAAGTACCGTACAATGTTAATACAGGAAGTGAAAACACACAGTGCAACAATAAGCTAATAGTTTTTCATTTCAATTAATTTTGCAATGAAACTGCTAATTAGGGTATAGATATATGGCTTTACAATCAGTACCTATATTGTTCAGAAATTGTTAATTGGCTTTTGACACGCGGTGAATGGTTCTTATAGTAAATGAGAAAGCGAAATAGTGAAAAAAATTCACTGTTGTTAGGTAAGCCTACAAAGCCTGTGTTCGGAGAACTTGTGTATTGTATTCTTTTATGGCACACACCATCAAGTCAACAATTATTCAATAATATATTGATACGGTACCATCAACAAAACAAGTACAATTAATTTTTTATTTTTTATTATTTTTATTTTTTTTATTTTTAAGGCGCGGGACTCTTTCGAGTATTTGCGCCGGTCGGTGTATGTGTGTGTGTGTGTGCGGAAGTCATGGGTGTTTTAGAATGGTTTTGTCTACGGTCTACAGGTGGGGAATTTATGACAATTAGTTAACATATACGGTATAACCTACCTCAAGGCACCGGCCCGTGTCTGGCTTAGGCTAACAATTCCACAACAATAACAATGTACTCTAAGGTTAGTTTCACGTAGAATAACTAGTCAGCATAGTCTAAAGTCACTTTCATTTGAGGAGCAGTGGTCACGATCGTGGACAAATCGTTTTTTGAAGAAAAAAAAAGTCCAGAAAAACACGAAAATCGGTGAAAACATTATTAAAAAATTTTTAATGTCGATTATTTTGCAATCCGAAACTGTCAACATATAAAAGAATCCAAAATCAAAATATTAATGTTAAAACAGTTCATTCAATATATGAAATCACTGAGGGCACAGTGAAAGGAACGAAGAAGAGGGCGGCCGTGGATGAGGAGGACGCAAGAGCTCCAACGGTCCAAGAGTTGAAGAGAGGAGAGAACTGGAGGATGATATGCAGGGAGTTGCTGCCAACCAATTCTTGAGATTGTGACCTCAGAAGAAGAATGTTTTTATTTCACTGATTCAATTTTGATATAGCTTATTATAATGGAATTAATTCAAGTGTTCGTCATTAGACTTACATATACAGTTAATTATATAGCTTAGCTGTATTGACCTTCTCTAATTTATCTACTATTCCTGGGTGAGCTATTAATTCTGAATGATTGCTTACCGTTATAGTGAGGTGGTTGAATTATTGTAATGTAACCTTGTTTTTTTAAATTATATTAAGATTATTGATATTACTAGTGTATTTGATATGATTTAAATTTATGTCTGTAAACTGCAAGTAAGTTATTCGAAAATATGGAGAAGCTCACATAGCCGACAGGTCAACAAATATTTATTAATTAGGCCTACGGTACCCATTGATAAGGTAAAGGTGGTAAAGTAGGCTATGAATATTCGAGGAAAATAGGAATCGAAATAGGTCTAAGGAAAAAAAGTAGAACATTGAAGTATTTATAGCCTATTAAATTACTTTTATGTCTAATTATTATTTGAGATGTATTTCCACTGTCTTTTCCCACTTTACTGCAAATAAGTTACGTGGGGGCCCTTGGGTACCCCTACTATATATAAATGTCTACTGTGTTAAAAACTGATTGGTGTAGTTAATAAGTTTTGAACGCTGTGGCAACGAATCACAGAAAAGGATTATGAGATGCAGTCTCACATGGGCAGGATAGTCATCCGGTCCAGTTACTCAGCGATTCCGCGGTAGTTTCTATACGTGTGAGTGAGTACAGTCAGGAAAGCATATGATTATTATTCAGATAGACAGCCAAATGAGCAGAAACTTATTACTGCCTCTGTTGAATAAAATTGTTCACATGTTTTCCACTTACCATTATTTTCTGTTTTGCAGTCCTGTTTATACGCTAGTATAAGCAAATTTTACCAACCTATTTGTGATGGTCGAAATTTCTGATTTCTAGATTGCAACATCTTTACACGTCTTGAAGACCCGTATGAACAAAATGTTTTTTTTTTTAAGTAAATGTCTGTCTATTGGTCTGTACGTTGATGTGTATACAAACGACTAAACGGATTTTGATTAAATTCGGTTTCACCCCCCGGCCCCAAAAAAGGAAACTGCTGAAAAATTCTTCACACTGTTTGAAATACCAGTTCTTTTTAAATTCACATAACTAGGTATATTGAAATTGTAACTAATATAAAGAATACCTAGAACGCTTACTGTAATTACATTTTGATAGTTTGGTTTTTGGGGCGAAAAAAACAATTTTCATGATAAGACTAAGAAATACGTTTTCTTTGCTTTCTAACTTCTTGTATTGCTTTCCAAAGGATGGCATTGGTTTTGAAGAAAAAAAATTCATTGCTGCTGACAGTAATCACCTTTTAATCATTTCTTAAGTGAATTTTACCGTTTATACCTGAATATCTAAGAAATAGAGTTTAAATTTAAACTCAAACAAGTTTCATTGAAACCATCTTCGCGCCAAGTAATGTTGGTAATGTTACATCAAGATGGCTGCCTTGGGTTTCTATGGCAACAGAGCAGACGCACTTAAATGGCGGATGCATTTGATTTCTGCTCTATTTAAGTATTTTATATTTTATTCTGAGTAAATTTAGTTTAAAGGAATAATGAGGTTAACATTAATAAATCTGTGTCAAAAAGTCGGAGAGCTAACAATCAAACATTCAAACCTACCAGAAAGATATGTAAAGAGAAGCATGGAGAGGGTAAGATATTAATTTCTATTTTATGCGTCTTCATGGACCGCAATGCAACTTTGTTTTTATTTTGTATACTGTACTACATAACATAATAAATAATAAAACTGATATAAACCAAAGCCATAAACTCAGCATGCATAAATCGATTATCTTAGCTTAGTCTCTCAGATGACAAAGCCGTCAAAGCTGCTCAATTTTGGTCAACCCATTAAATGCTTGTCTCCATGGACATGCGAAGTAAGTCGGACTAAGTAGGCCGATAGTAACTTATGTTTTCATAAGTATAGTGTTCAAGGTGTAGGAATCTGAGGCAAGAGCTAGGACTTGAACCTGAAAAGGTGATAGAAGGATTTTGGAATATTTACCAGACTAGCCTACCACAGCTGAGCTGGTCACCAAAGGAAGAGTCGCCATGTAGTTTAAGTGCCGTAAGGTTTTCGTTTTATGTCCTTAATTGAAAATTGACTGTCAGAAAAAAACGTAAGCCTTACTGAAACTATTGAGTGAGTCCGAATAACCTCTTCAGTCGCCTCACTAAGTAACTTAATACTTGAGTTAAATGTTGAGTTTCGATCTGGTTTCCGATCGCTTGACACCTCTTCCTTTAATGGCCAGCTCAACTCTGATTTATACACTTGAAGTATGGTTCGGTTAATTAAACACTCGATATTAGAATTTCCATGTTCAGTGTATTGTACTCACACTTATTCCGCTTATTATTATTATTATTATTATATTAATCCAGTACAATAAATTATATTGACACAATAAAATCATATACCGCAAGGCTTCAGTCAACCTGTGTGCGGTTTCGGTTATGGATAAACAGTACATGTAATTCAATCGCAATACAATACAGTAGTTAAATAATGAATGAATTAATTAATTATTGGTTATTAGTATTAATCTCATAACAGTCCTCTAGTACCACGTACCTACCAACTTAAATCCATTCAGCACTAACCTACTTTCAGTTCATACACACTACATACCCCACTCATACTATACCACACACTTCATTCCACCTATTATTTTCTCAGGGTCAGGTCTCTTGCCCCAGATTCCACCACTATGTTTATGTAAATATACTGTCAGCAGAGAGGCAGGGGAAGACAATCGAGGACAATAATACTGCTACCGATTAATGCCTCCCTAGTTTATGGCTATCTTTTCGTTTTATTTTAGTTTTCCAACGATAAAGTACAGTATATAACTTGTAGTTGCAACCGAACTGAACTGCACTTGCAGGTATAACTATTGAAATGCATTTGTAATACGCGAAACCACGAAAGTAATTTTTGACCAGTTATAATTAAAAAACTGTATTCGTAGTTCAAAAAATTAATAATTCTTAAACTATCTTCGTCAATAAACTTTCTAGCATGATCTATTCGAGTGAAGGCTTATTGAATCCTGCCCTTTTTGGTCTCGGAACCTCGGATGATCCGATGATGATTATGATAATGATAATAATATAGACGATGTAGACTTAGTAACAAGTTGAGTGGTGTACATGTAATTTACTTCTATGGGCTCATGAATCATAATGAAGAAAATCCATTTACATTGCTTTACGTTTCTGAATCATATCATTGAGGAAATCTATAAAAGCATAAAATATTAGTAGTATGTTGAAACTAGTAGGTTAATCTGACCCGTTAATAATTTTGTTTTTCTTTTAGATTTATTACAAAACACCCAATTTACCAAATTTTCAAAGGAAAGTTATTAAGAAAAAAAAGTTTCATTTCGATATCCATCGGCCGTGGACGAGAGAATTTCAGGAGCTCAATGAAGACGGGAAAATGTTTAGAAAAGTCTTTTTGGAACCGATAAAAGAATGGAGCGTCTTTAAGGGTGACAGGGTATGCCTCAATTCATAAATAATTATCAATATTTAATTTTCTGTCCATGAAGTACCATATGCAAGACAGCATGAGCTACGTAGTATTCGATTTTAAAAAAATGAAATACCTCTGCTCATTCTATACTTTGATTTATAATAAATGTAATTATTTAGTGATAAGAGGTGCTTCATACATTCATTGACTATCAAGTTCCGTTGGAATCTGGAATAGCGAAATTTTATGTTTTTACAGTATATACAAATATATATTTTTTTATAGTAGATTTACTCGATTCTTATGGGTAATCCGAGGCCTTAGATTGAAGTGAGTTTGACTTTGAATCAAATTACATTTTGTTACAGGTTGAAATTCTTGTAGGAAGAGATAAAGGAAAGCAGGGCATTGTTGTCGAAGTGATCCAAGAGAGAAATGCAGTTATAGTTGAGGGGATGAATACTTATCTTCGGGTTATTGGCAAAACGAGGACTTTCCCCGGAGTTCTTGTGCAGCAAGAGTACCCCCTGCTCGTTACGTCTGAAATATCTCTAGTGGATCCATCTGACATGTATGTCCCCCTGCTCTTCTATCTTCTATCAAAAATACCACGGCCACGGGGCCTAGACCAATTCTAAGTGACAGGGGTTGAAAACTGAAGGCTCAGCTTAGAATGCCAAAGGCTATGATGGAATAGATAATTTTATGTGAAATAACATACTATGAATTAAGCACAATAATGGAATTTAAGGGCTGAATCTTACAAACTATTACATACTAATTCTTTCATTCACTATTATTATTATTATTATTAGAATCGGCTAACGTAGGCTAAAGCCCTTTGAGCAGTCATAAGTTCACTTCACAAATCGGTGAGTTTGGTTTCATTGACGGACACAGCCAAGTTCTCCTAGCGGATGACCTTGACTTGCAGGAGATCCGTGAAGGTAGCCCCCTGGAACTCGGGTCTCTCCCTCCAGAGGGCACTACACTGCAGGGAATGTGTTCTGCTGTTTCCTCTTCCATTCATTAACTATTAAGAACATAATTGAAAGCAACATACGCTACCGCTTTTTAAGTCTCTAAATATACTTCCAGTAGCTTTGCTTTACAGGAAGGTTATACTGCAGTTATTTATATACCATATATTACCGGCCTTGGTACCACAGACAAGGAATATTCCAACGTGAATGAATATCAACGGATGTCTCATTTTACCCAAATATACAAAGGCTCATACAACAGCCTCATTCTTGTACAAATCATATTACTATTACAACGAATTCATTAGAAGTTATAATAAGTTCGCAAGGCCAACTAAGAGCATAAAGGGTTACACTGATATATATACCAAACACTAATGGCAATGTAACTAATATTATATCATGATTGTAATAAAAGAATAATGTTTAATTGTACTTTGTAGGGTGTATCCCGCACGCCTCTATGAAGGCATAGGAGACCTAATTGGATTTCGTCTAATAATTGTATTTGATGGAAATAAAGAATTGTTATTATTATTATTATTATTATTAGAAACTCAATAGGCAAGAGCTATTGAAAATACATAAAAAAAGTTGGAACATTTAGTTACGAAGACGCCACCCCCCGACGAGCGGAAGCTTTGGGGTGGTCGTGATTTGTAATTAGCATGTATTTACTTCGCATTAATGTAATCCCCTAGCTGGTGGAGTAACCAATTAGGGGAAAAAAAATAATAATAAAATAAAATAAAAATAAGTTTGTGGCATTACACACTAGGCAATTTGTCAATGCATTAAATGCAAATTCTAAGTATTCCATTGTAGCGACTTCTTTGGCATGGTGGTAGCTTGCTTGTACTTGTGCGAGTTTCTACACACCTTGTGAGACGTGTCGTAACTCGACACAAGTGCCTATTAGGTTACTTAGTGAGGCAATTGAAGAGGTTAATCGGAAACATCCATTAAATTGTTTGTATGCGATTAACCTTTTTATAAAAATGAGAAATAAATCTACAATATATTACTATTATTATCATTTATATTTCGTCCTCAGTAGTATTATATTTTTTTTCGCAGGCAACCTGTCAAGATAGAATGGAGGTTCACTGAGGATGGCGACAAAGTACGGGTATCAGAACGTTCTGGGAGAATTATTCCGATCCCAAAAAACTCTGAGGAGACATATGACTTCAAGTCTAAAGACCTATATCTTGGTAAGTATTATCGTAGCTTAATCTGCATTTATAAACAAGTCGTGACTGACTCACTGAGACAGTAGTTTAATCGACTTCGTTGGCCAGGTGGTAGCGTGCTTGTACTTGTGCGAGTCTGTACACGCCATGCGATCGGAGACGTGTCGTAACTCGACACAAGTACCTATTAGGTAACTTAGTGAGGCGACTGAAGAGGTCGATCGGATACTTGCATTGAATTGTGGTGATCCCAACGCGCCTTATTTGCTTTGTGGCACCGGTTCAGTAAAATTTGTTATGTTTTTTGTTGTTGATAAATACACGCATTATCATTATTATTTATTATTGTTTGTATGCGATTAACCTTTTTTTAAAAAGAGGAAAAAAAAAAGCATGCACCCCCTCACGATCCGATAAGGAGCTGCGTACCTCACACAAGGGGCGCCGAGTGGGGGGGGGGGGGTGGCAAGTACGATTTTGCTCACCCGGAATGTTCCGGCGGGGGCAGTGCCCCACCCGGAAGATATGCGCTTTATGCTGCCAATAGCTGTTTAATACTCACTTCGTACCAATATTTATCATACTTCGTAAATGAGCAGTTCTGAATGCTTTGAATATTAAATAAAGTCAAGAAAATTAGTTCGCAGCCCGGCTCAACAACATTTTCCCCATTGTAGTCTATAGGTGAGATTTACATAACTTAATATATATGTGTCTTCTTCAAATGCCTCTTCTATCGATGATTGGCGATCACCATGGCAAAAGGTGTAAAATTGCCAGCAGAAAGGAACCATTTTTGACTTTAAAATCAATTTTTTCTTGACTGTCAACAGCCAACTTAATCCAATTAATACATTAATACAATTGGATATATTTCGTCAGAAAACTTTTGTGGTAGTATGAAAACACGCAAGGGAATTGGAAGAGAAGTATCAAGCCTTTCAGATCATTGCTCAACACAAAGTCTTTAAAGTACCGAATAGTGCCTTTCGATTCCAAAAGCTCACTTTATAAATATGGACAGACATCATGAGGGTTTTGACTAATTAGTGAACGAAATGATTTATTTCAGAAAAAGAAATGGACACGCCAGCTGACGAAGTAGCCAAAGTTACATTCGAGCCTTCGTTAGAAACGTTTGAAATGTCAGTAATGAGGGATATGAATATTAAGGAAGATCGCGAAGCAGCCAAAACATATTGGTATTAAGAGCTGAGTTGTCTTTAATATTTTTTAAATAAGTAGCATTTCTTTATTGAACGGTTAATTCCATTGTTTATGTTTTTAAAATGCGAACAGGAACTACCGTAATTAAACAAGTCAAAAACCTTAGTTAGCCTAATTCTTTTCATCTATTGGTAAAGGTAAATGGCAATGGGGTAATATTATTTAACGAAGGGTTGGCTGAACTTGCATTGCCTGCTGTCATAGTCTGCTCTAATAGTCATTACATGTATGGGTCTCACAGTCATCGAACAATTATATCCTATCAGGACTTCACCAACCGTCCATATCTGGACTAAGTCTGATGATGGGAGTAGCACCCACTCCAGAAACGTCGCCCCCTTCCCTTGACAGTGGGCTCCGCCCTAATTGTTCGATGTCTGTGAGGCCCCTGCCTCTAATAATGACTGTTAACCCAGCAGGCAATGAAAGTCAATCCTTTGTTAAATAATTATTTTCACCTATTTTTCCTTCCTTAATACGCTTCACTGAAAACTGTACTCGTATATCGAAGTAGAATACTTAAGTAAAACAATTTAATTCTCTAAATTATGCGACGCCATATTTCTGTTTTGGTCTTGTCTAGCGCTTGTTTGCTGTTCATGAAATTAGTGTAGTGAATATTTTTATTTTTCTGCATTGATGTATTCCTCTTTTCTTTCTTATTTTTTTTAAACTTTATTCGCATTAACCTTACTCACGAAAGACCTTAATTAAATATAATTGACTTCGATGACAAGGTGGTGGCGTGCTTGCACTTGTGCGAGTCTCTACCCACCATGAGATCGAAGATGTGTCCGAACTCCACACGGGTACAGAGGTGACTGAAGAGGTAAATCGGATACATTCATTAAATTGCTTGCATGTGATTAACCTTTTTAAATAAAATAAAAAAATATATATTGCAAAATGAACGGCCTCCCTGTAATGCTCTGATAGTGTTACAGCAGAAATAACAACCTGGGTTTCAAATTTTCAATGTTTTTGAAATTATAATGTTTCAGTAAATAAGCTAATTAACTTTTTGTAATTATTGAGCAGAGGCGGTTAAAAGGTTTAATTAATTGGCTCTCGAATTTGACTTTAACAGCCGAGGAATTCTGTGCAAATTTCCTCTTGAAGCGTTAAATTATGGGATAAAGTGACAAAAGGAGGAATAACATGGGAGCTGACGCCGGGAATTGGAGGCAACTCAAAGAAACTGGGGAGAGAAGCCCATTCAGCTTCATTCATCTTTGCCGTTCATTCTGCGGGGAAGCAGAACAGGCTGTGTGAATAATGGGCCTGTCTTAATTTTCGTTCCCCTCTCCGTCTGCGATTTCGGCAACAAAAGGGCACAAGAAATAATAATGTATACGTTAGGCCCTGAGGCTTCTCTCACCGTTGCTGCGTTGATCCATCTTGTCATCCCATTGTACACCATTAAGGATTCATTGTTTCAAATACCATGCCTAAATTTCGTAGCAACAGTGAGCCTAATACCACATGCGAACTTGCACGGTCAAGCAAGCTAATCGGCTACAAGCTAAATTGTAATTAAAACTGAACTTTTTATAGTTTGAACATCTGTGGACTTACTAGGCTATGCCGTTTAGTATAAACCTTACACCATATAATACTCTGGACACGACATTAATGACAAAGTTGTGGCACCAATATTATGTGTGTCTTGCCAGCGGATGACGTCACAGCCCATTTGCACCAATTTCTCAGCGTCTGGTGCTGACGTCAAACGTCCGTGTACACCGGGCCTAAGGCGTTTGCCATATTTGTAATGCGCTAAATGAATATATATGTAGTAGTATTATATTGGGTAGTATCGTATATTAATAACGCATTGGTGAAACTTCCATTCACAAAGCTTTTGAGAGCAAGAATTAAAGCTTACCTACATATTGCAAAGAATCAATATAATTATGGTCAAGGGGGGCCAGGGGGTCTCCCCCGGGAGAAATTTGTTGAAAAATAGGGCTGAAATGGTGAGGTTTTACGCATGTTGAGAGCGATAAGGCTTAGGCATATATCTTAAAATTAATCAATAAAATTGTAGACAAGGGGGGCCCGGGGGTCTCCCACGGGAGAAAAGTTTTGAAAAATAGGGCTGAAATAGTGAGGTTTTGCGCATTTTGAGTGTTGTAACACTTAGATTTTTGAGGCAAAGAATATAATGCCTTCCAAAGGGGGGAGGGGGGCGATTGCAGGTCGCTTCGTCAGCCTCTGGTCAACCTCCTCTAAAATTCATAAATTTACCTACCAGCATTGCAGGAAAAAAAAAAACAATTTCATAACTTTTAATTTCTATTTCTTTATATTTTAATCTAAAAATATCTCATTCTGGGGGGCCGGAATTTTAGGCATTTCTGGGGAGCTAGGGGCCTGTGCCCCAAGTGCCCATGAGTTAATCCGGCACTGCTTTGAGTTGGTAAGAAAGAAAACCGCGACAGGTCAGAGAAAAGGCTGAAATGTTGCACCTTTCTTCCTCCGGTAAATCACCATTTCCCAACGAAATCTTATTACGGCCGATTGGATATTTTATACGTAAAACCTGACAAACGTGGGAACTTTACTTACTGCTCCTCAATGCATTATAGAATCCGAAAGTCCGAGGGCAGCTGTAAAAATGAAATTCAGGATTTCGATTGATTCTTTGTAGGTAGGTAAGAAACCTAATTGATGCTCCGTTGATCGCTTAAATTAAATAAACCTACAAATATTATAGCCTGTCAGCATCCGTACCGTACTTTATTGTTTTTCCTTGTTTATTTACGCAACTTATTGCATCCAGTTAAAGTGTAGCACTGAGTAGCAAGATTCCGTTGTGCCCGATTCTGTAACCTATGCACTTTTCAATGCATATGCTATGATAACTGCATACTTTACAAAACTATTTTGATTGCGGGAGTAAGTGGGTTGACATCAGCAGCCTGATCAAGGCGATTATAAGACCGGTGTTAAATAAATACCCAAGGATTATAACTGTAAACAAACAAATTTTGAATAGCACTTTCCATTATAAAATTATCTTGTTTACATTTTTAATGCCAGGAGATTAAGGCTGAGTGTTCAAAATGTTTTGTGAACAAGAAATTTTGCTGGATTTTTGACGAAAATAATTTATTGCTCATTCCACAGATACAATGATAACAATGTGAACAGATAAAAAGCTAAAAAAAAATCCAAGTTATCGCTGGAAGTTTATATCTTCTGAACTGAAATATTATTACCGTAAAAAAATTGGACAAAGAGCCTTAAACCCATTTTGTAGCACAATTGTAAATCTGTAAGGGAAATAGACAACTTTCACAGAAATCTCGTATTTTTTAAGATTTTTTCATCTGTTCTCTTTTATATCTTTGTGGCTGTGGAACGAGCAATTAATTAATTTCGACCATAAAGTACGATAATTTCTTGTTTACAAAATATTTTGAACACTCAGCCTTAAATAAATACCGGTATTATAATCGCCTCGATCAGGCAGCAGGTCCGTACCCAAATGTTATAAATAAATAAAATATTTCATAGTCATAGCCAACGCTAAAATAAGTGTGCAATATACTGTGAACACGATAATGTGTATGGTAGGCTAACTATTTATTTGTTTTCCTACGACTGCTATTAGCATTATATTATTTTCTGCTTTAAGCATCCCTGTCACCCAGGTGGCTGGAGTGAGTCTGTTCATTAACTTGAGGCTACCTAAGGGCAGATCACCTCGGGAGAAGGGAAATTGACTGACAGGGTGGACCCCCTGATTATATTGTAGGCTACCTGTCAATTACCCAATGCGCTGCAATCATAACAGATATTAGAGGATATACGTAGAAACTATTTGGCGGGATTCGAACCCACGATCTACACTTATACAGGGTATCGTCTTAACGGCTGGACCGTAAGCCCTATAAATACACTGCCCTCTAAATCCTCTAACTACTGTATTTGCTCTTATTGACAAGATTCTTCGGCGCCCATTCCATTGACCGGCTAGGGCTATTTCCAAAAACAGTGACGTGGTAGCAGACATTCAAGACTTAGGTTGCGTTTCCACCGATCTCGCATTGCAGAATGCAAATGACATTGACGGAAATTTGAATTTTTCTTTTTATAGAAATCTATTAAAATGGTTGTACTTAACATATCCCATGACGCCATTTTTTAATTTTAGTTTGTTTCTTTGTGATTTTACTGTATGATCATTGATCAATTTTAACTATGGCATAGAGGAAAATAAACATTTCCGTCAATTCTGCAATGCGAGGTCGGTGGAAACGCCACCTAAGTCTTGAATGTCTGCTACCACGTCACCGTTTTTGGAAATAGCCCTAGCCGGTCAATGGAATGGGCGCCTTATCTCTGGACAGGAATTAGCAGGCACAGTCCAGTTTTTTCTATGTCATCTAATTTCGGTTATAACGAGTAGATTATTATATTAAATATTCAACACACGTTAGTTTAAAAGTCAGTGGTATATACCATATATAGTATAACAGCCTACTGCAACATATAGCTGCAACCATAGATCGTGGTTATCGCAATGCGGTATTGAAAGTCAACCATGCACTGTGTAGTTCTCTTATTGGGCAAATGTAGTACCATACTGTGAGGTTTAGGGGTTGTGTACACCTAAGCAATAACCATGTTTCTACCAGCCCTAGTCCTTATTGATGTAGACTGTAGACTGCAGTTTGGTGTCATACATATTAAGTTCAGCGACTTCGGTGGCAAGGTGGTAGCGTGCTGGTACTTGTGCCAGTCTCTACACACCTTGCGATCGGAGACGTGTCGTAACTCAACATAAGTGAATTGCTTGTATTCGCGACTACTTTTTTGTTATAAAAAAAATGATATGCCAAGGGTATGTAGGGCAGAGGGCAGTTACATGATTTAATGCTGAAATTTGATTCTTGAATCTGTCACTGGAAAGAGAAGAGTTTTCTATTTCCTGGCTATGGAGTTATGACACCAACTGTTCGCACAAAGGAAATGAGAAATTCTCCTACGTTTCTCTTTGCTTATCCTCGCCAACTCATCAAACCCTATAAGTTATTGCTTGAAATAATAATCTATCGGTTTCTTTTCTTTTTTCATCTCCTGTGCGGTGCTTTCGTCGCCTGACCTTAGTGTTGCGTATATGTATAGAACAGGCCAAATTAATTTTTTAGTCAGTCGTTCTAAATTAAAAGAACCGGTCCGAGTTTACTCGAACATGCTTTCCAATTTATCAAAATTAGTAGATAGAGAAAATGAGTAATTTCATGGTAAATAATTTTCCTATGGTTAAATTTCCGATGTCTCGGGACGGGGGGGGGGGGGAAGGTTGTCCATCTAACGTCACTGGAGGTGAGGTAAACTCTACATAGGTCAAACCAAAACATTACTACCAGCAATAATGGCAGAGCACGTCATGCATTTGAGCGTCAATTTTCTACAGACAGACATTTCGTAAAAACCACTTTTTGGGGTTCCTGAGACCTTAAAACGTGTAAATTCGTTGAAAACTCGGAATCGAAAATTTCGACCATCACAAAGCTTTCCTTATACTTAGGCTTACCATACGTCCGGGATTAGTACGGACAGTCCTGGGTTACAGTGTGCATCCGGGTGTCCGGTCCGGGGTTGATATTTATCCGGGGTTTATAATTTGCCAGCCCTTTGTATTCAAAACTTAAGATTTCACGAGAAATTAAACAAACTTGACAAGGTGTGTGGTTCGGAAAAGTACCGACAATAAATAAAATGAAATGAAATGAAAAAATAACCTTTACACTAAATCTATTGTCTCCTTTAATTAATGCCTTAAATGTTTTATCATTAAGTTTAAATTTACACTATATAGAATAGCACTTGGTTACCTGTCCGGGGTTGATGCCCCAAAAATATGGTAAGCCTACTTATACTACGTATAAATTGGAAAGCAAAAAATTAACCGAAACCACAAAAATTGTATTATTCAAGTTGTCATCACCTTAAATGTTCACAAAAATTTCATTTTGAGCTTCAGAAGCTCCTTTAATTGGTTTTTACACTCAGTGGCGCTGAGAAATTTTCAACGTCATTCTTTATGAGACACTAAAAAAGTTATTTGAACACATGACGAAGTAGCAACTGACTGCTCCGAGATACCATCTTAGAAGTCAACGCAGTTCCGCTGAACATGTCGACCACAGATATAAGTATATGATTGGAAGTACGTTTTCAGAACGACCACGGCCTATCATCCCGGATTATGAGGCTAATGTAATGTAATTCTGGCCTCCGCCTTTGGTATGCATATTATTCCAAAACAATCATTTACACTTTTGCAAATTTTACACATAATATGTACGTTTTACACAGTGCATATTTGGGCCTACACATTTTACGTACCGTATCTATACACATTGCTTTTTCATTGTCATTCACCGGAAATTACAAATATTTATTATATATGTAATATAGGCCTATATGGGTACGATACTTTTAGTATTCTAGGCTAATTAACTCGGCCTGGCCCTGCATTCGGGATAGGGGTTTAAGAAGACAGTGGCTTACCGAAGCCTACTCTACATTATGTCTTACAATATGTAACTATTGCAGGTTTTAGTGAAACACACATATTTGTCTTCTCAAAACTTCCAAAGTTTTGAGAGACAATATAATGAAAAGATGTGGGCAAGTGGTGGGGTTATGTAAATCACGCCTGTAGCTGATCTCAGCCGTCTTGCCAAGGAAAGTCGGAGTGACACTTTAATTTATTTCGTGTTATCCAGTAGGCAACATTTTACCAAGAGTCACTCTCAAATGTTTAATTCTCCGCAGAAAATCCAAATCTGGCGCAGATTAAAATTATTCAGTAATGCAGTATACGCGGTCCGCAGTGTAATTGTATAAGTTACTAGAAAATAACCAAACATCGGTCCCGTTTCCAAGCATTGTGTCCCGTTTTCAAAAATGTCAGTATTGCTAAAAAGGACTAAAAATGTTTTTAAAAAAATATCCAAAGGGAATAAATTATAAAAATAAATTACTACTGTAAGCCTATATACAATACAAGTAGATATAACGACGACGTCGAAAGAAGGCGGTTAAATGACTTAATCGAGTGAGTAAGGTAAAACAGATCGAAGCTGAGGGAAGAAGAAGACGAGAACGGCCCAGACTGAGATAAGGCCGGAGGGAAAATCCGTCCAGAATTCAATATTGTAGGAGCTACTGCAGCCAGCCAACTGCAACAGGACGGCAAGAAATGGAAAAGAACCTGCCGTTAATCGCTGACCCCACCTAGGGACAAAAGCGAGGAAAAAATAGAACACATACAAGTATGAAATCTCCCCGTCTCTGACAACTAATGCAACTTAGTCTAATTAACCGTCAAAATGCATGACAATACCGTATAACCGTAACTCCCTGTGTCAAATAATTAGCCAACTTCATTTCGTTTGCACCTGAAGAGTGCTGACCTACTAAAATATCATCGGTGCTGACTGAGAGTATATACCTTCTTCTTTTCGATTTTCTTCTAAAAAAAAGTTTAAATCGCCTGCAAACAATTTAATGAATGTAGGCTTACCCGATTAACCTCTTCACTCGCCCCACTAAATCACCTATGATACATACTTGTGTCGAGTCTCCGACGTGTAGTCGCACGAGCACGTTACCACCTTGTCACCTATTAATGTAATCGTGTTTGGTCGGTAGTTTCTCAAAAATCTATAACGAAAGGAGGGTAAAGAGTCCTAAATAAAGAAGAAATAACGGCAACTGCTCTACGAAATGATTAGGTTATCTGTGATAATCTGAGTGAAGTCAAATGAAAAGGTATTGAATGTTCCGAGATTTTGACAATGGTTGACTCAGGCAAATGGGTCTGGGTCCCCAAGAAATTGCAATTACACCTCGCCCCTGGTCATTTACCGTTTCAGCAAAGGCCTTATAATTATCACGAGTTTATATTCGCGGTATACCTTACCCTTCTCTATGCCACTATCATTATATTTCAATAGGTACCTTTCCTTTTGAATCCACCGAACCCTACAAACATATGTGAAAACTCATTTTGTCCACAATATAATAAAAAGTGCATAATTGTTATAACTTAAATTTACTACTTGTGCGTTACTACATTACATTATTATAAGGTGCCCATTCCATTGACCGGCTAGGGCTATTTCCAAAAACGGTGGCGTGGTAGCAGACATTCAAGACTTAGGTGGCGTTTCCACCGACCTCGCATTGCAGAATTGACGGAAATGCAGTGGCGGCTCGTGGTGTATCAAAATGGTGGGGCAACGAATTGTAATAAAGTAATAGCATATAACTTACCACTACTTGAATATCTTCGGCATTTCGATGTGGCAAACAAGTCTATCACTCGCTGTTTACATTTTTGTAATATTTGTTTACATTACCCTGCCTGGCCGTTGGGCAGAACCTGACTTCCCTAGTCAAAAATTCTACTTTGAAAAATTTTATAATAATCATCAGTCATGACAAAATAGTGAAACTCTTCTCAAAAATAACTCTTATAATTATGATTTTAAAAAAATACCAATATTCAACGATATTATTAATACGAAACATTTAAAGTCATTTTTGGGGCGCTGCCCCGCTGCCCATGTATAAATGCATATGGCATGAATTGCATTGCAAGGTCCATAAGAGAAAAGTCGTGTACACCTTTTCAATGGTGCGAACGATCTTCTTAACTTTTGCCTGACTCGGTTGCCATGGCGACCCGGGGCTAAATTGGAAATTGCCCCAAGTTGCCCAGAGCACGCACATAGCATAGCCGAATTGTAGCAGTTGCATTTTTCTTCAGAATAGTATATTATTATTTTATTATTATTATTATTATTATTAAAAGGAAATTGCTTTGTTTGCCTGTAAAATTATGGAAGGGCTCTAGCCCCAGTGCCCTTATGGACGAGCCGCCACTGCGGAAATGTTTATTTTCCTCTATGCCATAGTTAAAATTGATCAATGATCATACAGTAAAATCACAAAGAAACAAACTAAAATTAAAAAATGGCGTCATGGGATATGTTAAGTACAAACATCTTAATAGATTTCTATAAAAATAAAAATTCTAATTTGCGTCAATGTCATTTGTATTCTGCAATGCGAGATCGGTGGAAACGCAACCTAAGTCTTGAATGTCTGCTACCACGTCACTGTTTTTGGAAATAGCCCTAGCCGGTCAATGGAATGGGCGCCTAATTGTAAGAGTGGGCCAAAAGACCCAAATTTCACCCACATGTAAAATAAACACCATTTTCCTTCATTCCTTATTACATTTGGAATGTGAGTAACAAGGCGAATGCTGCGCGTGGAGGGATCATGTCTCTAATGCTGAGGTGAATGGATGCAGAAGCGAGCTGCTGCTAACGGTTAAGAAACGGAAACTAACATACTTCGGTCATGAGATGGTGGGTCATGCGTTAAAGGTTTATTGATTGATCTCTCTTAAATATAACTGCACTATGCAATATTTTCTTCATGCCTGGACAGAAGCCAAAATAGTCTAAGATCCCGATTTTCCAAACGTATGCCGAGTAAAAACATGGAAAACAAAAATCTAAAAATTATTGCACCTGCTTTTGACAAATAATAATAATAATAATAATAGAATATTGCTGCCAACAGACCACAGCTCCAACTTAGGTTACATTACCAATCTTACAAACTAACATTCAATCAATTCTGCCCAATAACAATGTCTTAAACGCAGTGTCATATAAGAATAAATTCTTTAAGCGAGAATTGGCGCGTTAACTCTAAAACGTACCCCCGATAATAAATCAGGGCCAAAAACCAATAAAATGACAATATAATGCACTTCCGGCAATTACTGACCTTAGAATAATCAAAATATAGGCCGTGATCAATCAATCCTCTCCTCCATTAAAGAGAGAAAGAATTGCTGATTGTATAGACCATTTGAGGAGCTGATTAATTTAAACTTTTATAACCGATATCAAAATAGCCCTTAAATCTGGAAAAGTTTCGAAAACGAACTTTTTGAAGACGACGCAATTCCTTTATATTTATCGATATTTGCTTTCAGCCTCGTTCAGCAAAAGCCTGTTTTCTAAAATGAAAGTTTTAAATGTTATCGGAATTTTACTGGAGAAAGTTGATGAGACTTTCCTGTAGGGAAACGGATCTGGCTGGTTGCCCGGGGACAGATTGATGAATACCCCTCCATTATCGCAGTTATAACCCATTTGGAGGTGGGGTGTTATGTGAAATTGAGCAATGGCGGACAATTAATTTTTGTTTGCATTCAACTTTTGCTTGATTGCAAAATGCTCTGTTGTATGCGTTTTATATCGCGCTACATTGAATAATTGGCAGTTTGGAAAATTTGATATACTTAGGCTACCAACACACTGAACTATGCAGGCCTGACCTATAATCTTATTACTTACTTCTTACTTAGTACCTACTTGGCTTCCAGCAGTTCCAGCTCAGGTAATGGTGATGCGGACTGCTTGATGTTTCAGTCTAGTGCCTTTATAGTCTGGCGTAATTAGGATCTTTTGCAGTCCGCCTATTATTATACGTAAAGATGCTGAATATACTGTATATATCCTTGTATATTATATACCAAATTAACAGTTTATTACCCGACGAAGCAGTAGCATCCGGGACCGGACTGATAGCGTTCTGAAAGCGTACTTTCAAACGTTTCGTCAACATCTGCGGTCTGAGCATGTTATAACACAAACAGGTCAATACATTCAAGATGCTACAGTACAACATACAACTGCATCACACTACCTCCCCTCCGGTTACACACAGAGGTTATAGAAATCAATAAGCCCCCACAGAACTTTAACTTCAAAAGAAGAACTAAAAGTAAACAGAATCATGGTATCCATCCTTAAACAGGACTTCAACAAAGAAAATGACGTCATCAGGTTGAGGTAGCAGGGAGCCAATCACGTGCGAGGAACACTCCCCCCCCCCCGGCCTTACAGCTTGTTATAAATATCAGTAGTACACATTCTCTTGCCCAAACAATTGCTGCTGAGCTTGCGAAATACAATACTACAAGTCTATGCAGTTCCATTGAAGATGTCGACAGCAGATGTTGACGAAACTTTTGGAAGTACTCTTTCAGAACGACCACGGCATATCGTCCCATATTCTACTGCTTTGTCACGTAACTCCGGCCGTTAAAGCCTTTGTAATTCAATTTATTAGCCAATGCCCGATACATGCATACCTACCAACCATCATCAGCAATAGTAAGAGATTAGTCCTACTCTATTAAAGTGCTGGAAAAGAGTTGAAGAAGAAAGGGGCCTGTTGAGGTGAAGGGCACAATTGTGACATAATAGCCCCCTCGAAAGGTCCAGAATAGGGTAAGGCAGGGAGAGAAGGACCCTCGAGAGAGGTAATAAGCCCCGGCGGTTGGTCATTAGTTAATGGATATTTTTTGCCTTAAATTGTGGAAGAATCTGACAAATTCTTACTACCTTGAGTAACGGTACCCTCATTCCATTTTCTTGGAGTTGTTTTTGTTTTATAGGCTTAAATAGAGATAAAAAATAATTTAATCCGTTTTGTGAAATGACATTCAATGTGCAATTATTAGAAGCTCAATACACTAAACCAGGGGTTCTCAAACTTGTATATTTGCCGCGGATCCCCTAAAAAATTTACAGTAGTTCCGCGGACGCCAAACTTTTTTAGGCTAAGCCTCCCCCTTCTCCCTAAAAAAATATCGAAACATTAACAATTGAAAAAAAAAAATTGGTTTGAAAATTTACTGACGAGGAGTATAAAAATAGTGTATAAATTACGCGACTAAATAATATATAAATTAATTGCATAATAATATCTAGTGCTAAAAAATGGTATGCGCCGCGGAACTTTGAGAACCTCTGCAGAATGAACTGATCCTTTAGTCAACCATGTCCCTTAGCACAGCAGTGAGCTGATAAACTACTTTAAAAGCAGTACATACTATTAAACGTATATTATAGTATTTAAAATTCATCCATAAATACTCACTACTTACTCCTTGGCGCTACGGCCCGTGAATGGCCTTGGCCTGCTCTTCCAGATAGCGCCAGCCTACGCGGTCCTGCGCCCTCCTTCGCCAGTCATCGAGTATCGACGCCAAGGGTCGCCAGATCCACCTCGACGTCGTCCAGCCATAACAACTGTGGGCGTCCCACACGTCTTCTCACCTTGTATAGGGCTGCTCTTGTTGCTCTATTGCAGTTTAGTGTAAGAAAGGGCCATTGGCTCTAGCTACGCTGTTTAATAAAGACCATTTGAGGAGCTTGGTTACAAACGTGGCCAACTCCATTTTGTTACAAAATGGGGTTTTGATCCGACCTTGCAGATAATTTTAATGTCCACCTGCACGTTGTAAAATACAGTGACAAAAGCAGCCAGATTGCGCACAGAAGCGCTGAGAAGTCTAAGGTTAGCTATAAACTTAATGCAATTTTCAACAGAAAATCCACTCTCCTGAATAATTCTACAACTTGGAGTTGGCCATGTTTGTAAACAGCCTCCTCATTTATTACTATTACTATTATTACTGTCTGGCATTCATACCACGTGCCCTATAGGCCCAAAATTCGCCCGCATGGAAAATAAAGACAATTTTCTTTATTTCTTTCTATAGCCTGATGTCGGCTCTCTTAGTTTCGGCTACTATATCGTAGGTTCTTAGTATATCGTGTAGAGCTCATCATTTCTACGTATACGCCACTGTCTCATCCTTCAATAGTTGAAACAATTAAGAGGGATATTCTTCTGCCGTTCTGCCATAGTTTTTGGATACATAAATTTGTAGCCTATTGAGTTTTAATGCAGCATCACTGATGATGGTGACAGTAATCCTGAAAGACTGTCCCATCTTAGAATTTAACTCTCTGCGGACGGGAAAGTGCTCCATCCTATTTGGACTCTTCTTATTTTCCTATAGGCCATTAGATCAAAAATAATTCATTTCTTTTTTAATATTGTAAATGTTGTTTTGATTTGATTTAATAAATTTGATTTGATTTGAATTTGATTTGATTTGATGAGAAAAACAAATGCTTCCTCTAAAATACGACTTACGCGCGTTCATTTTATAATTTGTGTGCAATGGACACCGCCATCCGAATCCGATTAAGGTGCGAAATTGTGTACAGCCTATAAACTAGAAGGATGAAGTATAATTTTTGTTCACACAAAAATTTAACAAAAGTTAAGAAAAGTCGTAAAACCCCAGCCCTCAGAGGCCAATAATTAAATAATTATAACTATTTGGAGTCGGGAAAAGTGTCCATCGGACACCACCCGTCCGCATGGTTAATACCGACACGTTAGTTTCTCGTCATTTCAGTCGTTCTTTAAAAACATATCTACATGAATGTGATGAAGCCATAGGCATTGATGGCAGTAAAAGCAACATGGTTAAAGATGAGGGAGCGGAACGGTTATGGGGCGCCACCATCATACAATTTCACGTCACTTTCAATCAGCGCATAAATCAATTTTATCCCCCGCGAGTAAACACTTTATGGAGGTAAATACTGAATAAAATGGGCATTGTCAGTTCAAAAATCTTCTGCTTTAACACTCTTCTTACTGCTCACTTTTATGCCTTACCAGTATTGTGTTTTATTACTATACCGTTACGATAGTTTCTATTTTCCCTTCTTTGGTTCAAGTAACTGTCTATACCGGTAGTTAACTCGTGTGAGCTGGGAAATTTATTTAATTGAAATGTGAGTATTTACTTGTACTGTACATCGATGAGTTTTTCTGCCATAACGTGTAAATGAAGGTACTGTTTTACGCACTTGTTTATTTGAAAAAAATATTACTGAACAATGTCCATTAGATGTAATACTGTACATACATCATGTATATGTCAATATTAATGGTAAAAGAAACTAGGCTATTCAAACTACAAAATGGAATTCGATGGGAAGGTGGTAGCGTGCTTGTACTTGTGCGAGTCTACCATTCCATCGGAATGTCCCCAATTTAATACGTAGGTAAGGAGGTTCTTCATCTCATATATTGCCTGAAGTCTTCCGCATAAGTCTTACTTGGTTGGAACCCTGGCATTGGTGCCCTCAATTGTGCCTTTTATTATGGTGTTAAGGAACCCTTTTAGCCTGATTAGGTGTCCCCTCCACTTGGCTCTTGTCACAGATATCAAGGTATATACGATAATTAGGGTTCTTCTTCCATTTATCTTTGCGGATCGTTTGTTATGTTGCCTCTCCATGATATTTTTAGCATTCTTTCCAAGTTTCAATATTATACCTAGACGCACTATATCTCGCAGCCATGAAACAGAGGATGCTCCAAGCCTCCAAACTAGTATAGTAATGTGAAAACCATGTATGGCGGCTTCCAGTGGTGGACTGGGCCGGTGGGCAGACGGTCATTTGCCCGGCGGGCAAGGGCGACGCCGAGGGGCAGGGAGGCCACTGCCCCCTTCTAGACCATCCACTCGGGATTTAGATAAACTGAGAAAATCTGCTATAAAACTTCTATAAATATTCTAAAATGCAGGATTTTTAATGCAAATTGGGTCGGACGTCCAAAGGAAAATAATTGTAACATATTTTAAAATAAAATAAAATTTGTGTTAATAATGAGCATTACAACAGCATTTTGAATTTCAAATGGAAGCGCGCGTCCACCTTTTTGACCTAAGGAAGGTGCCTCGGTATCCGAAAAGGCCAGGGCCGATTTCCAGTCCCAGTCCGCCACTGGCCGCCTTCGTTCGGGTTCTACTTTCCAAAACTCAATCAACGATGGATCTCATAGAGATACAAATTTCTAGGGCATTTCCAATGTCCCTAATAATAGATTTTGTAATGGGAATTGACTGTCTCGAAAGGGCTGCTCGCTGCAATGGGTTTGAAGCAGAGCTGAGCAGTTTGATCTGAGGTAAGCAGCTTAACCAGGTTTTCAATATTCATGAAGCTCATGTTACATGTACACTGCATTGAAACTGCCTTGTGTTTGCTATCAGCCGTCACACATGCTCTTCGAAACATGGGGGGGGGGGGTGGATTAAGCATTTATAGTGTCTTCTGAAATTGGCCACAAGCCCCCGGGGGAAACATTCTATACTGTAGAAGAAATGTTGAAAATAAGAGAGAGAGTAAGAGTTTTCTGCCATTTATCACGTATGTATTTCAGTCGAAAATTGTAGGCTCCAAAATAATAAAGAGAAATACCTGCCACCGTCACAAGGAAACCATACCGGTACCGAACCGAAATTAGAGGATATGGAAAAAACTGGGCTGGGCGGGATTCGAACCCACGATCTAAGCCTAACCGGGGCGTCGTCTTAACTGCTGGACCACAAGCCCCGACAAGTCCAGTAATCGCCAAATCCTCTACTTATGCTCAAATTGATATGATTAGTGTTGCTAGACACGTTAGCACAACTACACAACTATCTAACCGAACAGGTCTGTGAGCTTACTTAATTGAATAAAGGCAGGCGCGGATCTAGAATGAGACCAAGGAAGGGCTAAGTGAAAACTGTTGAAAAATAGGACTGAAATATTGGGGTTTTACGAATTTCCAGAGGAATAAGGTTTTTATATTATAGGGAATTACCATAATTGGGCACAAGGGGGGCCGGGGTGTCTCCCCCGGGAGAAAATTTGTAAACGATAGGACTGAAATAGTCGGGTTTTACGCATTTTGAGAAACCTAATGGGGGGGGAGCTATGGGGGCTGTTGCCACCATAGTCCCCCCCCCCGTAGATCCGCGCCTGCATAAAGGCAATGCTTTATTCAATACATTGTAGTATTATATGGTACCCATATTTATATTTATTATTTATTATATTTATATATATTTGCGCCGGTCGGCTTCCGCCCCACTCACACACACCGACCGGTGCAAATACTCGAAAGAGTCCCACCCCTAAAAAAAGAACCGGTCCGAGTTAACTCGAACATGCTTTCCAATTTATCAATTAGTAGTTAGAGAAAATTAGTAATTTCATGGTAAATGATTTTCCTAAGGCTAAATTTTCAATATCTGGGGGGGGGGTTGTCTACATGACGTCACTGGTGGTGAGGTAAATTCTAGATAGGTCAGACCAACAAATTACCACACAGGGCACGCAATGCATTTGACCCTGAATTTTCTATCATTTCTTCAAAGAACATTTTTTTCCACAAAACCAGAAAGTTTTTTGCGAAAGCAACCTGTCCGGTTTCGTTACTCAATTTAACACCTAAAACATGCCTGAAGGTAGAAATCACCGATCGAAAGGTTTAGCAGATAAATTATTTTTTAGTCCTTCTTCATGAAAATTGAGTTCTTTGTATTTTTTTACCCCCAGAAGCAAACTGTCAAGGGGCAAGCGACCCCCTGCATTTTGTTAACATTAATAACGACTACGATATATGTGAATTTAAAAGAAATCGTTGGAGCCGTTTTTGAGAAATAATTTTTTTAGACGTTTTTTTGGAGTTTTTTGAGAATAAAACCCCCCCAAATTGAGTTAGCCGAAAGTAAAAAAAATGGTCTCGAGGTATGTTTTTTGTTAACCTACATATCAAATTTCATCAAAATCGACAGGGTAGTTTGCCCGGAAATCGATGAACAGACAGACAGACAGACATACAGACATACAGACAGACATACACCTAGAGCGACAAACAGACATTTTGTAAAAACCACTTTTTTTGGTTCCTGGGACCTCAAAACGTGTAAATCCGTTGAAATATTGGAATCGAAAATTCCGACCATCACAAAGCAATCCTTATACTACGTATAAATTGGAAAGCGAAAATGGTATATAATATAACACTACAATGTACAATGTATAAGAATTTTTAAAGCTAACGACGGAAAAAATTGTTTTTTTTTTTTTTTTTTTTTATGGATTTCTGAAACGAATATCTAGAGCTATTTTTTAAAATTGTAACGATTCCATCACCAATGCCAGACTTGGTTATGATCAAGCCCGTAGCCCCCCCCCCCCCCCGAAAAAAATCCTGGCTACGGCCTTGGTTATGACCACACTCAGCCCTAAACATGCCTACTTAAATAAAGAAATAAATACTAATGTAAACATAGTTGCCATGATTCTATCAGTTCTACGCTGTCGGTTGTATTCAGTTTCTAATTTTAATGTTGCCAGGCTAAGGGTGGTTCCCATCTACGCTTGAAAAGTTTCCGTAGAAATACTTGTAATGAGATGGTCGATTTTTTTTTTAAAGGCAAAATTTTGTATGCTGCTATATTTTAACCCTTCAGAAAGCAGCATAGACTATAAGTATTTAGGCAGCAGACAAAGATTGGCCTACCGGTGTGTGTAGACTAATTGTGAGACAGTTCGTTGGAGCCGCCCATAGAATCAATACATATGTGTTGTTTTGAGGTACAGGTCAGCAGGCATATAGTACCTACCAACAGAAAAGAATTACTTACCCGGGGAATAATTTATACCATTTCAATACGGTATTAAATTAACCTGCTCCGAACCAAACGACTCCCAACTGTTTCGTCATGTTCGGCCCAATTGAGCTCAGAAATATTTTTTCGCCTGCGCCTAGCTAATGCATCAATTATATCACCAATTAATCTCTGTTGACAAGGAATTTTATTTGCTATGATTCACTTAAGCCAATTTGTGGTTGAGGGCTTAATTAGATGATTTACTCTTTTTTCCAGATATGTTATTCTTGTACATTCGTGCTACGGCTGCAGGTGTACTAAGTGTGTAAATCTGGTTCTCGAATGACATAATTTACGTATCTTGTGCCCCCACGGGAACCTCGACTTGTCTGCTTTTTAAGACGGAGAGGGTAACTTAACCGTCGTAAAGTTACTTTTATGAGCTTTGGTGATGAAGTCGCTAGGAAACCACCTAGTCTATGCATTTATAATGACTATCATCCAGCACAAAGAACATCACTTTATACTTTATAGCCCCAACTAGACATCTTAAATGTTACCTTGAAATATTTCAAAACGTACCAACGTAAATGAATTAGTCAAAAAAAATATTCATAGCCTACACAATTAGTTGTAGGTAGGCCTACTGGTTGTTTACTCTATAATGTTTTGATACCGAAATTATGAATAGATACAAAGTGTTGTGTCATTGCAGCCAGATAGGCATCTTGTACACTCTATAAACCTTACAGCCTTATCTTAAGAGATGTACATCCCGTAGGAAATTAGCAGCCCAAAATTTTATACTTTTTATTTAATTAACTAAGCAAGTTAGTAAAGATTTTGCTTGTAGAAGACAACTTCATGCATCATTTATTAAGGTATTTTTAATTTTCGACATTGTAGCTTTTTCATAGACATGATAATTATTTATAACCTATAACTTTTCACGTATAATAGGTACTATGAAGAAACTGCTATCTTGTTCGTACTGAATTCCATGTACAACACCATGCGATCGGAAACCTTTCGTAACTCAATACAGGTATTAGCCTACCTACAGAAGCGGCTGAAGAGGTTATTCGGATACATTCATTGATTTGTTTGTATGTGAATAAACCTTTGTAAAAACTTTTAAAAAAAAGCGACAAACTCATGGATAATACAATAGAAAATAAAATTCGCCCACAAAACGGCAGTGCAATCTGTTGAAGAGTTTGCTTATATGACCTACATTTATTAGGCTCTTGGAAAATTTATATTATAAAAGACAATCAGAGAAAGTCAAGCTGGCAAAGGAAAGGGATGGGAGGGGGAGGGGGGCTAGTTCGCCTGGGAAAGCTTACCACCAAGTTTTAAGTGCTTCCGCGGGCTCAACTTTCTCAGTAAACAATTAGGTCTCCTAATGCACAGAGTGAAAATTAGGTATTACCGTACCAGTTCCTGTGTGCAGCGTTAAATAAAATAATCAGTAATATACTTGCTAGAATTACAGTACAATTCTACTTTTGAGAATTTTGGGTAAGTTTTGTATTAGGGATCAATTATTTAATTCTCTACAAAATTTACTTTTTTTCTACGATAATGTGTTTGTTTTCCAGCACAGCATACCTAGAAGTTAGGTGACGTTTGTTTGTTTTCCAACGCCTAAAATTTACTTCTATTTCTGTATTAAGCAACCCTGTCAGCCTGTCGGGGGGAGTGAGTCGGTTTATTAACTTGAGGCACCCTAAGGGCAGACTCCTTCATCTCGGGGAAAGGGAGTTGACTGACAGGGGGGACCACCTGATTATAGTGGATTTCGAACCACTTAGGAAATATAATACAGTCACATGATTAATTCGGAAATGACCAGGACTCAACACGCACTGACCGGTAGTCTCAGCACGTTATCATGTCTCACCATGTTCCCCTGCCAACACTGTCAACCCTACCAAGTTTGCTGCAGTTTGGAACAGGCTCTGTTCTAGTGGATTCAACTTGGTATTGCCATTGGCTTTTTTTAAAATATAAAGTTGAGAAATGTAACTATTGCAGTTCGGCCGGTCGAACAGATACCGTACATATTTTGTATATTACGGTATATTATATAGCGACTAATGGCAAGGTGTTAGCTTGCTTGTACTTGTGCGAGCATCTTGACATGTCGTAACGACACAAGCCCTTATTATAGGTGACTTAGTGAGGCGATTGAAGAGGTTAATCGGATAAATACATTAAATTCTTTGTACGCGATTTTAACCTTTTTTGTAGAATGGTAGAATAAATAGAGTATTCATTTTTTATTTATCTACATTGATAAATGGGACAGCATATACGGGCTCACTCGTACCGGTTCTTATTTTTAAAATTTAAAAAACCCGAGGTTCGCTAAATTTCCGTGTTATGTTCAATAATTTTCCATTGAAAATAGAACCACCTGGAGGTTGACGGAAGCAAGGTCAAAAGATAGAATCGGCAGACCAAAGGGAACCCTCGAGGATAGAACTCAACAACTTGAGTAAAAGGAAAAACAATGGCCGAGCTCAAGACGTTACTGTCCGAACAGTTCGAGTACAAGAAATGATTCCGGGGTGACCTCCTCACACTGCACACGCGGCACGTAGAGAAAAAGAAGAAGAAGAAGTAGAAGAAGAAGACGAAGTGGAAGAAAAAGACGAAGAAGACGAAGTAGAAGAAGAAATAGTAGAAGAAGAAGATGAAGACTAAGTAAAAGAAAAAGAAGCAGAAGACGAAGTAGAAGAAGAAAGAGTAGAAGAAGAAGAGGACGAAGTAGAAGAAGAAGAAAGAGAAGACGAAGATGAAGAAGGAGAAGAAGAAGCATGCTAAAGACCGGATAGTGAATATCCCCAATATACAGCTTCCTATCGCCAGATATCAGTTCTCGCCCCCGCCCTTCTCTCTTAAATTTCAATTCAATTATTGTCAGAGTTAAATCCTTTGAGGGACATTGATGATCAGCCGTGCTTGTGATTAAGAAGACAACCCAAAGAGCGAACAAATGTCAAACTTTGCTTCGAAACTTGAGTTTCCTTCAATGCAACATCAACGAAACCACCGACCACCAGTTCCAACTTAAATCCCAGACTGTAGCTGATTCAGCGAATAACGTCCAACCAAGTTTATACTTCTTTGCGGTTAATGATTTTATTGCTTTCCACTTCCTTAAGATAACTGCTTCCACACCACCATGAAAACTTAGCAGTGCTGATAAAATTGTATTTCTCGGTGAGATAGTTCACTGGAGGTAGTGATAATATCAACAGCGGTTGATGAAATAAAGAAGCGAAGGAAGTAAAGTTTGATTATTAGAGAGAGAATGCTTACTGACCTGATTAGGTACTAAAAAGTCTCCTCTGGAAGGGTATTATTGTATATTACAGTTTATATTTGAGTTTTACTACAGCGGACTTCAATAATAAAATCATATTATATTGTTTCGTTTTATTGCTACTCCACAGATAAAAGATGATATTTCTATTGGTAATTCGCGAAAGATTTGAAAATAGTTTTACCAAGTTAAGTGCAATATACAATAGACTTATGGTACTTAATAGCCTACTTATGAAAATGCCATGTTGGACTTTTTTACGGAGAGTTGAAATGATTAGTTTCCTGTGAGTACCGCGATAAAGAGGATTACAGGTATTTATTTGATCATGATACGGTACTGGTACAAGCTATGTTATCGCTTTAGATACGACTATATCTTGTTCATGTTTCCATTTATACATTTATAGGCTATACTTACTGCAAATAAATTTATGATACCTCACGTCACGTCACATTGGCAGGGGAACATGGTGGGACATGGTAACGCGCTGAGACTATACCAGTCAGTCTACGTGCGTGTCGAGTCCTAGTCACCTCTGAATTAATCGTGTGACTTTACTATGTTCCCAAAGTGGTTCAGAATCCAATATAATCAAGAGGTCCACCCTAGCAGTCACTCCCCTTTCCCCCGAGGTGAAGGAGTTTGCCTTTAGGGTGCCTCAAGTTAATAAACATTTCGGGACATGTGGCGTAGTGGTACGGACTCTGACTTTCACCCGAAAGGTTGTTGGTTCGAGCCCTACACTAGCTATATTTTCTGGCCATGCTTCGGAGGGCATGTAAAGCAGGCGGTCCCGGGCCTTCCTAGTTGAGTGTAAGAGAGAGCTTTATAGCCCTAACTCCGCTAGGTTGGCTTAGTAATAGAAACAATAAAAAGTCCTTATTTATTTATTTAATCACGCCCACTCCCCCCGACAGGCTGACAGGGTTGCTTAAAGCAGAAATAGCCTCCTAAAAGTAGCTAGGCGTTGCAAAACAAACAAGCGGCACCTAAATTCTAGGAATGGTGTACTAATTTGTTGTGGTTACAATCATACCCGACAGGCGCGTTTTTATCTACCGATAAAGGGCTGAGGGCAAGGCTGTATTTATGGGGGGGGGGGGGGGACGTGGTGAAAAATTCCATCATCAACCAAGTACTTTCGTATACTTTCATACTTAGCCAGTCCCTTCAAAAGGTCGTTTTTAAATTAATAAAAAATAAAAAATTGTTCTGTTCTTTCTATATTTCTACTTGTTGTATTTAACAAAATTCAGTTTTGCTTTCTTTAGCGCTCGGTATATGCTACTATGGTAGCCTTAGGCTAGCTTATTCCATACATACCCCCCCCCCCCCCCGTTGCAAAGCTATAGCTACGGCCTTGACTGAGGGGTTTGTTTTCTATACTATACCATATACATTGAAAGGATATTGTGCCTGGTGTGAAGGGATGGCAAGTTTGTAATAGCGCCATGAGAAAACATTGAGTATAAGCTTAAAGCAACTTCCCTCAATTAACTGAGTACTCTCAAGACAACTACCATTTTATAGTCATGAAAAGGTTTTCTTTGTATTAAATTTGGATTTGGGCCAAAACAATTAATCGGAGTAATAGCTGGGGGCGACCGGCCAACAGCAGCCTTTCCTCCATAATTCCCTCCAAATCCTGAATTAATATCTCTGTTCATCATGGGGTTGGATTTCAGAGCCCATATTTTTGACTGAAACGGCTACAGTTGCGAAATTTAATTGAGAATTGACTGAGAAATTTCCCTCCAGCCTCCATCTGTATGTTATGGCCCAATGTAGGCTATAAAAAAATACACCCGACATTAAGAGTGCAGGCCGTTTGAAATTGGCAAGAGAAATTTAATACCTCTTATTTTTTAGTTAAAAACAACTAAGCAAGTTATTAAAATATTACTTCATTTAAGTTATAGAAGACTACTTTATACATAAAATAGTAGGGTATTATTAGTTTTTTTTTGAAGTTATACTTCTTTAGCCGCGTTATGAAAAAATGATGAGAGTGAATTTTGAGGATGCGCGCGCATCTGTAACACCAAAAGTTCACAGAAGAATAGAAAGGAGAACCTCGATATTAGTCGCGCATGTTGGTACACTCGTCACCTCTGATCACTGTTTTCTGGACAGGTATTGTCATCCGCCATTTTGTATCCGTGTTTTAGGCGGATGACAATACCCGAGTATATAGTGCCTTACTGTTTTTATATTTATAATATTTATCAACATGTTTCTAGTTTCTACATTCACAACACGTGTTTTACTTACATACAAGTGCGAATTATATATGTGCTAATAAATTATATTCAGTAGTGATTTAAATTGTATATTTTGATTGATATTATTTAGCCTACTATTCGTGAATAGAGTGAAAAAAATTGTGCTTATATACTTTTTCAAGCGCTCCAATATAATTGAGGTTAACTATCCGTACGTATTATTTCTTGATATAAATTAATTATTGTCATTCGCCATTTTGTATCCATGTTTTAGTTCTTTTACTTTCTTAGGCGGCTATTCCACAGACCTCGTTTTTCACCGTGAGCGTGACATTGACGTAGTACAGACATTTTTAGACATTACTTAATGTCTGCTACCACGTCAATGTCACGGTGCAAAACGAGGTCGGTGGAATTGCCGCCTTTTAATTCTTACCATATAGGAATTATAGGATACAAAATGGTGGTTACATAATATTTTTAATGTTAAATATTTATTATTGGTTATTTAATATTTACAAAAATTATTATTTAATTATAATTAATTATTTGCATGCAATTAAAAACTAATTTTTAATGATGCCAAAGATGTATATTTTTAGTCTTTTCATGATAGGCTACCTATTATAGGCAAAATTTACCTCTTTTTGTGGAAATGCTACGGTACCAAAACGAAAAATACCCTAAAAAAGGTACGGTACCCTATTATGTGATGCATGGAATATTAGACTTCTACAACTTAAATGAGTCGAATCTTTAAAATATTGCTTTGTTAATATAAAATAAGAAGCCTGTAAAAACAACTCATATTGGGGTACCCAGGCGCGGATCTAGGGGGCTAAGATTAAATTTCGATTTTTTTTTTTTTAAATAGGGCTGAAATATAATTTTACGCAATTTCAGAGCAATAAGGCTTCTATATTATAGGTAGTTAATACAATCGAGCGCAAGGGGGGCCCGGGGGTCACCCCCGGGAGAAAATTTGTGAAAAATAAGACTTAAATAGTGGGGTTTTATGCTAATGGGGGGGGGGAGGCTATAGCCCCCCATAGCCCCCCCCCCGTAGATCCGCGCCTAGGGGTACCTATTTCCTACGGGACGTACACTCCTAAACGCTTCATTACTTATTTATTATTGCTTAAATTATTCCTGTTCCAAGTTCCAGCAAGGACGTACTTTTGCGGTCGTCCAGTTAGTATCGTAATAATTTTTTTCATGGAATATTGTTTCATGCCATTAATTATTAGGCTGCACTTGTATCTATCATTTCATTCCCATTATCCGTGCCCCCTATACTTACTGCTGTATTATATTAATACGTCATTTGTGACACGCGACTAATATTTTGCCTAATAGCCTAAAGTTTAATAGCATAACGTACATACACTATATAAATACTATAAAAAATACACATCACGGAGAGAAGATCGTGTCCCAAATGCTGAGGTCCTGAGCTGAATAGATACAGAAGCCGATATGCTGCTGGCGGTTAAGAATCAGAAACTAACATACTTCGGTCATGTTATGAGGAATGCAAAATATTGTCTTCTGCATTTAATAATCGAAGGGAAGATAGAAGGACAGGAGAAGAAGAACATCCTGGTTGAAAACCCTGAGGCAGTGATTTTGCAAGTGCACGACTTGCCTCTTCGGTGCAGCAGTCTCCAAGGCTTGAATAGGCGTAATGATCGCCAATCTTCGAAGAAGAGAAAAGGCATTTAAAGAAGAAGAAGAAGATTATTGTATGATACTTTAAATAAGGTAGGTCACTTAAATGAAAATGAGAAATAATTTCTAATAATTTTCATCATATTATATTCATTTTTGTTATTGCTTCATCCCAAAATAGTAATCTATCATTAGCTCAGACAGATAAAATATACAATGCAACACACTGTAATAATGTTAATACGTTTGACTCACTAATATAGTGTTTTTTTTTTAATGTTTCATTTTGAGCTGACACTTTCACAAATGGTCCAACACTGGCATATATATACAGTAGTACTTCGTCACTTTCAACTTCTCTAGGCTCGAAGCTGCTTCGAGTTCGATGGTCGAACTTATTCAACGATTCTCACCATCTGAAACAGACGCACAGTATATTGTACAAACATATAGAGAAATATGCATCTGCAAAGGCTTTCACGGCCGGAGTCTAATGAAGAACCAGTAGAATCCTGGCTGATGGGCCGTGGTCGATATGAAAGTGAACTACCATTTTGCCATTTTGCATTTAGTTCACTTTCATGTCGACCACGACCCATCAGCCCGGATTCTACTGGTTCTCCACACAGAGAGTTATTTATTATTATTTATTAAATTATGTTTCATACGGGCTGCCAAAGCGATAATTGTATTTTTTACATGGATTGTACCGTATTGAAGGGGAAAAAAATTGAATTAAATTGAAAATCAGCAGAGATCTTCGGAGATTCGGCTAAAAATAATATCTTTTTGGTCTCGCCGGATGTTCATAAGGTGCAGACATAATTACAAAGTTTTATTTGAGTTATTGCTTTACTACGTAGTTTAAGCAAAATTTTGTGACGGTAAAAATATTTGATTTCGTGTTGATTTCAGTGGATTTGCACGTTTTGAGGTCCCAAAAACAAAAAACGTGGCTTTTACGGAATGTATGACTGTCTGTCTGTTCGTCGATTTATCGGCAAGCTACTCGATTGATTTCAATGAAATTTGGCATGTAGGTCCCAAACCTCAGTACAATTTTTTTGATGAAGGAGTAGTCAAATCCGAGATACGGCGGCAAACTTCTCTTCTCTGCTTAAAGGCGGCAGATACCTACTTAAAATACATCCGTGATCTAGCTTAGCAGAGGACCCTGTTTGTTAACTTCTCGCTAAGTCCGGCCATGTCTCTAACAACTGAGTTCGAGTTAATTTTAAAAATATCATCACAAATGCAAGCAATGAGTTATAGCTTTATTAAGGAAAAATCCAAATCTGAATTACAATATAAATGTAGGGAGGATGCAGTTTGAAGCATTGCTTCCATTAGCCATTATGTTATGTAGGTCACGGCTCTTGTTCATTACAAAAATTGGAGGAAAAGTAAATTATAAAAATTGGAGTTAAAAAGTCGCTTTATTGCATCAGATACTTGTTATCCGTTGAAACCATTTTGTACTCCCATTTTAACCAGGTCGCGCCGTTTTGAACTGCACTCTCTTGTTATTTCGCACCAATTTATCAGTTTTTGTTACGGCTTTTATTGCGAACACAATAAAGCTGACGCAATTTTGCAGAAGGACCCCAAGCCACTCTTACTATCGCTTTTTGAACGGTATCTCGCACATACAGTATAGTATATGGTGCAATGTACTTTATGCACTTTAAATGGAATATACTAGAAGCTGCAAAATATGCGGATACATTGAACTATTGCAGAATATTGAAAAAAAAAATTATATTTGGAAATCTATGGAAAAGCTAATGCCCGCCTAATATAAAGACGTTTTTCATTTCATTTCGTTTCAAAAGGTAACCTTATAGCCGAAATGAAAGGATATAGAAAAAACTGAACTTAGTGGGTTTCGAACCCACGATCAACGCCTAACCGGAGCTTGTGGTCGAGCGATTAGGACGACACCCCGGTTAAGCGCAGATCGTGGGTTTAAATCCCGCCAAGTCTAATTTTTTACACTGTATATCCTCTAATTTCGGCTATCTACGATGCATGGCAAATTTGCCCTGTGAGAAACATATACGTTGTTGGAAATACCGACATGCAGCGACTGCAATCCGAGAAATTTGCACTCTATGCACCTATTTCTGTGAAACCTCAATATGACCATGACATAAAGCATACACCTGCTGGTCTAATGGGAGTTGGTGATTGTGTGGGCGGTTGCTGAGTGACTTCGCTATGGTAGGACATATCTGGACCTTAGAGGAACAAAATAGGACTTAGTTTAGCTATCTGAGTTAAGAGAAGTGTAACCTGAGTCCTGAATAGGGATGACTTTCCGCAAGATCGCGCAGCCTATCATTAAAGTAAAGGTCTTGGCGAACAGCAGTGGTAATACTCAGCAGAGGAACAATATGCCAAAAGGCTTACATGCATACGAAAAAACGTAGTTACCCCAAATAATAATAAAATAAATAAGTACCTACCTACCTATAAATACTTTCAAATAGCCTATAATGGGGTAAAATAGTTTTATTATGACTGACGTAAAAATTGAATTTTAAACAGTGTACGACAATGAATAAATTGTATGTATAAATACACTCAGTACATGGGAAGAACACATAATTTATTGTGAGCCATTACAGCCGCACGTTGATGTATCATTAATAGGTACTGTTGCTATTAAGTTATATTTCTGAGCAATCCGAGATTGTATCAAAGTCCATACAAGACAATAAATTCCTAGAGAAAACGGTCGAACAATAAAGTTTAAGAGAACATAAATAAAGTCAAGAGCAATGCTGTAAACTGATCAAGTTAGTGGAAACGCCGACAACATGTCGAGGACATGAACAAATTAATGAAGGCGCAAGGGAGCTCTTGTAGTCTGCCGCGGTTATTGTCGGAAAGTACGCGGGTAACCTTTCGGATTGTTCAGGGCTGTGCCCAGTGGGTCATTTTACCTTTCCAGAAATTATTAATCAGGTATATTTTCTATGAAAATTGAGTCTGTTTAAGTTTTTTTTTCTTCACCAGAACCTAACTATATACAGAGGGATGCTCTTGAATCCTACTGTCACTTTTACACGCGGGTAACCTTTCGGATTGTTCAGGGCTGTGCCCAGTGGGTCATTTTACCTTTCCAGAAATTATTAATTAGGTATATTTTCTATGAAAATTGAGTCTGTTTAAGTTTTTTTTTCTTCACCAGAACCTAACTATATACAGAGGGATGCTCTTGAGTCCTACTGTCACTTTTACACGCGGGTAACCTTTCGGGTTGTTCAGGGCTGTGCCCAGTGGGTCATTTTACCTTTCCAGAAATTATTAATCAGGTATATTTTCTATGAAAATTGAGTCTGTTTAAGTTTTTTTTTCTTCACCAGAACCAAACTATATACAGAGGGATGCTCTTGAATCATACTGTCACTTTTACACGCGGGTAACCTTTCTATAGTTGTTCAGAGCCGTCCAAAGAGGGTCTTTTTACCTTTCCGGAAAAAAGAATTAGGTACATTTTCTATGACAATTGAGTCTGTTTTAGTTTATTCCGCCTTAACTTAACTATGCAGAAAAATGCCGTCTTAAATCTAGTGTATACCGTAACTTTTGCACGCGGGTATCATTTCGGAATTTTCAGGACCGTGCCTGCGGAGTCTTTTTACCTTTCAGAAATAAAAAAAATAGGATCATTTTCCATTAAAATTGAGTATATTGTCGTTTGTCCCGCTAGAACGTAACTATCCAAAAGGATGCTCTTGAATCTAGTCCACTGTACATTAACTTTTGCACCGAGGTTACTCATTGAATTATTCAATGGGAATTATTTTTTCTTCCCAGAAATTAATAATTGTGAAAAGATTTTTTAGGGCCACATAGGCAGTGGCGTAGCCAGAATTGTTTTTTTTTTTTGGGGGGGGGGTCCAGTTTTCATACAACATCAATACATAAAGTTTGCCCGTTTAGGTTATCGAATGGAGTGGTATTTCATTTGGCGCTCCCCCCCCCCGCATTTTCGTAAAATAGTATAAAAATAGGAAAGCATGGACGTACGCAACTTCTAATTAGGGGCATGAGCTTAATTTCCCCACCCGAGGGGTCGGGGGGCTGAAGGGGGACCCGGGGGTCTCCCCCGGGGAAGGCTTTTGAAAAATAGACCTGAAATTGTGGAGTTTTACACATTTTGATGTACATACAGTATGTCTTGTCACTTATTCCAATAATGTTTAGGTATTACAGCCGAAGAATAGTAGACCTACTGCAAGAAAGGGGGGCCCGGGGGTCTCCCCCGGGGGAATTATTTTGAAATAGAATAGCCCCAAAATAGTGGAATTTACGCACTTTGAAAGCAGTTATGCTCATATTTTACACATGAAGAATATTACAGCAACAAGGGGGGCCCGGGGGCTACCGTGGGGAATGTTTTTTAAAAGATAGGCCTGAAATAGTTTTCCAGCAAAAAAAAATGATTTTGCAGACGATAACATTATTAACAAAACTGGAAACAGGGGACCGGGGTCTCCCATGGGAAGTTTTTTGAAATATCTGATAAATTTTCTGTTTTGCTACATTTTTTATTTGGGGGTGGGGGTCCGGACCCCGCTACGCCACTGCACATAAGCCCTATACAGTGTATATTCTAGTCACTAGTGCAATTTGTTGGCTTTGGATTCAGCGGAACGTGATGCTAAAGTAAAAGATACAGTTGCATGTATTCATAAATCAGTCAGGATATGTAGAGTAGTGGTATGGACTTCGACTTTCACCCTAAATGTAGTTGTTTCGAATCCCACTCTACATCTTCTAATTGAGTGTAAGAGAGGGCTTTATAGCCCTAACTCCGCTAGTTTGAATTAGGAACTAAGCAAAAAGTAATTATTTTTTTGTTCTTAAATCTAATGGGTGCCCAAATTTCAGCGTAAACTGTTAGTCTAGGTCTATCTACTTTCACAAATTGAATTTTACAATTTTAGTAATTCCCCTTACAGTTTTTCATTGGTCTACACATAGTCACACATTTATTGCACTTAGAGTTTGATGTCCCTGAAGTACAAACAGTTTATAAAATAGCACTTCTATCATTACTCCCCGAGCGTAAGTTAATATTGCCACCATTAATTGAACATATTTATGAAACCAGAACTAGGAACCAGCTATCTGTCAATACGCCCAACATAAATAAATCACTTGCTTTCCATTCACCTCTCTATCAAGTAACAAAATTATATAACCTATTACTTCTTTTCCTAAAATGCCATGTAAATAACAAACATAAATTTATAAAACTAATAAAAATCTGAATTAAAAAATAACTCAATTCAAATCTATTAGCCAATTGCACTTTATCCTCCTGTAATTTTCTAGAAACTTTTCAAAATTTATTATTATTACTTAAGTTATGTTAAACATCACAAATTTCAATCACACAAACCTTTCATAGGTTTTGATTGAGGTGCCCACGGAGGAATTTATAGTGAAATCGTATGCACATATGCCTACTATAGAATTAAAACACGCAGTTTGTCATTGTTATAATTCTCAATGCTGAGCATACCCTATTGTGTGTTCTAAGAAAATTTGGATGGCCTCCTTGTTTGTGGTTGAAACCTCTTCAACTGTGAAGGGAGAGAATGTGCTCAGGGGGTGCGGAGGCGGGAGGGTTAAGACAGATGTATTGTGTAAGACAGGAACTTGCCATAAATTCCTCGGAACGCGAGATTTCCTTCTCCGTGAAGTTGATCCTAGAATTTCTTGAGATTTCAGCTATGTGGAAAAAATTAGAACCAAGACTTGAAGCTGACGATATATTAAGGGGCACCTCAAGCATTAGTAGTACATTCTTGAGAGATCTGTCTAGACAATGCAGAATCTTTAAAACATTCCAAAACAGGAAACGTCGTGATTGTGCAAAAAAGTAAATTGCTTTGGCAGCTGAATGAAGAGACCCTCATAAACCAAGCGAACATCTCTCTATCCTCCTTTCAAAAATTTCAGGAAACTCCAGAAATTTATGTTGCAAAAAATGAAGCGCCTAGGTGCCAAGGGTTGCAAGTGACCAAATTAAACATTCAAGGTAATTGAGGTTTAAGTAACTGAATTGAAAATGTATAAGTATATCCCTTTCCATGAATTCTAGCATTGTCAAAATGGCAGATCTCGATGTTATTCTTGGTTTATAGGATAAAGAGCAGCATGATGCACTGAACTCCAAAACGCAAAAAATGTCACTTATACTCCTTCGCTTCTAGGCGAAAGTCAATATCATGTCATGTCAATAGTGTTTGAACAATTATTGGGAAATTAGCCACAACCACATTTTCAACGGTAGTTTCCACACTGTAGAACTTACAATACATAGGCCCTATGTTATTATTATTGTTGTATATGAATGGTATAATGTAGAATTCTATGGGTTCCTTCCACTGTGCTCTCAATGATGGTGTGTACCTGATTTTTGTGTCTGGATAAAATGACATGCCCATTTTCTTATACTAACGTAGAAATAGCAAAGCAAAAAACAGTAACTTAATTTATGGTAAACAAATTACTCGTTGTACTCATACATTTGTAAAATTGTGAACTAAACATTGATGCGGTTATTTAAAAATATTTAAAAAAATAATATAAAAAATATTTTGCAAAATTATTGATGATGCCATGATTCCATTGCACACCTATCATCTTAGAGATTATTTAACTTCCTTAAAATTTTGAAACGTTGAATTTTCAAAGATTTACGAGCAATTTTAAGTTACTCCTGAAACCAAACGATATTTGCATAACATCCAAAAACACTGAAAGGAAATTAAATGTAACGTCTCCAAAAGTAAAGGGGGAATCCGATTTAATTTAAACTAAACGGCTTTAATGGCGTAAATCACGATATGCACCCCTCCCCACCCTCCCATTTCTTGCTTCAGCCAATACATTCATTTAAATTTCATACCAACTAATTGTCTCTCTGATTTTTCGCCGAGGGGGAATATAATACTGCTGATGATGTTCCAAACGAAACGGAACGAGTCATTTATTGCTTTGAAAATGGCTTTGTTCCCATGACAAAGCAGCTTGTATCATTCGGTTTCGCAAGTTATATATTTAACGATGGATATCGTAAAAAAAAAAATACATGTGGGATATTCACTATTGAGGTAAATTGCTGGGCAAATATAGATGGAGCCCCTTTGATTTCATCAAGGCCGTAGCCATGGCCCCCCGCTCCCAAATGAAATGGCTTAGCACTAGATAGAATCGGATTTTGGGATGAACAATAAAAACTACTAGGCCTATGTAATAGACAATGAAATTTCTGAAATCCTACCGTATTGCAAAATTTCAATTCTAGGACATTTATATACTACTGTACTTTATAATATATTGTATGTTTACTTATAATATACTACATCCATTATCTATATACTTTCTAATTTTTTTCTTCTCTAACTAATTATATTTTTTATTGAAGGACATTAGGCTATGGGAAAACGGCACGTCTTTATGGAGACAACGGGACTGAAACCAGGAGTGTCCTAGCAGTGTAAAATTTAAAAAAAGGTTAATCGCATACAAACAATTTAATGAATGTATCCGATTGACCTCTTCAGTCACCTCTGTAGGAGTTGAGTTACGTCACGTCTCCGATCGCATGATACGTGTGGAGACACGCATAAGTACAAGTACGTTACCATCTTGCCATCGAAGTAGTAGGGACAATTCTTCGTGATTCAGACTATAATTTGGGATGAGAGCCGTGAGGGCAGTAAATATCCCTTTCGGCTATGGCCGAACAGGTGTAGGGAGATTCCGCAGACCCTGCTTTTCCTCTACGCTACCCAGAGGCGTAAAGTTTTAGAATGATGGCGGGGGCAAAACTAAGTAGACCTTATGACGTCATCAGGCAAGATTGAAGAAAAAATTGATAATATAATAGAAAAATTGTAGAGTTTTACGCATTTTTTAATAGTTGTAAAGTATAGCTGTAGATTTTACAAAGCTAAAAAAAGAATGCTTATAAATATTCATATTGCTGCAAAGGGGACTATGAAGTAAGAACCACGTCTTACAATGTTCGAAGCTGGGGGGAGGGGGGTAAAGCCAAAAGGAGCTGGGGGGGGAGGCAAGTTGGACCGTGCCCCCCCCCCCCCGCCCAACTTTACGCCCCTGACGCTATGTGTAATAGAAAATAAACAAAACTTCATTATTTTCCCGATCACAACATCAACACACAAAACAAACTATTCTAACTGTTCCAAACTATGACGACTATGAACTTTTACTGATTAAATTATTTTTACTTTGGCTGGACGTCATCTTGAACTCGTTAATTTGTCGTAAAAAGTGTAGGTTACCATTATCGTAGATAGTAATACGATCTTTCAGTCAGATTTTAATTCATTCCTCTGCGACAAATATTGGCTGAGATATGAATTATGTATGTTTTCAATCGGCCGCCATCTTATAACTAAATAGCGGATCTAGCTGGTTAACAAACTCGATCAAGGCATTTGTATGATCAATTTTTGTGCCAAGTTTCATCCAAATCGGATAATATTTACGGAAGTTAGAGTGTTTCCTAAAATCGATATATATATATATATATATATGCCATGTGGGAATATATGGCAATGAAAAAGCTGATGCAAAAGCCAAGGAAGGAGCGGAAATGGACCAACCAAACGTGCCACTAACCCTGAACCGAGCCAAAAGCCAAATAAATGCAGCAATCTGCAGTGCCACGAAGAACACCCTCAAGACCCTAAGCACTGGCAAAAAAGTGGGAGAATCTTGCTACAGTGGGACCCATCTGTAGGAACCTTGAGAGAGCTGAAGCTGTTGCTAGATTCCGCCTCAATACCGGCCATGACTACTTTCAGGCCCACCTACAAGAAAGGAGCCTCCACGAAGATCGGTTTTATAAACGTGGACAAAACACCGATCGGGCGCACCCCGGGCAACGTTAAGTGGTAACATCTAGCGGCTAATCCTTTCACCACCGAGACGAGACCTTCCTCTTCTTTTGTGAATGCACCGACGATGGCGTCGGTTTGGCTGAGACCAGAAACAAGGAGTCTCTACCCCGGACACGAAAAAGTAAGTAAGTAGGCCCACCTACACCGCATTGCCCTTGCCGCCGATGACACATGTCCACTATGTCACGGTGGAAGAATGGACGAAGACCACCTGAGGGACTGCACGGCTCTCACCTACCCGAACGATGACTTGGTGAACCGCTATTGGGAAGCTCGACGACGAATGGTTGAACTACCACGTTCGGGCGTTGGATAAAGTAATATATATAATATTTTGAACGGAGGGTGGTTTTAGGCTCAGGGGGTCATGAAATGAAAAGTTGTAAAGAAATTTTCCGAAAGTCGAACATTGGTCGCCATCTCAATAGGTAGATGAATCTCCCTAAAATTGTGTTATTATGTGTGGGGACCGTACATTGTATGGCACTTATCAACGAAAGATTTTGTAAAATAATAATGCACCTATAGCAATGTACCCAAAGCTGAATGCTGAAAGTAAGCGTCTCCACACATTTTGCAAAGTCACAAGTGACTCTCAGCACTTCTCATAAATTCCCTTCAGCAGTAACTGAGAGCAATTCAAGTTTTTTCCTCCACTCTGTACAATACAATGCTTCCTTGACAAATTAGGTGGAATTTTTGTCTTTTTTAGGAACGACTGAGCAAATGAGCTTACACTCACATATCATGCTAATTCTTTGTAGTAAATTAAATAAATGAATACGTTTTGTTTCTAAGCCAACCTAGCGAAGTTCGAGCTATAAAACTCTCTGTTACACTCAACTAGGAAAGTCCCGGACTGCCTGATTTACATGTCCTCCGTAGCAAGTGTTAGGTGTAAGTCAGTACCCGTATTCTAGATAACCTGGACTTTAACATTACACATCGCCCATCGGCTATAATAGTTTATATAGTAGCACATAGTGAAAATTAAGGCACATCAGCTATCCTACTAATTTAGGCAAGTCTAAATTATTTATTTATTTTTATACATACAGTATATAGGTAACAAATATCCTTGCTGTAAAAACCATAAAATAATGAAATAATGTACTTTGAGCAACATTGCTCCTTTTTAGGAAGACTAGTGGATCTACACATTCTGGAGGATGGGGAGAAAAATTCTATGTAGTCAGGAGGTTCTATGATAGAGTGAAGACTTAAGCATAGTAAACTCACTTCAATTAAATGTATTGTAATGTATGGATTACAATAGAAACTATTAAGGCGGTGATTCCACCAACGTCAATAGTGATATTAAATGTTTTTTGACGTAGTAGCAGACATTTTTAGACAGTCTTTAGACTTTAGACATTTTTAGACAGTCTTTAGACTGTCTAAAAATGTCTGCTATCCCCGCCTAAGCTATTCAAAGGCCACTTTGCATTCTGTGTGGATGCTACACCGCGTACTCATTGAATATATCCCCCGCCGACTCTTCGATATCTCTATGAAGGTATAGCGACGATAGACCGTACAAACGCTCAGCGCCCATGGTAGCCCGATACGTGGCTGCAGTAAGATGCGTGAAAATGTCGTTGCAAAAAATTGCAAGTGCGTTTTATATAATATATATATAGTGAGAGTTAGGTTATAAAGTTACTACTATAGTACTAAGTTATAGAAGGGGGAGGGGCTATATAACTTCAATTTTCAGCCGGAATTCAATTGGTAGGTGGCCAAGAGTTGTAGTTAGTCACAACTACAATAGGTTTCAACAATTATCAGATATTTTTCTGTATTTATCCATATTTTCTAAATTTTCAGAGAAGAAAGTTCCAGAATTGTTTTCTTTTCAAGGAGAAGGTTAATTGTACACAAACAAACAAGGAATGTATCCGATCAAGGCAGTAGCCTGGATTTTTTTTTTGGGGGGGGGGTTGATATAAATTTCATTGGATATTACGTAGTAGTTTTTATTTTTCCTCTCAAAATCCGATTCTATCTATTATCAAGCCATTTCATTTCGGGGGGGGGGGGGGGGGGGGTTTCAACCCCCCATGAACCCCCCTTCGCTACGGCCAATTGACCTCTCCAATCGCCTCTGTAGATTAGCACCGGTGTTGATTAAAGACACGCCTTCAATTGCATGGCGATATCATACGTACTTGTGTTATCCCTCAAATTTGACCTAAACATTATTATAAAGAAATAAATAAATAACGACTTTTTTGTTGTATTACTAAGCCAAGCGAAATTTGGGCTATAAACTACTCTCTTAAAGTCAACTGGAAAAGTCCAGGACCTCCTGCTTTACATACCCTCCGAAGCATGGCCAGAAAATGTAACTAGTGTAGGACTCGAACAGTCGAACCAAACACCTTTCGGGTGAAAGTGCGAGCCCGTTCCACTACTCTACATGGCCTGACTAAAAATCATTATATTATTTTGTGAATGATCTGACAATATGCGCAAACTAAGGCCTATTGTCGACCTGTCAGTATCAAACAAAATATATGAAGAAATATACCGACGGGCAATGGCGGAAACCCACGTGATAAATCAAATATCTTTTTTATCAAACTGTCACGGCCCCATATGACGGTCCGCAAAAACACAAGCAATAAAGATGGGGAGGAAACAAACCACCGGATCCGTGGGCTTCCGCCCCCAAATTACAATTTCAACTCTGCGCATAAATCACCCCACCAACCAATCGCACCGCTTAAAACTGCCAAAAAATTCAAAAGTCACGTGATTGATGTCAATAACAATGGGAGCAATGTTTTCGCATTCCTTTACTTTAATTTAAATTTTTAACTCGGGTTGAATACGGCATTTCAATTAATTGTCTTTAATTGTAATTTTAGATAGCATAGATAGATAGATAGAAAATTCGTATATTTGGTGGACATAAAATTACAAGCTCTGCCCTTCAGTCTGGGGGGATGGCAGGGGGGGGGGCATAAGTTGTGTATGTAGGTCTTCCTCTCTTCTTCAAGTTACAGCCGGATGATGGCCGGTTGGCAGCAACATATTGCAGCGATCTCTCCAATCTCCGCGATTTTGACATGTCCTCTTCAGCTCCACATAGGACGTTATCCCCAAATCATGTTTAACTTGTTGGAAATATTCGTCTCGTGGCCGTCCCCGTCGACTTACGCCTTCCGTGGTCCCCTCAGTGACGCAGCTGACTATGTTATCATGCCAAAGCAGGTGTCCGAGCCAGCGTGCCCTCCTAGTGGAAAAGTATGTGTGTATGCAGCCTGTCCTCCCACTCTCCCGAGAAATAATTTTTGGAGACATATTTTTACTATCTTATAAATTTACTCATTTAGGGGGGGGGGTCATGACCCCGGTGACCTCCCCCGTGGATCTGCCATTGGGATAGTTTCGCTTAATATTAAGCTGAATTTGCTTTACTATGACAACAAGCCCATGTAAAATTACCGAATTGAAAACCAAGCCCCAGGAGGTAGGAGGGTCAGAGGAATTATGCTCCACGGAGCATATTTGAAAACGAAGGTGCGAAATTTATTATGAGAACATTGCAAAAAGATAAAACCTTTTTCTATAATTCTCTGGCTTTGGATGGCATAGTTGGTAACTTGCTTGTATCTATTGTACCTAGTGTGAGTCTACCATAGACATAGTAAAACTATAGACTCATCGTAAACATTCGGGTTGAAGCCGCTTGACTTCGGCTATTTCCGTAGTATAGGACCAGATTGAGCCTTTTGCCATTTGATACCATGTTAACATTTTATTTTTTATTTGACTATTTAAAGATTATTTAGAACGGAAAATCATGCCAGCTAACCAGCAATATTTTTATGCAGAACTTGGTGTACTTTTAATTTACATTTTAAACAATATTTTAAGCAAAGTTTTCCCTACTTTTAGATAAAAATAATTTTTTTTAATGCAGACCTTTCAGTACTTTTAATTTAAATTTTAACCAATATATATAATAAATGTAAATAATAAATATAATTATATATGAAACAACAAAGAAAACTATAAAGAAAACATATAATAAAACTATTAAATTTGAATTTCCCACCAAAATGCACCTATGAGGGGGCGTGGTCGTGGCTTCAGTCCTCCAGCACAGCCGAAATACAACATGGTGGCTCCATAGTTTTATTAGCTCCATGGAGTCTACACACCTGACACCACGCAATTGGAGACAAATCATAACTCAAAATAAATAAATATTGACTTTCTGCTCTATTACTAAGCCAACCTAGCGGAGTTAGGGCTATAAAGTCATCCCTTACACTCAAATAACAAGACCCCTTATTCGACGCCTACTTTCAGCATTTCTGCTTTAATCAACCCTGTCTGAATGGCGGGGGGAGTGAGTATCTGTCTACTCGTATTAACCTCGGGGAGAAGGGGAGTTCACTGACAGGGTGGACCTCCTGACTATAGTGGATTCCGAACGTTTGGGGAACATAGTAAAGTCACACAATTTTCCCAGGGCTCATGCCAGCGTTGTTTCAGAAATTTCATTGGATATGACATTGTAATGGTTTCACCCTAATCCGCCCCTGCCTGGGCTGGGGTATTCAATAGGTTTCTCACCCAACCCCAGTCCTCAGGCTCTTCAGTATCCCTCCAATACGCGGCGGTGATACATCACTCGGATGGATAATAGTGCTTTATACAAATATACAGTGCACACACACACACACCTTACACTTACACATTACACATGGTCAACTGTCGAGACGCCGCGGACCAAATAAGGTAGGTTCATCTCAATATTACTTTCATATACAGTCCACTAATTAAACCTATCGAAGGTGTGTGGTACCACCACAGACATCGTAGTTTTTATTTTTTCTCCCAAAATCCGATTCTATCTAGTGTCAAGCCATTCCATTTCGGATGGGGGGGGGGGGGGTGTTGAATTCCCTGGCTACGGCTTTGATTAGGCGAGCTTTAGCCTCGAAAGGTGCTACTCTACCAGCTAACTGTGAACCTGAGAACTAAATTTAAGGTTTTTCGTGGACTACCAGTGCAACAGGTCATATTGTACAGTGAATAGAAATACAAAGACTTTCACAGCCGTATTCAAATGATGAGACCGTAGAATCCACGCTAGTACACCGTGCTCAATCTAAAAGCGTTTCGTCAACATCTGCAGTCGACATCTTCATCACCCCTTAGATTGTATCTCTGAAGTTTGAGCGAAACGTTTGGAAGTATATGCTTTCAGATCGACCACAGCCCATCAGCGCCGATTTTACTGTTTAATATTGTGTAGTGACACTCACCAATGTTGCTGAACAATGTAGGTATGTTGAGGTCACCTGGTGACCAGAACTACTGCAGCAACTAGCAACAGGAACCATGCGACCGGGCACGCACAGGCACAGGCTCCGTTGCCATGGACAGCGGCGGGCAGTTCACCTAAAAAACAAAATTAAACTTTATAGGCTTAATACACACGGACAATGCTCGCAGTCGCCGACGTCTTTTCCATTGTATAAGGCTTGAGGAATGATTGGTTCAAACCCATAGAGTCTACTTCGGAAGGTTTCTATGACTGCCAGTCTGCGAGGATCATCCGTGTGTACCGGGCCTTAGTATAACACAGTGCCGTGTTAATGTTTCCCACAAATTTTGTAGGCCCATGTATTACACTTTCCAATTGTTCTTAGGTCCATAAAATTGATTGGATCAAATACTGTAGAAATATTCGAGTGTGCTGGATCTCTGACTATTAGTAGCTTAGTTACAGTAGGTACTAAACGAACTTCAAAATTCTATGTGCAATATTTACTGGGGTTAACCTATTCAAGCAAAAATTCGTCACTAGACTAATTCGAACCAATTTTAACTCCAAGTCCTTGGAGCGGTACAGCATCTTATAAATAAATTGCCCCAAGCGTTAAGTCCTCCTCTCTTAGGTATCACTAGTCAAAGTAAGCAGAACACGAGCCTCAAATAATTATTTAAACATAAGATCAAGTTTCCCATTTGGATTTAAATCTGTAATCTGTTCGGGATCTGGTTGGTATAGGGGCTGAGGGATGAGGAACGGGGGTGGAGGGGGGAGGGGGGGGGGGGGTGACACGACCTCCGATTTCGAGACAGATAATGGACCCTCCAACTATACTTAATCATCCTAATCCTGGGAAAGTGTGTTTCCAAGTAGGGGCCGAGCAAGTTGCTTAAGATTACATCGGAAAGGACAAACTCAGTGACCCGCCCCGCCTCCCGTGCCCGCCACTACCGTAAATAAGGGCTACTTTGGTAATGGATTTATCTTGAAATCGTGCGACTCCCGCACTTAACGCTATTTACTAACTACCGTACCCAGCGGTTTATAAGTTCGCTATCTGGTGGTTTTTATTTATTTATTATTTACTTATTATTATTATTATTTTATACATCTGTCAATTCGATACCTCTTCCAGTTGTACAGCCCTTGATGGGCTTTGGCCTACTTGTCAACACCCCCCCCCCCCCCCCCTATCATCTCGGTTTTGTATGACGCTCCACCATCGACGAACTCCCAACTCGCGAAGGTCGGATTCTAATAGTCTACTCACACATACACAATACAATATAAAATATCTTGCAGGTTAACAATAATAATACAATATACTAGTTTGTTGTCTGTCCTTAGTCATGAGCCATCGCCAAGAGGAGCGAATGCTCTTGTATTAGGCCTATGGCCGTGCCCAGGGGGTGGACCGGCGGTCCAAGGGGTCTGGTGGACCCCCTACAAAATAAAAAAAAAATTTAAATTTAATTTTATATCTTAGTGAGGCAATTTATCATTTTATATAATATTTTGAAGAATTGGAATAAACTTATTTGAATTTGAATTGAATTTTAACACTGGATAGAATGGTTTTTCATTAATAAAATAGGTAAAATCATTTTGGAGCCCCAAAACTAAAATCAAGGCACGACCTTGATGGGGCCTAAGACGTAACACAACTGACAGCCTAAGCTAACAAATTGGGTATGAAACACACATATATATATATATATATATATATATATACGCGCAACATTAATTTAATGTCATTTGATAATAATTCAATTTAGAAAATCTTGTGAATGATGATTCCTTATTTCGGTTATAACGAGGTCACCTCTTCAACAAAAGTTAGTTTAATATCACTGTTACATACCATATAATACTGCATGATACCTACATAGGTATGGCGTCGCAGAGACTGCAATATATTCTACAACTTTATGGGTCAGATACAAAACATGGAGGCTGGGGATGGGAAAGGGCTAAGCCTTCTATAGACTCGAGAAATGAAACAATATACAGAATACACCTATAGAGAGATAAACATTTGAAAGCAACTCAGCGCAGTGCGAAACAAAGTACATTTGAATTGTATCTGGAAGTCACAAAGGGGCCCAGTGAATTAAATGCTGATGTTTGTTCTGTTTGCAAAATACAGGCCGAGCCTCTCGCGAATTCTAACTCAAATAATATTTCACGTCTCAGTGAATTCTTCCGGGGTTGAGAGCAAATCACGACATCTTCTCTAAGAGGGATCATGTCCATATCGTCTCGCTTTACTTAAATTATCTTTATTAGATTGTGCTGTGCTTTATTTCATTGTCTTGAATATATTTAGCATTGGCGCCGACTGTTGGAAACAAGTTTGGGGGGGGGGGGGGCGGAGCTCGGACATTAAACCGCACACACAGATAGGTAGGTAGGTAGGTTGTAGACTCGTATCTGTATACTTGGTTAAGTCATGCTTCCACTTGTTACACTCGGCCAATAGTAAGCTTCTCACAGCTTGTCCAATATCGCTCTAAGCTGTGTAGATTGACAACGAGGACGTAAACCATTATAGCCGTTGGCCCAAGAAATTTTACGGAAACAATATAAATAATGTTCGAAAACCATGGGGTCGTTGGCATTGGGCAAGGGACCAATGGCCCACTATAAGGAGGCCTAGGCTCATAAAAACGTCCTTCAGGACATCAATATTACGGTACATAGGTATAGGTTGTACCTACATTATTTATGTTAGGTAAATCCCGTTAGTGAGGTGCTGTAAACGGCTCAAATTATGACTTGTTCTATTTCGAAGCCAACTTAGCGGAGTTATAAAGTCCTTACACTCAACTAGGAGGGCCCAGGACCACCTACTTTACACTCCCTCCGAAGCATGGCCAAAACCTGTAGCAATTGTGAGACTCGAACCAACAACATTTCAGGTGAAAGTCGGAGTCCGTATTACTACTCTACATGTCCTAACAAAAACCCGCAGTTAAACTATAATAGCAATCGCTTACCTATAGCCTAACTTTAAATAATAAGTTTACTTTTTCACTTTTGTCACTTTAGTATCATACGAATTAACGAATAAAGGAATTAATGCATTTATTTATATAAGTGTCTTATTAATAATTGTACATCAAACAAATTTTATTTTATCACGTAAAACTATACTAAGTAGTAATTTTTTAACAATGAGTAAATTAATAATTCCTATTATGTTAGAACTCTGACTGACCAATTTCGTTTTTGAGCCAGGTTTTACAAAGTCACTGGCTCAGTTTGTTGAAGAGAAAGGGAAAATCTCGAGAAAACAAAATGATAATGACTCGTTTCAAAGTTTTATAACAGGAACTGAATCTCAATACCGTTTATTCAATTTCAGTTCGAAAGAAGTTGAAATAATCTGTTAGAATGCGACAACAATGCGGCTGCCAAAGTACAACGATTTCTCATTTCACCTGAATTAATTTTTTCCATATGCATACAGTATATAAACATATAGAGTCTAATACTACTTTTTTCTATCCCTGAAGATATTGGGCATTGGGTTGTAATTCTCTTTCGAAAAAATATTTTTCTGTCAAAATTGTGCACTAGGCTTTGAAAATTTACCGGACTCCTATTTGGAGTCGCTTCTAGTCTTGGAGGGTAAAAATGCGTGCAACCCCAATTTTCGCCCTATTTTATCATACATGCCCCGACCACTCTGATTACAGTTATCGTATATGAATCTCCATCTGTAACATCGAAACCGTAGGCTGCTGCCTATCACAATGTGTCCCCACTATTTAGCCAGTATTTTATCGAATATTTTCATCGGTGGAGACCGCGGGCCCCCCTGTTTTTAGTTAGTTATATAAATCCACGTTGAAACATTCAAAACCTTACTGCTACGAAAACGCGAAAAAAAACACCTCCATTTCGCACCTATTTTCCAAAAAAATTGCCCAGGGGGAGACCCATGTTTACAGTTATCTGTCTCCAGGGTACAAATTGCCATGATGATCGCCAATCTTCAATGGAAGTGGCATTTATGGAAGAAGAAGGCTTGGCCACAATTTTGCTAATAAAAACACTTTTAATTTTCAAATAAAGACAGAAGAGATTTTAATTGTATTCAAGTGCATTTGCTAGAGCTGCAGCAGTTTTCCACTTAGATGAGAAGACTTAATCTGTCCTTAGTCTCGAGTGCATACTACAACTGTATTCAACTCCTAGAGAATAGAAGTTGCCTGCCAACAGCACAAAGTGTCATTTGAATCTCTTTGGATTCCATCAAGAGCTCAAGTTTGAATTAAGACTCTCTTCTCCTTTATTTAAATCTAAGATGTCTCATTCACAACCAACTTTGGAATGAAGTTGTAAATAAAGTGATATTGCAGCTAGTAAGTATCAGCTATGCAGGTACCATCCAGTGGACTTTCTTTAGTTGGTGTTCTATAAATTTAGAAAGCAGTTATGCAGGCATGGCATGGCATTGGAGTTTATGGTTTATTAAGGCGGGGTTTCCACATACGTCAATGGTCAATGCTAAATGTGGTATTGACGTTTTAGCAGACATTAAAGACATCCTAAAAATGTCTGCTACCATGTCAAATCCATATTTACCATTGACGTATGTGGAAACCCCACCTTAGGATAATTCACAATGGATCCACTGCATTGAAATTTGTAAATATTGCTGTTCATACAGGTAAATTATAATTGTCTTGAAAATATTTAGACAAATTCGACAAATAATACATGAACGAAATAGTAACTTTAATTTTAAAATTCAATGTAAACATTTCTGCATAGTATATGGTAGCAACGTACCTTTCTATCTGGATTTGACGTAACTGACTTTTAAACCTTGTAGGATTATAATCAAGGAAATAGAAAACATAATGAAACGCTTACCGTTGAGTATATGAACAGCTACAAATGCTGAAGCTAAACTTCCAACTGCACAACAATAGTTCCCTGAGTTGCTTTTCTGCCCCTGGGAGATCGTCAGGGTAGCCATTACCGTGTTCTCTCCAAGGCTCTTGTTATATCTGAAATTACAATATTTTACTGTTCATAACGAACCGTTGAAAACAAGGAAATACATAAGTTAATAAGGCACAGATGACCTCATCGGTAGTGCGCAATGTACCTCATCTATAGGCTTAATCATAAGGTGCCCATTCCATTGACCGGCTAGGGCTATTTCCAAAAATGGTGACGTGGTAGCAGATATTCAAGACTTAGGTGGCGCTTCCACCGACCTCGCATTGCAGAATTGTCGGAAATGTTTATTTTCCTCTAAGCCATAGTTAAAATTGATCAATGATCATACAGTAAAATCACAAACAAACAAACTAAAATTAAAAAATGGCTTCAAGGGATATGTTAATTACAAACATTTTAATAGATTTCTATAAAAAGAAAAACAAACATTTCCGTCAATGTCATTTGCAATCTGCAATGCGAGGTCGTTGGAAACGCTACCTAAGTCTTCAATGTCTGCTACCACGTCACCGTTTTTGGAAATAGCCCTAGCCGGTCAATGGAATGGGCGCCTAAGGCCCCTTCCCCCCGTTCCTGATTTCTGCCCATCTGATAGGAGTCGGCATGTTTGTTAGACGTTTATTGAGTGATCACGCTACGGGAACGAATGATACGCCAACGATAGCGATAGCGATAGTGAGGCAAAAACAGGACTAGTCCAGGGGCGGAAACAGCTGCCTGAGTTAAGGAAAGGTGTAACCAGATAAACACAATGTGAAACCTCGTAGGTTTCAAAAAGGATGCAAACCCAGTTACAATAAGCCAAAGATTTCTGTAATGGCTACCTTTCCACCTAGCAAAAAGCAAAAATTTAAATCTACTATAGTCATTCATACTTCTAGTTATTAAATGCAATAATTAATTCCACTCTACAGTGGGACTCGCAACTGGGACTTACAGTAAGCCGCTTCTATCGTTACTATTTTGATTGGTTTCCAAAATTCTTAATTATTTTGTAGGGACCTGGAAAGGCTCTCAATGACCGCAAAAAGTTATTTATGGTCATCAAAGGTCCCGCTAGGTAGGATAACTAGTTCAATTAATAATCATAGCGGCCTGGATCCACTTGCACTGAGCTTGCACTGAGCTTGCACTGAGCTTGCACTGAGCTTGTTTAAGTCAGCCGTTTTTGAAATGTAACTTGATTCTGTGTTTCATTTTAAGAGGTTTGTGTTTAATTTTAATTTTTAAATGCATACATGATTCAATTTTACTTTCATGTAAGTGGTATTATTTTATTTTATATACTGTACTAGGTATAACTTATTATATATAACATACGGCTTTGCTTTAATGTACAAGTGCTATCGATATCTATTTTTTTATGTCTTTATATTGTAAGTGGTGTCGTTTTTGAGCTTTACTCATGGCAACACATTATAAACTTATTTATTTTATGTATCTATTCTTTATTTATTTCAATTATTACGACTTTATGTATGGTGATTGGGCTGAACCATCATAAGTGAACAACAACAAAAGTATTATGAAGAAGCTTGATATTGCTGCAGTCAAAAAATACGTCCGTAAACATCATGTTATGGAAAAACTTGGAAAATCTGATAAGAGACCATTCATCTCGACCAAAAAAAAATTTGACTTATCGCCGTGCCAAAGCAGAAAGGTCATTCAGATCACTATGGATCATCCATCAAGAATTACAACCTAAAACGCTTTTCTTCACAGAGCAACCTTTCCGGAACTTTCATCATTCTAATATTCAAAGTGTATGGTACATTACCAGTTTTAAGGATTGATAGTTATGATGTAGTGTTCAGGCAGATCAAAAGAAGAGCCTGAAAGTTGCAATAGGTCGTCATAATGATCTACAATATCAGAAGAAATGTTAAAAATGTTTGAAAAATGCACGAATTATTATTATTATTTTTTTTAAAAAAACATTCTAGGCCTAATTGTTTCATAAAAAATTGATAATGCTACAGTCATTGGCGTGGATAGGGGGTCCTGGGCGGGGGCTTACTTAGCCCCCCCCCCCCAGGTACACCCGTAGCCCCCCCTCCCAGGATTTCTGGTGACAAAGACGTTATGGAGGTTAATGCCATAGCATCCACAATAATGAAAGGGAAATTAATTAGTAGTATGCTAATTTTACATGAAAAAAATCAACATGTTGACCAAGAACTTTCACAAAAAATATATTACTCAAAATGCTTAAAATTCCAATACTTCAGAGCTGTTTTTTCACATTTTTCTCCGGGGGAGACCCCCGGGCCCCCCTCAATGGTAGGTTTATTCGTCGTTATAATATCTCAATTGTACTGCTTGCAAACATTGGTGAAAATAAATAGGGGTTCCTGTGCTAAGCCCCCCCCCCCCTGAAGCAACCACAGCCCTCCTCCCTCAGGATTTCTGGTGACAAAGACGTTATGGAGGCGAAAGGCCAATACAATCCACAATAACGAAAGGGAAATTAATTCTTGGTATGCTTATTCCACATGAAAGTCATCATGAAAAAAATCAACATATTGACCAAATACTTTCACAAAAATATATTGCTCAAAATCCTTAAAACCCCAATATTTCAGACCTATTTTTTCAAAAATTTTCTTCGAAGTGACCCCCGGGCCCCACTCAGTGGTAAGTTTGGTTGGCTTAGTTATAGAACAACAAAAAGTCAAGATTTATTTAATTTATTTATTTATTTATTCGTCTGTAAAATCTCAACTGTACTGCTTGCAAAATGCGTAAAACCTCCCTAATTTGGGCCGATTTATCACTTCTTTTTCTCCGGGGGAGACCCCTGGGCCCCCCTTTCCCCAGAGTAGATGCGTACACCCTCATTAATTAGGGCCCATTTATCAATTTTTACTCCGTGGGATCAAGTCTTGGGGTCCTAAAGCCCCCCCCCCCCAGAAATTTTGGGGATTTACTTCAATGGCTACAGTGTTTTTATTCGAACAGATACTAACTAAAATAACTTAGGCGGCAATTCCACCGGCGAATTTACTTCATTTGTGATTTGAGATTTTTTGTTTGTTTTGTTATAAGGAGACTATTATGTATATACTTTACTTATCTATTATAAATTAAGTTATAATATGGTAGTAGTAGTAGTAGTAGTGTTCGTCGGGTTAATAACGACTTAGGCCTCATAGAGCGACCCCGACTTGACTGTCCTATGCCAGCCCACAGGACAGTGGACCTACTGATTATAGTGGATTCTGAACCATTTGGGAAACACAGTCAAGTCACACGATTATTATTTCGGAGGTGACCAGGACAAGTCCTATCATGTTTCCCAACCGGCACTGTGCACAAGACCAAGCTATCTGCAGCTTTGAACCTGCTCTGGTCCGCTGGATTCAACTTGGTATGGCGGCCGGCTATAATATGGTAGAGACTTATTAATGATGTCTGCTACCATATTATGACTTAATTTATAATATATAAGTTAAGCATCTACATAATAGCGTCTCCATAAAACAAAACAATGGAAAAATCTCAAAACACAAATGATGTAAATTCGCCGGTGGAATTGCCGCCTTTTACTCTGTGTCATTGTCCATTTTAATTTCCTCTTGTTAAAATTTATCAATAATCATAGAGTAAATTGTAAATTAACGCTTTGCAAACAATAACAAACTAAAATTAAACAAATGTGGTCGTCTGGATATGATAAATAGGCCTAATTGTAATTAAGTAATTTCTTGAGAATAAACGAATTATTTCAAAATTTAAATCATAAAATTTCTTGGAGATTATAAAATTAAAAAAAAAGTGAAAGAAAGACAGCGTGCAAACTTACAAAATTGGAAAAAATTGAAAAGAAAAACCGTCAATAAATTATTGAAGACAAGTGGAAGACAATCTGAGGAATCATACGACAGGGAAAACTTGCACAGCACAGAAACTTAGCAATACAGTGAAATAATTGCTTTCCAATTTATACGTAGTATAAGGAAAGCTTTGTGATGTTCGAAATTTTCGATTCCGAGATTTCAACGGATTTACACATTTTCAGGTCCCAGGAACCCCAAAAAAGTGGTTTTTACGAAATGTCTGTCTGTCTGTCTGTCTGTCTGTCTGTGCATCGATTTTCGGGCAAACTACACGGTCGATTTTGATGAAATTCGGCATGTAGGTTCACAAAAATCATACCTCGAGACAATTTTTTTTATTTGGGGCTAACTCAATGTTGGGGGGTTTCATTCTCAAAAAACTCAAAATTAACGTCAAAAAAAATTATTTCTCAAAAACGGCTCCAACGATTTCTTTTAAATTCACATATATTCTAGTCGTTCTTAATGTTGATAAAATGCGGGGGGTCGCTTACCCCTTGATAGTTTGCTTCTGGGGGTAAAAAAATAAAAATAACTAAATTTTAATGAAAAATGACTAAAAAATAATATTTCTGCGAAACTTTTCTATCGATGATTTCTACCTTCAGGCATGTTTTAGGTGTTAAGTTGAGTAACGAAACCGGACAGTTGGCTTTCCCAAAAACCTATTTGCTTTTGCGCAAAATTTTTTTTTTTAAGAAATAATAGAAACTTCACGCTGAAATGCATTGCCTGCCCTGCCATTATTACTGTGTTGTAATGTGTTTTAAATATATTGAGGTTATCTCACCTCCAGTGACGTCAGGTGGACACCCCCCCGAGATATCCGAAATTTAACCGTAGGAAAATTATTTACCATGAAATTATTCATTTTCTCTCCCTACTAATTGATAAATTGGAAAGCATGTTCGAGTAAACTCGGACTGGTTCTTTTGACTGCTGAATAACTTCAAAGTAAACACATGTAATTAGCCTAGATGGTAATTTATGATCACTGTCCTAAAATACTGACAGCGATATTTCGATTTTAGGGAAATGCTGGGGTATAGGTAACGTAATGAAGTACCTATAAATATCTGTACATGACAGCAACCCAGACTTAGTTGAGATAACAGTAAACGCAAGACCATAAAGTGAAATATCGTTAGCGTATCAGGGCGCAGCTTACAACAAAGCTTTAGTTAAACACCTTACCCCCATAAGTAAGTATCAACCGACCACACTCCCCTTTTCTATTACAGTAAGTTTCTCAACGTTTTAAAAGCTCTAGGCCTTTTCCGTCATTATAAGGGTACCAAACTGGCTTTTGAGAGCACAAATTTTACATGTTGGCTGAACTTAATGGTACCCTGTTTCCTGGTGAAAGTTGTCTCTATTTTCCCTCTAAAGTCAAATGTCACAGGAAATATCTATTGTACAACTATTACTTAGGCGTTATTAGAAAGGAATGTTATGAGTGTTTGTGGCTGTGTCCTTACCCTCTTCTGAGGTCACAATTTCAGTAATTGGTTGGCAGCAACTCTCTACATATTATCCTCCAGTTCTCTCGGTTCCTGCACTTTTCATTTTAGTTCTTAGTATTTTCTGCGTCCTTCCACAGTTAATCCATGAATTCTTCGGTCTTCTTCTTCCACTGGTTCTTTTCACTGTGCCCTCTGTGATGGTGTGTTGTGTTTCCCAGATGTTCGTCACTATCACAGTTGTTGTCAATTGGACTTGGACACTCTCAGTCTACACTATCCGGGTTTAGTTGCAAATCAACTTACAGCTGTGGCTGGCAATTGGGTGTTAGTGACCGTCACATATTGTGCATCAAAGTGGAGAAGAACGGGTTTTCTTTCAAGTTATGCCTCAATAATTTCTCTACTATCCAGACATTTTCTGCCTAATTTGAATTTTTGCACCTCTTAACCGTTTAGTGTTATTACCTTACTGATAGATATCTTGATAGAAAATCCATGTATATATTTAAAAAAATTAGACACAACGGCTGTGCCCTCTCATCAATACGAAGCATATGAGGGTGGTGCTTCTACTTTACATAAAGCTAAAGTCTGAAATCTTAATACATGGATATGTAAAAATCAGTAATTAATACAACAGTGTTCAGGTTACACGTTGATTTACCGTAAAAATAAAGATAAAACTATACACACAAGTGCTGTACTAAAAATAAATAAATAAAAGAAATAAATAAGGACTTTTTATTGTTTCCATTACTTAGCCAACCTACAGGAGTTAGGACTATAAAGCCCTCTCTTACACTCAACTTGCAAAGCCCGCCGGGACCGCTTGCTTTGCATGCCCTCCGAGGCATGGCCAGAAAGTGTAGCCAGTGTGGGACTCGTACCAAAACCTTTCGGGTGGAAGTTAGAGTCCGTACCACTACCTACGCTACATGTCTTGACATATACAATATACCGTAGTTAAGTAAAACAGAAGTCGTTGTTAAAGCATACGGTCGGTTGCAGTAAACAATCATGTGGTTCGCTATCTTTCCAATGAATTATTTCGCGTTTGTAGACCAAAAACGGATATATACAGGATTGCCTACTGTTACTTTTCATGTAAAAAAATTAACAAAATTAACATTAAATTCTTTTTTCCTCCCACATGCCTAACACGGGACTGCAAATAATAGTGGTACATTGAAATACATGGAAGTGTACAATATAAGCTAATTTTGTAATTACAGTCAGCTAGTCCGAAACCGCAACCATCGGCTGTGGTCACTGCGAATGGTACAATGCCTTTGTGGGCTGGCTTGTCACGGACCAGCGCCTGACCAGCGTCCCCCTCCCCCCCAGAATATTGTATCATGTTGCCCCATTCTAGTACAGCATCAGTGATGAAATTTTAGTATGATTATCAAACCTCTCTGAATTTAAATTTTTAGCCTAAAATTTAATTAATTTTCACCAGTCCTTCGCCTCCCACCGGTCTCTCCTAACCGCCCCTACGTCCTACGAATACACAAAATTTCACAGGTTCAAATGCACATAAAAGATATCACACTCTAGACCTATTACTACCGAAACTTTTACGTATGTACAGTATTGGCCGAAAATCCTGGAACAAACATGTTATCGCTTTTCGTTCATAAGTATTTCACGTATGAAACTCTACATGACATTGTATCGTCGTAGGTAGGTACTACAAATAAATGAATATTAAATATTGACTTTTTTGATCTATTACTAAGCTAACCTAGCGGAGTTAGGGCTATAAAGCCTTCTCTTACACTCAACTAGGAAGACTCGGCACCGCCTGCTTTACATGCCTCCGAAGCATGGCCAGAAAATGTAGCAAGTGTGGGACTCAAACCCTACAACCTTTCGGGTGAAAGTTGGAGTCTGTTCCACTACTCTACATGCTCTGACACATCTAAAAAAACTTTAAAATTGGATCAGTGATTTGAAAAGGTTAAGTTGAGCTGAAGACCCCATGGACTTCGGACAATAATTTTATTGTTTCCGTAGGAAGAATTTTTGCACATGAACCCATAGCGAATTGACGTCAAAACCCAATGTTTTCATCGGTTAGGCGCATGATTTGATTATTTGGGCGCAAGAATTTTCCTATACGATAGTTTTCCCGTGTGAAGACGTACAAAAAGGTGGTAAACCGCGAATACTAAGCCATCCTCCAGCCAGCTAGATCTAATAATGACCGAGTCACCGTAAATTGGGCCGTTTAATATTGTGCCCCACCTCCCACTCACCCCAATACAAAGCAGCAAATGTTCCTTTTCCGATGCTTATCAATTCACTCAAATCCAAGTATCAGCAAATATATCTTGTGATCTTTTTATTAACTATTTATTTATTTGTATTAATAAATCTTCTCCTTTCTTCAATAGCATAGCTATCCAGTTGAGGCACACATGTAATTGCTATTAAATTGAATAATTTAGTCTAGTATGGTATGTTCCCTCCCCAAGCACATTCGTAGGAACATTTGAGGTTGGGAATTGTTCATTTGTATCTTGTACTTTAGAAATAGAATTAAATACATTTGATTTGATTTGAATGATCTGATTATTTGGGCACAAGAATTTTCCTATACGAAACTTGTCCCGGGTGAAGTCATACAAAAAGGTGGGAAACCGCGAACACTAGGCCATCTCCTAGCCAGCTAGTTCTAGTAATGACCAAGTCACCGTAAATTGTGCCATTTAACAAAATCACGGGATCAGACGTTGAACTGTTGTGTGAGCTTCCGATAATGGCGGTGCAATAAATTTCGTTGAGCCCGGTGAGTCTGGAGAGATTAGATGTAATACTCACATAATGCCGCTAGACAGAGTGGTGGTGCCCAGCTTCCACTCCACCCTGTCTGTTGGCGGCTCGATGTGTCGCGCCAGACACGTCAACTCCACTGCGCTTCCCGCCTTGTAATACCGCTCAGAAGTCTCCTGACTCTTCTCGTCCATAATTATAACTTCCGGCGCTGAAAAAAAGTAAGATTGTTATTAATTTTTAACAGCGACTTTTGGTCTGCTTAACTGTATATACACAGGTACAGTAGGTATATTAATGTAAGTTAATAAACAGTACGCTAGATGCCTCCACTATACTTGAAAGGGTTCATCTTAAAGTCAATAAATAATTAGATTACTCGTGACGCAATTTACATAGGCCAAACAGGCAGAAGCTTTAAAACTAGGGTCAGAGAACATATAACAGGTATAGGAGACACCAACACCAACAGCACATTCGCGAAACACCTTAACTCGGAAAATCACACATTCGATCCTCACAATTGGACAGCCCTACACAAAATAAAGAAAATTTACACTTTAAATTTTTTTGAAAATGTTGAAATCAAAAGAGCTTTACACAAGAGGGAAAAATTAACAAACGACATAACATTCACACAATCATCCCCTCTAATAGATCTAGCTAGTAGGTTAGGAATAGGTAACCAGCCACGCCCCCTCCCACCCCCTCCTCCCCCCGCTCCCAGTCCTATATAAACCAAGGTTTCCTCTCCCTAGCCACATTTGCATCTTCTCCTCGAGTTGAGCAAGTCTCAAATCGCAGATAAGGTATAACTGTGCTAGTGGGTTTCCCTCTGTAGATGGCAGTTCTTGCAGAAAACGCTCAGGGTTTTATACTAACACAAGTGGGTTTCTTAGACAAAGTTAATTTCTTAACGATTATTTGGGTTTTACTAATTCGGGTTGTTATAACAAGTTTTTCTAAAACTCTAAGTTTTTGTTATTTTTTGTTTATTAAAGTCAATGTGAGGAACACAATATTGAGAACTCTATTTGTGGCTAATTCACTGCCCAAGGTTTCACTGTCTGGAATTTCAAGAACAATTGACGGATATGGTGATCTGGCCCCCCTTCCAGCTTTTTAAAATTTGTTAATGGGGTTTTATGAATCCGACAATTGCTTAACGCTTAATGCATTTAATTTAAAATTTTTACAGTTACAAGGTCACAATGTTTTTCATTTAATCCGCGCTAGAGGTTTTATCGCATGATATTAGTTGGCCGACTCAAAGGCAAGTAATTATCAAAAACAAAATTGAAAAAAGCTTGGGTTGCGGGCGAGTAACTTTCAGAGAAAAAAAAAATACACCAAAGAACGTAAAACGGCAAAGTAACTACACAGAAAAAAATTATATCATCCCCAATAATTTGAGTTTAGTGCGCTCTGTATGTATTTATATGGAAATTTCCTTTTTGGGTTAGACTATTTGATTTCCGCTTTTTACTCAGTGCAGACATCGACTCAGTTGCTCGAGGACTAATAGTTATATGGCTGGTACTTTTCGTTTGGCTAAATTTTTAAAACCGGCTTCTCTTTTTTGATAAATACGTTTCAATTTATCGCTTTATGGTTTGACCGAGACCAGGAGAAGCTGTGTCCCAGACAGATCTTTTGGACGCCAACGACAAGCCCATCCAGGCCGCAACGTTTCCGATCAACCTGTCCTAGGCCCGGACACGTTAAGTAAGTAAGTACGTATCGCCAGTGGCGGCTCGTGGTGTATCAAAATGGTGGGGCAACGAATTGTAATAAAGTAATAGTATATAACTTACCACTACTTGAATATCAAATAGATTCATCGGCATTTCGATGTGGCAAACAAGTCTATCACTCGCTGTTTACATTTTTGTAATATTTGTTTACATTACCCTGCCTGGCCGTTGGGTAGAACCTGACTTCCCTAGTCAAAAATTCTTCTTTGAAAAATTTTATAATAATCATCAGTCATGACAAAATAGTGAAACTCTTCTCAAAAATAACTCTTATAATTATGATTTTAAAAAAATACCAATATTCAACGATATTATTAATACGAAACATTTAAAGTCATTTTTGGGGCGCTGCCCCGCTGCCCATGTATAAATGCATATGGCATGAATTGCATTGCAAGGTCCATAAGAGAAAAGTTGTGTACACCTTTTCAATAGTGCGAATGATCTTCTTAACTTTTGCCTGACTCGGTTGCCATGGCGACCCGGGGCTAAATTGAAAATTGCCCCAAGTTGCCCAGAGCACGCACATAGCATAGCCGAATTGTAGCAGTTGCATTTTTCTTCAGAATAGTATATTATTATTTTATAATTATAATTATTATTATTATTAAGAGGAAATTGCTTTGTTTGCCTGTAAAATTATGGGAGGGCTGTAGCCCCAGTGCCCTTATGGACGAGCTGCCACTGCGTATCGCTTTTATATTCTCTTACTCGCCGTTAAACAATACTTGTAGGTTTCTTCAATATAAAGAGGAATAGTAGACTACATCTAATTAATAAGCGAGTTTATTAATATATTTTTTTCTTTTTTAATAATTAGGAACCAAGAAAATGAGTACCTACAACGCGGGGTAACACAATAGCTGTCGGCTACTATTTGAAAGGAAACTAAACCCGTGCTATAAGAAGTTTCAAAGTGGAAAGGAAAACAGGAATAACGAATGTAAACAACGCTTTTCAGCGGGGCTTCCTGCAAAGTGTGGAAACTTTAATGAAATTTTGACACAAGGCCATGTAAACTGTTTGAGGAAAACACCTTTGCAGCTCCTATATAATAATACTAACAATAGGATTTTGATAAATGGCTTGTCCTATTCAAGAAGCTTTTCAAATTTGTTGCAATATTTATTCCGGGGGAAATGGTCTGCCATTCAATCAGTCAGTCCATCCATCACGTTTCAGATTTGCCGTCACGTGACTAGCTTGAGAACTCCCGGGGAAACCTCTTAAACCCCTTTGCCGCCCAGCCGATCTTCCAAACTTTCAACTGGGGCACGTCCTTACATATATATATCACAGTTTGCACACAACCCACACACGCTTTTAATAGAATAACGATCGATTTGAATTAAACATTGTCCGGTGCCCAAGCCTTACAAAATTGCGTACCGTAACGTTATTTTTGTACACTTAACTTATTTCACTTCTTTTCATCATCGCTTCCTTCAGAACTTGAGAAGGATTTTTGCTTTCCTATTAATAATGATGTATAAGAAGAGCTTTGTGATGGTCTAAATTATCGATATCAAGAATTCAGTGGATTCACACGTAAGTACCAGGAACTCAATAAAGCGGTTTTTACGAAATGCTCGTCGATTTTTGTGAGCAAACAGCCTACCACTCTGTGGAATTAGATGACATTTGGCGCGTAGGTTCACAAAAATCAATCATATCTCGAAACAATTTTTATTGCTTTCCAATTTATACGTAGTATAAGGAAAGCTTTGTGATGGTCGAAATTTTAGATTCCGAGATTTCATCGGATTTACACATTTTCAGATCCCAGAAACCAAAAAAAGTGGTTTTTATGTCTGTCTGTCTGCCGCTCTGTCTGTCGCTCTGTCGCTCTGTCTGTCTGTCTGTCTGTGCGTCGACTTCCAGGCAAACTACACGGTCGATTTTGATGAAATTTTGCATGTAGGTTCACAAAAATTATACCTCGGGACCATTTTTTTATTTTGGGCTAACTCAATTTGGGGTTTTATTCTCAAAAAACTCCAAAAAAACGTCTAAAAAAATTCTTTCTCAAAAACGGCTCCAACGATTTCATTCAAATTCACATATATTGTAGTCTTTATTAATGTTAACAAAATTTGGGGGTTCGCTTGCCTCTTGATAGTTTGCTTCTGGAAGTAAAAAAATAAAAATAACTCAATTTTCATAAAAAATAATTTTTCTGTGGAACCTTTCTATTGATAATTTCTACCTTCAGGTATGTTTTAGGTGTTCAATAGGATAACAAAAACGGGCAGGTTGCGTTCCCAAAAAAAAATTAGCTTCTGTGCAAAAAATTATTTTTTTGAGAAATTATGGAAAATTCACGCTCCAATACATTACGTGACATGTGATATTGTTACTACTTACTACTGTTACAATGTATTGGTCTGTTCGTTCTAGAATATGCAATTTAGTTTTAAGGTTTTTTTAATATATATTGAGGTGAACCCCCCCCCCCCCCCCTTTCGAGGGATCTGAAATTTAACCAAAGAGAAATTATTTCCTATGAAATTATACACTTGTCAATATCTACTAATTTACAAATTGGAAAGCATGTTCGAGTAAACTCGGACCGGTTCTTTATTTAGGACTAAATCAATTTTGGGGGGTTTTACCTGACGATGGCCCAGTGCCGAAACCGTTATACCGTTATACTTAACAAAGTTATTTTATTTTATTTACTATTATGAAGTATTACAAAGTGAATGTGAAAAATATAATTGAAATAATGACTATAAATGAAACAATGTTTTCTCAAAAACGACTCCAACGGTTGTCATTAAAGCAGCAGTCTCACTAGCCTAGTATGTTTTGAAATTAATACATAAATGGGCTCATAGTCCAAGAACCGGTCCGAGCTTACTCGAACATGCTTTCCAATTTATCAAAATTAGTAGATAGAGAAAATGAGTAATTTCTTGGTAAATAATTTTCCTACGGTTAAATTTCCGATGTCTTGGGGGGGGGGGGGTTGTCCATCTAACATCACTGGAGGGGAGGTAAATTCTAGATAGTTCAGACCAACACATTACCACACAGCAATAATGGCAGAGCACGGATTGCATTTAAGCGTGAATTTTCTATCATTTTAAAAAAAAAAAACATTTTTTTTTGCACGAAACCAAATAGTTTATGGGAAGTAACCTGTTCGGTTAAACATGTCTGAAGGTAGAAATCATCGATAGAAAGGTTTTTTACAGAAAAATTATTTTTTGGTCATTTTTCATGAAAATTGAGTTATTTTTATTTTTTTACCCCCAGAAGTAAACTATCAAGGGGCAAGCGACGCCCCGCATTTTGTGGAAATTAATAACGACTACAATATATATGAATTTAAAAGAAATCGTTGGAGCCGTTTTTTAGAAATAATTTTTTTAGACGTTCTTTTGGAGTTTTTTGAGAATAAAACCCCCCAAATTGAGTTAGCCCAAAACAAAAAACGTCCCGAGGTATGATTTTTGTAAATCTACATGCCGAATTTTATCATAATCGAGTACCGAGTAGTTTGCCCGGAAATCAATGAACATACAGACAGACAGACAGACAAACATACAGACATACAGACATATAGACAGAGCGACAGACAGACATTTCGTAAAAACCAGCTTTCCTTATACTAGACCTACGTATAAATTGGAAAGCAATACGATCAATTAATAAAATAAAATTAATAATAATTAATAATGAATTAAATCGGTAATACTAGCAATTTCTGCAACACGTTGAGACATTGTAAAATTTACCCTGCAACGTAAAGTAATGCGACGAACCTTCTCAACTTTTCATGAAAGAGTCGCCTCTTGTTTGAAAAGTTTAATGAAGTCTCCAAGTCATTTCTCGGCTACTCTCTTGTTAATAAATAATACTATTCTTGTAAAGAAGAACACTCTTTCTCTTGTTTTATAATTACCATTCTTGCTTACCCAGCTAACTCCATTTGCAGAGGCAAGAAAATGAGGTCAAAAAGGTTGCCCTGCAGCTAAGCGTAAAATATAAGACACACATAGTGTAGTGTATATAGATGAGTTTTAAAAGCTTTTCAGCTTAGAGACAATTACGTATTGTAGTCGTATCGGTTGCTTAGAAGGTACTACATACACCTTTGTTAAAATTTGCGGTTGGATGTGCATTAGGTCATGTTTCAGCGAGAGCAGCAAAATCGAAATTTTACAATGGTGAACTTTCCTGTCTTTCGTGGAGAAAATCCAACAGGGACTCTGTGTTGCTGGGATTAGTGCGGCGCATCACAGTGCTTAACTTATGGAGAGAGGCTCAGCTTAATTTTTAGTTTTCGGAAGTGGCAACCCTGTTGTAGCTGAACTAATATCATACCTGGCGGCTCAGCTTCGCTGTGATTGGTACAACGCATAGAGCCATATCGACTTAGTCAACTTAACCCAGATCGATTTCCTTGTAAAAGTCAACGATGGCCCCAAAGATGTAAAGCCCAACTGTGTTTCCTGTAGCAAAATGTGTCACAAAACCGTGGCAAAATTGAAATTTCTGATTCTAGTCCACCAAATTGCACGACATTCTAATACGATGGGTCAGCCACTTCCTGGCAGTAGTGGCACGTCGTTGAGAATGGTATCAACGACGTACTCCCATCTTAGAGAACCGGTCCAAGTTACTCGAACATGCTTTCCAATTTATCGATTAGTAGAGAGAGAAAACAATTAATTTCATGGTAAATAATTTTCCTATGGTTAAATTTCGGATATCACGGGGGGGGGGGGGGGGCGTCGTCCACTTGACGTCACTGGAGGTGACGTAAATTCTAGATAGGTCAGGTCAGACCAACACATTACCACACAGCAATAATGGCAGGGCACGCAATGCATTTGAGCGTGATTTGCTTACATTTAATTCAAATTCCAATTGTTTTTTGGGAAAGCAAACTGTCCTGTTTCGTTACTCAATGTAACACCTAAAACAAGCCTGAAGTAAGAAATCATCGGTAGAAAGGTTTCGCAGAAAAATTATTTTTTAGTCATTTTTCATGAAAGTTTAGTTATTTTTATTTTTTACCCCCAGAAGCAAACTATCAAGGGGCAAGCGACCCCTCGCATGTTATCAACATTAATAACGATTACAATATATGTGAATTTAAATGAAATCGTTGCAGCCGTTTTTGAGGAAAAAAAAATTTAGGTGTTTTTTTTGGAGTTTTTTGAGAATAAAACCCCCCAAATTGAGTTAGCCCAAAATAAAAATAAAAGTCTCGAGACATGATTTTTATAAATCTACATGCCGAATTTCATTCAAATCCACCGAGTAGTTTGTCCGGAAATCGATGAACAGACAGACAGAGCGACAGAGCGACAGACAGACAGACATTTCGTAAAAACCACTTTTTTGGGTTCCTGGGATCTCAAAACGTGTAAATCCGTTGAAATCTCGGAATTGAAAATTTCGACCATCACAAAGCTTTCCTTATACTACGTATAAATTGGAAAGCAATAAGTGATTTCGGATCCGACAATACCCCGCCAGTATGGTGCGATGATTTTTTAACAGTTCCTCCCCCGGGAGATGAATTTCGAGGTACTTTTCTTGCCAAAGTCCTCACCATATAGCTTGGAGTGGTTAATGTGAGTTGACTCTTGTCATTCCTTTATTAATCTCTCTCAATTCCGCGTTGAGCGCGGTAATGTTTTTCAACTTATTGGAGACAGGGTTTTGGTGCAAGGGTTTTGTTCCTCGATCCTCTCAGGAACAAACTCTTCGGCCTATGCATTTTCCTCGACACATGAGTACCCAGGGACGCACTTGAGCCATAAAGTATTTCGGACTATTGCCTTTGTGCAGTTTGCTTTGAACTCTTTCACGCTCTGACGTGCCCATTGGTGGTCTGATTGCTCGAATTGCAGCCTTGCTATCTGGCATAGCTCGTCTACATAATGATATATATATATATACTGTAGCTTACGTAATCAATATTTTAAAATTATTGTATTGTACGACAGCGAGCAAAGTATCATACGCCCCTTAAAACCAAAGTTTGATTTTCAAAGATATGACACGACATTTCGATTGGAAAAATGAGGAACTTTTTGAGTCTAAGATACTCATGAAAAAAATCAATTGCAACCGAAGATTCAAAAACTTTTTATTTCAATTTAAGTTTCAAAATTTTAATGGATTTCAAATGTAAAATTTGTATTTGAGTTTTCATCGTTGTGAAAGGAAAGTTAAGCGGAAAAATAGAAGAATTTCTTGTACAAGATTTACCCAATTTCCCCTTTTGGAAACGCCGTGAATTCCAACCATATTGTACACTGAATTTGTATTCATCTTCTTCGTTCCTTTTCTCTGATTCATTGACGAGTATTACTTTTTTGTAGCTTTGTATTTTTTACATTGAGAAGGCAATTTTGGCCTTTGACACCAGAAGCTTTTTTTATGTTGTGCAACATATAGCCTAATGTAGCACATATAATATATAGCACAATATAGCCTAGTATAGTAACATGTTAATACAGGCTACTCTCTGATATTTAATTTGGAAAGTCAGTAACAGTCAAAAACAAAAAACAAAAAACAATAAAGATATAACTTATGTAGTGTAATATTCTACCTAGTTATAGTTACTATATATCCTTGTATGTGTATATTCCTATACTTATGCATATGACACTCACTATAGTTAGTACATCCTTTTGTATGATTACTGATTACCTAAGATTATATCTATGTGCCAGCCTCTGCCTACTAACGGTTTATGTATAAAAGGATTGTACTACCAATATTATATGGCATTCAGTTCGGATCCTCTGACTTGTTAATTAGTTTTCTTAGAGATCTCCTTGCCCAACCGTGGTTCGCCCGTAATACACTTTTGGGACATTACAGTAGTACTAAAGAAACAGGCAGGCACCTAATATTTTATTAATAAATTGACTAAAACACGCATAATGTTAGGTAGCATTTACTGCACATCCCGTCGGATAGATCTATATAGATGAATTAAAAGTCAGCTCATATTGCTGAATCTCTGCCTACACATATTTCTTACAGGCTAGATTTCAGGCGTCATGGGACCTATCCAGTTAAGACGGCTCAGCTGCAAGTGCAGTTTCAGATGAACTCTCTCGAGTGAAAAAGGGTGGTTGCAAACTGTATTTTCTTCTATAAAGTGACAAGCAGTAATCTAGACTGTCCTTCTATACTCGAGGAAGTCCATCTCAAAGTTTGAGAAAAAAAAAAGTTACGACCAGGAACACTAGAGCAAAAACCTTCGGCGGTGTCAATTCCAACTCGAAGGTACCTCTTCGTATGATAGTTAGAACCATTAACATAGTCTTAGATATCTTGATCCACTTGCACTGAATCTGACATTGTTGAAATCAGCCGTTTTAGACACTGTAAACGGTCCTGTACGTTGATTCTGTGTTTTATTTTATTTTATATAGAAATACTACGGTACTGTATTATATGACGTTACTGTAAGCGCTATCGAATTTGGACTTTAATATGTTGATGGTACAATTATAATAGTATTTATTATTTATTCATAAATTATATAGTAGGCCTATTGTGGATTGTGGAAACAATTGGGACCCAAATATTATATATCTCGTCGCATAGTCCGATGTCTATCTAGTAACTACTTTAGCACAAGTTGAATTACAAGTCAGCCTTAAGCCTACAGCTCGTATTATGTGAGTCTGAATGTTATTAGATTACCTTGATGCTAAGTTTTTAGTGACGTGTGAGAGATTTGCTGAATTTCATGATATTTTACAAAGCACTGTAAAGTACCATCTCTAGGGACATTTCTATGCAATATCGCGAAAATGCGATAAACAAAATTAAAGTGGAGCTTGTAAATCATTTTTTATGCTTCGAAACATGGATCAAATCTACATATTTTAAAGAAAGATGTATATTTTTACCTACTACACATTCATTGTCCCCAATGTACAACATCCCATTTGTATAAGTTGCTGAATGCTTTTTGGCACACACGGGACTCACAAATATCGGTCCATTTGTGTATCCCATCGGACTGAGAATATCGTCAATCTGCATTTCCTTTAACGGCTTTTTATTGACGAGGGAAAATGTGATAGATGTTAAAGGGAATTTGGAAGAGCTGAGAGAACCCCGATGGCGCCTCAAGGGAGTGATTTGGACGCGGACAGTAATGTGTCATTGTCAAAGACGCAGCAACCATTGATATCATATTGTCATAGTTCTCCTTTTCTTTTTGTCACGTCTGTGTCAAGGCGAGACTGCACAGATGTTTCTCACTTAGCGGATTTATTAGTTCAATAGAAACAAAAATTAGCTGCAGGTTAACTAACGTACCACCCACTGACGTATATCCACAATTCACCTATTTTATTGGTAATTAAATTAATATTAAAATATAAACTTTCTGGTAGCCTTCTTCTTCAAGTTACAGCCAGATGATGGCTGGTTGGCAGCAACATATTGCAGCGATGTCTCCAATCTCCGTGATTTTGACATGCCCTCTTCAGCTCCACATAGGACGTTATCCCCATATCATGTTTAACTTGTTGGAGATATTCGTCTCGTGGCCGTCCCCCGTCGATTTACGTAGCCTAGCATAGAGGAAAAGTGGGGTCGATGCAAGTGCAAAATGTGTTCTGCAATTCTGAGAACCCCATGAAGCGGAGTTTTTGCTTTCATAAAATCTCCACATCAACGGGCCTACTATGCCGTTTAGAACTAACATAATATTTCTGGGGTTAAAAATGTAAAAAAAAAACATTTTGAATATCACTTTTGATAGTAAAATTATCTTGTTTACATTTTTAAGCCCAGGTTAACATTAAAAATAATCGCCATATTATAGTAGTAGGTTCGCTAATAGGTCATAGCCACAGTAATCCTCACAGCAATTAAATATAGTCAAAATGAATATACTAGGAATTGTAATGCAGTAATTTTCCGTCGCCTTCTGCATCCTTATGCCGTTGACTCTTCATGCCTCCGGGCCAGTTTTCTCAACCCCAGGGCGAAATAGTACCCTGCACAGAAAAGACTGATTTGCGCTTATTTCGCCAAAAAATTTTGGCTCCCTATTTGTTCAGTAGCCACTACACGCTTCCATCTTCATAACGAGACGGTACAGATTAAGGGTCTTCGCGTCTTCGCCTCTGAGGCCAAAAGGGAATACTCAGGAGCTCAGCTACTTTGAAAACCATCACAATAATTTGGCGATCAATCGCCCATTACATCCTAGACCCACCTGTGACAGTGAGGAAAACCGTTTTGACCCGTGGAGGATGGGTGGCTACTTGGCATTCGTAGAGGCCGGCGTCCCGCCGCGTCACGTACAGGATCTCGAGGCGCCAGTTGTTGGGGTACCGGAAGCTGAGGGTGATCCGTTGGTCCGAGCTGTAGGCCTGTCGCCCCACCGTCAGCAGGTGGATTGAGTCCTTCTTCCGGTGCACCCACGTCACCTGCAACAAACAGATATTTTCTACAGACTGGGGTCCTGTCGGAACTGAACATTAGCTAAAGATAGAGATTATGGTTCACTGCATTGGGGAGCCTGTAATAGATATTATGCATCTGTAGAAGGCAACGGGAGACTACTGCATTACAATTACCTAGTACTGGTACAGTCATCATGAATACAATTGCAATGATGATCGCCAATTTTCGATATAAGTGGCATTAGATGAAGAAGAAGAAGATCTGTAGAAGATGATGTGACGTCAATTGCTGAGTGGCAATCTTGAAATTTGCCAAGCCAGTGGATGCTTTGAGCAATAAAGCCTTATAGGCCTTCGTTGGCAAAGTTGGTAGCGTGCTCGTACTTGTGGGAGTCTCTACACCGCATGCAATCGGAGAGCTGTCATAACTCGACACTGGCATTACCTGCAGAGGTGACTGAAGAAAATATTAGGATACAATTTTATTATTCAATTAAATGACTGTCTTGAGAACAATGGCGGATCCACGGGGGGAGGGGGGTCATGACCCCCCACCTAAATGAGTAAATTCATAAGATAGCTAGTAAAAAAAAAATCAATAAAACTTAACTTTTCAACAAAAAATTACCTTTTAAATTTACTAAAAACTTGTGACCCCCCCCCCCCCCCCGCCTAAATTTTCCCGCTGGATCCGTTTTTGCTTCAGAAACACCTTCATAGTATATGTGTAGCTTTTTGTCCTCTATACGACACCCGGGAAGAAATGGACAGAAAACACCTTAAAGACGTGCCCTGTTCAAGTTAATAGGAGAGGTTCACCAGAGTGTGCCGTGATGGGCTGCAAGAAGGCTATAATGGCGGAAGCCTAATACTGCAATGGCGCAATGAAATTTTTTTCTGTCGCTTTACGGTTATTGCAAGTTGAAAGGAAAGGGAAAAAGCGAACACATACAGGTAGGCTACACTTCGTCCTTTTTCGAACTAAACGCAGGATTTGTAGTTTGTGCTCACCATAATATGTTTACAGTAGCCTTAAATGTTGATACACGGTCAAAAGGTGAGACATAAAAAGTTACCCATGCTTGTCAGGGCATCTTTGTAAACGTAAGTTTTCAGCAAAGAACATACAATATGTGAAATAAATTCAAAGAACCGGTCCGAGTTCACTCGAACATGCTTTCCAATTTATCAAAATTATTAGATAGAGAAAATTAGTAATTTTATGGCAAATATTTTTCCTATGGTTAAATTCCGATATCTCGGGGGGGGGGGGGGGGGGCGGTTGTCCACCTGACGTCACTGGAAGTGAGGTAAATTGGTAAATTCTCGATAGGTCAAACAAACACATTAATTACCACACAGCAATAATGGCAGGGCATGCAATGCATTTCAGCGCGAATTTTCTATCATTTTTTTCAAAAAATAATTTTTTGGGCAAAACCAAATATTTTTTTGGGAAAGCAACCTATCCGGTTTCGTTACTCAATTTAACACCTAAAACATGCTTGAAGGTAGAAATCATCGATAGAAAGGTTTCGCATTTTTTAGTCATTTTTTCATTAAAATTTAGTTATTTTTATTTTTTTACCCCCAGAAGCAAACTATCAAGGGGCAAGCGACCCCCCGCATTTTGTCAACATTAATAACGACTACAATCTACGAGAATTTAAAAGAAATCGTTGGAGCCGTTTTTGAGAAATAATTTTTTTAGACGTTTTTTTGGAGTTTTTTGAAAATAAAACCCCCCCAAATTGAGTTAGCCCAAAAAAAAAAAATGGTCTCGAGGTATGATTTTTGTGAACCTACATGCCAAATTTCACTGAAATCCACTGAGTAGTTTGCCCGGAAATCGACGAACAGACAGACAGACCGACAGACAGACATTTTGTAAAAACCACTTTTTTGAGTTACTGGGACCTCAAAACGTGTAAATCCGTTGAAATCTCGGAATCGAAAATTTCGACCATCACAAAGCTTTCCTTATACTACGTATAAATTTGAAAACAAAAATAGTGCAATTTCTATAGACGAAAACATCATTCATTAAAATAAGATTAGCACCTTCACTTCAACTAACCTAGGTTCGATAATTACTGATACTCCCACTAGAATTTTAATTTGGATAATGTGCAAGCGCAAATGAAACGGTCGCTGAAATTAGCAATGATAATTCATTGAAATCCTCGCTGTGCAGCGTAAAGCGTGAGCGTTATATTAGCAATAATAGGAGTGTTGTGGCTTAATTAAAATGCATATTATAAATCTCACTTTGCTTTCCGCTTTGCATGCAAACATGAAAGCGGATAATCTTGGATTTATTATTTAAATGAGAGTTCACATGAAAATTTTTCAGCCTGATCTCACTCTGTCACCAATAAAAGCGTTTTTTTGAACAATAAAAAATGAATTTGGGCGTTTTCTGCATACAATCTAATATTTAGGCCTGTCTTTAGTGTTCATACTGTAGGCTGTATACTGTCAATGTAAATACAGTGAATATATCCAAATTCAGGTACACACCTGACTTCTGAATATGTATTATTTATCTCTCTCTGCACGGTAAACATTTAAAAAAAATTCAGTTACAAACATGACAGAAATTGAGGCTAATAAGATAAAATCAAGACAAAAAAACCCCTGTCCTGTAAAATATTATTAATTTCTCACGTGAAAGGTGAAAATGAAAAAAAAATGTTTCGGCTTATATTATTATTTTTTCAGTTGCAAACATGACTGAAAATGAGGCTCTGTGAAATTAAAAAATTAAAAAAGAACAATTGCGCTTTTGCGTTCTACATAATACGGAAATACCTTGAAATGAGTTTTAGGACACTCAGGGGAATCGGATATTTGTTTAGTGAGAAATAAGAAAAAAATAAGAAACAAAATTGTCTTTATTTGCCATATGGGCGAATTTTGGGAGTTTTGGCCCACCGTAACAAGTAAATGTTGGTTAAAGCGTGGCAATGGAGTAGTAATAAAACACAAAACTTGGGTTCGAATCCAGCTCCAACCAAAATTTAGTCTCCCTATTGTGGGATAACATTAATAGCCCAATGGCGTCATGTAAAGACAGTTCTCTCTCCCAAAATCCACCAAGTTACACGCATTTTCACTTTGTCGGGCAGTAGGTACTATCGCAACGGCATATCGACTACCAATATAAATGCCGAGGAAAATATTAGAGAGAAGGGGCATGTTGAAAGTGCACGGATATGAAAATTAGGCAGGCGTGTTATTCCTTTTCGTTAGGTTGGTATACCTAAAGTTTTACCGCTCTTGAAACTTTTCCTCTCGAAAATGTATTAAAAGTATCGATTCACTTGGTTTAGGCCAACAGCATGGAAAGATTTTATACGTGGCAGCATAATCATAATTAATTAATTATTAGTTTAGAAGATTATTGACGTTCAATATTCCTCATTAGACATTATATATTGCAGTATTATATGGTATGTATAACACTGACATTAAATTAACTTTGGTTGAATAGGTAACCTCAACGTTATATATCCTCTAATTTCATTAGGTTATTAATATAGGTAGGTACTGCAGCACAGAAAAAATTAATTATACAGTATACTGTAACAAAATATAATGAAGTAAATTATCAAATTTAAATTTGTTTTTTTCGTGCTAAATAAATTGTACGAGTTATATAAATATATAAATATATATAATATATATAAATATATATAATATATATAAATATATATAATATATATAAATATATATAATATATATAAATATATATAATATATATAAATATAAATTATACGATTATATCGTATATACCGTATTATTGTTATGCATTTTAGTATGTAGGGACCTATGGGCCACTTTATGTAGGCCTGGGTCCATAAAAAGTCCTTCAAAACTATGTAGTTATGTGCGATTAAGTGGTTTCTTTAAGACCGACATTATTGGATGTACTCGTAAGTCCTGCTGGGGCATCGTCTTAACCACTAAGCTATGCCCCGGCAAGGTGTAGTACGTGATTTCGAATCCTACCGCAAGTCGAGATTTTTCTAGAACTCTAATTTAGTTTTTTTTTTGTGGCTTAAGGGTATACAGCCATTACGAAATGCATCTGGCAAAAGACTGCTATCGGGAGCTCACTGGTCAACGAGGTTGCCCAGGGACCGTCTGAAACAGCTTGCCCAACGTCCTACCACTTTTGTCCGATATTCTCCAGGAAGCTGACCACCTCCGTCAACCCCTCTCTGTCCAAGTCCTGGAGCACATCCATATACAGCATGTGAATGGCGGCAACTTCCCCTGGTCCTGCAACCTGCTAATAAGCTCTGTCCTCTCCCGGCTGTAGAGTTATTTCGGTTGTAGAGGTTATTTTTAAGAAATTTTTATGGAACCAGGCCTACACATAGGTCCCTTGCCCAATGCCAACGACCCCATGGATTTCGGACATTATTTGTATTGTTCCGGTTTGGCCATTGGCATACTAGTATACGTTCTCGATGTCAACCTACACCAGCTACAAGCGATAATGGACAATCTGATACAAGCTCACCATTAACGCAATAGAACAGGCAAAGGCATGACTTGACCAAGTACTGCTACGAGCAGTGGCGGATCCACAGCGGGGGGGGGGGAGTCAATTTCGGTTGTAACTAGGAGTTCAAAGTAAGTTGTACCATATAATACTCCAATATATTATATTGATTTCTTTAAACTTTTTCCGTGGATCTGTCTAATTTCCGACAAATAGGTAACTAATACCTTGTCAAGTATTAACTACGAGCAGAATTATTACATTTTCTTCTTAATATTGCCTGATTTTTCTATTTTACTATGTCCATTTTAAGGTTAACTGGTGAATACGGTGAACTTTTATTAAATCGACTTGTTTTAATGCAACGCATACACAGTACGTACCTTTATAATGGTATGGGACATATTCTGAGATTAGAAAGACTCCTCAAGAACATCATTGAGGGTTTGGTCGAAGGCACCAATCGAGGATGACGGAGGAAGGGGTATGTGGATGACATTAAGAAGGACAGAGGATGCAAAACCTACCTTGCACTAAAAAGGACCGCACAGGACCGACAAGAGTGGAGAAGTAGTCTTAAAGAGTTGCTGCAAACCAATCAATAGATTGAAACTCCTGAAGAAGATATATTGTACGAGTATCTAACTTATTATGATTATGATTATGACTTATTATTATTTTCTAAATGCGTAAGCCTACAAATTAAATGCATCATCGACCACCACAGTACATATTAATATACAGGCTGTAAAGTATGCTACATATTTGTTTCATGTACATTATGTATATTAAATTTCAGTATTATTGACCATAACCATTTGAATGAATTTTGCGACACAGCATGAAATGAAATTTACCTTAGGGTAGTACGATATAAAGTAGCAATATCGGCCGTTTATCGATTTCAAATTATCAATCTGTGCATCGCCGGAAAGTAACAATGAAAAAGGACAATAGGGCTGTATTTGTTTTTTTTTTTTTACATTTGAGGCACAGGTTGTAAAAATCATCTAAAGAAGCTGCTGTTAAATGGTCACACTCACAGCTAACAGGTCTGATACAAAGCAAGCCAAATAACAGTGGAACGCTCGTCAGTATCAGTGTCATTGTCATTGTACCATTTATCGGCTTCGGTGCCATCATGGTAGCTTGCTTGCATTCGTGCGAGTCTTCACGCTATGCGATCGGAGACAGTGATTTTTTTTACCCAGAACAAAGTATTAATTTATTCATTGAGGCGACTGAAGAGGATAGCATTCATTAAATTGTTTGTAAGCGATTAACCACTTAAAAAATATGACGCAAAGAAATAATACCAACATGCGCGAATAATATCGAGGTTCTATTTTTATTTTGTTGGCAGCTTCATTCTGTGAACTTTTTCTGTGAACTTTTTCTGTAAAATGTGCGCGCATCCTCAAAGTTCACTCTCGATCGTAAAGAAGAATAACTTCAAAAAAATGCATTTGTGGATTGAAATGAATGGAGAAACTAACGGTGCGTAGTTTATAAATAAAACCTTGTTGTTGTGGATTCAAGCAGATAGTTTGACCACTTCGAAGTTAGTCCGATGGACACGGTATAGATTGAGTTCTCTCATGCGGCACCCCGGAGTTGTTCAGGGTTGACCAAAGCTTAAGATACTCTAGAGTGACTATTGACAATTGAGTCAAATGGCCTGTTGGTGTTTTCTAAACGGAGACAGGCGGGGGCAAAGAGCTCTTTTTTCAGAACAATTGACCATCCAATATTTTTTTCGTCACTTGCCATATTTTTTCTTAATTCTACGAAATGAAAATTAGCACAATTAACCGACATTAGAGGATACAGAAAACACTGGACTTCCCCGCGTTCCACGTCTGACCGGGGTCAATAAAAAACGATTCTATTGTGCTATCAATCTATTCAGTACTGGGGGATAGGGAAAGTCAACGCAACCGAAATTTCACCCTTGCACAATTATTTACCATGTGCCTACACATATTATCGATCTCTGTACCTATACTAATTGATAAATACGGAAGCATGTGCGGGTTCACTCGTACAAGTTCTTTAGTATTGAATGATACATAGACCTACACACCATTCACTTCGCACCTTCTATATACCACACCGGCGCTACGGATGTACTCATATAAAAAGGAGTTGAATAAAATCTTTCACAGCCCAGAGCACTGCTTTATCCCTGATGAAATATGGTCCTGTAATCTCACGATCCAAAAGGCTTTAAGCCTCCCAGAAGACTAGTGTCACAGAGGACCACCACTTTTTGTCTCCCACGCCTGTCTTCTTTTTCGCTTCCTCTCCTGACGGAAATAGCGAAAAAACATCAACAATTTTTATCAAATTGTGAGATTTAGACTATAATTTATGAATGAATGTGAGTCCAACACCGTGGGGGGTGACAAAAAGAGTACATATCTGTTTGTTACCAAAGGGGGGGGGGGGTGATAGCACTAGTAGTATTCTTGTGGCCACTCTTTTTTTGGTAAGTAGGATTAGAGGTGTAGAGGTAAACATATAGGCATAAAGAGGTGACTTATGTATCGTGCAGTAGAAAAGTTGCTGCCACCTAAAATGGGGTTGTCCCGGTATTCAAACGAAGATTCTGTAATTTTCTAGCATTTTCCTAGAGAATCTGCTTAAATGTATAAATAAATTGAAGTGTTAATGTATCATTTTTTGTTGTTGTTGTTGAAAAATTGTACATATTCGGTTAAAAAAAAGAAGAGAGAGTACCCCGTGGAAGACACAAAAAAAGTTCGTCTGGTCACTCTATGGGAATCGTAACAGTGGGCCGAAAGGCCGAAAATGAAAGAAAGAAAGCGGGCGAATTTTGGGACTTTTGGCCCACTCTTACAATTAACCCACAATATTTTTACAGAAATATTACAATATTATTATAAAATTAAATAAATGAATACATAACGGTAAAAATAATGAGGTATGTACGGACGCCACATTCACTCAACATTCGCTCCTCATTCATACCGTTGCATGAGAAGACTGTGACAAGCCATGCAATACACCTATCATATGGAATATAAAGACAATTCTCTTTCTCTCTTTCTTTCTTTTCTAAATACTGCTTTCAAAGTATTATGAAGAGTAGCTTCAAACTTCAAGTCGTGTTTCCCATTCAACTACAATGAGACCAAAAATATCCTGACTGATATCATTATTTTAGGGTTCTTGCATGTTTCCATAAAACAAATTGCACATTTGACGTATGATGTAGTAGCAGTATGGTTTGACACAGTCCCAGGCCACGGTGTGGGCCCATAGGACAGTGGACCTCCTGAATTTAGTGGATTCCGAACCACTTGGGAAACACAGTGAACTCACACGATTAGTTCAGAGGTGACCAGGACAAGTCCTACCATGTTTCCCTACCGGCACTGTGCACATGACCAATTTATTTGCAGCTTTGAACCTGCTCTGGTCCACTGGATTCAACTTGGTATGGCGGCCGGCACGTATGATGTATAAAGTAGTCTAGGTACTAGAAAGTAGCACTGAATATATGCCTAAAAATGTTGAAATAGTAATTTAATAATAATAATAATGTATTTCATTGTACTTATTCTATCTGTTTATATGTGAATTAAATAGATATAAAGCGCAATAGTAAACAGTGTGATATTCAAAGAGCCAAAGAATGTATTCCATATGGAACGCTAAATTTTCTGAATTTCTGCGATACAATAGACTAAAGATAAAAATATTATAGTATGTTCCAACTGAAACAAAAGCGGTACAACCTTGAGACACGGAATTGAAACTACACCGAAGAGATAAAATTGGGTTTACCAAGATCTACTGTGTTTGAAATTGTTTTCAATATTTTTCTATGGGAATGCTATCTTCAAAGATGATGGTGTTTTTTATCAAATAAAAATCTGTCAACTTTGATCATTGAATTTGTGGAGATATTGAGGAAATTGGGTCCTCTTTGGAATCCAGCTATTTGTCCTCCAGCTTCCTTGATGAAAACCATAGCTTAGCCTTAGACAGACGGGAACTGGCATTTATTAAGAACTTCCACCCAAATGGCCAATCTATGTATTTTGACTCGCCAACGGCCTTACCATGTTGATTCCATTACAGCAGAGCATGTTTCAAACTGCGGCAACTTGGTAGTGTGCACAGCGTTGGCAGGGGAACCTGGTGGGACATGATAACTCGCTTAGGGAGTATAAGTCGAGTCCTGGTCACCTCCGATTTAATCGTGTGACTTTACCATGTTCCCCAAGTGGTTCGGAATCCACTATAATCAGGAGGTCCACCCTGTTAGTCAACTCCCCTTTCCCCGAGGTGAAAGAGTCTGCCCTTAGGGTGCCTCAAGTTAACAAACAGACTCACTCCCCCCGCCAGGCTGACAGGGTTGCTTAAAGCAGAAATGCTGAAAGCAGGCGTTAGAAACAACAACAACATGTATTTTGACTCTACAGGCTGACGTCATGACGCTTTTACAATACTTTTAAACATAAAAGGCCATTGAGGAGATTGGGTCCTCTTTGGAATCCACTTAGTTTACTTTATCCAATGCCAGTTCTTGGCATCTCTGCCATTCGCCAACGATCGTCTCCCAGTATAAATGCATAAGGTTTCTGTCCTGGTAGTTGGATAGGGCTGCGCAATCCTGTAGGTGTAGACCGTCCATTCTCACAGAGTTGCAAAGAGGACAGGTGTCCGGGTCTTTGGAATCCTGCTCATGGCATCTAGCTTCGGTGATGAAAACCATAGCTTAGCCTTAGACAGACGAGAACTGGCATTTATTAAAAACTTCCCTCCAAATGGCCAATCTAAGCATATTGACTCTACAACCTGACGTCATGACGCTTTTACAATACTTTAAAAAAATAAAAGGCTCCGGTCCGCCTTTAAGACAGTTGGGTCCTTTTTGGAATCCAGCTATTTGCCCTCCACCTTCCTTGATGAAAACCATAGCTTAGCCTTAGATAGACGAGAACTGGCATTTATTAAGAACTTCCCTCCAAATGGCCAATCTAAGCATTTTGACTCTACAACCTGACGTCATGACATTCCACAGCTTCCGTGATGAATACCATAGCTTAGCCTTAGACATACGAGAACTGGCATTTATTAAGAACTTCCCTCCAAAAGGCCAATCTAAGTATTTTGACTCTACAACCTGACGTCATGACATTCCGCAGCTTCCGTGATGAATACCATAGCTTAGCCTTAGACATACGAGAACTGGCATTTATTAGGAACTTCCACCCAAATGTTCAATCTATGTATTTTGACCCTACAGATTGACGTCATAACACTTTTACAACACGTTTACACATAAAAGGCGAGAACTGAAGACCAGAACTGGCATTTATTAAGAATTTTCCTCCAAATGGCCAATCTAAGTATTTTTTTGACTCTACCGCCTGACGTCATGACGATTTTACAGCATTTTTAGACGGAAAAGGCCACAGCCACAGCTAAGGAAAATTCCCGCTTATAGGCGAATATAAAGGCCTTATACCGGAATGGGAAAATACCACTGTGAGTTATTGTAATGCACAATTTGCCAGATATAGCCTAATACAGGTTGACGTTGACGCTTGTTCACTAGGAACAAACTTGTGGTGGACGATGTCAAAGAGGTAATGATCGTTTTCATTGATGTTGTTGTGTTGTTGCTTCTTGCTTGGTAGCCAAAGGCTGTTCATCTACGGCCTTTTCTAGGCCATCCAAAAAGGCCTTGTGTCACCAAAACACATCACTTCATGCTAAAGTAGTGTTCTCTGTTTAACAAAGAGTTGGTTGGACTCCGATTTCCTGCTGTGTTAATGGTCATTAGAGGCATGGGTCTGCTTAATCATTGCAAACGTCTCCGTCTAGGACTTCCCGAGTATAACTCATAATTTAACAGCTGATCACTGTTATTGTTAGAGTGGGCCGATGAAACGAAATTAGCAATATTGAAAATGAAGACAATTTTTTCTTTCCTTTTTTCTGTTCTAACGAACGCTGCATTTGCGGCTTGCATCGGTCACAAAAATACGTTAGGCGCGAAAGACAACTGACCAATGGCTCGTTCGTTAGCTGAACAGTCCCTACCGAATCCAGTCCACCGAGATACAATCATGGTAAAAAAATCAGTCCTATTACTTTGGGGACAAACCTTGTAGATGTTCAGGTGAACAGTGAGCGGTAATTTGTTTGGTTGGTACAATTCAACATCGTCTCGGGCCTTTGCCTCTGATAGGTGCGACATCGGAGGCCAGTTGGTAGCGTGCTTGTACTTGTGCGAGCTTCTACATTCCTTGCGGAGACATGTCGTAACTCGACATAATTGTACCTATTAAGTTCCTTTGGTGAAGCGATTGAAAAGGTTAATCGGATACATTCATTGAATTGTTTGTACTTTGTACGCGATTAACCTTTTTTTCAAATAAAAGAAAAAAAGGTAGATACGATCTATCCAAATATTTCATGTATACGCCACGCCACTGGTTAGCTTCTCATGAACTGTCTTCGTATGTCTACCTTTCACTATTGCGGACAAAGCAAGAACTTTCTATTACTAAATAAGTCAAAGCGACGTCCATTTTCGGCTTCTACACAATTTATCAGTGTAAAACTTTGGAAAATACTTTGGCAGCATCCTTAGCTCTATTCAATGAAATGAAACTCAATAATCGTGAAAGGGAAATTTTCATTAACCCAAAAATGGTAGTTGGGGAAATGCAAGAGCCAGATTTGAGCTGGGCCCGGGCCAAGACTTGATCACCGCTCTGTCACACGCAGCCACTGCCCCCTGTCCCTTTCAGTCCACTGTCAAATTTGTTGCCTCCCCTTTCAACTAAATGCCTGTTCTTGAATTTTATTACGTACTTTATACAATACATTATTTATGAAGGTAAGTACTGAGAAATACGAGAAAAAGTTGGACGGTAAATAAACCTAAATTCTCACTTTTAACAGCTCCTTGAAGTTTAAAAGACAACCGGACACACTACCCGGGCTGTACTAGGCCTATCAGTTTTTTTTTGTACCTATTCACATTACATTTCACAGTAAACATTTACAACGCATGGGATAGTAGGAATACCCTTGAGTAAATGAGTAATTTTAATATGTTGGATGGCCTCAATGACCATTTACATGGCAGAAACTTTCCAAAAGCCTGTCAGAATGTGATGCAAACACTTCCAACTCTGATAGGAGTTGGTAGTTTTTGAGGCGGTTGTTGAGTCACTACGCTATGAAGACGAAGACTATATTGCGAAGCAAAAAGGACTTGGTTCACGAGCTGACACAGCTATCTAAACAAAGAAAATGTGTAACCAAAGGGTCACAATGTGAAACCTCAATAAAAAAAGATGCAAACCTGGGTATAATAATTATTCACAAAACTAGCCAACCGGTGTTAATGACTGCCAAAATGTATGAGAAAACGTCTTTCTGATAACAGAGAGATTTCAAAATATTTTGAAAACCAGGAATGGCCGTGTATTTTTGACGAAATTATTTAATTTCTCGTTCCACATGAAACTCAAACTCAAACTTTCGCACTCACTTAAACAGTCCACCTATACGTATTGTTAAGTATTTGTATTTAATTAGAATTAAGTTCTGTATTCAATCAACAACGTGACTGTTATTCTAAATTTCACGCCTAACAAATTCAAAAATTAGACAATGTAGGGAGACCTTCTAAATCGTATCTATGCATTTGCACGCCGGCTGCGGCACTGAAAATGATTGTGCCTCTCCGCTTCTGTTGAAAATCGAAATCCTGCAATGAGTTGAGTATAGCTGCGCATTGTATAAATATTTTCACTGCACCGACAAATACAGTATTTGTTAAACCTAGGGGGGTCTTTTGATAAAATATTGTCTATTGGATCATTCGACGTCGCCATTAATCCAATTTCCGTATTCATAATTGTGCTGACTGCGTGCCGAGAGCCCGGGACTTTTTCCAGTGAATCGCAATTATAGCGTATAATCAGATTTCCATGGAATTTTTCGAACTAATATCCGACTCACCTATTTTGTTTAAGCCCTGTAATACTCATGTAGGCGTACTTAACAAGGGGTTATTTAGACTAAAATTACCTGCTGCCCAACTAAGTCCAATAAATAACCTTTTGTTAAATAGTATTGCACCATTAACCATAAACAATAGATGTAGATCTATGATTTATTAATTGAAGGGCTTTTATATGGACACAGTAAGTAAGTAGGCTAAATAATATATTACAAAATTTTCTTGTAAAATTTACATTGTCTACCCCAGCCCTAAGTACTAGGCCGTTTAGTATTAACTTATTCTTGGGGTTAAAAATGTAAACAAAAAAATTTTGAATACCTATCACTTTACACTATAAAATTATCTTGCTTACACTTTTAATCCCAGATAAAGATTAAAAATAATCGCAATGGTAGGCATATAAAATATAATGGATAATGTCTAAAATCAATTTTTTTTCCTATGTTTTAACAGATATTCAAACAGAGCCGAACCATTGACGGCATGGAAATTAAAAAAAAAAAAAACTCAAGGAAATTTAAAAGTATCACTTTGTAATAGTTTTGGGCTCTAGGTTGCAGTCAAGCCCCTACACCTCCATATGATTTGCTTGCGGAAGTGGGGACCAATAGAAGATCCGCCATCTTTTGGCCTCACTTTTTCGCGCTAAATGAAACTATTGTTATCTTATGATACCTAACCCAAAATTTTTAAAACAAACAAAAATGTGTCTTTATTAAATATTTAGGCTGTCTAACTTCATTATTATAATTAATATGCTTTCTCAAAATAGCTGAAAATTATGTGGATTAAAAATAAACAATATAGCATCAAAAAAGTTCAATCATCCAAAACAGCAACTGTACTGTTCCCTATGAAATTTAAAATGTAGCAAATGCAAAATTAAATTATAGGCAATAACAACAGGGCAACAAAAAGGTATTTTCTCTTAGTTTTTAAATAAAATACAGAATACCACCTTCTGTGAGCCCAAAAATGGTGGAAATCAAATGACCATGCGACACTAGCGCCAATGGCACTTCTAGTATATTATATTAGAAGTTCTTGGGTTGCAGTAATTAGAAGAATTACACAAAAAGAAAATTACACTAAATTATGGTAGGTAGTCCTTGGCCCTCGAACCATTGAATTAATAATAAGATTGTCTAAAGTCAGTCCTTTATTACGGGAATAATGTTTTCAAATAGAGTTAAGCAAAGATTTTAAAAAGTTTAATTAAAAGTTTCCCTCAGCCTACTCAATGCAATGGAAAAATTTGAAAAGTTCAAAGCGTCTTTTTTAATTCTTTTTCCACCTGCAGGGGTCTTTTATAGTACCTGAGTAACTATAAGAGGATTATTATCGTTTTTAAAAATTTACTGAAATCAAAATATAGTATGCAAAATTGCGATTCCCAATAAGGGACACGAAGTTACCCCTATTTCGGCGTTCTTTCTTATACGCCACTACCTGATTTAAAATAGGTTCCATGGATTCTCGTTATCGATAACATTTTAAAAAGACAATCATTTTAATGCGATGGTTTTGCAAGGAAGACAAAACAAACACTGGTTTATCTAGTGTGGATCTTGTGTGTCCCGTACATAGGTTTTTATAGATATCCTAGGGTGGGGAATAACATTCTAAAAAGGAAACCATTTTAATCCGATGGTCTTGCAAGGAAGACAGAATACTTGGCAAAGTTTCTGGATGCTCCTGTCGCAACTTCGTAGGCGAATTTAATATGACACCCACTTGAAATTTCCAAGTAAGGTAATTAGAACCATTTCATTTGTCAATTTTTACGTCGTCGGACATGGTAATTTGGTAAGGTTACACAAACACTTAGCACACGCGTGTTTGTTTTGTGTGGATCTTGTTTGGACAATGTCCAATATATATAGATTTTTATAGATAGACTATCCTAATGTGGAGAAAGAAGTCACGAATCACGCTAAATATTTGCATTAAAAAGACGCTTAGCTACTCATAAAGTAATCTTAGGCTACGAAACAAACAACATAAATGACAGCAAGTAAATGTATACCAAAATTAATCTAGACATTTTTATTAAATTAATCTGTGACTACAAAGTTGATGTGACATTATTATCATTAGATATAATCCAGAGACGTAACAACACAAAATAAGTTTAAGAGATTACTCGTAATTTCCAATATATGCGAGAGATTTAACTTAAGTGTTCTATGAAATGATTTAGCAATAGAAAGTGTACTCTAGTAAATAGGTTATGGCACTTTAAGCGCAGTGCCTGTAACACTAGACAATAACTTTACTTTACTTTAAAATGGAGATAGAGTTTTGAAAAGATTAAAACTTCTAGGTACCGTACTGTAATCCCACCATAAAAGATTTCCACTGGAGGATGAGGTAACTAAAGTATTTTACCTGATGTTGAATTATTTCAGTTTAACGGATAAAATTGTTTATACAGGAGAGTAACTTTTGTTGGAATGGAACAGTTTGATGGAGCAACATTAATCATACTGTATATCATTGTAAGCTGTATTTCAGTCAACACCAGTTCACTCTTCAGAATGATAAGCGATACAAGTTTGAGTGAAATGATTCCTTCACCGACTTTACCCATTCTGGGAGGCAAAGCGATAACTATACTTACTTACTTACTTCGCGTGTCCATGGAAACACGCATTTAAATGGGTTGTCCAAAATTGAGCAGCTTGGACGGCTTTGCCGTTTGCTTAATGCAGGTCGTCAAGTCACTAAATAACTTAATACATGTAACTGCAAAGGCTTTCACGGCCGGAGTCAAATGAAGAACCAGTAGAATCCGGGCTGATGGGCCGTGGTCGAATTGAAAGTGAACTTCCAAACGATTCGTCAACATCTGCGGTCGACATCTTCAGTAGGCTTCGAAGGTTATACCTCGGTGGCTCCGTAGCGAGTGACTGGGTAGGGGGCTGCGCACTGACCTTTATACCTGGACGTTGTTGTCCTCGCTCTCAACACAACAACAACGTCCAGGTATAAAGGTCAGTGCGCAGCCCCCTACCCAGTCACTCGCTACGGAGCCACCGAGGTACAACCTTCGAAGCCTACGCAGCGCCACTGAAGATGTCGACCGCAGATGTTGACGAAACATTTGGAAGTTCACATTCAATTCGACCACGGCCCATCAGCCCGGATTCTATTGGTTCTTCATTTAACTTAATACATGTATTGAGTTACAAAACATCTCCGTGCGCATGGTGTGCAGAGACTGGCAGTAGTAAAAGCACACTGCCACCTTGTCACCAAAGCCGATTGATTTTGATAGATTTTATTGGAATAGTATTGATTCTACATTATTTTTGGCAATTAGCATACTGGCACACATCTTTGATGTTAATCTTCACCAGCTAAATGTGACAATGGACTCATAAAGTGTTGCAAATAAACTTTGAAGGGCCACAAATGCGATTCTCTTTGACTCGACTATACTCACGAGTGACAAAGTGTGAGAGTTTTAGCACAGACCTGAGCGAAACATTTTATATACGAGCGCTTTTGACAGTTCCGTCATTTTCAGGGGGAGAGAGAAGTGTGCAAGTGTCCATTGGTACACATACCCCCCCCCCCCCTCCTACTTTGTCGTTGACAGATTACCTTAACACCGGGAATAGGATTAAATTATTGTAAATAAACCCGAGGTGTCACGTGACAGGATTAAAACCATTTAACGTACCAGCTATTGAATACGCATTGATTCAATTGGTTCACACAAACTAGTGCAAAATGCCCGGGAAATTCAAATAATTAAATATCATCCCCGGGTTATATATTTTAGTGAGTTTTTAATTTTAACAAATTATTTAAAACTATTAATATATTCCAAAATTCTACCTGTATCCTTTTTAATTTTTATTTTTATTTCCTTCAATTGTAAAACAATAATTTATTAATTTGGATTTCCCGCGCATTTTGCATTCTTTTGTTTAAACCAATTGAATCCATTTTTCTATGAAAAGCTGATAAGCTTTAAGTTTTAACCCTTTCACGTGACAACTTGGCGTTTATTTACAATTTAATTTAATCCTGTTCCCGGTTAAGTTAATCTTTAACGGCATAGTAAGGCTGAAGAAAATCCTGGATCCAACTATATGGTTGAATAGATGTGGTTGGGTAAAAAAAATAACCCGTCAGCACTTACGGCAGTGATTAACGGACACTGTCACCTCCGATAACTCCAAAATGTCACTCACTCTCCGTTTTTATTCTTTATCTTATCACCAGGTTTTTGCACTTCTCCGACACAAAACTTCATCTCATTAACTCATCATTCTCAAATAACGGACGTCAAATTGAGCTCTTGTATATTTTTATTTCATTATGTTACTCAACTTTTTGTATTTTGATAACCTTCATGTAACGACCTATAAATAGGCTATTCACTGTATTACTTTTTCCTTTGGAATATCAACAATTTTATAATCAGCAAGTATTTATCATATCAGTGGGATAAAATGGGATTTTACATGACACTATTGACAGGTCACTACTGAGAAGTTAACAGGTACTTCATGAACCAACACATGTCTTGATTGTATAATGTAACAGAATAACATATTTATTTATTTAAAAATAAATTAGTGGTTTATTAATTAAAACTTCATATTAAAAGAGTCAGGAAAACAGAAATAAATAAATAAAGATTAATTTGTCAAAGAACCCCCTGATGTTTTTTGATTATTTTTATTTTGAAGGACTTTTTATGGACCCTGGCCTGCATAATCAATAAGTCCCTTGTCCAATGCCAACGACCCCGTGGATTTCGGACATTATTTGTATTGCTGACGTATGAATTTTTGGCCATTGACAAACTGGTATATACTGATTTCTAAATAATAATTAATGTTAATTTTATTAAACATTATTTTTAAATAAACTACCTAATGAAAATTATAAATCCATTTTATAAGCTAATAAGGTTGGGTGGCTTGGTATTGGAAAAGTTTTTTGCCGGTATCTTTATTATATTTAGTTTTTTATTTTAGTTTAAAATTTTTTATTACTTTGATAGTATTTTAGGACTAAAATTTTGTTAATACGTTCTCGGTGTCAACAAGAGACAAGCTTAACATTGACGCAATGACTTAAGCAAGTACAGATATTCAACACTTATTTTAACCTAAAAAATAGCATATTATGTTTATTATTGTAGTATCCTTCAAGAGCGTCGAAATTGAACAGTACAGTGCCCTATAAATGGGGCTAAAGCAACCACTTCAGAAGTAATAAGCAGCTTTTGCAAATCATATGAGAAAATAAGTATTGAAAATGTTACCCCTATGTTAACGTGTGAAAGGGTAAAGTTGCACACAGAGCAGTAGAAGTAAGTCTGCAACGGAAGCCCTCTGGGGGTAAAAACACCCCTTTACTCTCTTTCGGTGAGCCTTACATTTCCCTATAAATGGATGTTAACATAAGCTAATACATTGACTGACTATAGTATACTGAATTAGTTCTCTGAAATTTCAGCTGCAAATACCTATCTTATTCGACTGATTATTTGCGGATTGGCCCTTCCCGTACTACGTAGAGACGAAAACCACCTAGTCAATAGAGTAATGGACCGACAGATACAAGGAATAATAAGACCACCAGGGAGGCCGAAAGTTACACTGGGTCCTGGGAAGAAAGATAGGTAGCTGGAGATATGACAAGTTTGGGGCTCTCAATCGAGCACGCACACAACAGGACGGTGTGGAAACCATCCCGGGGCTGGAGACCGTTATCAATATGGCTATATATATATATAAACTTACGGGACGTACATTCTTAAGGAATCTTCGGATTAAATAAAAACAACAGCGGATACCGCCCTATAGCTTTACCTCTAACATTGATCTCTGTGAGGCAATTTACAAGGATAAAACATGTGACACTGGCCAAACAGCCAAACCAGCAAATTTCGATGCCAAAACGCGGATCTAACGAGGAAATGCACTTCCATTGACAAGCTCCAATCTTGAAGTTCAACTTTATCTGACGTGCCATCAAACTATTTTCTAAGACGCAGCTTGCTTATTTGTTCAACTACCGTTATATAGCGTGTAGCCTGCACAAGATAAGTACGCAATTTGGCGAGGAAACCCAGTGATAAGTGTAGCCTGCACAAGCTATGTAAAATATTTTTGACCGGGCCCAGGTATCCGTTCTGCTATGCTGCAATGTGTAAGACTTGGAAATTTTTTGCGTTGGTACTTATCTCTGATAGTTGGCTTATGGTTAACGGGTGCCTCTTAAGGCATATTATGGCTCCCGCCGCTCCAGTTATTGTATTTCTATGGTGGAAACGCAGCTGTCGTGCCGCCGACCCTCCATAAGGAGCAGTAAAAGTAAAGGAAAAGCAAGTCTTCTAAGTTCTAAGTCTCCAAAGTCTACACAGTGAAGACGATTGGTGACGTTCTCAGCTGGCACCCGGGGAGGTGCAGGGCAAGACAACGTCCTGCCTAAAAAATTTGAAATTTGGAATCAAAGAAAAGACAGCCTTAAAATCTTAGCTCATTAAAAATGGAAATGCTAGCCTAAGCAGCAAGTGGATAGATTAGCGGTTTAAAATTTTACAAAAATACGGTACAACAGAGATGAACTTGCGTAAACAGGAAAGCGCTTGAAGAGATTACAAAAAAAAAACTCTTTTCGGATATTTTAACTTTGTATAATCTTCTGGGAAACAACATTTTACTTATCTCGTCTTTCTTCTACGAAACCACTCTCAAATATGATCAAATTTCCGATGAAAATGGTTTTAACAAGTTATACATCTTACGTTTAATCACTTCAAAAGAATGAAATTATAGCTGTAGTTAACTGAAAATACGAAGGGGGTGAGGGGAGAGGGTTATACAACTTGAAGCAAAGCTGCGGGGATTACGACATGAAATCCTAAGCCAAGCTGGCAACGTTCTGCCCAGAAAAGGCTGCAGTAGCCTTTCTGTCCAACGTGAAATATTTAGCGACAAATGACTTTTATGCAAATTAAGTTGAATCTGTCCTTTCACCCCGGGGGTTGAAAATGCCGCGGCTTCCCTCTAAACTTGAATTCCGCCTTTTGTTCGCAGCTTAGTCCTGTAACCACCCCCCCCTCCTACAGTGCGGGACCTCATTTGACTTTCACGATTTTACAACCATATACGGTAGGTAAGTATATTATTCAGAATTCACTACATTACAGCCCACGTGGAATGAGGCCGTTTGCATTCATCAACTTGAAATGGCTGTAATCATGTTCTTTTTACCTTCGTCATGGAAATTAGACTAATTTAAATGGTAATTCTTTTCAGTAGCTTCTAAAAAGAAGAAAAAGCAGAAGGAGAAGAAGAAAAACAAACGTAAATGATAGGCTGATTAGTACTAGTCGTACTATACGGTCGTGCGAGTCGTTCTCGTACTTGGTTAAGTTCAGCTAGCGCCTGTTACGATCAGTGGCGGATCAAGCTATTTATTTGAAGGGGGTTATGTCAGAAATTGGCGACATTTAATAACAAAGCTAGACCGGTTTGCAGTAGCCTATTTTTATTATATATTTTTTTGTAAAATAGGTAATATTTATTATTTCTAAATGTAACTCATTTTGGCACCTTTCAGGGTCGTGGATTTGCCACTGGTTACAATGTCAATGGTAAGTATGACTGAGCTTGTCCATTGAGTGACAATGCAAATTGCAGTCGGTTTGGGTTGACATTGAATAGTGAACCAGCTTGCCAACGGCCAGAAATGCATTCGGAAACAATAGAAACAATTTCTGAAAACTGTTAGCAGGACAAGGTACATTGGGCCACTCCTATTACGTATACGTCTATATAATGCCTTTCAAATAATTATTGTTAGTGTGGTGCGCCCAGTTTATAATACAACGATAACTACTGCAAGTTATTTAATACGTTTTTTTAAATAATATAAAATGTATTCATGTATTATGTACAAAGTGGCAAGGTGGTAGCGGGCTTGTACTTGTGCTAGTCTCTACACACCTTGTGATCGGAGACGTGTTGTAACTCGACCCAAGTACCTATTAGGTTACCTAGTGAGGTGATTGAAGAGGTTAATCGGATAAATTCATTAAATTGTTTGTACGTGATTAATCTTGTATAGTAGTAGTATGGTTGGACACAGTCCCAGGCCACGGTGTGGGCCCATAGGACTCCAGTGGACCTCCTGATTATAGTGGATTCCGAACCACTTGGGAAACACAGTGAAGTCACACGATTAGTTCGGAGGTGACCAGGACAAGTCCTACCATGTTTCCCTACCGGCACTGTGCACACGACCAATTTATCTGCAGCTTTGAACCTGCTCTGGTCCGCTGGATTCAACTTGGTATGGCGGCCGGCTTAATCTTGTATAACAAAAACAAAACAAAAACATCACTGTAGATAAGATACCATAGACAGGTAAATACAATACACATAAGGACGACAATACCCTCATTTCCAGTTTAAAACGGAAAACCATAGGAAAAACTAACAGAAAAACCTAATGTCTAAAGTTGACAAACCAATTCCCCCCCCCCCCCTATTAATCCATTAAATTGACATTAGAGAAAAACTGTAGAATTTCTGCATTGCGGGTGTCTAGAGAAAATTATTTTGAAAGGAAAATTATATTGGAAGTGTCTGAAAACTGGTTGACCCGCCTTTCGTTTCATTATTGAAGAAACTCTAATTGTTAGAAATGCCATAAATTAAAATTAATTAAGACAGCTTCCTAAAAAATTAATTCATTTGAATTGAAGCTGTTGAGTCAAAGGCATTGTTTGGTCCGCTGTTGAGTTTTTTCTTTTTAATTTAATTAGCCTCGCCATGCCGTCAACGATTATAACGTTTTACAGTAATTATGTTTAAAAATGATTTTCACAAGAAGACATAACGTCATTTTAAAAGAAAGCTTGAAATTTTACATTCTTTTTTTGAATAACCTAAACTTTGAATAGACCTATTCTCTTACTAACCGGGGTAAAAATAAGAAGAGCGTTTGCTTGCTAGGTCTGCCAATTCATTGTGTTCACTGTATCAGAAATTACTCTATAACTAAAGTGGCTAAAGTTTTAAATTGAAGTTTTTTACTGCCGTGCTGAGATAAGCCACAATAACTATTCAAAATACGTAATTTTTCATGAAACAAAAAAAAAAAAAAATGCTGCATCAATGTTTTGAAACTTCACGCCTGATATCTGGCCACACCAAGAGTATAGTTTCCCTTTCAACGAATGTCTATTGTGGACGCTGCCTTTTGCGTCCAGTGTAGCCAGCCGGAAATGGTAGCACACACCTTATATGGTTTCCTGCATATGAATCCAGCCACGAGGGACGGACTCACATTTACCATTCGTCAAAGTTTTGGGGGAGTAGGCCACGGAAGTAAGGACATAACCGCGCTGGCCCTTGAATTAGGGGTAATATCGGTCCTGCAACACTTTGCAAGGCCGTTGGATGACAAAGTCACGATTTAGGTGTGACTTAGCGTGTGCACGACCTCGGTCTTTTATTAGCTTAGCCAAGTGGCCGTAATATAATGTTAAAAAATAATAAGAAGAAAATGACATTTAAACTGAATTTTTGTACAATTTGCTGCTGTGACGCTAAATTTAATTTATGGACTTAACACCATAACTCTCGATATGATCTTAGAGGTGTTTTCTTCTACATGCTATATAGAAGTACAGGGAAGGATCCCTAATTCTGCAATAACCACGCTGAGAATGAAACCACAATGCTTACACTAGAACGCCGCAACGTACTCCCGGCCTTGAACAGATGGTGTTTTTAGCGCTGTTTTTGTTACGAAGGGCCTTCTTTCAACATCAACTATAGGGAATTCAAGTTAGGGCAAACACAAAGTGTCAACCATTTTAAGAAATAAATTTATTTATGGCCTTCTTTTGATATGGAAAGATGTGTCTGTCTCATACGAATAGGAAAATACCGAATAAAGAAGTTGGAAAATCGGTTGAGTTAGGGTATTTCAGCATAGCTAGGCAGTACCTACATAATATATGGTTCTTCTTCTAAAAATAGCTAAAGGAACTCTAACAGAGACAATATTTAGGTACTTACTTGAAGCAGGATAGGCTAATTGTGCTAATTAAAATTCCGTTTGCAAATAAATATGCGCTTTTCATAACATACAGCGGGCTTACTCCGGCGATTTAAAAATAATCTTAACCTAGGGTAAACAATGTAAATAAGATAATGTAGAGACATGTAGAGTTGTGGTACAGACTCCGACTTTCACCCGAAAGGTTGTTGATTTGAGTCCCACATTTTCTGACCATGCTTCGGAGAGCATGTAAAGCAGGCGGCCCCGGGCTTTCCTAGTTGAGTGTAAGTGAGGGCTTTATAGCCCTAACTCCACTAGATTGGCTTAATTCGTGGAGTGCATGGGAAATGCTGGAAAATTGTATGTATTTTTAATAGGTATACAAAACTAAACTAAAATAAGTTACACAAACAGCTCTTAACCTTCTGTTGAAATTTTCCACCATCAGCAAAGTCATAAATGCTAACACATTTTTATAAGCAACCAGGTTGTACACATTCTAAAAAAAAAAAACTGACCCTTTGGTGTTTTTCATTTGCCGTTTTAACTGTTAAAATAATATTTTGTGGTTAATTAGATTTTATGAACGCGTAGGTAATTAAAAAAGGTGAAGCTGAGGGTGGAAATTAAGTCTATTATAGAAGGTCTGAAATGAGAAGACTGATAATGAATTGGGCGTTCAAAACACTGGCTGCTCTTCTCATCTTCTTTCAGCATTCCATTTTTTTAACTGCTTAGTTAAGGCCTACTTGCAGTATGTACTTATTATTTTGAAGGACTGCCAACTTGTAGCGGCCCATTGAATCTTGTCCTAATAACTTTTTTGAAACATAATTGATATTGTGTATTGTGATATTGTGCAATATTTTCTGCAATATTCATTGCCAATAATCTATAGTTTATACATTCGTATACATAGACCCCTATGTACTTACTTCAAATCTAGTTTTTGTTACAATTATTATAAAAATAATATATAAGTTAATATACGAAAACACTCCAATTTTGACAAGGTTATTACAAGTGGAATAATAATGGTACATATGGTATTATAACGCAAGTTGTAAGGCTTTCCCCCTAATGCTATTTTCTGATTCATGGAGTATATCTAAGTTACACTTCTGGTTTAGAATGTTACACCTGGATAACATTCTGTTGAGACCAAGTTCTTGTAGGTAGTTGGTTCTGTACAAATTCATATAAAACAGACTTCTGTGCCGGGTGTTTGAAGGGACATGTTCACTAGGAGAGAACAACATTCAAACTTATTTGATGGGATAACAGCAATAACATCATACATATGTCAGTTAGTGAACTGATTTCAAAAAAATTTAACCAACATTCGTAAGTAAATTATTTCTTAGGACATATTTCTTAAAACAATAGAATTTTATAAGTTTTCTTTGCACATTCTCAATTTTCATAATTTGGCAATTAATTAAGGTATGTCCCACCATGTTCTCCAAATACCAGCGCCGTGCACACTACCAAGTTTGCTACAGTTTGAAACAGGCACTGTTCTAGTGGATTCAACTTACGACCTATAAGGTGAGTCCACTGCTAACAAGGAGTTTCCATTGCTACAGCAAATACTATATGCACTATGGATTCTGTCATGTTTGGAGGTAAGCCATAAAATGTCGTTAGATGGAAAATGGTAAGAGTGTGTCTCCGTGCAGCTCGATAAAAAACACATCAGCATATAAAATGATTCGATTCATGACGTGATAATGTCGTGTGCGATAATTTGTCAGCGAAATCTTCTTTGTTGTCACCGTCACCGGAAATTCTCTTCAAAAACTGAGACACATAATATATTGCACATCAGTGCTCACGTGTTTTATCAGTTTCAAGCAAATATTTCTTCTTTACGATGAAGTTTGCACGTACGTTTTATGATTTCCAAAATTTTTATTCCCATAAAAATGTCATTCCTGTGTACTTTCCAACTATACTGTAGTTTAATCATAAAAGAGTTATCTTCAAAACTGTTTCAAGTGTGATTTACAGCAGGCTATGAATAATTTTTGTGAAAATTACCCCAGTGCCTCCAAGAGATTTTTATTTAATTTTTGGATTATTCTTATACCGATACGAAATCTTCGTCGAAACAGCCTTTTCCATGTTCCGTTATCCACTACGAATTATAGGTGCAATTCCACACTCCGTCGACTGCCTAGCCTCTACAACACGTTATCACAGTTGGACCTAACAATTGACATAAATCGAAATAGCTTATCATCATTTAAACATCTCATCCGCGTGCTGCTTGTTATATCACCTGAGTAGTTAACCGTATGCCTACTATTTACTTATTTTTTACTTATTTCTTATTTATTTTTTACGTTGTCAACTATGTATGTATGTTGTGACCTATTTGTAAAACAATTTTTAAGTAATTCTTCTGTGTTTAGTTTATAGGCCTAAGTAGTTTTTGTTTCTTTATTTATCATATTTACTTAGACTATATGTATTAGACTATATGTATTACACCTAAGGGGCAATGTCTTTGCCCTGTTGTAATATATGTAATAATAATAATAATAATAATACACATGGTGGGAAGTTTTGAGAAGCGAAAGTAGTGAAACAGTGTATGGTTGGAAAAATTATATGCTTAATTTTGGGGTTCACAAAAATAGGAAATTAATTAAAATAATAAATACGTCCAGCAAAAATCGCAAGTTTCAAATCAATTTGCCTATTATGATGTTAACATTGTAGTTGTTTTAAAACAATCGCCATAGTAGGCCCACAGACATAACCAACCTTCATTTTTCTTTCTTTCTTTTTTAAAGGTTACACCGTATGCAAACAATTTAATGAATGTATCCGATTAACCTCTTCAGCCGCCTCACTAAGTAGTAAGGCGTCCATTCCATCGACCGGCTAGGGCTATTTACAAAAACAGTGACGTGGTAGCAGATATTCAAGACTTAGGCAGGGTTTCTACCGACCTCACATTGCAGAATTGACAGAAATGTTTATCTATGCCATAGTTAAAATTGATCAATGATCATACAGTAAAATCACAAACAAACAAACTAAAATTAAAAAATGGCGTCATGGGATATGTTAAGTACAAACATTTTAATAGATTTCTATAAGAGGAAAAATTCTAATTTCCGTCAAATCATTTGCATTCTGCAATGCGAGGTCGGTGGAAACGCCACCTAAGTCTTGAATATCTGCTACCACGTCACCGTTTTTGTAAATAGCCCTAGCCGGTCGACGGAATGGGCGCCTAACCTCATAGGGACTTTTGTCGAGTTACGACACGTCTCCAACCGCGAAGTGTGTAGATACTTGCACAAGACTAGTACAAGCACGCTATCACCTTGCCACCAAAGTCGCTAATTCATTTCAGCTAGTCGTAGACTCCTTGAATTTTAATGTGATCCATTCCCTTTCTGAATATCTTTCAAAGTCAATTTAATACTTAAAAATTCCCACACTGCAGCACTAAGCAACGATCACAACAAAATATACATAACAGTTCTTTGTTGGTGCTATGATACAGTGAATTTATCATTAACTGAAATGATGTAGAAAAAACATAATTCACGTAATCTGCCGGCTAAGTGCTGGAAGGGTTGTAAACTGAGTATACAATTTATCATGTACCGTTTCCCAGATTTAAGAGGTATCTTTTCTTTACAGAGAGACGACAATCGCGTAATATTTTTATGAAAAGAAAAAATGAGCCACAGGTATCTTCTAGAATCCTTGACACTTGAAAAGGGAGAAAATCCACGAAAAGCCTGGGGAAGACATGAGCGGCGTTTGTCTCCGCGTGTCAACCAAACTGGAAAGCCCCCCCCCCCCTCTGGAGAAACGCGCGAAAGGGTCATATGCCCCTTTCCTGAGGCGTAGAAATCCACAATTTCTCCTAAAGTGCTGTGCGAATGAATTAAAATTATTCTGAGATAGTAAAGAGCGTTGAGTGATGTCTGCTAGTGACGTTTGCAATCTCTTATTAAGGTGCCCATTCCATCGACCGGCTAGGGCTATGTACAAAAACGGTGACGTGTCAGCAGACATTCAAGACTTAGGTGGCGTTTCCACCGACCTCGCATTGCAGAATGCAAATAACATTGACGGAAATTAGAATTTTTCTTTTTATAGAAATCTATTAAAATGTTTGTACTTAACATATCCCATGACGCCATTTTTTAATTTTAGTTTGTTTGTTTGTGATTTTACTGTATGATCATTGATCAATTTTAACTATGGCATAGAGGAAAATAAACATTTCCGTCAATTCTGCAATGCGAGGTCGGTGGAAACCCCACCTAAGTCTTGAATGTCTGCTACCACGTCACTGTTTTTGTAAATAGCCCTAGCCGGTTGGTGGAATGGGAGCCTAAAGTACAGTCTTATTCCCGTTTTGTAAAAGTAGGTCAGATGGTCAAACAAGGCCGCAGCCAGAGGGGGGTCTAGGGGGTTCGGACCCCTCCCTAAGTATTTGCAGCGCACACTAGATAGAATGCAGTTTTAAATATATTGAGGCTACCTCACCTCCAATGACGTCAGATGGACCCCCCTCGAAAAAAATGTCTGGTGACGGCCTTGTGACCAGATGAGTTCTAACTGCAGCAGCCTGTAATTGACATGTAGAAAAATTTGGGCGCATTTAAATAAGAGTTTTTCTATATTCATGTGGAAAATATTATTATGCAATCACTTGAACAGACAGACATACCGTGATTTGAGAAATCCAGCAAAACGTTTATACCGGTGGCCTACCAAAACTTTTTATTTTGAGTCGGCAGATAGAAATCACAGCAAAAGAAATACGTAAGCACAGAAAAGAGTTTTCATAGTTGTACAATGTTATATGATACCTCAATGTAGACTACTTTTGAGTTGAGTTACCTATTAGCAAAAGCAATCCTCTCCATTTTTTTCAGTTTTGAAATATTCGCGCCATTTTTTTTATTTTTCAATACTCTATCCGATGAATCAGATATTGAGACGCAAAGCAATTCTAATACTGTTAAACTTATAGCTTTAAAAACTGTAATGTTATACCTCATGGCGTTGCGGCACAGCAGCTTTTTGCGGTTTCTGAAAAATCGACCTGGGTGGACAGGATTGCTTTTGCTAATAGGCAACTCAGTTGTTTTCATACTGAACCATTCAGTATAGGTCATAGATTTTAATAATATTACTAGATACCGAACTCCCCTGCATATTTTGAAGCCAGCCGCGCTATAAGTGGATAGAAAACGTTGTTTACATTCATTTACACCTTGAGTTCTTATGAGATTTCCTAATATTTTCTGTGAAAATTACTTTCAAAAGTTCAATCTTTTAGTTTATTTTCAGTGGATTTTGATCAATAGTTACATAAAAGACAATATTAACTAAAATTAAATCAAGATAAAATTTATTTCGTCGAGAAGTACACATTTAAGAACAGGTACTTTGCGTTCTTTCCGTTCTTTTTATCCACTTATAGTAATGGCGGATGGCTTCACAACACTCCCTACAGAGAGCATGGGAGTTCGCTATCTAGTATTATTATTAAAGTCTATGGTATAGGTACCATAATTTAATAAATAAGTAAATAGTATAATAAACGGAAAAACTCCAATTTTGACAAAGTTGCTTCAATAATAACCTAAAATGTCTTACTTTTGCATAATTAAAAATCAGTATAATCAGTATAATCCGTTTAAGTGCCAGGACATAGCTGGATTCACATCGTCAAAAATTGAAGTACAAAAAAAAATGACTATCACAATAATATTAGCCTACATTACTATCACAATAATATTAGCCTACACTACTATCACAATAATATTACATTAATAATAAATATTACATTAATATTACATTAATAATAAATATTACATTAATAATTTACCACGAGGGTTTCGTTATCAGTGCATAGGCCTATACCTAACTCCAAACTAGTTCATAAAATTCATTTATGGAATATATGGGATGTGTTTTTAATATGTACTCAACAGTTTTTCCAAATTGGGGCAGATTTTCTGTCTGGATTGACCTCGGTAGGGAGTTGTATAACTTAATGGCCAAATTTGGGAAACTACTCTTTGTTTTTGTTAATCTGCACTTAGGGATTTGTAGGTGATGAGCTGTTCTAGTGGGGTAATTGTGAACATCACATCTGTTGCTGAAGTTAACTAGATTTTCCTTTATATATATAAGGCTATTGAGTACATATTGTGCATATATTGTAAGAATACCCAGGGTGGAAAAAATAGGCCTACAAGGCTCTCTAGATCTGCTGTTAGTTATTATTCGCAACACACGCTTCTGTAGTAGGAGTATATCCTTTGCAGCAGGAGCGTGCCCCCAGAGTAAAATACCATAATTTATATGGGAGTGGAATAATCCATAATATGTATTCAGAAGATGAGTTGAAGTAACTTGATTCCTCAACTTTCTGAAGAGGTATGTAATACGACATAACTTTTTACATATTTGATCAATATGGATATTCCAACTTAAAGTTGGATCTAAATGAAAGCCCAGGAACTTAACCGCTCTGTTGTTGTCTGGATATGCCTTTAGTGTCAAAACAAGATGCTGGGTTTTGTCTGCATTTAGTTGGAACTTATTATTAATGAACCAATCAGCTGTTTTTTCTAGAAGGGGGCGTCCTTCAGCAACAGCACCTTCAGGGGACGAGGCTCTTTTCTTCAGTGTGGTGTCATCCGCAAAGAGTATAGTGCTGTTTTTAAGATCATTTATCATTACGAGGAATAGTAGAGGACCCAGGACAGAGCCCTGAGGAACCCCATGTCTAACAGACTTAAGAGTGGAAGGTGCTCCCGCAACGGTTACTAACTGACTAAAAACAACCTAAGGTCTTCATAAATAATGTATTTTGCACCTTGACGAAGTGCAAAACAATTTACAGTTCATTGTTCTAAAACCCGAGTAGATAGTTGTTCCGTATTGTACTAAAGGGCGGATCCAGCGGAAAATTTACGGTGGGGGGGGGTCACATTTTTTTTTTAAGTTTAAAACGTAATTTTTTTGTTGAAAAGTTGAGTTTTTTTAATAGTTTTTTTACTAGGTATCCAATGAATTAACTCATTTAGGGGGGTCATGAACCCCCTGACCCCCCCCCCCCCTATGGATCCGCCATTGATTGTACTTACATACCTATTTAGTCATGCTTAGGCCTAGTTGTAATTTGTAAGGCGGCAATTTTTTTTGTTTGTTTTGTTCTGATTCTCATGACGCAATTTTACATAAGGTGTTAGTTGAACTCTCACCTTATGCCTTAATAAAGGAATATTTATTTATTTATTTATTTATTGTACTTGAAATGAAAGAAATGCCAGATTTAAATATCTTATACAAGCGTAATTCAGAACCAGAGTCTGGTTACCAGACTTTGGTTCGGACGTAAAAAAAGGGACAGATTTTTATGAAAGTATAATGGTCGAACTGGCCGGAACGCAACCAGTTTAAAGTAAATGTTATAAAGGAAAAGAAAATCGTGAGAGAAAATAAGTAAAGAAAAGGAGCCGATACCCCGGTATCATAACAAAAGAACGTGACCACAATGAAAGAACAGGGGTCAAAGAATGTGTCTCTCGATTTTACTAAACTTATTTGTATAAGGGTGTTATATTTACCCATGTTCCTGTCAATTATGTTGAGTAGGCCGACATGTTGTGGTCCAAACGATTGCTCGCCACTCACATACAGGCCCGTACCCAGGATTTAATTTGGGGGGGGGGGGCAAGAACAAATTTTTTTATAAATGTTAGGTACATCCGTAGTGATTTTAGTATGTTTAGCTAAAATTCTTACATTATTTATTATATTTTATCAAATTTAGGGGGGGCTATGGCTTCCTTGCCCCCCCCCCCTTGGGTACGGGCCTGCTCACATAAAGCTGCGTCCTTACCTATGGATTAACGCATTGTAGTACGACAAAAGGAGAGAGGAAGAAACTGATTTGACGATTATTAAAAGTTAATAGTGTAATACTATTTAACAAAGGGTTAGTTGGACTTACACTGTCTGTATTAATAGTCATTAGAGTCAAGAGCCCAATCACACGCATTAATAATAAATCCCCAAAAAACTCAAGTTATTGCATTAAGATCTTAACGATTACTCAACGGGGTGGTCTTTTTAACAGCACCATTAGTGCAATTAAATGGAGTCCCGATTCCGTATAGCCACCAAGTGAAGAATCTAGGAGTGATCATCGATCAATACATGATTTAGGAGGCCCAAATAAAGAATACATGTAAAAAAGTATATGGAATTATTCATTCAATGTATAGGTTAAAAAATATGCTAGATGCTAGAGTTGGAGAGACCCTAATACAGACTATGATACTGCCAATTTTTGTTTACGCGGATGTTTTGTATGGGGGGTTAATTATTGAAACACTCAATTACAAGCTACGGTACAGCTAAGAATGAACACATGTATTCGTTACATATTCTCATTAAAAAAAAGACTGCCATATATAATAAAATGCCCTTATAAATAATATATATATATATATAAATAAATATATAAATATAAAATAAAATATATAAATAAATGCCATATATAATAAAATGCCCTTACTATAATAAAATAGGCTGGCTAAAGGCGAGGAGAGCGAGGAGAAAAGCATGCACTGCTATACCTCTTTAAGAGTCTACATAGCTACTAAAAACCCATCCTACCAATCATCCTTATTTTCATATTTGTTGGACTACCATAATTTCAATACATGAGCTTCAAACAAACTTTACATCCCTAATCACCGAACTAACTACTACAACCATCCCTTTGCAGTGAAAACCTCTGAACTTTGGAATTCCTTGACTGACGAAACAAGGACTGAGAGCAGTTTGGGGAGATTTAAGGCAGCCTGCCATCAATTTCTGGGGAATGATGTGTGAGAGTAAATGAGTGAGTCTTTTTCTTCTTCTTTTCTCATGTTGTTTATCTTATTTTACAGCAAAATTATCTTTGTATAACAAATTTTATGTGAACAAAAAAATGTGTAGGTTAGCTGGAAGAGTAGCCCTTTGGGGCTAAAGCTCGCCTGAAATAAAGACGATTTTTCATTTCATTTCATTTCATTAAGAGCCTTGCAACAGTTTTTCCACGATTATGGTAAAATGGAATGTGTTGAAGTACATTTTTCAGATATAGACTGATGGAGTTTCGTCTTATCATTCGTATCCGACATGTATGAGTTACATTTTCATCTTGAATGTTTATATGCGTGTTACTCAATAACGACAAGAATCGAGCCAATATTTCATGCATTGTGTTTGTATTGCGGTTTTTGGAGGTGAACATAATATTTGGGGATACATACTGACAGGGAGCCCGTACTGATTTATGCCGCAATATCGCGCTACCCAACTCCTTCCCCGTTTCCTTCTTCTAACTCATTCGTTATTGCACTGGTCTGGTGCACTGTAGGTATATTTTTATTAGTTGTAATATCATGCGACACCGCGGTATTGAAATTCCATTTTCATATGGAAACGGCATGATTTTTTATTTATTTTTTTTAAAGGTTAAATCGCGTACAAACAATATAATGAATGTATCCGATTAAGTATGTATTGTTGTTGTTTAGTTATTTCGTTTGTACTTGTTTGATTATTACATTAATAAATTTTGTCAGTTAGAGTTGGTAGGCACCCCGCACACCATTAGGTTAAGGGGACCTACAATACAATAATTTAGTTAATTGTAATCGTAATTTGTTATGTCAATCATGTGAGAGATACACGAATGGTTATTATTATAAACTCTTCAATCGCCTTACAAATTGACCTAAGTCACAAACCAACCCAGTGTCAATGTAAATGTACCAACTCCAGATAATTAAAGCCTAATGCTGCATTAACTATGAGGCCAAACTACCTATTCGTTAGAATATGTTGGAATTTGGTAAGCATTACTTTATCCAACATCTAGGCGTTACAGCGATTTGGTGTCGCAGCAGCCAGTATAACTTGGTAGCTGCGGCTGAAGAAGCTTTATATGCTGGTTCGAGGCTTACACTAGCTACATTTTCTAGCCATGTTTTGGAGGTCACGTAAAGCCGGTAGTCCAGGGCTTTCCTAGTTGAGTGTAAGAGAGGGCTTTATTGCCCTAACTCCACTAGATTGGCTTAGTAATTGAACAAAAAGTCATTATTTATTTATTTATATGATACGGCTCGAAACGTATGTAAGCACTGTGAAACCCAATTACGCCTGCCAGGCCCATAAGCATTAATAATATGTTGAATATTATTGTATGCATTCGATGACACTGTGCTTATATTTGGTCAAAAAGGTCATAATTTGACAGAAATACTCCAATTACGCTATCCTGCTTCAAAGCATGGGGCATTCAACTGTTTTGTCATGTTGGCCCCAATTGAGCCCAGATAAAAATATTTCGCCGACATCAAACATAAACAACAATTAATTAGTCTCAGCTGACAAACAATTCAATACTCATTCCACTTTAATATACCCGTAAGTAAATTTACATTAAATGGGTTTTATTTGAGATAATTTACATTTATTCCAGGATAGGTTATTCTTTACCGTCGGTACTGCGGCTGAAGAAGCTTTATATGATACGGCTCGAAACGTATGTAAGCACTGTGAAACCCAATTATGCCTGCCAGGCCCATAAGCATTAATAATATTATTAGTGTATGGGCTGTATGTCGAATATTATTGTATGCATTCGATGACATTGTACTTATATTGGGTCAAAATGGTCATAATTTGACAGAAATGCGCCAATTACGCTATCCTGCTTCAAAGCAAAGGGCATTCAACTGTTTTGTCATGTTGGCCCCAATTGAGCCCAGATAAAAATATTTCGCCGACATCAAACATATGCAACAATAAACAACAATTAATTAGTCTCAGCTGACAAACAATTCAATACTCATTCCACTTTAATATGCCCGTAAGTAAATTTACATTAAATGGGTTTTATTTGAGATGATTTACATTTATTCCAGGATAGGTTATTCTTTACAGTCGGTACTGCGGCTGAAGAAGCTTTATATGATACGGCTCGCAACGTATGTAAGCAGTGTGAAAACCAATTACGCCTGCCCGGCCCATAAGCATAATACGATAGGATGGGGTTTTTATCAAAAAATTGTGTGAACACAAAATAATATTGTGGTGCGGTAGACATCAAAGAGAATACAGGAGGGAGTTGAATTTCTTTGAGGTGGGTTTCCGTTAATTAGTGAGGGCTTTGGAAAAGGAAATGAAAAAATAAGTCAAAGCTCATTCCGAAGAGAATAACGCTTTGCCTGCGAAGCCCCGTATCTGCTACGAAATTGGGGGTATAAAATTAGGGTATCCAAGCGGCACTAAAATTTAAAAAAAAAAACAGGGTGTGTTGTAAATACATACGATATAATTGAAACTTATGACAGTGGAAATGCTGAATTTTCCATCAATAACCTTTAAATATCAACCACAGACAATGAGAAAGAAATATAGCGAGAAGAGCGTATGTCTCTCTTTGTACGTTTGGCGGGGATTCCACCGACCGGCTAGGGCTAAATACAAAATCGGTGACGTGGTAGCAGATATTCAAGACTTAGGCGGGGTTTCCACTGATCTCGCATTGCAGAATGCAAATGACATTGACGGAAATGTTTGTTTTCCTCTATGCCATAGTTAAAATTGATCAATGATCATACAGTAAAATCACAAACAAACAAACTAAAATTAAAAACTGGCGTCATGGGATATGTTAAGTACAAACATTATAATAGATTAATATAAGAAGAAAAATTCTAATTTCCGTCAATGTTATTTGCATTCTGCAATGCGAGGTCGATGGAAACCCCGCCTAAGTCTTGAATGTCTGCTACCACGTCACCGTTTTTGTATTTAGCCCTAGCCGGTCGGTGGAATCCCCGCCTTTTCTCCAACACTCAAAGGTAAGCGAGACGAGAGACCAATATAACTGTTGTATTTTTCTCAAGTATCAATTAATAACGTTTCTGCATCGGCTCAATACTATTCAATATTTTCAATTTTCTTCAATCAGTAACAATGTCACAATACGACAAAAATTTGGAAAACATGTGACTCTATCTTGAGATCCCTCTCGTCTGGTATCAACACTGGAAAGATAAGCACTGATACGTGTTATTGGCCTGTATGCTTGGCTTGAGCTTTGCTTGCACACTCCTCAATTTCCAACGAATGAATTAAGTGATCGAGAAGCATTAAAACTTCGTAAGTACAATTATGACTTAAAGCAACGAGTTATGTTCCAAAAATGTCAATATATATAATATAGCTACGTCTTATTCATATTTCTGATGTTATAAACAAACAGATACAATATGTATGGGCAGTCTAACGGTATATAGGGTTGAGCCTAAGTATCACCATACGCTTTTTTTCAATTTGCACCATAACATAGGATTGTTAGGCATAGTATTGTACACTTATCCTAGGAAGTGGCCTGCAATCGCGGGTCGCCCAGCGCTGTCAACTTTAACAGATAAAAAACAAACAAAAGCAATTATTTCCTAATAAAAAACAAAACAAATAATGTACATAATCTAATCTGAATTTGAGCAATCCGTTTTCTGCATACGGTAGATAATTACAAAATTATCAGAGCAAAAACTATTTCCTGCATTTACGAGTATTATTCAAAGTAATGTAGGTCAGGACCGCTAAGAGGAAACTAATTTTGTTGCTGTCGTTTGATGGTAAAATACGATACTTATCAATGCTGCAGTGCAATCCACAAGTTGATTTGAATTCATCGGACCACAAAGGTCTCATCAGCAAGCATAAAGCTGCAACCAACCTCGGGAATTATAAAGTCAGTACCGGTCACATCTTTATCTCAGTCTGTCACTACAATTGCGCATGTTTATTTTTGTGTTAAAATTGGTAAGAATTTTCGATATATTTTATTTATTGTATATTTAAGTATTTTATTAATTTTATTATAATAATGTAATTGTTCGATCAGTGACGGTCCAATTATTGGATTAGACTATGAAGCAGTAGGTTGAGATTCGAGACTAAAAATGGAAATATTTTCTGCCTGTCTCCATCCAACCTTACATTCATTGGTTAGAGGAAAACGCGGCTGCCGGGCATAACACAAAAACCAGGTCTAAACACACATTGAGTTTTTGTGCCACGGCGTTCAATATATTATTGAATTTTTTTTATTATCGTCTTATTCGTGGTATAGTCTTCGCGAAAAAAGTAATTATACTGAACTAATAAGTAGGTAACCTTTTGTAGTTGCGTCTATATGGTAGCTAAATCAATCGTAGGATTTAAAAGTAGACATTACACATTGGAATTTCAGAGAAAACTAAAGTCAACATCACATTTTTACAGTACGTTTAGACGATTTAAACTCAGCGACTTAACCTGAGCCAAGTCCCCTCACAAATTTTCCCTGGATTAGTTAGAAATCAACTAATTGTGACGTCATTTGCTTTTTAACTTTAACTATAACTTCAACGGTTAAGAAATATATAATAATATTGGTCGCTAATGTTATGTGTATGTCTTTTCAGTATTAATAAAGCCAATAAAACTACCTCCACAATGGAACTTGGCACAACTTTGAAGCTATTTTTCATTCTATCAACGATAAACGTCGGATATACTTTAGATAATGGCCTGGCCCGCACTCCTCCAATGGGCTGGATGTCTTGGGAACGTTTTCGGTGTGTAACCGACTGCGAGAATTACCCTAATGATTGCATAAGGTATGTATTAAAATTATATTGTAACTATTAAGTAATGTACAACACTGTAGAATGCCTAGCTGCAGTAACATCTTTGCAGGTTATAACGTGCATTACGTTAAAGAACATACAGCGCGTTTTAATTTTTTTTTTTCGAGATTGATGAAGTGTAGAAATAGTAGTAGAAATATTTTATGGTGCATAAATATATTAATATACTTCACACTCAGTAAGAACCAATAGTAGGGTTTGTTGTGTCAATGTATTACGTACTGCCGAACCACGTTACGGAGACATTTCGTAAGTCTAGTTTATTTTAACCCAGACCCACTATAAAATTAATTATTAAATAATACACAATCCATTAACATTAAGTGTTCCATTATACTACAAATGTAATGGATTCTTTTCTTGAAGATGCCGAATATGCCTTTTCTACATTACAAGAAGTATGACCAACAAATATCTTCGTAACGTACGGTCGGGATATTTCTTTGCAATTATTGTAAGAAGAACCTAATGAATCGAGTTTTGATTCCGGTTAATACACTTCAAGGATTAAAATTTTAAAAGGCCGTATCATAAAAAGTACCGTCGTATAGGCTACCATGCTTATGCTTTTTGAAGAAAAAAAAAAGTTAATACAAAACAACCCCAGGCCTGCTAACTATTAAATGGTAAAAACTTCAAATCCCGAAACAGAGTTTGGTATTTCTATTGTAGCCTAGTCCACTGCATCCAGTTTCAGCAAGTTTCTACCATTCAACCTTTTTCAAAACTTTATTAGCAGCCTCTCCACATTCTACTATGTTATATTCAAATAGAATATTATACTTTAGGTACCGTACTGAATTTGTGTTTTCATCAATAACTTCAAGAAGCACAATGGAAAACAAATTCAAAGAAGTGCATACAATGCGACGTACTCATACAAACTCAACTCATGTAAAAAAGTAGAATTTTGAAAGTGCCAATAAATAGCGTATGTACTCCATACCTACTTGAGTATGTGAACAAAATTCAAATTCAATTGAGATGGCAGGAACTCCAAACTGCGAACAGTGATGGGTGGTAGGGGGGGGGGGGGGAGGTTACAGCGGGAATATCTCACTGCAAACCCTTCGGAGAAACTCTCAAATTGTCTCACTTTGATTGAGAGTCACTCCCTGTTTTTGAATTGTCTAATTATTGTGTGAGGAGTGCCCTATTTTCTCCGAGAAAGGATTTTGCCATAAGGTCTTGTCAATTTTTAAACGGTACTTACGTGCAGTTCTGAAGAATTATTTGTTAACAAGTATTGCAAGGGCGGATCCAGCAGAAAATTTAGGGGGGGGGGTCACATGTTGTATGAGTAGCAGTGTAGGTAATCAGCCTACATCCCACCCTCCCGAGAAATCGTTTATGTAAAAACATTTTTACTATCGTATGCATTTGCTCATTGGGGGGGGGGGGCTGACCCCCGTGACCTCTCCTTAGAATCCGCCTTTGTAGTATTGTGCACTTCTGGGGAATAATCTGGATAACAATAATTCCTTTTTTTTCTGACATTTTTAAAAAATCATTACCATACTGGATTTGTACGTCAAATTTTATACCCCCAAACTTCCCTATCACAATTTAACGACGGGTTAGTTGGACTTACACTGCCTGCTGTGTTAATAGCCATTTCTTTGAGGCAGGGTCTCACAGACATCGAACCATTAGGGCGGAGCCCATTGTCAAGAGAAGGAGGGGACGTTTCGGGAGTGGGTGCTACTCCCATCATCAGGCTTAGTCCTTTTATTTTCTTTCGAATAGTTCGATGGACAATGACGAGAGGGGCTTAATTAAGCCTTCTTCTCTGTCTTCTTGGGAAGGAGAACTGCCTGAATGTTGGGCAATACACCACCCTGGGCAATGGTGACGCCAGACAGTAATGGTTTAGCTCTGATAAGCACTGATGGTTTCTGGACTATTGAATGATTGAATAAATGAATAAAATGTATTGTGAACGCATAATGTAGAAGTACATGAAAATTTTAGTGAAGACTCACCTATTTACATCTTGTACACTCAGCACTTGACAAACAACGAAAAGGCATTACTTTAGTGAAACACTTTGCCTAATTTCTTCAGAGTCTCGTCTAGTCACCAAGTACCTTCGCTTTCTGTCTCTACCCCATATTAATAACCTCGCCTGGCTACGGCACATAAATAGGCTATCACGGACTGTCCCGAAGGCGCGCTGGTTAGTCAGCACTCTTACAGCACTAGACCTAAGAAAGCCATTCATTGATAGCAATAGGATGTTACAATATATGATACGGATACAGAATGCACCAACAACTACACATTCAGGGCCCGCAGACAGGTCCTGGAGCGCCTGAAAGGGCCAAAACTACTTACGATGTTACTGTATATTGCTGCTTAATACAGCTTAATCCTCAAATCCTAAAGTAAATTAAATTAATTAAGTACCAATTACGCATTGAAAAGACTATACACGGTGCATCAACAGTCTCTTCGGGACCTTGCCTTGACCCTGTAGGTGGCTACAGCTGGGCACTTCGCGTTTCACAGTATTGCAAAATGTAATGCAAAATATTGCCTCGACCGGGCCTCGAACTTCCACTGTACTAAGCGAGCTTATGGTTGTTTATTCCAGTGCGTTGCTGGGGTTTTAGTGCAAAAAACTGGGGAAGGGGAGCGCTTTACTCTTGGTTCGTGCGGCCTGTCGTCTTCCTATCATGCTTGCTTTGTACATCTTTTTGCTTTCCAATTTATACGTAGTATAAGGAAAGCTTTGTGATGGTCGAAATTTTCGATTCCGAGATTTCAACGGATTTACACGTTTTGAGGTCTCAAGAACCCAAAAAAGTGGTTTTTCCAAAATGTCTGTCTGTCGGTCGGTCTGTCGGTCTGTCTGTTCGTCGATATCCGGGCAAACTACTCTGTGGATTTGAGTGAAATTTGGCATGTAGGTTCACAAAAATCATACCTCGGGACCATTTTTTTTTTTGGGCTAACTCAATTTGGGGGGGGTTTTATTCTCAAAAACTCCAAAAAAACGTCTAAAAAAATTATTTCTCAAAAACGGCTCCAACGATTTCTTTTAAATTCTCGTAGATTGTAGTCGTTGTTAATGTTGACAAAACGCGGGGGGTCGCTTGCCCCTTGATAGTTTGCTTCTGGCGGTAAAAAAATAAAAATAACTAAATTTTAATGAAAAAATGACTAAAAAATGCGAAACCTTTCTATCGATGATTTCTACCTTCAAGCATGTTTTAGGTGTTAAATTGAGTAACGAAACCGGATAGGTTGCTTTCCCAAAAAAATATTTGGTTTTGCCCAAAAAATTATTTTTTGAAAAAAATGATAGAAAATTCGCGCTAAATGCATTGCATGCCCTGCCATTATTGCTGTGTGGTAATTAATGTGTTTGTTTGACCTATCGAGAATTTACCTCACTTCCAGTGACGTCAGGTGGACAACCGCCCCCCCCCCCCCCGAGATATCGGAAATTTAACCATAGGAAAAATATTTGCCATAAAATTACTAATTTTCTCTATCTAATAATTTTGATAAATTGGAAAGCATGTTCGAGTGAACTCGGACCGGTTCTTCAGCATGCGGTCATTTGACATTCTTACGACGTGTCCCAGCCATCGAAGTGATTCCACATGTAACTTTTTTATATTGGTTTCAGTGAAAAGTTATACAAGGAAATGGCACTGAGAATGGCAAAGGATGGGTGGCTTGAAGCCGGTTACGAGTACATAATATTAGATGATTGCTGGATGCACCACCAGAGATCAAACTCAGGGCTGCTGGTTGCAGATCCCGAAAGATTTCCCAGCGGGATAAAGGCGTTAGCTGACTACGTAAGCACTTTGGAGAATTTTCATCATCGTGCAAATTCAAAATGTAATTTTGTTGCGCTGCATTTTTCTAAAGAGCGGATAATGAAAATTTTTACCTTTTATTACGTATTTCTATTCTACTTCTATTTTACTCAAATTATGTAATTGTTCCCGTTTGCTGCATGCATTGTGCATTTGCATGTTAGACAGTGCATATAAAGTAGACAATTGCAAAAAAAATCATACACTTTAGTAGTAGTGTTAATAAACCCGGTACCGGGCACAATAGGCCCAATAGGCTTCAGTGCACACAGATAGCAGCTGTACCCCAAATAATATATATAAAAAAACCGGTACCTAAGAGGCAAGCCAAAAAATATCAGCCTATTGCATAAAAATGACAAATAACTTTATTTTGTGAAAATAATAGATAATATTTAATTAGGTATTAGCTACCATGATACTGAAATTGAAGATTTCTAAGTATAGAGTGCCCACTACGAGTGACAGATTTTTAGCGACATATTGTAGATACAAAAAAATGGTTTAAAAAGGTCCAGTCAATAAAAAATCGCGTGTGAAACGCAGGGGCGGATTTGTCTTTGTGCGGATATAAGCACTGCCCTTGTCGCGGACATTTAACATTATTGGATGTATAAGGGGGGGTGAGGGGGGGCGTGTTCACTAATGAAACCACTATTTTTATTTATAAAAGAAATTAACATTTGAAAAATTATTCCTTAAAATCTGATAATTATTAAAATAATATGCACCAAAAAAACGTACGCGTGCGCGGATGTAGCTGAGGCATTTGCCTCTGTTGCCTGCTGGTAAAGTAAAACTTTTAAACTTTTAAACTGGAAAAACGGCGAAGGTCAAAGTTCGAAGCACGATATTAAAGGAAAAATGTACCCAGGTCCTACCAACGCGGCTGCCGGGCATGGTCCTGACCACAACACTACAGATAGTGCTGTTGTTAAGAGATATGATACTCTACCAGTCTACAGGTTTGAGCCCTAAATGGCCAATCGTACCACCGGAATTTTTTAAAAAATTGTAAAGACAAAGTTACAATATGTAACTGCATGTCACGACCGGAGTCAGATAAGGAATAGTAGAATCGAAGCTGAAGAGCCGGGGTCGATCTGAAAGTGAACTTCCAAACGTTTCGTCAACAGCTGCAGTCGATATCGAATGTCAATTGCTATGGAGCCGTCGAGGTACAACCTTCGAAGTTTACGCTGCGCCACCGAAGATGTTGACCACAGCTGTTGACGAAACGTTTAAAGTTCACTTTCATATCGACCATGGCCCGTCATCCCAGATTCTACTGTTTCTTAAGCAATTTAAAAGAAATAAACCTAGTTCCTTGACAAGTCCCGCAAGATACTTCACTTGCGAAATCAGAATAAAATATTCAATGCTCAGTGGGGCGCTAAGTGCAGAATTTATCGGAGATTCTCCTTTTCCTAACATGTCTTTCTATAAATTCCAGGTACATTCTTTGGGTTTAAAACTCGGAATTTATGAAGATTATGGCACGTATACTTGCGGGGGTTATCCCGGCAGCATAGATCACTTGAAGGAGGACGCCGAGACCTTTGCTAGTTGGGAAGTGGATTACGTTAAGTTTGACGGATGTTACGCTGATGTCATGGATATGGACAAAGGCTACGTAGAATTTGGACAGTACTTGAAGCAAACCGACAGGGATATTGTGTATTCATGCAGCTGGCCTACGTATCTAGATTATGGAGGAATTGATGTAAGTACGATATCATCTTTTTAATGAATCGTCAGAAAACACCATTTGGAAATAAGTGCGAAAAAGATACTTAATTGGACACTCAACACAATGCAAGTTTTATTGGTATTAACTAAATATTATTACAGACGTAGCCTACTTGTTTGGATAGTTCGAAAGATATATGTTTATGTTTAGTCTTCTAGTGAAAGATTAGACATTTCTACAAACTTAGCCACCACACTTAGCTCCATACCAAGAATTCCTACCTAGGTATATATGCTCATGAATATAAAATAATATTATTAAAAAATATTTTCTCCAGGTCTGCGCTCCGGCCTCCGTTTCAAAATGCTTCATTTATGACAATAATCGAAACCAGTTGAAAAAATAATGAGTGTTGGACCGCTGTTTCAGTGGGGCGTGAATGATCTGCAGAACATTATATACCCTATTCGTTTAATCCTTTGTTGGCTGGAGGTCTGGAAAACCTGTATTTTGTATTATAAATTTACCTATTTTTAGAGAAATACATTCAGTTCAACCATTGGACTTATACATTGCCTGCTATGTTAAATACTCATTAGATTTTGTTCGCCTCTAATAACTATTTACACAGCAGGAAATGAAAGTCCAACTTACCCTTTGTTGAATAGTGCTACTACATTGCCATTTCCTTTACAAATACTTTACATTCATGGAATTATCGGCAGCGTAAAAAATGTAGATATAAAAAATAAAACATACAACAATCTACAAATACAAAATACGAATACAACGATGATGAATGAAATAATACAAGTAAATGCAAAATTAGTAGTCCTGGATTTGCATCTGAAAAAGGAAAGACATTTTAAGGGGAAAAGAACGACCCGCAAAAAAGAGGACACATTCTCCATAAAGCTGACGTTTGGAAACGCGGGTCTGCTATTTTCCAGATGTTAAAAATCCCGTTATTTTCCAGCCCAATATGTCTCTCATTGCTGACCATTGCAACTTGTGGCGAAACTACGACGATATTGACGACTCTTGGAATAGCGTTATAAACATAGTCGACTGGTTTATTTCGAAACAAGATGCCATCCTTCCCTATGCTGGACCTGGTGCTTGGAACGATCCTGACATGGTGAGTAACATATTCTTAAATACCATAGATATTGAGACGTACACGCAGGAAAAAGCTCATGAAGATGAACAAAATCATTGAAGGTATTGTGAGTCTAATAAATATATAGGAAGAGTTCTTTATATTTATTATGGAGGCCACTAAAACTGTCAAATAAATAAAACTGTAAAATCTGTCACCATATACTGGTCACCATAATAATGGCAATATGAATTTACCATGAATGAATGAATGAATGATCGAATAGAAACACGAATGTCGGATTAAGGGCTGCTGAAGAAAGCTCTGTTATGTAACCTACTTTGTGTGCAAAGGCTCTGCTGTGAAATGATGCAATAAATCTACGATCACTATTTGATGTGATCAAGTGCTGGTAGCTTACATCCCAAGTAACGGTGATAAAGTAATCGTTTATCGGGTAACATAATTTATTATGTCATACGTTTGACAAACATTCAACTTCCTGAAATCTTGAAATAGAGTAACTTGTCAATGCAGCCGATTCGGCTATTGAGAAAGGAAATATTATTTTATCAAAGTCAACAAACAAAATACTCGGGTTGAAAAGACAACAATGTTATCAAAATATTTCAACAACGCGGTGGAACTTTCATTCGTGTCTTATCGGCTCCAAAACTATATTATTTGTTTCTTTTTGCTATTATAAATGAACAATAGTTTTTACGATAACGGTTCTTTTCGAATTCGGTGCACATTAACTGAAGTTGAACGTCTATTGGTTCGTTCATTGTGCTGCATTTTCCAATAGGTTGGTAGTTTCAACGTGTGTCAAAGCGCGCTAGCCCAATTCCTCTCCCTCCCCCTACTGCTCTCCCGATTGGCTAGAATTGAATTGTTTAAAACTGCCTAAAAGTAATGACTCTGAATACATTTTTTTTATTTAAAAAAAAAAAGACTATTCGCATTCAAACAATTCAATGATTGTATCCAAATAACCTCTTCAGTCGCCTCTGTAGGTAATACCTGGGTTGGGTTACGACAGGTCTCCGATCGCATGTGTAGAGACTCGCATAAGTACGAACAATCTACCACTATGCCATCGAGGGTCTTAGTCCAACTTAAAAAAAAAGAAAAACGTGAAATCTGTCTAGAATCATCAAGCGGGAGGTATTATTAATTATTTTGCACTGAGAAGCAAGAAATTCATAGCGTTCGCTGTTGTTAAAACTTGATCACTTGCTCAATTTAACACTGTCTAACTCCCTCGAGGTTTTCTAGAACGACAACTAGGACATTTTTTGCTCATCCGCTAAAGAATAATCCCTCGAGACGACAAAGCTCTAAAATCCGTGCAAGTGCTCATAATTTTATAAACAACTGCGGCCCCAACCGGCACCGCGGCAATGTCAGCGGGTAAATTGCGGTTCATGTTTATGGCCACATAAACGCACAATGTCAAAATCTCGTAAAGCCGCTGTCTACGTACGACTAGCATGTGAAGTAAAAAATATTGCATTTGTGACCGCCTAGTACGAAAAAAATAAAACACTTTGACACATATAAACACCCGTTGTATAACCTATGATGCTTCTACTTTTGATTACTACAATAAATGATTTACTGTTGACAAAGCAGGTATTAAATTAATTGCTATTACATACAATACTCTAATATGCACAGAAATTAATAGTGTAAAGCAATGCATTTAGAGTAAAACGTCTTCACTATGCTTAGTTCTGATGAGAAAATCCATAAAATACACGATGCCAATTGGACAATGCGTATGGTCAATTTTTGCCACATTGTTTTTTTTACATATAGGAAATTTGACGGTTCATAATCCCTTTAATATTATTGTAGCTCTATATACAGTAAGTGACAAGCCCCCCCCCCCCTCCCACTGACTCAATGTGAATAGTCTAGAACATTTTTTGCGTATTGTAACTGTATTTGTTGTTGACGTTTGAAAACTATTGCTTCATTATGACTAAATACAGATCTTATCTTAACTGATTTCATCACTTTTACATCAAAATAGCTTATAATTTACCTAATAGGCCTATGCATAGTAATAGACAATTAATCAACTTCACCTTTAAAAGAAAGAGTATATTTCTGTAAAAAAAATGTTTTTTCCTTGTACAGCGGCGCTCTCAAACGTCTTGAAGTCTTGAATAAACTTTTATAAAAGCATTGAATAAAAATGCAGGGAAGAAACTCCTTAAGGTTCCTCACAGTCATCATGTGCAGTACCATTTACTTATTATATAAAACTTTCTTCCTTTTTCAAGTACCGCTCCGAAGGAGAAACTTGCAGCGAACACAGTCTCTTGCGGTGGACTCTTTAAAGTCGTTCTTTAATAGAATTTTTAATTAAAGTAAATTGTATTACCCTTTAAACTAATTGACAGAAAGGTTGGCGAATTAAAAAGGATTCTACGGCGACAAATTTTTCAATTCAAAGAGAGGGTATCTTTCAAAGAAAATGATTGGGTTCCCCGAGAGAACATGGCGACTTTCTAGTCTTCTCATCTCGAATAGAAATAAATTTGGAAGTTTTGTATTGAAAGAAAGCTGAGCTGGTAGGAAGGAGATGGTTCAAAATTAACTTAGATAAGAAAAATAACCTCTCGTCTCTTTTTCAACTGTTTGCCTGGTCCGCTTTCATATGGCGAGAGTGAAAAACTTAATTTGGGACAGAAAAAAGTGGGAAACATTCCGGATGAAAATTTATCTTCTAAAATACGTTTTAGTATAGTGGCGTTATTGAAGACGCTGCAAGTCCACGACTCTAGACGCTATGAAGCATGACTGACGTCGTATTTTGAATCTTATCTTTGATTCTCATCAAGTTGAGTTTATCTAGCCTATTTTTTGGGAAAATCAAAATAAAATGCTGTCCCACCACTACTACCATAACTAATAATAATAATAATAGTGTAATTCCCAAAATAAATTCAGTTACATAAATTTAGATAATACATTTTTCTACCATAACTAATGAATTTTAAAGTGGTTTCGGTACGATATATATTATGAATGTACATACAAATTGTACACAGCTATGGAGACAAACATTATAATTAATTTAAGTATATTACTATCTGCGTCCTAGTAAGAACCCCACAAAAAGAATTAATAGGGATATGCACTGTGTTGATAGAAAAGGGAAATAGGGAAAATAGAGCAATACCGGGCGGTCAGATAAACAACTTGACGGTTTTCGATCAAATATGTCAATCATGTTTTATAATGGAATACTCCTTACTTCAATAAGATTTCTTAAATTCCCGGACCAAACCCTAGACAGAACATAAAACTGTGCCTGGGTCGATCCGGACATCTAGGCCCATACCTCTAATGACACATCAGGCATAGTAAGTCAAGCTAACCCTCTGCTAACCCCAATAACTGTAAAGTAATAGTAAAGCTGTAAATATCTTGTTACAGCTGATCATTGGAAATTACGGTTTGAGCATTGAGCAATCCAAAGCACAGATGGCGATATGGGCAGTAATGGCAGCCCCCCTCATAATGTCTAACGACCTCAGGAACATCAGGCCTGAGTTCAGGGAAATACTACTCAATAAAGACATTATCGCCATAAATCAGGACAAATTGGGCAAGCCTGGAAGGAGAATGTTTGCTGACGTAAGTTTTCATCTATAGAAACGGATTTTTTTGTTCGAAAACGAAGCCAAGCAGACGGAACAAAATTAACTTCGCTGTTTGGATGGTGACCTTTGCAGCTTTGGATTAAGAGGATATGTTACGTAGAAAATAGGTCCCCCAAAATTAGACACTTCTCATTTTTTATTTAATTAACTCAGCAAGTTATTAAAAATTTGGTCCATTTAAATTGTAGGAGGCTACTTCGGGAATCTTATAATCGGGCATTTTTCCCTTTCGGTTTTGTAGTTCTCCCAAAAATCCCAGAATCCCAGAGTCCTGTCTTTTATATATGAAAGAACTAAGGTACCAAAAATTTAATATTTCCTATTCTATTATGATGCATGAAGTAGTCTGATACAACTTTCTTGAGGCAAATCTTGAATGACTTGCCTTTTTAATTAAATAAAAATAATAAAAATTCATTAAAAACAACAAAATTTGGGGTGCTCATTTTCTAAGTAGCGTATCCTCTTAATTGAAAGGGTCCCAAGCAATGAAACAGGTTCGGGAAACGCTGAAACGCTCGTAAGGGAGAAACGTGGAACGATATAACGTAATATAATTATCATATTTTATGGACATGATAACGCGCTGAGGCTATACCATTCAGTCCACGTGCGTGTCGAGTCCTGGTCTCCACCGATTTAATCGTGTGACTTGACCATGTTCCCCAAGTGGTTCGGAATCCACTATAATCAGGAGGTCCACCCTGTCAGTTAACTCCCCTTTCCCGCGAGGTGAAAGAGTCTGCCCTTAGGGTGCATCAAGTTAACAAACAGACTCACTCCCCCCGACAAGCTGACAGGGTTGCTTAAAGCAGAAATGCTGAAAGCAGGCGTTAGAAACAACAAACAACAATTATTGTTCGCCTTTTGATATGTCAATAAAGCCGTTTATTCATTTCATTTCATTTCTCAGAAGGTGGTATAATATTCCAGGGCGACGGATTCGTAGCATGGACAAAACCGATTGAGCCTATAGTCGAAGGCGCTTCCTCCTACGCCATAACTGTTTTAAACAGGAGGGTGGATGGGACCTCAAGGGCTCTTAACGTGTCATTGGCAAGACTGGGCATAACTGAGGCGCCAGCTTACTCAGTTGTGGAGCTTTTCTCAGGAGTTGGTCCCATAAATATACCCGCAGATGGGAACATGTTACTTCGGGTGCCACCAACAGGTAAGCAATTACGAAGACGATTTGTTTAAAAATAGTCCCCTGGTATTTAAGCAGGTTTTTTTTTTTCTTTCGCTTATGCTTATGCAATACACATCGAGACCAACAGCAGCCGAAGCACACAATCGCAAGGAGTTGAAGGGAACCTACCGTATCGCTGACCCCACCTGGTATAAAATAAGTAAGTATATACATTATTTAGGGATAGTAATAGCCTTCTCAATGTTTTTGTTTTAATGTGTTAATTCCGTTTTTGTAGGAAAACTGCTAACCAGGGACGGATCCAGCCCATTTTTGGGGGGGTTTGTTGTGGGTCAAAGTAGGTAAAACATAAGCAATAAAATCGTAACTCACCCACGTTATAATAGGCCTAGTTCTCTTCTCGCCAGTGCAATACACATATTATGCATTTTGTACCTTTAAAATATAAAAAATAAGGACTTTTTGTTGTTCCTATTACTAAGCCAACCTAGCGGAGTTAGGGCTATAAAGCCCTCTCTTAAACTCAACTAGGAAGGCTCGGGACCACCTGCTTTACATGACCTCTGAAGAATGGCCAGAAATGTAGCTACTGTGGGACTCGAACCAACAACCTTTCGAGTGAAAGTCAGAGTCTTTATCACTACGCTACAATTCCTGACAATATACGGTACTGTATTATAAATATAGTGCTTTATCTTCTTTTAATGCCCATTTCATAGAAGAATAGTGACCATGGCAATTTGGAGCTTGGGGGCTGCTGCTCCGAAAAGTGCTGTTGCCAAACCACACATTTAACCAGGATGCAGGATGTTCTTCTTCTGTTGGGAGCCCACTGTCCTTCTATCTTCCATTGGATTTAACAATCCAAAGCCGTTGTATGTTAGTTTCCGTTTCTTAACCATCGGTAACTCGACCTCTGTATCCATTCGTCTCAGAACCTCATCATCCCTCGAAGGTCCAACCGCAGATTCCCCACTCCAAAGTAGGCTGCTTTCTTCATTTTGATGAAGACATTTCGAACCTGTTCAATGCGGCTACGAATTGCCTGACTCGTGACTCTCTGTTTACAATGCATCCGAGATCTACTGTAAAATTTACTTTTGGCTACCTTATTTTAATTAATATTATCATGTCAAATACACTTAATTCAGCAGTAATTTAGCTACTTCTAATTTCGTTGCAGGAGCGAAAATCTTCAAAGCGACAGCTCTGGCTGATGCAAGTATGGTGAAAGATCTCCCAATTTTTCACGAACCACACATCTCTACATCTACAGCTGCTAAATTAGCGAAGAAACAAAAAAGGAAGCCCCCAGCAGGCGCCCAAGAAAAGTACAAATACAGCGTAACATCAGCGCGCCTATTGTAGCCTTATAGGGGAAATTGGAAAGTACTTATTAAAAATAAAATTACTAACAAAAAATTAACAAATGAGAGAAATTATTAATTTTTTATTATGAGTGTACGCCCGAAATTTAATCCTTCCTATTTCTTATTTAATTAACTAAGCAAGTTATTAAAATACTGGTTCATTAAAATTGTAGAAGACAATTTTATTTAATGCATCCTATCATAGGGTAGTATTAATTTTTGGTTTTGTATTTTTTCATAGTATCTGTTTTAAGTGACATTCCTGCCCTCAGACATTTTTATAAGAAAGCTACGGTACCGGTACCGAAAACTAAAAATACCCTATTATATGATATATCAAGTTGTCATCTACAACTTAAATGAGTCCAATCTTCAATATCTTGCTTTGTTAATTAAATAAAAAATATGAAGTTTGTATAAACAACGGATTTTCAGGTACCTACCTTTTTCCTACGGGACGTACCCTTTTAATTTTAGTTCAGCTTATTATTGTAATACTTAGAAAATATTATATTTTTACATTACGATGTAATTATTGTAATTTTTGCCAACCCCCTCTCAGACTAATTGGCAGATGCAAGTCGACTAAGAAATGATAACTTTGAAATGCTATTTAACAAAGAGTTAGTTGGACTTACATTGCCTGCTGTGTTAATAGCCATTAGAGGCATGGGCCTCATAGTCATCGAACAGTTAGGGCGGAGTCTATTGTCAGACATTATGTAATGTACGTCTTAATACTATGAGTATCCCATAATTCAGTACATTCATAACTCATATATAGTAAGACCGATGTTCAATTAGTTTCTGTAAAGTAACTGTAACAGTAAAGTCGGGACATGAAGAGTAGTGGTTCAGGCTTTGACTTTCACCCGAAAGGTTGCTGGTTCGAGTCCCACACTTGCTTCATTTTCTGGCAATGCTTTGAAAGGCATGTAAGACAGGTGTCCTGGGCTTTCCTTGTGGAGTGTAAGAGAGGGCTTTATAGCCCTGACTCCGCTAGGTTGGCTTAGTAATAGAACAAAAAGTCAACATTTATTTATTTATAAAACGGTAGATTGACATCTCTGCTCCTGAAGTACATATTATAGTTTCGTGGATGTCGAAAATATTCCTTCTCTCTACTCAAGGGGTTATGACTTATAGTTACCGACATTTTTTAGAAGGTAATCTATTATTGAAAAAAGATCAGCAATGGAGTGTTGAAATAGGATGGGTATCAACAAGCTACAATCCATAAGCTAAATATATTTAAATTGAAATAAAATCCCAAAGTAAGCAACTTGTTACTGATTTGACAGAGTGTATAGGCCCTGCGACAACATGGCCCTAAGGAATAAGGGAACTATATCACTTAGCAACTCGAACCGTTCATGTTTACACAACAGCTTTGCTGAGGGAATTTTGGGCAACTTCGACGGGAATTTCGCTCTAGGCCGTCACTTATACACTGCAGGCTGTTATGCTGTTGCTCTCAGTTATTCTTCTAAGCAAATTTATTGACGTGAAGACCTTCTTTTTCTATGACGGTATTGAATATTATTCTACCAGCGTATTGACAAGTCTGAGGACTGGGAGAGGATCCCATTCCTTGATCACTGCCCAATTTCAGATGTTGTCAACAGCAAACAGAACCTTTTCCCCTGCGGGTGATGGTAAGGCACCCATTAGACGAGTTGGGTGGACTCAGGCCCCTTCGGAAATGTTTCTTATTGTGTCGAGTCCTGCTCAGGATCCAGTTCTATACGAGCAACTCGACTCGACGAATTTGAAGCAGCTTAGTGGTCAGCATTATAATCATTAAATTATTATTATTTAGAGAGTAGAGCTGACTGTAGGTCTTGGGACTCTTTGAACAGCATAATTATTGGGACCACACCCCAATCATTCATACTGCTGTGGCCATTGCCGATTAATCAACTGTAGTTTAATCTTGGTAGCAAATACAGTCATGTACTTCAATGGCAAGTCAATCAGATTGACCTGATCGACGTAGCATCGATAAGTACAAGAAGAGCACACTAGATTGGACATTTCCTACGACACGAGAACTTTGTAAGCTGCATCATAGAGGGAAGCATGGAAGGCGTCAACCGCCCGAGAAAAGAGTGTCTGCAGCGAGTGATGGAGGATGTAGGGGCCAATGAGCTGATGAGGGCGTGCCAGGATCGAGGGGAGTGGAGGCATCGATGCCACATATTGCTGTCAGCTGATTTTAACGCGAAGAAGAAGAGAAGATGTAGGCAGCTCCAAGACAGTCCAGCTGGCCGCACCACAGTGCTGGACAGTGGCTAGCTTCGTGTTCCGCGGTTTCCTCGGACTCATTGCTATGCCGGCAGTAGTACCTCTACTACGGCCTAGTTTGGCCATGTTAGCTCTGAACAGACAGAGCTACGGTCGTTCCTCCACTGATATTCAGTCAGCGCGACCCTCATCCTATCTTAGGGGAGATGAATAATTTCAATACACGCCATTCGTGCGTTAACCGCCATACCAGTGTACATATATAGATCTATGTAGGCTGTTGACGAGAGTTCTCTTCAAAACCAATCCCAAAGGGAGAAAGGTGCCCTGGATCCCACAGAATCATCACAGTTACGCGCCGTCCTTCTGGCTCCAGTCTAGCTCTTCTACAGTCAGAGCATACCGAATACCATTGACAAGGACAGCTAAGAGCCAGGATGGCTGCTTGACTTTACTAACTATCAGCATACTACCCCAGCAAGGTGGAGACTTGGGTTCAAATTCCATTGCTATCAATTTTTCCATGTCACTCTCTCTGACAGGACTTAGCCAGTGCTAGTGCACTGAACCGTTTGAAAATATTATTAAAGTAGAGCTTTCATAACTAATAAAGGAAAACATAGCGTGCGAGTCGCGTGAACAAAATTAATTAACTTCTAAAGTTACACAGCCCACAGCTCCCCTGTATATAGAGGCAGCTCAAGAAAATGTTCGGCAATATGTGTAAAATGTCCGTAAACACTAAACTTGCTATTTTATTTTTCGAAATGTTATTCAGACTAATATTAATAATAATAGTAATAATATAGTTTTGAAATAATAACAATAATAATGCGGACACAGTGAGATTAGGGCCTGAGGCTCTCTGTTACACCATCATTATCATCATCATCATCATCATCATCATTATCTTGGAGGCTTTATACTGAGTTAAGACATTGGCCCGGCCTGTCTATTGGCGTTGCCATGCGGCCAAAGCCAAAGAAAGAGTTTCTTATTTACATACTTTTAGTTTGCTTATTGGACTCTACGTTATGGTCATTCACAGGCTACATCTCTGCGAGTGATATAAACAGCCTCTTAAGTCTTAAGCAGTATTTAAGTGTCGATTTAGTTGCGATTTGAAAAGAAAAACTGAAAAAAAAAACGCGGTAACACATCAATGAAAAGGTTAATTTCAATCTCTTTATCAACTACAGCTGTTAAACCTGCAGGAAAAATTTGATGAGAGCATCCCGTACTTTCATGTATGTAAATAAAAATGCTTTTAGCTTTTTTTTCCCGCAATGTGGTGAAATATCAGGATTATATCTCTCGGGGCTAATCCATTTGTTCAGCGCACTCTATTAACAACAAAGTGTGCGCCTGGGATTAACAGAATAGCCTATTTGTATTTCTTTTTTTGCTTTTTTTTTAACAATTGGCTGGGGAGGATTTGGCTTTGTGCGGATGTATAGGCACTGCCCTTGTCGCGGACATTAATAATTATTGTATGCATAGTGGGGAGGGGGGGGGGGGGGCATCAACAAAGCCATCACTTCAGAGGTCCATGGAGTACCAATTATCTGGAGAAATGAGCGCCTAAATTTGAAAAATTATTCCTTAATATCTGATAATTATTATATTTTTTTTTACATAATTTGCACAAAAAAAAAAACGTTCGTGAGCTCGCGCGCGGGTATAGGCATTCGACTCAGTTGCCTCTTGGTAAATCCGCCACTGTCAATCGGCTATCCTGTGCATACTATATGCATTGTACCTATTACAATACAGGCATAGAAACAAAGTTTTGCGGTGTACATATAGATACCGGTAGTTTTACCGTGTGTATTTTGCCAACGACAACCATTTTTCTAAGCGAGATATTAATTGACTCAGTAAAAGCGACCTAAATTAATTGTCGTACAGTTGCATTCAATCCCAAAGCAAGGGATAAAACGGAAATTTTATTAATTTATTGTTGCTATTCATTCATAGAAGACCAAAATAAGTTCCTAAGTCTAAACCTCCGTCAGATTAAAGTCTGATAAACTTTCACGAGTTTCTAGAATAATTTATTGTGTAACTGTCAGGTTCCAAGTTGTTGACTGCTCCGAATCTGCCAGTTCCACCTTACCAGTCCTACGGTAAACATGAATAGGCTACTTTTTGAAAACCTATTTGAATGCAATAGTAGATTTATTTTATTTATGCCCCTTAAAATTTTTATTTTTCCGTATAAACGTTATTTAATTGGCGAAAAAAATACTCTTCCCCATGGCCGTACCCAGGGGGTGGTTCAAGGGGTCCGGACCCCCCCCCTCCCGAAATAATTTTTTTATGTAAACCTGTATTGTTTGAAGAATTTGAATAAATTTATTTGAGTTTCAACGCTATGTAGATTGGACTTTCATTAATAAATTACTTAAAAAACCTATTGCCCCCCCCCCCCCCGCGAAATCAAAACCTGGGCACGGCCTTGCTCTTCCCCATCAATATAAGTTTCAAGATTAAAAAGGGGGTCACGTGACTGCAAAATGTGACGTCATTTGTGGTGCCGGCGAATAGTCGCTAATTGGGGAACTAGCAGTTGTATTGATAGTGACGTCAAATTGACGCAATTTCAAGGTCACGCATGTGTGCTGGCGTTTCGGCTATATGTATCCACAGTTTAAAAGACCAACATTTATTTATTCATTTATTTCTTAAAATATTTACATATTTATATTTTAAGCAAAAACATATTGTATTATTATTTGTGACCTTATCTGGCATATTTTATTATTTATAGTTACAACTATCAAGTAGCCTATTGGCAAGGTAGAATGGTGACTTGTACCACAAAATTATTATTATTATTACTTTGCATTCTATTAAAGTAGCATAATAATCAATTGCAACTAGTGCTAAGGTACCCATTCCATTGACCGGCTAGGGCTATTTCCAACAACGGTGACGTGGTAGCAGACATTCAAGACTTAGGTGGCGTTTCCATCGACCTCGCATTGCAGAATTGACGGAAATGTTTATTATCCTCTATGCAATAGTTAAATTTGATCAATAATCATACAGTAAAATCACAAACAAAAAAACTAAAATTAAAAAATGGCGTAAAAAGTACAAACATTTTAATAGATTTCTATAAAAAGAAAAATTCTAATTTCCGTCAATGTCATTTGCAATCTGCAATGCGAGGTCGGTGGAGACGCTACCTAAGTCTTGAGTGTCTGCTACCACGTCACCGTTTTGGAAATAGCCCTAGCCGGTCAATGGAATGGGCGCCTTATCCTACAATCGGACCCTTATTTCTAGTTCACCCTAAAAGTGTCTGAATTTGGGGGGACAATGCGACCATTGTCGGCGTTGGCCTCTCAAAGTTGCATAATAATCAGGAAATCAAAATAGAAAAGATTGCCTGGGAACAATCCATTCCAAGCTATCTTTCACCACAGTAACTGAAATTTTTTATTGTGATATTCGTTTATTATCAGATAAGCGGAGTTATTGTATAGGATGTGAAGTGTACTTTAAGCGTGCATGGGCAGTGTATTTTGCCAGTTGCCTGTCAGCATGATGTATAGCGTGCACATTTCCCTGGTTCTATTGTGTTTTATGAACCCACTGTCCCTCGCGTTGGACAATGGGCTGGCACTCACGCCCCCCATGGGCTGGCTCACGTGGGAACGGTTCCGCTGCAACACAAACTGCGACAAATTTCCGGATGCGTGCGTCAGGTATGAAACGCAAAATTCAGTAAGCTGCTTGATGTAAACACGTTTCGAGATTTTCACTAGATTTCATCTACCCATTTGGACCATTGGCGTAAATTCCCAAAATTTCTGGGGGGGCTTTAGGACCCCAAGACTTTGATCCCCAGGAAAAAAAAATTGATGAATAGGCCCAAATTAGGGAGGTCTTACGAATAGTCTACACTGGAGAAAGGGGGGCCCGGGGGTCTCCCCTGGAGAAAAAAAATTGATGAATATGCCCAAATTAGGGATGTTTCACGTATTTTCCAAGCAGTACAGTTGAGATTTTACCGACGAATAAACCTACCACTGAAAATTTGTGAAAAAATAGGTCTGATATATTGGGGTTTTAATCGAGGGGAGTGGAGGCATCGAAGTCACATGTTGCTGCCAACCAGCCATCCGGCTGTAACTTGAAGAAGAAGAATCGTTTTGAGTAATACATATTTCTGAAAGTACTTGGTCAATATGTTGAAGTTGAAAGTAAACCCCCACTATTTCATCCCTATTTTTTTTAGACGGTGACAAATGTTCGACTTCCGGAAACTTTCTTCCTAACTATTAATTTCATGACCCCCTGAGCATAAAACTTAAAAATGTTAGATATACAGTATATCAGCAATGGCGGATCCACTAGGGGGGGGGGTCATGACCTCCCCCTAAATGAGTAAATTCATAAGATAATGAAAAGAATGGGAAAAAAATGAGTAAAACTCAACTTTTCAAATAACAAATTACCTTTTAAGGTTACATGGCTACATGTCATACAACTTGTGACCCCCCCCCCCACCTAAATTTTCCACTGGATCCGGCCCTTCTTTCTATCGATGTATGTCTAGTCGAAACTGCAATGCATAATGCGATGAATTTATTTTTAAAACGGATTATTTACAAAAAAAAAAGGAATCAAAACAAACAAAAATCAAGTAACTACTTTTACTTACCAGAATAACGTACAATTTACATACTTCCAAATAGATTATTTATCCTCAAAACTTTGCCACCCCTAAAATTTGCCACCCCAGGCGCGCACGTAGTCCGCCTATTTGGAAAGACCCTATATCACTGATTTTGCAAGCTTTTGGACGTTTAACTTATAATCATGGAGCAAATAAGTTGCATACCATAACTGACTCACAGTAAAATATATAAACTCAAAATTACGTTTTATCTGCAGTGCTCGCATTTTTAAAAAAATCACTTATAAAAAGACATTGTACTGCATTTCGTGAATGCCTTATATTTTCTTTCTAACCTTAATAAACAATCCCTTTCGGCAAGTTTACAGATGAAAGGTGGAATTATTTTATATTTTTTTGCTTTTGATCACATCTTGGGATTTGCTTCGGGTAATGCCCAAAGGTAATTAACATTTTCATTCCTTTGTAAAAGGGAAATTGTAGTTGCCTTTATTTCAGCAAAATGAGTTATACCTACTTTTAGGCCAAGACCTAATCTTTCTTTGAATATATATATCTTTCTTGAAATTTGTGGAGAAATTATTGTAATGCGTATAATTGCATTTATTATTCACAAGTCTGTTTGCCAAATTTTCCCGCACTTCCTTTAGGAGGCATTCATTTACGGTGAAACAACTTCCTGTGCACATATTTGCGGGGTTCCTCTTCTGGAGTTGTTATGTGCCAACTTATACGTCATTATTCATTACGAAATTTTTCTCTCTGAATTATTACGAAGTTATTTTCTGCGGTGTTGATCATATTGATTTAGGAGTTGTTTTTCGGTCTGGTTTTTCTTGAATATGTTACTTTCAGCGAGCGTCTTATGAGAGAGATGGCAGAAGCGATGGTTTCAGAGGGGTACGCAAACGTCGGCTACCAGTATATAATAATAGATGACTGTTGGATGACGTCAGAACGAGCCGCTGACGGCAACCTGGTTGCCGACCCTGTCCGCTTCCCCAGCGGAATCAAGAATTTAACAGCTTATGTAAGTACCGTCCTGATTATCATTAAATATTATTTTGCATTATCATTATCAACACAAAAAACACAAAATTCACGTGGCGGAGATGAGAATGCTACGAAGAGCGTGTGGACTGACCCTGCAAGACCGGCGCCGAAATGAGGACATGAGGTTGGAGATGAAAACTGGTGATGTCGCACTGAAGCTAAGGGAAAGAAGACTCAGCTGGTGGGGCCACGTACAGAAGAGGGAGGAAACATCCCTCCTAAAGCGTACACAGAATATGACACTCCCTGGACCCCGCCCCCGGGGAAGACCAAAATTGACACTCTCCAGAAAAATCGAAGAAGACGTAAGGACTCTCGCCCTAAACAAAGAAGACGCTCTAAACAGAGTTGTTTGGAAACGCCGCTGCCGTGCCGCCGACCCTCCCGGAGGACAAAGGCGATGTAAAAGTAAAAGTAAGTATTCGATGACACTATAGCATCGTAGAGAACTGGATTATGAGGCGGGAGGTCAAATTTGTAGAATCACCCAAAAAATGAAATATTTCTGGAACAACCTAATCCTAATATTACCATCACAGCGTCTAGATAAAAACGTGGTTGAGCTAAGGTGGGTGTTCCACATACGTACATCGTCAATGAAAATTATGAAATTGAAGGACATTTCAATTTTACTCTATGCCATTGTTAAAATTGATCAATGATCAATTGATCATAGAGTAAAATCACAAACAAACAAACTAAAATTAAAAAATGGCGTCATGGGATATGTCAATCGTGTCAAGTACAATTATTTTTATTGATTTTTTTTTAAAACAGTTTTCATCCATTAAACAGATCGGTGAAGGTCGATCTTACTTCGGATCTCCTACTATTATTAGGTTTTATTAAAAATAATAAGTGTGCGAAGAAAACAAATAACTTACAAACAAAATTTCAAAAAACAAATGCAAACAAATTTCAAAAATTAGGCGCATACGTTTCAATAGAAAATTGTCAATTTTTAAAAAAACATGTGGAATGGCCGCCATCAATGAAAAATTGAAATGTCCTTCAATTTCATAATTTTCATTGACGAATGGAATGGAATATCCGCCTTAAGTGATCATGGAAGAGGTTGAATGAATGAATGTGTATTAAATATACAACAATTTAAACACAATAATTTTAAATCCCCACAAGAAGACCCATAACAATTTACCCTACTCTGAAACTAAATAAAAAAGAACAAAATTAATTAGAAATACTTAATTTAACTTATTAAACTACACTTACATATTAATAACAGATCTCTCGTAAACACATAACAGTCTAGTCCACTATTTCAAATACGGATTCCACCTCTTCCCGTCTCATCAGCCATTCCCGGACGAATTTGGAAAATTTATTTATTATAAAATTTAAATTAAACTTAAAATTATTTAAATTAAATAAACAAATTCAAAAAATTGAAATGTTAATAATATTAAATAGAAATGAATGTATAATAGCAGCTAGTTCCTCTAACAGTTCTCCGGCCTATTTCAGCCGAAAATGTTAGTTACTGAAAATGCAACCTTATTCAACAATACTTTTCAGACGAAAGAATACAATAGAGGGAACAAACGTACAGTATCACCTCATGGGTACCTACGTTCCTCTCATCGGTAAGGGAAGAACAGCCAACGACCATAAAAGGTTGAATCAACGTGAGCAGACTAAGGCAAACTTGGTAGTGTGCACAGCGTTGGCATAGGAACATGGTGGGACATGACAACGCACTGAGACTACCACTCAGTCTAAGAGCTAGTCGAGTCTTGGTCAATTCCGAATTAATTGTGTGAGATTACTATGTACCTCAAGTAGTTGGGAATCCACTATAATTAGGAGGTCCGCCCTGTCAGTCCAATTCCCATCTCCCTTAGGGTCCCTTAAGTTGATAAACTGACTCACTCCCCCTGCCAGGCCGACGGGGTTGCTTAATGCAGAAATGCCGAAAGCAGCAGGCGCAAGATAAGGGGGAAAACGCGGCTGCCGGGCATTTTGCTGGCCACAGTCTCCCAATTAAGTGTAGAGCGGTGGTTAAAAGAGATGATATTCCTCAGACCTAGATCCTCAATGTGTTGCCATACCACGGCGTTTCTTTTTTATCCCCAATGTTTGGTCAACAGATACACAGTCTCGGACTAAAATTCGGCCTGTACCAAGATGTGGGTGCCAAAACCTGTGCTGGCCGGCCGGGCAGTCAGGATCACTACGAGATCGATGCCAACTTATTTGCTTCGTGGGAGGTGGACTATGTCAAAATTGACGGGTGCAATATCGATCCAAACGATTTTGATACCCATTACCCCGAATACGGCCGTTACCTTAATCTTACGGGAAGACCTATCGTATATTCCTGCGAATGGCCATTGTACCAGTGGGGCAACAAGGAGGTAAGCACTATGTAAATTATATGATCACAGGTTCTTCTTCTTTTAATGCCTTTTCTATCGAACATTGGCGATCGCCATGGATATTTCGACCTTGGAGAATGCTGATCTGACAAGGGAAGTTGCCTCTTCTGTCAGAAGCTCTCTGACCTTCTCTCTTCTCTTGGATTATTACGTCATGCACAAGGTGATACTTTTCTTTCCCCATCACATGACTGAAGGCTGTTAGTTTTCGTTAAACAGTCAGCAGCAACTCGGCCTCTGTATCCATTCACCTCAGAACCGCAACATTAAGGACACGATCCTTCCAGGATATGCGCAACATTCGTCTGTATACCAAAATTTCAAATACACTGATTCTGTTCTCCATTGCTTGTTGCAAATACCATCCCTCCATTACATATAGAATAGCCGGCCGCCATACCAAGTTGAATCCAGTGGACCAGAGCAGGTTCAAAGCTGCAGATAACTTGTGCACAGTGCCGGTAGGGAAACATGGTAAGACTTGTCCTGGCCACCTCCGAACTAATCGCGTGACTTGACTGTGTTTCCCAAGTGGTTCGGAATCCACTATCATCAGGAGGTCCACTGTCCTATGGGCTGGCATAGGACAGTCAAGTCGGAGTCGCTCTATGGGCCCAAATATGAGGCCTAAGTCGTTATTAACCCGACGAACACTACTACATATAGAATGATCACTGGTAATACAGCAATAGACGGGACAGAACCTTCAGCAACATCAAAGACGGCATTGCTAGTGTTGAACATAACAGTGGTGATGAGGTGAGGAACGAAAAGTATCGCCTTCTGCAAGTAATAATCCAAGGAAAGATAGAAGGACAGAGGGCTCCCGGCAGAATAGGAACGTCCTGGCTGAAAACGCCGAGGCAGTGGTTAGGGAAGAGCACGACTTCCCTTTTCAAAGCAGCAGTCTCGAAGGTACAAATTGCCACGATGATTGCAATACGTACCATAATTAAGAAAAATCAGTAATTATTAATGAAATTTTAAGTTCAGTAAAGTTTGGTAGGTACACATAGGAAATTAATAAGGTTCTTTATAATATTCTCTTATAGGTAGACGTGAGATACCTCGTATAAAAGTAAGATATCACAGGAGTTGTAGAACAAAAAGGAAATCAAGTTTGACAAATGGCGGGGATTTTCTTCGCATCTGTCTATAAATCTTCCATTTTTATATGTCTTGTGCTCCTCGTTTGTTTTAAGATCAGCGTTGCCTCATGGCTAGACATTATATCAGTGCTAGAAGATCAATGAGCCTTTTACACTTGCTGGTTGTCAAACTCAATCCTATCGAATAAGTTATTAGGCTTCATGCGCCGTAAATGAATTGATCGTAACCAAAGATATTAAATAGAATATATGGCGCCTAACCATAAACTAAATACGGTAAGTAACTAAGGGAGTTTGACATCCATCAAATGCAATTAAAGGGCTGATTGATCTTCTAGCACTGATAATATAATAGCCTATCAGTTATATAGCCTATAAGTTATATAGCCATGAGGCAAGGCTGATCTTATAAATTTTAAAATTTTGCGGTGTTTTATTTTCAAAAAAATAAAAATAAAAAAAACGGCTAATAAATTATTTCTCCAACGATTTCTTTTAAATTCACACACGGTATATTGTAGTTATTATTAATGTTAATGAAACTCGGTGGGTTGCTTACCCCTTGGTCGTTTGCTTCTGGGGGTAAAAACATAATAATGACTCAGTTTTCATTAAAAATGACTTGGTTTCGTGCAAAAAATTATTGTTTGAAGAAATTATGGAAAATTCACTCTCCAATACGTTGCGTACTCTGCCATTACTAGACTATGTTATAATGTATTGGTTAGCCTGTTCTAGAATAAGCATTCAGTGCTTTGGGATAGGAGACATTGATGGCCGTAGCCAGAGGGGAGTCCAGGGGGTTCGGATTATGGATTTATTAATAATTTACTATGAAATTACACACATTATCCACCTACTAATTGATAAATAGGAAAGTATCTTCGAGTAAACTCGGACCTGTTCTTTACAGTTGTTATGGTTGTAATACGTTGTGTCACATATCATTGGGCACTACAATAGTTGTACATTGTTAAAAAATAACTGGTAGACACCTATAGAATGTATTGGATGCAGGATTGAGTATGTTATTGCAATAATTTTTTTATGATTTTTTTTATGGAGGTAAGCAGATACTTGTAGTGTAGTTAATTGAATGATGTGTTGCCAACGAAACCATCGCTTTTCGGGCATTATTAGTGTTGTTTCCGAATGAATTTCCAGCTTTTGGCAATCTGGTTCACTCTTCAATGTTCACCCAGACCGCCCACAAGTGCCAATGCTGCGCAAACTGGGACATGTGGCGCCAGCTTGACTTAACCAAGTATATTGTACTGCATCTCACGACTGATGGATATTACGGCTAATAATTATTGTTAGCTACTCAACCATTAGGGTGGAGCCGCGGTCGAGTGTTTGGAGACCTTGCATTTTAATCGGGAGTACGGTAGTTTGAATCCTAAAAGCAATCGGGTCTCTCAATAATTCAGAGAGGGATACAAGAACAATGAGTCAATCGTCAGGAAACCATCTTCCTTCTCAGGACATACCCTGATGATGGCAGTAGCACCCACTTCCGAAACGTCACCCCCTTCCCCTGATAATGGGTTCCGCTCTAATTGTTCGATGACTGTGTGACCCCATCTTCTTATGCTGGTTATTATCACAACATGCAGGCAATGAAGTCCAATTAACTCTTTGTTAAAATGTAACTCCGACCGTGAAAATATTTATAGTAAAACTACGAGTAAGTTAGTTGGATAGATATTTTTAGTCTCTGACGCTTTGAATTATATTTCTCTGCTATAATCAATTCACGAATATATTCAATAGATGACATAATTTCTTTTAGCCAGACTATGAGGCCATAGCTAAGACATGCAACATGTGGAGAAATTACTACGACATCGATGATGACTACCGAAGTGTTACTAATATTATCAATTGGCACGGAGATAATCAAGACAAATTCGTTTCTGTTGCTGGTCCAGGTGCTTGGAATGATCCTGACATGGTGAGAATCTCAATTTTGAAGTAAAAATGGCGGGGATTCCACCGACCGGCTAGGGCTATTTACAAAAACGGTGACGTGGTAGCAGACATTCAAGACTTAGGCGGGGTTTCCACCGACCTCGCATTGCAGACTGCAAATCACATTAACGGAAATGTTTGTTTTACTCTATGCCACAGTTAAAATTGATCAATGATCATACAGTAAAATCACAAACAAACAAACTAAAATTAAAAAATGGCGTCATGGGATATGTTAAGTAAAAGCATTTTAATAGATTTCTATAAAAAGAAAAATTCTAATTTCCGTCAATGTCCTTTGCATTCTCTGCAATGCGAGGTCGGTGGTGGAAACCCCGCCTAAGTCTTGAATGCCTTCTACCACGTCACCGTTTTTGTATTTAGCCCTAGCCAGTCGGTGGAATCGGCGCCTAAGGGTGGGATAGTGAAGCCGTTAAATTTCGGTCACTAAAGAGCGACAAGAATTATATCGTCAACAATCATTCCCGTCGTTCTTTGGCATTTTATCAATATGATATTACACCACGCCCTAAGAATCACATTCTGGATGGGTTGACTTTCTTCTATACAGCAGGAATAGCGAAATTCAACACTTGGAGCACTTTCACAGACAACACAGACTCACGCACACACCCCATTGGAAACAGGACAAGGCAAACTGTTTTAGGCGGTCCCTGGGCAGTGCGCTCCTATATGATAGCAGTTTGTCACTACACGCTAACTCTCACAACCCACAATATATCAACGCATCAACAACTCGTTGGGCGAATTTATAAGCAGGCCCAATTTTGTAGGCGCCCTTAAAATAAAATAAAAACACAATAAAATAAAATAAATCCCCAGATGCCTAGAAAATGAGAGATGTACTAAAGAAGTTTCTACCTCACATTAGTAGTTAATGAAGCAACCAAGTCTGTTTATTTATTTAGCATTCCTATTAATTTTCTGTTAGGTATCGCAAACCAAAAACTTAAGAAAGCTACCCTTGTGTACAAACCAACGATATGACTGTTAACCTTATTATTTTGAGATCACAATCTCAAAGATTGGTTGGCAGCAACTCCCTGCGTATAATCTTCCAGCTCTCTTGGTCCTGCATCTTCTTTATCAGCTCTTGGCACGTTCTATTCCATGCGTCCTCCTTTATAGTTGATCCATGAATTCCTTCTTCGGCCTTCTTCTTCTAGTGGCTCCTTCCACTGTGCTGTACCCTCAATGATGGTGCGCATCAGATTTACGTGTCTTAATAAATGTCGTACCCATTTCACTTTTCTATTTTGTTAATGAGGTAGCAGCTGCCTCTATTGTTCAATAAAACCTCTAATTCAGTTAGCCTACCGAGCACATTATAGCATGAATTTGTACACACCCTAAAAATGACATAGAACTTGAGTAATTTCCTCTTCAGCACTATCAGTCGCCATTATGCGCTTCCATATTCACCACGAGGAGGTAGGGAGATTAGGAATTTTGGCGTCTTCGCCCCTGAGACCATAAGGAATTACTTGTCAGGTTATGTAACATAGAATAGTGGTACAGACTCCGGCTTTCACCCAAAAGGTTGTTGGTTTGAGTCCCATATACTTGTTACATTTTCCGGCTATGCTTCGAGGGCGTGTATAGCAGCCGGTCCCAGGCCTTCCCAATTGCGGTTTTAGCGGAGACGGTTTTATAGCTCTACCTTCGCTAGGTTGGCTTTGAAATAGAAAAAAAGTCAATATTTATTTATTTATTTTAAAACTTTAAATTATAGTAAAAGAATTTTTCTTCCCAACACAGCCCTTTGTAATAGAATAGCATCAGTAAATGGCGGGAGAATATTGAGCAATTAAATCCTAACGAGGCTCGCCTTACTTAATACCGGAAATTAAATTTGTTCACCGACGGCCCAAATCGCATTAACCGGAAATTTGTGTTTATAGGTCGTTGTCGGAAACTTCGCCCTAAGTTTCGAGCAATCGAAGGCGCAGATGGCCATTCGGGCGATAATGGCTTCTCCATTGATTATGTCGAATGACCTGAGGAATATGGACCCCCAGATGAAGGCCATTCTCCAGAATATTGATGTCATTAATGTGAACCAAGACCGGCTGGCCATTCAAGGAAGAAGAATTTATAATGTAAGTAGCCTTCTAAGGGAAATGGAAGCGTCTCAAGTTCCCTGCAGACATAGCACCAAGAGAGAGAGAGAATAACACACCCGGAGAATTATTTGTACCATTTAAATACGGTATTAAAATTAACCCGCTCCAAATCTGACAACATTAAACAATTTAGTTGTGTTGGGTGCTGTAGAGCATTTAAAAAAAAATGCCCCTATAGGTGCAACTAGGTATAGTCCACGCAAAATGAGAGAAGTATGGACATGGAATGTTTCGATCCTGTGCAACACTGTAAAAATATTATTTGGACAATTTTTGTTATGCTTTGCATCAAATGCAACAAGGTAACACAAAATGGTGCAAAGAATATATTTACTGTGTTGCACAGGATCAAAACATTCCATGTCCATACTTTTCTCATTTTGCGTGGACTATAACTACCGCCTGAAATTGGCATGTTCTTGTATTGTACTTGTCAAACGAAGAATTACAAACTCATTTTACTAAAGAGTTTGTTCGAATTTATGAATTTAAGTGTAAAGTTATATTTTTTTTAACATTTAAAAAAGGGATGCATTGAGTCAAAACAACAATAACGTACATAATTATGTTCTTCAATGGAAAGTCAATCAGATCGACCTGGTTGACAACATTCCAACCGCGCCCGTCAAAGGAATAATGGCACGGTAACACCGCCTCTATTGTATACATACTATAACATACAGTGCATGGCACTGAGGGTAGGTACAGCAGTCAATTAAATTAGTGGATGAACAGTTGGCTGTAACCTAATGCAGTAAATTAATTGGCGCTCTTTGGAAAATTGAAATATGTAGTTTAAAACAACAGCAAGAGAGGTTCTCGAAAGAGAAAATTTCCTGGAAACGAAGTAAATTAGGGGGGAGAGAGCGCCTGTATTCTATATATGAAGCTTTAAACGCAAACCCATGGACAGCAGCCCCGGGGGCATTATCTGCTTTTCTGCCTACTGTTTTAAAATAATTCTGCTGGTTTGTCGGTAGCTGCACAATTGTATATATAAAATCTACCGTTTTAACGGTCCAGTTTTCGAACAAAATTTAATAGGCTAAAGTTAAACTATTTTGTAAGAGACCCTAAATGCATTCCTTAGCAAATACCGTAGCATACAATAAGTTATATGAGATGTCTATTTTCAAACGGTCTCCGTTTGACCTTACTTTTCAGGTGAGCTGGAAAACCAATTCTCTCTCAATTCCTTATCCCCCTTAACTCGCAATTAGTATGTGGAAGCCATGTTTGTTATTGTTGGCACGTGATCACAATGACGGGCGCTGATTGGCTGAGGTGGAACTAGCACGTTTGATCTAAGGAAAGGATGGAGATAGATTTTCGTAAAAATCAGTCTAACTTTAGGGAGGCATTTAACTCGGGAGAATTTTTTTTTGGCGCCAGAGTGTTATCCTAGGCCTATCGATAAAAAAAAGAATCCAATCCAATCAAAAACTCATGTTCGAAAATTCGAAATAAATGGAGATAGCGACTTCTGCGGCAAGGCGTGCTTGTACTTGTGCAAGTCTCAATCCACCTTGTGGTCGGAGCCGTGTCGTAACTCGACACTTAAATAAAGGTTAATCCCATACAAACAATTTTAATGAATGTATCCGATTGACCTCTTCAGTCGCCTCAATGAGTAAATTAATACTTGTGCTGAGTTACGACACGTCTCCGATCGGATGGCGCGCTGAGACTCGCACAAGCACAATGAGTGTGTGAATGAGTGTTATCATTTTTTGTGTATTTGCAACTATTTTGGTATTTACAGCTCTGTAACAATAATTAACTAGCCCTCTAGTTGAGTGTAAGAAAGGGTCCGAAGGCCCTAACTCCGCTAGTGGAGCCTAGTGCAATAAAGAAACAATTATTATTATTATTATTATTATAAGCACGCTATCACCTTGCCATCGAAGCCGATATACCTATTATATTATATTATATTGAAGAGGTTAATTGGATACATTTATTAAATTATTTGTACGCGATTTAACATTTTTTTTCTAAAAGAAAAAAAAGAAATAGAATAGACCCATTTGAAAATAGGCAACTCATATCTGAAGGGCCAGAAGAAATTAAGTTTATAATTAACATTATGAATAGCCTTCCTGTATTAAATTGCAAAATCGGTTAAGTCAAATAACCATAGCAATGACTGAAGTCATCTTATCAAGAGAAAGGCTATCAACTTATACATAATAAGACTTATCAACAGACAGGGATGAAACACAGTCGAATTTGTCATTATTAAACGTGTTTTCAGAACGATGGAATTCAAATTTGGACTCGACCCGTGGAGCCAGTTGTGGGCAACTCGACATCGCTTGCGGTGGCAGTGCTGAGTACCCGGACCGACGGTGCCCCGTACAACCTGATTACAAATGTAGGGGAGCTGGGGGTGCAGGGGGACGACCGATACATTGTCTCGGAGCTGTTTGGCGCGCTGACGAGCTTTGAGTTGACTCCTGATGATGATTTGGATGTCCTCGTTAATCCAACTGGTATGTTCAAAGGACCGACGTAACAGTTAATCACATCTAATGACATAATCCAATAACAATAACATATCTTAGCATTGCCACCGTCTGCTACAGCAGCACATTCACTATCTGGCAATGAATCTTAGAAATGCACCTTCATCCAACTACCGCATCTAAAGGAGTAACTTTGCCCTTAAAAGCAAATCGAACACCTCCACTATCCGCTTTTTGTACCAAAGCGTGGAATATCGATCTTCTTCTGCTTTAAATTCCTCTTCTATCGAAGATTGACGTTTGTTATGGCAATTTGGACCTTGGACTCCAAGGCTTGGAGGCTGAACTACTGAAATGGGAAGTCGTGCTCTTGCCAAGACACTGCCTCAGTCCTTCTATCTTCCCTTGGACGATTAAATGCAGAAGACGATAGGCTACATTTTATTTGTAAAGGTGTAAAAATATTTAGCAGAGGGTTAGTTGGAATTACATTGCCTGTTTTAATAGTCATTAGAGTCATAGGCCTCATGGTCATCAAACAATTAGGGCGGAGCCCATTGTCAGGCGAAGGGAGCGACGTTTTTAGTTACGGTTTCTTAGCAGTCAGCAGAAATTTGGGGTTTTTATCCACTCGCCTCAGAACTTCAGAACATCAAACAGCCAAAAAGTAGAGAAATACCCGTTTGACTCAGGTTTTGGAAGGCGTACAAAAATGGACGGTCACGTTAGGTTCACGCTTTCAAAAACTGTGGCCACACAGTGTCACTACCGGCTGCATACGATGTATTGGTAATTTGGTAAAGGTACTAGGCCTATCTTATTTATGGCTCAATGATCCATAATTCATGAGAAATTTGACTTTGAACCAAAAACATACATTGCTGGGGTGTCCTAATAGCCTCGTGTTATAGTATATTCGATCTCAATTTTAATTGACTTTTGACTGCAGTCCTTAATTTATGTCGTTCTTTCAGGTGTGCTGCTCTTGAAGTTTCAGCCCAAAGAAAATATTACTGTCGTGGGAAACTTTGCGTAATCTCATAAATAACTGTATTCTTATTGGGTGCGTAACTAACACATTACAGTTTACACAGTAATTAAGATTTTTAAAAGGAGAATTCACTAAATTCACTTGATCTGATCAAATGGTGTAAATTAGACAACTAATTTGGGGAATTAAGTTCCAAGTTAATAATTGTCAGTTTTATAAGCATTTTATTAAAAAAAAATCTGTAATATTCATACCTGGAGCTTTTCGTATTCTCTATACCTATTTTCTCAGTTGATTTTTTAGATTCATTCCACTTAGGACAGTGAAAAGCATTGAAAATTTGCTCAACAGAGCTTCAAAGATATTTTCAATTATAAACAGAACGAAAGAAAATATAAAAATTTAAATTTTAGGACCTGTACGGTAAATTACATACATAGGCTTTCACAGCAGGAGTCAGATGATGGAACAATATAATCCGGGCTGATGGGCTGTAGCTGATATAAAAGCGTGCTTCCGAATGTTTCGCCAACAGTCATCTTCAGTGGCACTCCTTAGATTTCAAATATTGTATCTTTGAAGCTCAGTAGCTTCTGATACAATCTTCCAAGTCTACATATTACTAATGAATATGTTAACTACTGCTGTTGATGAAACGTTTGAAAGTGCACGCCCCAGGTCGACCATTAACCCGGATTCTCCCAGGGCATTTTAAAAGGACGATCTCTCTCCTTCTAAGATAGTTTAGCGTAAGATAATAGTAATCCGCTCTTGATAGCGGTAATTACGTATTAACTGATAATCACTTCGTAATCCGATTGTCTGTACAAACACATGCATAGAGTATGTATATTGTACACATCATATTGCCTGCTGTCGGTGTGCTTACAAAGATGAAGACTCGCAGTGCTGTATACCGTAATGACTTGAGTGTAAGACCGTGTCTGCCGGAGTATAAAGGTGATACAATGGGGTGGGAAAACTACCCCCCTGCCTCACCCCCCCCCCCCCGTCCCTAACACCTTAGAACCCCCTTCTGATGGGGTGCGGGCGGGGTTGGGGGTTGACTCCTGTAGCCTGCTTCTTGCCCTTCCAGCTGCAAGTGACGCACAGCCCACTTATTAAATTAAATTTCGAGCCTAATTACTTTATCTTCATAGCTACCTTCGTTATGGATCTTACTAATATTTAATGTTATATTAATAAGTAAAATTAACGCAGTCTATAATATTATTCAAGTATCTCAGTCAATGTAATGTAAAATAATTTTTAGTTGTACGGGAAATAAGCGAAAATAAGCGACGTCGGTGGCAAAGTGGTAGCGTGCTTGTACTTGTGCGAGACTTTATATGCCACATATAGGTAGTATATGACACAAGACACAAGTGCTGTGAGTTTCTGCGATAACTCAGTAAAATAAAATAAGTACCTAACTCACAACAGGGGCGTATCCTAATAAGCTAATAACTAAGAACTCCAAATTACGCTCCTGAAGGTTTAGGTACCTATGAAAAGAGTGGACTGTATAAAATAATATGATTTGGTAAGAATAAGGAATAAGAGAATAAGCCTACCGTACTCTGCTTACTCGGTGAAGGTGTAGTACAGTAGGTAGACCTATTATAATATGTAATGTATAGTGTGGTGCTGTAAGGTGTCTGGGTGAATGTGTTTTAAGTGAATAGGCTACGCTACTTATCTACTGCTGGAGTCCGTGGTTTGCAAAGTATCCGCAGGAATCACAGCAGGGGCGAGCACTATAAACACTATATAATATAAAATAACACGAATGACACTACAACCACAACTAAGAAAATTAATATAATTAACAATAGGTAAATAATTAAAACCTATCGGAGCCGTTGCAATATTAAGACTAACTGTAAAATGCGGGGATGAGCACTTGAGTACCTAGCCGATTTAGGGTAAGGTACCTGCGACAACAACCCGCAACTATACTTAGCTTGTGCAATGCGAGGCATTCACGGACAAGGTTACTTAGTGAAGCGATTGAAGAGGCTAATCGGATACATTCATTAAATTGTTTGCATGCGATTAATCTTTCTTAAAAAAACAAAAAAACAAAATAGAGAACAGAAATAAATATCTGGCAATAATACAAAATTTGCATATGAATAAGCTTTTAAGTGGGCTCTTTTGGGGTTAAAAGTTTTTATTTACTGCCCAACTTATATTGTTTTAAATCACTGTCTCGTTAGTCTTTATTACATAAGGGGCAATCCAAGAATATGAAAGCTAAAGTAATTGCAACTACTTGTATTGATAATTTAGGCTAACTGCCATTATAGCAGTACAATGGAATAAATAATAAACAATAATTAATTGAAATTTGGAAATGGACCCTGCGTTAATTAAACTCATTGAGCTACGAAGAGTTTTTCAGCGGGTGGCGAAACGCCTTCGGGGTGAGCCGTTGCGCTGTGGTCCCCAAAGATCCAGGGTATTTTCAAAAAATGAAAAAAATTAGTTAGTTTACCATATAACTTATTTTTCAACTTGTAGGAAGAAGACGATTTATTTTATGGTGATGTAAAAGGACAATATACAGGTATATGGTTTTTATTGTTGTTTAAAAAACAATATAATGAGCATACCACTTTACATTTTTCAAAGTTTTCCGTACAGGGCAGTTGTCGCTCTCACTTCATTACATTAAAAATTATGCAGCCCCAAATCGTATAAAAAATCTTATTAAAAAATTAAATCTTATTAAATCTTATTAAAAATATAGATGCATTTTACATATTTTAAAGCCTGAGATGTGGGGGAAATTTAAACAAAATGGGGACACCCACTCCTACAACACGACGCAAAGGGGAGACCTTGTAAGGCCAGCACTACGCACAGCCAAGTGTGTGCGACTGGATCTTATACCTAGGTATACTAAAAGGTTTCGCCAACCTTAGAAAACTCCTGATTGAACTGAGAGCGGCGGGAAATGTTGCAAACTTCCCTAAATTGCTTAGAGACCATCTCTTATTAGAGAAAGCTGTCTACACTGTCACTGAGGCACTAGCATCACAATGACAGAACTACTTGATTTTGACAATATTTTGACGATTTTACTTTATACTTTCTTGATTACTTCATTGCATAATTTAACAGAAATAGGCTACTATAAATATTTATTTATTTATTTAAGACAATTCATACATTCTAACTTCCCGGCTCCTTTATGACATTTTAATAGAAAAATCTTTTTATATTGAAATAAATGAACTACTTAAAATTATGAAAACATTCAATTTTTCCGTTGTCTCGGGGTAAGAATTAAGAAACATTCCAAACAAGGTAAATGATGTTAAAAAGTAATACAGACTTTTAATGTAAGTGCCCGGTGCTGAGAAATTTGCGCAAATTCCATTGACCTCGTATTGCACAATGCATATGACATTGACGTGGTAGCAGACATCATTAATAAGTCTTTAATGTCTGCTACCAGGTCAACGTCATGTGCATTCTGCAATACGAGGTCAATGGAATATGCGCCTTAGTTACGTCACAGACGTATACAAATAAAATATGAGAGTAATACAATATTTCCATAGATCAATAATTCCAATCGGAAATGGGGCCGTAAAAGCCATGATATGTGGGATATCCCGGAATGCACGTTGTGAGTTTCATATTGCGAATTGCATGCTGTGGCCTAGATACTGGAGGGCTTGAGACTTCATTTACCTCGATTGCTTTATAACGTCGTTTGAGTAAACCCATATCCTGCTGTCCTAATTTTAACTGACGGCTCTTCGCCTATATTAGAATTAAATACAGTCCTGCAGTTAAGATTAAAACATTATATTGGAATATCGAGTTTAGAGCATTATTACTTTCCAATTTATACGTAATATCAGGAAAGCTTTGTGATGGTCGAAATTTTCGATTCCGAGATTTCAACGGATTTACACGTTTTGAGGCCGCAGGAACCGAAAAAAGTGTTTTTTACGAAATGTCTGTCTGTCTGTCGCTCTGTCACTCTGTCTCTCTGTCGCTCTGTCTGTCTGTTCATCGATTTCCGGACAAACTACTCGGTGGATTTCAATTAAATTAGGCATGTATATTTATAAAAATCATACCTCGGGGCCATCTTTTTCATTTTGGGCTAACTCAATTTGGGAGGGTTTTATTCTCAAAAAATTCCAAAAAACGCCTAAAAAAAATATTTCTCAACAACGGCTCCAACGATATCCTTTAAATTCACATACAGTATATTGTTGTCGTTATTAACGTTGATAATATGCGGGGGGTCGCTTGCTCCTTGATAGTTTGCTTCTGGGGGTAAAAAAATAAAAATAACTCCATTTTCATGAAAAATGATTAAAAAATAATTTTTCTGCGAAACCTTTCTATCGATGATTTGTAACTTCAGGCTTGTTTTAGGTGTTAAATTGTGTAACGAAACCGGGCAGTTTGCTTTCCCAAAAAACTGTTTAGTTTTGTGCAAAAATTTTTTTTTTGAAAAAATGAAAGCAAATTCACGCTGTAATGCATTGCGTGCCCTGCCATTATTGCTGTGTGGTAATGTGTTGGTCTGTCCTATCTAGAATTAACGTCACCTCCAGTGACGTCAGGGGGGTGACCCCCCCCCCCTGTGGTATCCGAAATTTAACCATTGGAAAATTATTTACCATTAATCATTTTCTCTCCCTACTAATTGATAAATTGGAAAGCATGTTCGAGTAAACTCGGACCGGTTCATATATTTTAGAATTATATATGGTATATAATATTGACATTAACATTATTGGTCCCTTGTCCAATGACCTCATGGATTTCAGACATTTGTATTGTTTCCGTATGGATTTTTGGCCATTGGCAAACATGTACATACGTCCTCGATGTCAACCTATACCGGCAATAATGGACTTGCAGAAAAAAACCTTACCATTGACCCAATGAAACAGGTGAAAGCATGACTTAACCAAGTACAAATGTGAGTCATAACAGACGTATGGTACTACTGTAGCCCAATTCACGAAATACGACCTGTGGGAGACCAACAGTGCTATCCACAACGTTACCCGATTCAGCGACGTTCGCTTGGACACGAAGAAGTAAAGTAAAGTAAGTGTAGCGAATACCAATGACCTGTGAAGTGTCTATGGTTTGCGGATGTCCGCTTGTTCCATGCAATGTAGAGTGCTCAATGAAAGGTTTCCACCCTTATGTAGAGGTGAAATAAGGGTAACATATTGTTGGAAAATTGAGGTCCTGCTACTCGGTAGCCAGTTGTTAAGGGGAGTGACGCGCTCACCCAGCTCCGGATTTTTAGGATTTTTCTCACCCTTCAACAGCTTTAACGCTTTTTCATCACATAATACTCGGATAAATGTCACTCTCGCTCCGAGCTTTTTTTCGCGGTTTTCATTGGACGTGTTATTAAAATATCATGAAACCTTTCGGATGACAGTGAAAAAGTGTACCGTATATCTGCTTTTCAATCGACATTCTTGTTTGGTAATTTGTGCTCGTCATGTCAAATCAGTTGAACATGACTGATTATTCTCTATCCATGTTATATACGAGTAAACATGGGCAATACAATGCTTACAAGTACAATATTGTTCATAAAAATGTCATCTTTTTTTATTGCACAAAGCACCATAGTTGGATTTCATGTAAAATGTATAAGCTGTGCTGAAACCCATAATGTTTAGATACCGCACTTCGTACATAGTTGGATTTATACTTTCCAGATGATCTTGTGGTTTTGATTGGTTAAAACGAAAATAATAATAATTTGCGTTGTCATATAATATATACTCGTATAAACTGCCCGACCACGGTAGGATGACGGTTGAAAAACTTTTTAAACACACATTTATTTTTATTTTGGAACACACATTTATATCGAATAAACTCGGTGTTTCGCTTATGCAACTTTTCGAATAAACTAAGTGTTCCAAAATAATGTTGTCATACCGTGGCCATATATTACAGTGAATACTTCAATGGATCAAAGTCAAAAAAAAGCCTCGACATTGACATCAGTTCAGACTTTGAGGTGGATTAAAGTTTGTTGCAATCGAAGAATTAATTATTTCTGTAGATTGGTTACTTCCGGACCAGCAAAACTAAAGAACAAAAGAAGGGTAACTTACGTGGGTGTTTATTGATAAGTTATCACTAATTAAGATTAATTTGCTTATAATTTATGGGTTAGTAGTAAGAGTGAGCCGAAAGGCCCAAAATTCGCCTATATGGGAAATAAAGACAATTTTCTTTCTTCTTTTCTTATAATACTATGCCTACTATAATCTTAAACCAAGGCAAGGCAAGCAAGGCCTGCTGCTGTTTTGAGAGCTTTCATTCGCGTTTTAAATAAAAACAGATGTTAGTAAGGAATAAAAGTCATTAATTATTGTGTGGCCAGAGTGTCTTGTAGTATCGGCCGCACGCAACCACAGTGCCACCCCTTCCCATTTTCTTTTCTCATTCAGCACTAAAAACCACTGGCTCTGGCTGAAAAGCAAAATTCCCTGAACTGAACACGCATTATCAATTGATGGCCATTAGTGGGTTTCTGAACCCCTGTAGACTTTTTTTGTGTTTATTGAAAAAGGGCTGAAAAATTGTGTATTGAAGATTAATGACTCGTGAACTGGTAATTGGGGCATCAGTATGAATGGAAGCAAATGTTTTTTGTTTTTTATTTTTATAAATTAAATTCGCAGCACAGTTTGCAAAATGAAATGCAACTTAGGCGGCTATTCCACCGAATAATTTGCTTCCCTAATCGTGGTAGCAGACATCATTAATAAGTCTCTACCATATTATAACTTAATTTATAATAGATAAGTTAAGTATGTACATAATAGTCTCTTTAAAACAAAACAAACAAAAAATCTCAAAACACAAGTGAATTAGTGAGTGGAAATAGTGGAATAGCTTTTGCCTTTGAGCCTTTCACAACATCAGTAATTTCAGGTTAGACAACAGCTGGACAGTAACAACCGTGGCGTTATTATGGGAACGATTCAATTGACAAACAGATTTTTTTTTGTCGTTAAGGGTTTTTAAAAATGCTGCGTGACATTTTAGTCCCCAATAATTTTCAGTAATTGTTTTAACGTCAAAAATTTAAAACATCGTTGTATATGATGATGTATGCTCATATATCATATATAAATATCATATATGATCATCATTCTGCAACTACTACCCATAGACATTGGTAAATTTCGAAAAATTACAATCTGTCAAGGAGTAGGCTATATTTTGTTTTGTATTGTTTTTGTATTGAGACTTTTTAATAAATCTAACTAATGCTTTCATTTAAGCTGACTTTTGGACCATCCATTTCCATAATGGGTTTCAGGGTCAGATTTGTGCAAAAGGAAATAATAATTTTTTTCGTGACTCATGTAAAAGGCTAGGGAATTGTTGCACTTTTCAAATTCCCTGACTTGTTGCCTACGATCCTTGTAATCATGAAAATTGGCTTCGGTAAAGGAGGTTTTGTGTCTCCTAAATCTTTCCAATAAAAAATTCACTCCTTTACATGATCTGCGATACAATTAATATTTCCTCTTCCATATATCTATATAGTCAAGACATGTAGCGTACTGGTACGGACTATGACTTTCACCCGAAAGGTTGTTGGTTCGAGTCCCACACTGGCTACATTTTCTGGCCATGCTTCGGAGGGCATGTAAAGCAGGCGGTCCCGGGCCTACCTAGTTGAGTGTAAGAGAGGGCTTTATAGCCCTAACTCCGCTAGGTTGGCTTAGTAATAGAAACAATAAAAAGTCATTATTTATTTATTTTTATTTATTTATATCTGACCTTGAACCCCATTATGAAGATTGATGGTCTAAAAGCCAGCGTAAATGGAAATATTAATTAGATGTATTAAAAAGTATCAATAAACAAATAAAACAAATATGTCCTTGAGAGTATGAGAGTATGTATTTTTTTTAAATGCACCAACTACAATGTCTATGGGTTTTAGAATATAGTCAAAAATCTGTAGCCTAGTAGTAAATGGCGTAGTAAATTAAGTAAAAATTATAAATAGCAAGACTTTGAACTGCCAATTTTCTACTAGGCCTATCCAAATCCATATAGCGTGAGCCGTTTAGAATTCTCAACATTTTGTCATAACCGTGAAATCACTAAGTCAAAGTTTCATACAATTGGAACATACTTTAGGTAGGTATTGGATAGCGAGCATTATAATCAGCAAATTGCGACAAATAAACCCTTGTATTGTGGCACTATTTTAGGGATCCTAAATTACAAAACCCCATTTGTGAGTTGAGTCACGGGGCGTGTAGCTTCCACCGCATCCAAGAAACCGGATGTAGAATTAGAGAAGGGACATTCACAAGTCGTAAATTTACTTTTTGTCGCAACTCTGGGTGCAACTTCCGGTTCTCAAATTGTTTTTGCACATCCTCACATGAAAGGAAAGGTCTACGTAACTGGGAATCAATAATTCTACCTATTGTATTCTCCTAGGCACTCTGATTTCTATTTGTAAAGGATAAACGATATGTTCCCATGTGAGTGTAACTAATCTTCGGTCCTACAAAAAAAAAAAAAAAAAAAGACAGGTTGAAGAGGACCACTTTCGCCAATTTATAGCGTTTAGTTATAATATAGCAGACAGCATGATGGCTACTTCAATATTTTATTGGTTTAGAGGTTGGTAAGAAATTAAATAAAATTTCGAGGTGCTGAGGATCATGAAAAAATGATACGGTACCATAACCAAAATTAGAGGATATGGAAAAAACTGGGCTTGGCGGGATTCGAACCCACGATCTACGCCTAACCGGGGCGTCGTTTTAGCCGCTGGACCACAAGCCCCGACAAGTCCAGTAAATGCCAAATCCTCTACTTATGCTCTAATTGACGGTTAAGACGACGCCCCGGTTAGGCATAGACAGTGCGTTTGAATCCCTCCAGGCCCAGTTTTTTTCATATCCTCTAATTTCGGTTATAACGAGGAGGTTACATCTTCAACCAAAGTTAATTTAATGTCAGTGTTATATATACCATACAATACTACAATATATTGAATAAAGAATTGCCTTTATTCAATTAAGTAAGCACACAGACCTGTTCGGTTAGATAGTTGTGTTGTTGAGCTAACTTGTCTAGCAACACGAATCATGTCAATTAGAGCATAAGTAGAGGATTTGGCATTTGCTGGACTTGTCGGGGCTTGTTAAGACGACGCCCCGGTTAGGCGTAGATCGTGGAATTTCAACAGAACTTCAACAGAAGTTAATTTAATGTCAGTGTTATATATACCATATAATACTACAATATATATATATATAGTACCATGATTAAAACGATAAGCATTTTCAGTTTTCCAATTTATGGCAGCAGTTGGCAGAAGACACATTATAAAAGGAGCGGTGCGAGTGAACTTGTATAAGCTTGCATACATAGCTATTAGTACCTAAAGCTACCGTAATAGATAATTATGTGTAGGCTACTGAAGTTTCATGGTACGTAATGAAATGGTAAGGCGCCCATTCCACCGACCGGCTAGGTCTATTTACAAAAACGGTGACGTGGTAGCAGACATTCAAGATTTAGGTGACCTTTCCACCGACCTCTCATTGCAGAATGCAAATGACATTGACGGAAATTAGAATTTTTCTTTTTATAGAAACCTATTAAAATGTTTGTACTTAACATATCCCATGACGCCATTTTTTAATTTTAGTTTGTTTGTTTGTGATTTTACTGTATGATCATTGATCAATTTTAACTATGGCATAGAGGAAAATAAATATTTCCGTCAATTCTGCAATGCGAGGTCGGTGGAAACCCCGCCTAAGTCTTGAATGTCTGCTACCACGTCACCGTTTTTGTAAATAGCCCTAGCCGGTTGGTGGAATGGGCACCTCCGTAAATAAACGGAAGAAATATTTTCTCGGACCATACGGACCTTTAGCAAGCCCCAACAATACGCATATAGCAACCATATACTCATAATTAATAATACGGCTTTTCTGGCTAGGGCCCTGTAATTTGTTCAAAAAATAGTATTTTACTCCAGACCAATCAATTTTAAGCACCAAAACATAACATAGTTTATAAAATTCAGAAAAGAACTTACCGTTTTGTCCTGAAGCATTCCAATTTTGCAGTCAAACCTAACAGTGCTGCCGACGCGAGCCGTAATGTTGACGTGCTCGGGTCCATCTTCGAAGTAGGGGCCGTAGCGCGGCCCTTGGTGGTAGTGCGGTACGGCCGGGATGCGGAAAGGTGGCCGGATGGTGATGGTGGTGGGGGTACTTGTTGATGTGGGGGCTGCCACCATTTGGGACGACGTGCCCACCAGGGTGGCAAGCCAGCTGCTGTTGGTGCCTTCGCCCATCGTCAGGTTCCCGTCGAGCAGCTCAGACCCAAACAGCGTCATGTTCAATTCTTCTTCTGAAAGCAAAATTGAAAGAAATTGTTAGTGCCTTCTCCCATTGATAGGTTCCCGTCGAGCAGCTCAGACCCAAACAGCGTCATGTTCAATTCTTCTTCTGAAAGCAAAATTGAAAGAAATTGTTAGTGCTTTCTCCCATTGTCTGACTTTCACCCGAAAGGTTGTTGGTTCGAGTCCCACACTGGCTACATTTTCTGGCCATGCATCGGAGGGCATGTAAAGCAAGCGGTCCCGGGCCTTCCTAGTTGAGTGTAAGAGAGGGCTTTATAGCCCTAACTCCGCTGGGTTGGCTTAGTAATAGAAACTATAGAAAGTCCTTATTTATTTATTATTTATTTATTGTGAGGTTTCCTTCGAGCAGCTCAGACCCAAACTGCGTCATGTTCAATTCTTCTTCTGTAAGCAAAGTTGTAAGAAATTGTTAGTGCCTTCTCCCATTGTCAGGTTCCCGTCGAGCAGCTCAGACCCAAACAGTGTCATGTTCAATTCTTCTTCTAAATGCAAAGTTACAAGAAACTGACATTACGATGAGAACATCGAGACAAAAATAGCGGTGAAATGTATGGTATTTTACCCTTTGGTTTGAAACTACATCGAATTCAATTTTTCGGTGCATTCATGTGAATGAACATGAGATAACACCGCGGTGATTTAATTCGGCTTCATTGAGTTACGCGTTTATACCCAAAGGTCGACAAAATTCAACAAAGCAAAATATTTATTTATAAGTCGCAAAATCTGATATTTTACAGCTAAGAGTAGATTAGTGTGGGAAATAGCTTAGGCCACGCAATACGAGTTGTCATAAATATACTGGTACATGCAGAAAAATCAGGGGGAAACCGAAATAAAAAGTAAATAAACAGGGAATCCTCAATGGAAAGAATGCTTAATTAATTAAGTTTCTATATTTTCGCTGATTTTACCAAAGACATGCGACTACCCTTATGTTTTATGATTATAAATAAATAAATAAATAATAATGACTTTAGTTCTATTACCAAACCAACCTAGCGGGCCCGGGACCACCTGCTTTACATACCCTCCGAAGCATGGTTACAAAAAACAATTAGAGTAAGACTCGAACTGACAACATTCTGGCTGTCGGATTCCACACCACAATATTCCGCGCCCCGACAAATATTCAAATATCGTCTACAATATATGCTAGTGTAATGAGAAAGTAGTTCTTAAGAACAAAATGATATTCGAGGCAAATACGAGCGGTAAGAATTATTATTAAATTATTAATTATTAAATGACAAACTTTGAAGCGCCTAAAAATTTTCATGTGTATAAAATACTTGCTCATTCCACATTTATGTGTAAGGTAGTTCGTTTACTTTTTGGGTTGTGGTATACTTTCAATGTCGATGATATTTTAGCCAAATAATAATAATTTAAACATTAAATACAAATATCTGCTTTAAAAGTAAGATCGATTATCATATCCCCAGAATTCACAGAACACAAATGTTTCATGACCGTCTAATCAATAGTTTCGGAACGGTTTATTATTATTTACAGTGGGTATAGATGGTAAATATAATTTTCCCAAACGGATCATCCAACAGGATAAAAAAAAATGAACGAATAAAGTGAATTTTTCAGTTTATTTGAAAATCATTTCTTCCCAAAACGTTATTATCAAAAGAAATCAAAAGTGAAAAACCGTAGCTACTTTTTGGAAATAATGAAAATAGAACCGTAAGTTTGAAGGTAAATGATCGGAAACGCATAAATCGTCTAAATGCTGACTTTTCTTCGTCATTAGTCAAGCATTACAAGGTTTTCCTCTTCACATTCTATTCTCCAAACGTTTCCCCTTTAAACTTCCATTTTGCCAATGGTCTCTACAAGCAATTTATTTCAGGGGGAAGGGGCTCAAAGCTATGTGGCTTAGCAATGGCTCACCTCCTGCAAATTAGATAAAAAAAATAGCTGGGGAGAAAGAGCGCGACGGTGAAATAACAAAGTTTGTATTTGCGGTTTGGTTCTTTGACTAAATATTTCTCTCAATTTTTGCGTTCCAACTTTAGTGTAAGGGGAGCATTGTGATAGTCGATATTTCCAATTTCGACAATTTTAAAGAATTATTGTTTTAGTATAATATTTTAATTTCTGAAATATGTTAAATATTTATTTAAATGGATACATACGTTTTAGAGATCACGGGATATGTCCACATAAAATGTGGTTTTTAGATTGGTCTGGATGGCCTGTCTTCACTCGTTTTTTTTTTCAAATCTCCCCAATGTAGTTTTATGAAATGTAGACTAGCATACTATATAATTGAGCACAGTTTTTGTTTTATCTTTAGTCTATGCTCGTTAAAAGTTTAGAGACTGCAGGCATAGGGTTTTATCCCACCAAATATTCTGCAGGAGCTACAAAAGTACCTAGTCCAGAAGATCTGAAATGGCCTTAGAAGCGAAAAAGATTTCAAATATGGTAGTTTCGTTGGGATAACACCCCATGTGTTGTTAATTTATTGTCTTACAATGGTAAAAGAAGGTATCAAAATTAACAAGAAATAATTTTTTGGATTTTTTCTACTTATTTTCCGGTTTTTCCTCCGTCTCTGTCACTGACTCAAATGGGCTACTCACTACTTTAAAATTTTTTAACAATATTTTTCCCCATTAGTTAGTGAGTAAGAAATGAGCTACCTTATCTAGCATATTTTACATCTTATTGGCATAACTGTCTAGTAGCCTTTTGGCAGAACAGCCTTAGCCATTGCGAGACTCCGGGCGGCAAGTCATTGCGAGGCCCACTGTCAAGACTTGATGAACGATTTTGATAGAAGCAGATGCAGAGTTTAGATTTTACAGGCAAAAAATATACCTGCGGGGTGAAATTTTTTGAAACATTGACTTGGAATAGTTGGGTCTTAAGCATTTTGAGAGCAGTGACAGCTAGATTTTGTTTGTGTATTTAATTTCAATCGGAGAAAAACCTCTCACATGTGGAAACTATAGAGAAGATTGTTCCTGTCTGTAAAAACCGAATTCATTATGAAATCCAAATAATTACAGTACGGTATATTCTGTTATTTTTTTTCTTGTAATGTTTAGTTAATTTTATGCTTTTTAATGTCATGTTTTTGTATAATCTTCATAAATAATTATTCATAAAAACCAAAAGTTTTAAATAAATGAATGTAGTTACAAAATTCTATATATTTTTCAAATTTGCTTGGGTTGCGCGAGGCCCCTGCAAACGCGAGGCCCCGGGCGATTGCCCTGTTCGCCACCCCCTAAAGCCACTTCTGCCTATTGGAGAAAGCAACGCAGGTTTCAATGCCGTTCCAACCTTTCTTTCTGATCTCAGGAGATAACCAAATTAATACACATTGTATTATAACAGTATTAGTGCTATTATTACAGTTGCATAGTGCATAAACACTAAACTAGCTTTGAGCATAGTTCCCATCTGAGTAATAACTATATACGAACGCCAAGAATGAAGATTGGCTACGTCCGGTGCTGAAGATGAACAGAAAGAGAGCTCTAGTGTTCACTTCCTGTTTCCGTACAAGATTTATAGCTAAACCCTCTGCGATAAAAACCCATTCTTAAACATTTTCAAAGTTGATAATTTTTCGAAAATTAAATGTACAAATTCATCTAGGCTATCTCTCTGTATTCTGTATCGACTCATTGACGTAGCTAGAGTAAAGTTTGTTGTTGGGTTGTTTCTAATTAATTTAGGTTCTGGAAATAATAATACTATCTTGAAGTTTCCATGTTGAATTTTTTAGATATAACAAAATGGCCGCTCCTCCTCGAAGCGCCTAGATTCAAACTATACTTGACAGCTAGGAATTGAGGGACTTCGGTGTTGTCTTCAAAGTAGCTGAGCTGAGTCTGGTCTACTCCGGGGGAAAATTATGAGGCACGTCAACTATTACTAAGGCGGGGATTCCACCGACCGGCTAGGGCTAAATACAAAAACGGTGACGTGGTAGCAGACATTCGAGACTTAGGCGGGGTTTCTACCAACCTCGCATTGCAGAATGCAAATGACATTGACGGAAATGTTTGTTTTCCTCTATTGCATAGTTAAAATTGATCAATGCTCTTACAGTAAAATCACAATCAAACTAAAATTAAAAAATGGCGTCATGGGATATGTTAAGTACAAACATTTTAATAGATTTCTATAAAAAGAAAAATTCTAATTTCCGTCAATGTCATTTGCATTCTGCAATGCGAGGTCGGTGGAAACCCCGCCTAAGTCTTGAATGTCTGCTACCACGTCACCGTTGTTGTATTTAGCCCTAGCCGGTCAGTGGAATCCCCGCCTATTAATCACACAAACTGCCAATTATCTAACTATATTCATTATGCCAACGGCCTTACCAAGTTGAATCCCCGAGAGTAGAGCGTGTTTCGTATTGCGGCAAACATGGTGGGACATGATTACGCGCTGAGACTATACCAGTCAATCTGAGTGCGTGTCGAGTCCCGCACATTATTCGTGTGACTTTACTATGTTCCCCCAAGTGGTGCGGAATCCACTAAAATGAGGAGGTCCACCCTGTCAGTCAATTCCCCTTCTCCCTGAGGTGAAGGAGGCTGCCCTTAGGGTGCCTCAAGTTAATAAACAAACTCACTCCCCCCACTAGGCTGACTGGGTTGCTTAAAGCAGAAATATGGAAAGCAGGCATTAGAAAAAAAATTAACCCTAATGTTATTTTTTATCTTCAGTCCATGAGCTAAGCATTGAGGCCCGTGAATTATTAAAATCACGGAAAATGGCAGTAATCTGTCAGGTTTATCTAACTACCTATATATTCATTCTGGCTATCTATCTAATTAAAATATCCAGGAAAGTCAGGAAGCAGCATTGTACTCGGATAAGATAGTTTTATTGATCTTCGTGAGCGAAGGAGAACTAGTCATGGTAACGGTCCCTAACTTGGATAGTCAAATCAGATTTCCTTCCCAGCGGTGGTCCCAAAGGTGAGCAGCCAGAAGGTTGCCCCCAGAGACAATGAAAACGAGGTGGGCTCTCGGGTGCCTTACGATTGCTGACGACAACTCAAAATCCGTCCCTTTTTGGATTTATAGAATTTTGTGTCTTCAAACTTTTATTTTCATCTCAAAGATCGTATTTCTTTTATAGAGCATATAAGAAACGATCTGCTGAGAATGATGTTTCGCTTATTTATTTTTTTATTTTGTCCTCACTGGTTACTCCACCAAGTGAGGGAAATATATTGAAAAGAATGATGAGTTACAAAAAGGATATCGGCGCAGGTACCTCCGGGTGCAACATCCAATGAGGCGGCCCTGGGCCCAAACAAATACATGCCATAGGCCCTAACTATTTTAGAGATCCCGTTTGTGACGGGTTTGATTCTAATAAATACATAGGATTTCGGTAAGTAGAAATATTGTATGAGACTAAATAGACTAAAATTAATAGTAAAAGTAATAGACTATAAGTTGCTATACGACTTGGAGCCATTTGTTTTTACAAATTTTGTGACTTGACTTATACGCTGCTTATTTTTAAGGTAATCGGGCATCTTGTTAAATAATTTAGATACAAACACTAAGTTGGTACTGCCACCATATTTGTTTCTGGTTGCTGTTATTGGTATATTATGCTAAATGACAACATTTGTCTAATGTAGCCTAGGCGGGGTTTCCACATACGTCAATGGTCAATGAGAAATATGGTTTTGACGTGGTAGCAGAATTTTTAGTATGTCTTTAATGTCTGCTAAAACGTCAATTTCACATTTCTCATTGACCATTGACGTATGTAGAAACCCCGACTTAGAATTTAGGGATTCCCAACAAAAATTTTCCAAGTCATCCGCAGTCGCTATCATGACAAGAACCCCCACTAATTCCTATACGTAACGTTGAAAATGTTTTCGTTATACCTACGCCCTTCTCGATAGTGAATATTCACCCATTTACAGTTTTAGTGATGGCACTATAGAGTTTGCTAACATTAGTTGTCTATTATAGCGATTAGCATTAACTGGCTCATGAGGTTAAAAATGTAAACAAAACAATTTTGAAAAGCAATTTCCATTGTTTAAATTTTTAATCCCAGGTTAAAATAATCACCATATAGTAGGCCCGCTGATAGATCCAGACGCAAAAGTCAATTTTGGCTAAAGCTCTCAGAAAGCTGCATAAACCTAAAATATGTTACTGTACCACATATGTTAATTATAAATTGATTTATTACATATATACCTAGGTATATACTATATGTGTATACGTCGGTTGGAACAGTGCCGGATTGCTCACACAAAACTGTTATTGTGAAAAATTACATAGTAAAGTTCTACGTTATAGAATAAAAAACACACAACCGGTTTCAGCTCACGCCATCGTCAACTTGACGATGTAAAACTTTGCAAAGTAATGTTTCACAATGAGTGAGAGCAAGTTTTACAAAGTTACTAAGGAGACACGCAAAACAGGCGCCCACTAGCATCTACATATTGGAGAAAAAAAAATTATTTTAAAATATTTGCCAAAAGTAAATGTAATTTAGTTCCAAGTAGTAAAGAAATTGAAGACATTACGATTAGTATTTTACGATATTTAACTCGTATGATCCAACAAGCGTACAAAAATCATGTATAATTTTTCGCCTGGCCTGACATCGAATAAATTTCAGTTTCAGTTTTCATCTTAGGTATTCCAATGTATAGTATCGTATATTATTTACAAATCAGCATTACATGTGAAGCTCCTCCCTGCCCCCCCCCCTCCCCCGTCAGGAGAGCAGTAGGGGCTGCTCGTGTATAGATAAGAGCACCATCAACATCCATCCGAGAATGGTGACGTGTTCGTTACCAAACTTGTGACGTTTCTGGCTAAAGCTTAAATAGTTGCAGCAACTTCCAACTCTCCTTGCTGTAGATATCAGATATCATATTTTGGATACCAAAATGTACAAAGCACTGGCAAACTTGTAGAAATCACTCATTGGACAGAAAACTAACTAAATAATGTAACTGCAAAGGCTTCCACGGAAGAACCAGTAAATGGGCCGTGGTCGAAATGAAAGTGTATTTCCAAACATTTCGTCAACATCTGCGGTCGACATCTTCAGTGGCGCTGCGTAGACTTCGAAGGTTGTTCCTCGGTGGCTCCGTAGCGAGTGAAGATGTCGACCGCAGATGTTGACGAAACGTTTGGAAGTTCACTTTCATTTCGACAACGGCCCATCAGCCCGGATTCTACTGGTTCTTCAAACGAACTACATAGCAATTTACTTTAACCGACCTTAGGCTTGATGAACGACTTTTAGTCTGCTTAGGTGCCCATTCTACATACGTACAACGTCAATGAAAATTATGAAATTGAAGGGCATTTCAATTTTACTCTATGCCATTGTTAAAATTGATTAATGATCAATTGATAATAAATTAAAATCACAAACAATGAAACATACAATCTAAAATTATAAAATGGCGTCATGTGATATGACAAGTACAACTATTTTAATTGATTTCTCTAAAAAGAAAGCATTTCTGTATAAAAATTATAATAAGGATTAAATAATAAGGCGACGAAGAAAACAAATACAATTTCAAGAAACAAATTTCAAAAATTTGGCGCATACGATTTAATTGAAAATTGTCAATTTTTGAAAAACATATGGAATGGCCCCCATCAATGAGAAATTGAAATGTCCTTCAATTTTATAATTTTCATTGGCGTTGTACGTATGTGGAAAGGGCGCCTTAACTATACACAAATTATGAATATTTATATACAGTAGTTTTATTTTATTTTTTACGACAAAAGAAAGTTGTAAGTGTACTCTGTACCTGACCTGACTGCTCATTTTTTACACGTATATGCATGCATTTTAGAAATTGTTAATATTTATAATAGGTGGATATGCCACCCTCCCACGCGTCTGCTTAAGGGGGCACTGCTTGGTAATTTTATGTTCTCCTATTTTTTATTTTATAAATACACGGATTTTCTATCTATTATTTTTTCTTAATTATACATATTTATAGAACAGACCAGCAAACACTAAAAACTGATCATCTCGTAGTACCTACAGCATACATACGGTAGAAACTTTTAATTTAAACAAAACACACCAACAACACGAGGCAATGGGGAGACCTTGTAAGTGTAAGTGTGTAGGATATGGAAAAAACTGGTCTTGGCGGGATTCGAACCCATGATCTACGCCTAACCGGGGCGTCGTCTTAACCGCTGGACCACAAGCCCCGACAAGTCCAGTAATCGCCAAATCCTCTACTATGCTCAAATTGACATGATTCGTGTTGAAAGACAGGTTGGCACAACTACACAACTATCTAAGCGAACAGGTCTGTGAGCTTACTTAATTCGTGGGTTCGAATCCCGCCAAGCCCAGTTATACTTTCTTTTACTTGTACGGTATAATGTACTGGTATTGTATAATGTAACAGAAATATATTTCTTTATTTAACTTATACAAAATATATATATATGGCACCTGAATTATTTAACGCACCATATATTAGTCCAGGGTCTCTATTACGAAGCCAACCTAGCGGAGTTAAGGCTATAAAGCCCCCTCTTACACTGAACATGGAAGACTCGGGACCGCCTGCTTTAATTATGCTCTCCGAAGCATGGCCAGAAAATGTAGCAAGTGTGGGACTCGAACCAATATCCTTCCGGGTGAAAGTGGGAGTTTGTACCATTAGTCTATATGTCCTGACGTGAACATAAAGTGAAGAGTTGTTAGATACATTTATAAAATAGACAATAACTCTTTTTTAAAGCAATTACTAGCTTAAAACAGCATTTTCTGGTAACTAAATTACAGTTGGGACAAAGAACTACTTAGGTTAGAGTTGAAAAGAGAGTTGGAGGCCATAGGGAAAAGCATTTTTGTTTCCCATTGCTGCCGAGGACAAAATAAGTGTTAATTTTGTTATAAACTTGTGCTAAGTTGAAAGTTTTGGAACAGTTCCACTGGGGAGATGAGCGCGGCTTAAAGTTGCTTACTTTTGCGCCATCATCATATTTCCTCCAAAATAGAAAAAAAAGTTGTTAACTGGAAAATAAATAGCGGTTTATGATATCGGGAAATTTTAATGAAATGTGTTTAAGAGCTATTTTTCAATAAATTATCATGGACAAAAATTAATTTAATGACAGTTTGTGATTTGGTAGGTCGCTGATGATCACTTGGTAGGTCACTGGTGATCACTTGGTAGGTATGATCGTTTGGTAGATCGATGATTTGGTCGCTAAAACTACTTTTATTCAAATAAAGTTGTAACGTGACTAGAATAAACCCTATTTGCTGCACATTGGAAAATATCAGAAAACCATTGAAAACATATTAATGCCATTTAAAGTCATATCCCAAGGCCAGTGGTGTGAAATTTTATTTTCATGGGTGGCGGAATAGTATGAAAACGGACTAAAACTCTGACAGAATGACACAAGTCTCCCCGCAGCATAAAAAATTATGGTTTGTCGTTGAAGGGGTTATCCTGTTTTTCCAGGGAATGGCTGGACATTTTAACCAATGGGCCGTAAAGGTCTACAATATAGAATATAGATAGAAAATCTGTGTATTTATCAAAGAAATTTATATTTTTTATGTAAATAAGCAAACTGTAAGCTTTTCTAATATCTATTTTGCGCTGGACTCAATACAGTGGCGACGCTACGGGGGGCCTAGGCCTGGCCCCCTCAAAAGTTTCTCTGGGCCCCCCACTTTTGAGATATTTTACATGTTATAACTTATAAGAATTATACTCCGAACTAATCGTGTGACTTCACTGTGTTTCCCAAGTGGTTCAGAATCCACTATAATCAGGAGGTCCACTGTCCTATGGGCTGGCGTAGAACAGTCAAGTCGGGGTCGCTCTATGGGCCCAAATATGAGGCCTAAGTCGTTATTAACCCGACCAACGCTACTACTATTATAGGCACTATAGTAGAATTTATGTAATTCAAAAACGTCAGAATTAAAACTGTTTAAAAGTTACATATTTTCATTATACCTACTCACAATGGAAATGGTTTTGTTTTTTTACTGCCCTCTCCCCCCCGCCCCCCGATAGAAGTCATGCCCCCTCCCGCCTTAAATTTTCTAGCGCCGCCACTGACTCACTACCACAGAGCTAGCAGCAAGTGTGATCCCGGACGGTTTGCGTAACAGAGTTATAAGAACCGGTCCGAGTTTACTCGAACATGTTTTCCAATTTATCAAAATTAGTAGATAGAGAAAATGAGTAATTTCATGGAAAATAATTTTCCTATGGTTAAATTTCCGGTATCTCGGGGGGGGGGGGAGGTGGGGGGGGGGGGGGTTGTCCACCTGACGTCACTGGAAGTGAGGTAAATTCTAGATAGGTCAGACCAACACATTACCACACAGCAATGCACGCAGTGCATTTGAGCGTGAATTTTCTATAATTTTTTCAAAAAAACATTTTTTTTTTCAAACCAAATACTTTTCTGGGAAAGCAACCTGTCCGGCTTGGTTACTCAATTTAACACCTAAAACATACCTGAAGGTAGAAATCATCGATAGAAAGGTTTCGCAGAAAAATTATTTTTTAGTCATTTTTCATTAAAATTTAGTTATTTTTATTTTTTTACCCCCGGAAGCAACCTATCAAGGGGCAAGCGACCCCCCGCATTTCGTTAACATTAATAACGAATACAATATATGTGAATTTAAAAGAAATCGTTGGAGCCGTTTTTGAGAAATAATTTTTCTAGACGTTTTTTTGGAGTTTTTTGTGAGTAAAACCCCCCCAAATTAAGTTAGCCCCAAATAAAAAAAATGGTTCCGAGGTACGGTATGATTTTTGTGAACCTACATGCCGAATTTCATCAAAATCGAGTAGTTTGCCCGGAAATCGACGCACAGACAGACAGAACGACAGACAAACATTTCGTAAAAAACACTTTTTTGGGTTCTGGGACCTTAAACGTGTAAATCCGTTGAAATCTCGGAATCGAAAATTTCGACGGTCACAAAGCTATCCTTATACTACGTATAAATTGGAAAGTAATAAATGAAGACAGTATAGGCATACAATACAGAAGGTCCTTCATTTATAAAGCATTATAATCTGCTAAATCTTCCAGCTGTTGTTTTTACTGAGTCAAAACTCCGTTAATAATTCATCCGCGCTACGCTACTGCCAAGTCCCAAGACAATATTCATGAACACAGACACCGGCCCATTTTCATGCTCAATCTAGAAGAAACTCAGGATTGTTCTTAGGTTATTTTCTAAACCTGCTTTCAGCGTGTACACAAAATGTACAGCAAACATTTTCTTTGGAATAATATTAAAATAATAATGATATCTATCACGCAAAATGCTTCATTGTAAGCAAAATCGATTACGTAAATTTAGAATCCAGTTGTTTCTTATAAACGTGACAAAGCAATCGAAGTAACATGTTTGAACTTTTACTGACAAAAAACTTGATTATTCTCGCCGATTTTACATTTCAATATTTATAAAAACCGATTCATGTTAGCGATCATCTAATGGAATATTCCAGCTTACATTGCTGTATAAAAAATTAAATTTTCAATCACGTCTAGGCAGTGACAATGTACCAGTTAATGGTACGCAGCATAAAAGGAAAAAAAGAAAACAAACAGTGTTTCCGAGTGGTCAAAATTATGCAGAAATGTTCAAAAGAGTTGAATAACTGAAAGGGTGGAATGAAAAAATTAAGTCGGGAGGAAATGAAAATTAGAAGAAATGAGAGAAAAACAGGGTGAGAGACAAAGCTGGGGTTCATACATATGAATAGGTTTTGTGTAAAAAAAAGTATCAAAACAATCCAAGCGGGGTGGTTTTCTATGCTGACGAGCTGGGGTGCAGCAGTAGCCCTGGCATTGCTGAGTTATCGCATCAGTTCATCAGCTGGTAACATGTCCAGCAGATTTCTTCTTGCACCTGTTCGCCTTTGTGCAGGGTCACAATTTGCTGCTGGGTGGGTTTTAAATGGCAGCACCACGGTTCACTGAAAAACCATATTACATATTGATGAATGTACCGCACTGGGTACCGTGCCGTTGTTGAAAAAGAATAAAAATGTAATGATTTTCTTTCAAAGAGAGAGGCCCAGATAGGGATAGTAGTAATTGTTGTTCAGGCCGCTATTTCGGCCCATAAGTCCGCTCTGCTCTTCTATTGCAATTTTATCATATTACTGAACTTGAGGTGCTCCCGTGGCCTGAGGTTCATTTGACACTGCATCAGCCACCGCAAACTCCAAGTGTTTCAAATTGCTGGACAGTCTGCTATGCTAGTATGTGCCAATTTGGTTATTTTTCACTTTCACAATAGCGACACTCCTCCGGATTAATCGGCATTCCGATCAAGGCCGTAGCCAGGATTTTTGTCTTTGGGTTCAGAAATTTCATTGGATATTATATAGTAGATTTTATTTTTCCTCTCAAAATCCGATTCTATCTAGTATCAAGCTATTTCATTTCGGGGGGGGGGGGGGAGTTTGAACCCCCATGAACCCCCCCTTGGCTGCTGCCTTGATTCCGATTCGTGATAGGTGTTGCCGAAAGGGTCCGTGCCCTGTGAGGAGGCCAATTTCTCTCTGCGCGCCAATACGCCCGAGTCCCAGCAGTTCTTCGGTCAGCTTCATCGAACGGTCGGTATTGCATAATAAAGCAATAAGAAAAAGAATAAAAATGTAATGATTTACTTTCAAAGAAACGCCCCAAACAGACATAGGTCGTGGGATCGAATTTCGCCAAGTACAGACTTTTCGAAATCCTCTAATTTCGGTTTCAACGCGGCACCTTAGGGTGTGAAAACGTAAGGGTTCGGAGTAGCTTTATCTTTAATATTTTCTCACAGATTGCTGGGGCCGCACGATAAGAAGAGAAGATGGACACCTGCTACAAAGTGTGAGGGCCTATACTGTGGAGGGCACATAAGACCTATATAGGACGACCGAGAATGTCGCTTGAAACGAAAGTGAGGGAGGACCTAACTAAAGCTAACACCCAAGACCGGAACACCTGGAAGATGAAAATCCGTGCCACCAACCCCGTGGGAAGGATAAGGCGCCGTTAAAATAAAGTAAGTAGATTTTCTCACAGATTGCTCCAAGTAGGTATTTTGATACTATTGAGAATGGCTGCGACCTAATGTCGGATACCTCACGGTCAAACATTTTCTAAAAAGTGGCAGTAGAGACATTTTTAAATATTTGCGCAGGAAACAAATGTTCTGTAGAGTCGCTGTCCTGCAAAATCTTCCGTTTAACCCATTAGACGTTAGGATACATAAAAAAATGAATATATTGCAGCAGGACGGAAATTTGTTTCCCGTCCATTTCCCAATATAGGAGCCGTACTACAAATCTAATCAAGTCAAGAAAAGGTACAACCCCAGTTGACTACTTGGTATTCTTTTGGTACAGCGGGATAAGTGGTTGAAAAGATTTCAAGATAATCTGGTGAGGAAAACTTTCACGTCGACAAGATCGCCAAGTTTTTCCTTCACATAGCTTCTACGTTTTCCTTATTCACCTGATTGCCAGCAGTAATAAAAAAAATACCTTTACATTGTGATTTAGCCAATTTTATGGCTGTATAGTCCAATTATCCTTAGGCCTATATAGATTAAGAGATAAATGTGCAGTAAACGTACCTAAATATAATATAAATATTACGACTTAATTAAAATGGTTTGGACAAAAGGATTAATGATAAGAATATCACTGTGAAATTACTCCGGAATTAGAATAACAATACATAATAATTATTTGAGATGGCAACTGCCTCAATAGTGTTGTTAGTTACTTGAGGACCACCAACGGTGCTCAGTGGCGGACACAGAGGAGGAGGGGGGGGGGGTCATGATCCCCTACAAAAATTTGAAAAAAGGCATGGTTTAGTATGTAGCAATTATTGTTTATAGCATATAAGTATTGTATTGTATTGTATTTATAGTATTATAAGTATTGTTCAGAAAATGGAAACTGTTACTTAAATCAAATACCGTAATATTTTTATTCTCAGTTTATACCCGAGGTGGCAAAATAAAAAGCTGTACCGCCACTGACGGTGCTATGGAGCGTTAGGTCGAGCTTCATGACCAGACAGAAAAGGAAAACTTTTCCACCTGACCTGAATCCATCCAACCCTTATTGGTACCTTACTCTTATTGGTAGAAAAACGTTGCTGCTGGGCTTGTTGCTGACCACAACACTACAAATAGAGCAGTGGTCAAGAGAGAGGATACTTAACCATTCATCAGGCCTTGACCTAACATAGGCTATCATTCCACGGGGTTTTTTGTTTTTATATTTATATACACGGTACTCATTATTAGAAAAGCTTTGTGATAGCCGAATTTTATTATTTCAACGTATTTACATGTTTCAAGGTCCTAGGAACACCAACAAAAAAAATGTAAACAATAATTATTGTTATTTATTATATTTACTTATTGTATTGTATGATAGGATGACATTTGGAGCACTTAATAAAATCGAATTATTGGTGTTCCGCTTATGCAAGTTTTCGAATAAACACAGTGTTACAACCGAAATTTCTTCAACCAAAGTTAATTTAATGTCAGTCAAGGGCGGGTCCAGGACAGATTTTCGGAAGGGGGCATTCCGGGAAAAGTGGGTGTAACCTATCAGTGGCGGCGCTAGAAATTTTAAGGCGGGGGGGGCCATGGGGGGGCATGACTTCTATCCAGGAGGGCCAATGAAAAAACGAAACATTTTTCATTGGGAGTAGGTATACGGTTCAATAATTCTCCAATTTAACAACATGTAAAATATCTGAAAAGTGGGGGGGCCACGGAGGGGCCGGAGAAACTGTTGGGGGGGGCAGGCCCCCTCGGGCACCCCCGTAGCGCCGCCACTGGTGCAAATTGGTGTGGTTGTCAACGATACCTGCAGTCTGATCGAGGCGTTTATAATACCGGGGTTAAATAAATACCCTAAGATTATAACTGTAAACAAACAAATTTTGAATAGCACTTTCCATTATAAAATTATCTTGCTTACCAGTGGATTAAATAAATACCGGTATTATAAACGCCCCGATCAGGCTGCAGGTACATTAATTTACAGTGCATTACATGAAAAGCCCATGCGCTTGATGCAGGTACCATGGGGGGGGGGGGGGTCCGGGGTATGTATACCTTCTCATATACCTAATACTGCAATATAAAGTGTAGAACAGTGTTCCAAACATCAACAAAACGCGGTCTGGTAGTACTACAATACTTTCTTACTTTAGATACGATATGAGGCAGTGGGTCTATTTTTACGATTATATTTAATTCCAAGAGTAAGTTAATACTAAACAGCATAGTAGAGCCGTTGATAAATAACATACTTGAGTCTTCGCAAGCAATTGATGATAGGAATGCAGCCCTGGAAGTAGGAACTTGGCAAAGTTTCGAGGAAGACGACAAAGTTTCCCCAGTGGTTGTCTTCAAGAAATCGGGATAGTTTGAATATCTGACCACAGTGTATATAGCGCGCACTAATTAATGGGCGGACCGCCGCGCTGTGTACAGCCGCAGCTCTCTAGTTAGCCCGTCCGCATGCCTCGTCGACTTCCCTTCGTCTTGGCTTAATCTCAAAATTTCCAAAAAATAGCAGTATAATAATCCAACCTCTGTTTTTCTAAAATTTCTTAAATAATTTTCTCAGTTTAAAAAGAGAATAATGATAATAATATATCGTAACTGCAAAGGCTTTAACGCCCTGAGTCAGATGAAAAACCGGTAGAATCCGGGCTGATGGGCCTTGCTATACGGAGCTACTGAGGTACAACCGTCCAAGTCTACGCAGCGCCCAGGGCTGAATGTGTTGACCGCAGCTGTTGACGAAACGTTTGGAAGTTCACTTTCATTTCGACCACGACCCATCAGCCCAGATTTTACTGGTTCTTCAATAATAATAATTCTCTGAGCTTCTGAAGAGATATTCATTCATCTGGCTGTGCGATAACCGCACGTTGCCTTTCCAGTGGTGTATTTGTTTGTACGTTTTGAGCACCCATTTGAAAGTAAAATTCCTTCCCAATGTCCAGGCAAGTAGTTATGGGGGGTATAGGGTTTACCCCCCCCCCCTCCACCCCTGTCGGAATGAATTGTATATTGACACATTAAAATTGGCAAGGCACTCCAAAAAACCCCCCTGAAAATCTAGACCTGCGTCATAATTCGTGTCTGAATTCATATTATGAAGAGATAATCCTTCCCATTGCTACTTACTTTGCATATTTTTTCGTTTCCGAGGCAGAGACTCTAAGTTTCGTGTCTCAGTGCTAATTCAGTCTGTTATGAGTGATCAAAACACGTCTTTTGAAGCAAGAGAAACATATCAGTGTTATTAGTATCCCTCTGAGCTCCTGCTAAGAGAGTCTTTTCCAGCAGCAGTTCATTCTGAATATCTGTTGTAAAGAGAGATTCCTCACCGGTGTTCTGTGTAGTCATATCTCATAAGACCTGAATAACTATATATTTGACTGCCGGCGGTGGGAAAACGAGAGGGGGGCATCTGAAGCCAAGGTCGGAACTCTTGAGCCGCAAGATGATTTAAGAAGGACCTCAACCAATTAAAGCGGCGTCTACACTATACCACAGTTGACTGTTGGCACTGCCAAAGCGGCAAAGCCAATACAATGTGGACGTGGCCGTTGGCATGAGCCAACGATTTGCCGCTGAAAATCGCTAAAGTGTCGGATTCCGTCAAAGAAAGTCAGCGAGAGCGGGTAGTGGGAACGTGCCAACCAATGGCTTCACGTGGCACCCAAGTATACCCTCCTAGTTCATACACCGGCTGAATGCCAACTCTCGGTGTGGACGGGAGGCCAGCAGTCAGATTCGCTGCGTTCGCTTTGCCGCTTTGGCAGCGCCAACAGCCAAAGTGGCATAGTGTGGACACGGCTTAAGGCAGTAGGAAAAGACACGAATACCCTGAAGTAATGCTGAATAGTGATTCCAGGATAGTTGAATTAGGATCCTTTTTCTCTCGTATGGTTTTGTATTTATTGCTTGATAAGATCTGCGTATTATTACATAGGTAATAAGACTCAATATCACAATTTTCTGCGGAATAATAATTCCCCAAAGTACAATATAACAAAGTGGAAAATGTGTTCCTCCAGTATATAATATAGAGAGTGCCAAAAAACAGAATAAAACAGTGGATAAAAATGCTTGCTCATGCAGATCCGCAGGTTATTTCGCAACACGCAAGCGGCAAACACGTTGCCCACCACATCAGGTTGTGTTGGTTGTGAGAGATAATTTTATTTTCGTCTGCGGACACCTCACGAAGAAAACTCGTAATTTAGGAAGTTTCCCCTCGGCCGGGTTTGCCTTTATTCGTAAACCAGGCTGTGGACACCAGCAAAGATAGCGAATTTCCCATTTCTAATGCTACAGGGAATTTTTGGCGACTAGAGTAATCAGATGATGGTCAATAATCCGAAAAATATAAGCCCGCGTCCTAGGGTAGAGTTTTCCTTGAGTAAGCCAGTTTAGTTGGATGGTCAATATGTTCGCTATAAATTAACCCAAATTAGAGGATATAGAAAAAACAGGACTTGGCGGGATTTGAACCCACGATAATTTAAGGTCAGTGTTATACTCGTATATTATATTGTACCATATAATACTACATAGTACTGTTCGCTATTCAATTTTTTTTTTTTTTTTTTTAGATATTTTGGTCCAAAGTCCATCCCTACTGGTAATAATGTACCCTCTCTGCGTTGGCTTTAAAATGGATCTACTATTTGCAGCCAACCACAGTGGTCCTGAGGCTTGTTTGACAATCGCGGGGTTTCTAAATTCTTTATCACCGACATGTTCGCACCTTGCCAGAACTCAAGACTGTTTCCGAAAGTTTGTGGAAAGTAACACTGGGTTGTGTGGCCCTGCATTTACTTTTGTGTTAGCAGTCATTAGTGGCAGGTCATCGGAACCCATTTACCGGGGAACGGGCGATGTTTCGGTAGTGGATGCTGCTCCCATCGTCAGGCTGTGGAATGTGCCTTCTTCTTTTCCAAATGCCTCTTCTATGGAAGACAGGCGATCATCATGTAGTCATGATGACTACATCAGGGAATTTTAATTCCCGTTGTCTCCTGCATCCTTATGTCATTGACTCTTCATTGAGTTCCTCCACCTTCGGGGCTGGTTTCCCAGTCTCAGGAGTAGGACAGTAGAGTGCCGTGCACAGAAATGAATGTTTTTCGCTTATCCCTGCGCAAACTCGGCCCCCTATCCGTTCAGTTTCCACTATGCGCATCCATCTTCACCACGAAGAGGTACAGATTTGGGATTATTGAGCCATCTCCTCTGAGACCATATGGCATTAATCAGAAGCTCAACTACTTTGAAGACTAGCGCCAAGTGAAAGCTAAACACACATCGGTTGAAAAGTATCGAAGTTTCGGTAAAGAACACAATGCTTGTAGGTGCCATGCAGTATTTCTCAGCGAGACCTTTCAAACGATGGTGGGAACCGCTATAAGTCATTTGGCTTCAACTTACCTGCAATAACGAGGGCCAAAAGCAGCGCTAACAGCGGAGCGTTACAGGCCATGCCGGTTGCTAAGGATGACGTTCATTATGCAGGGCGTTGTGGTCTCTGCAAATAAAATAAAAAGTTCATTTTTATGGGGTACAATCCAAAATTATAACCATTAAAAGGATTATTTTCACTGACAAATTGCAAGATGGTGATATCATGACAATAATTGGGTGTTGCAAATTTCGTTGAATTGGGCTTCATTGAAATGGACCCTTAAGGAAAGGATTTTCCTCCCTCTACCCACTTACAAACTGTCAGTCACAGTCACAAAGAAAACACTCCCTCTCACCCCTCCTGTTTGCCGCCATAGAACTATCAACGTCTGCCCGTGATGGATAGAAAAACAAAGAGCCACCACTGCGCGCTCTCATTAATTACCCCCGTGCAAAACATACGGCCACGAATCTATCATCCACCTTTGACTTCCACCAATTCCGAGTTTTTGCCATTCCACCAATTTGATGAGTAATTACCGTTTCTTGGCTATTTTATAGTTCAGTATTTAATGCTAAAATCCCTAAATGCGGTATCTCATGTCACAGCTAAGAAAAATAATAATTTTCTTAGGCGGGGTTTCCACATACGTCAATGGTCAATGAGAAATAGGAAATTCACGTTTTAGCAGACATTAAAGACATACTAAAAATGTCTGCTACCACGTCAAAACCATATTTACCATTGACCATTGACGTATGTGGAAACCCAGTCGTGATTTGGCGACGTCTGTTCCATTGTAGTGATAGGGCTCGGCGAATGGTTTGTGCAAAACCACAGAGTCTAATTCGAAAGCTTTCGATGATCTGGCGTGTCTAGGGGCAACCCGTGTACTTTCGTGTGCACTTCCGAAAGGCGCCCATTCCACCGACCGGCTAGGGCTATTTACAAAAACGGTGACGTGGTAGCAGACATTCAAGACTTAGGTGGAGTTTCCTCCGACCTCACATTGCAGAATGGGAATGACATTGACGGAAATTAGAATTTTTCTTTTTATAGAAATCTATTAAAATGTTTGCACTTAACATATCTCATGACGCCATTTTTTAATTTTAGTTTGTTTGTTTGTGATTTTGCTGTATGATCATTGATCAATTTTAACTATGGCATAGAGGAAAATAAACATTTCCGTCAATTCTGCAATGCGAGGTCGGTGGAAACGCCACCTAAGTCTTGAATGTCTGCTACCACGTCACCGTTTTTGTAAATAGCCCTAGCCGGTCGGTCGTCGTGTAATCTTCTGCTACAAAGGAAAAGACGCCAGGAAATCCCGACTGCGAGAACCGTCCGTGTGTACCGAGTCTAAGTTAGACATTTCACGGGAGGCTTTTATATTGTATAATTAATTGTTTCATCTATCAATTTAGTGCTTTGGGATAGGGATAGTCGAGACAACCGAAATTTAACCCTAGAACAATTGTTTACCATGGAACTAGCCAAATATTATTATCTCAGTACCTATATAATTAATGGGAAAGCATGTACCGGTTTTTTTTATAGACATAGGCATATTTATAAAGAGGTCCCTTAAATCTTGCGCGGCCAATGACCCCATGGATTATCGGACATGATTGGTATTATTTCCGAAAGAATGTTATATAAACAGGAAAACTGATATACCTAGGCCTTTGATGTTAACTTACACTCACTACACATGATAATCGACAAGCTTACTATTGGCGTGACATGGCCAAGTTCAGGTACAAGTAAGCCTGCTCTGTAAATAAATCAATTAAGAATTTTTTGCAAGTTAAAATTTACATCAAGTTAAACATTAAAAAGAAATGCCATGATAGGATTAATAATTTTATGCGCGCACCATGGCATTTTCCTCAATTTTCCTCTAAACTTAATGAAGTAGCCGGCATACTTTACAAGTTATTGTGCAGTGATGCGCTTCAGTTTTTGACTTTTTGATGGATCGCTACGCTAAGTCTCCCAGCAACGGTAATTCATCAAGCCCTCTCCGAAACCCCTAAATTTACTCTTTTACAATTTTATCCAGCTTTATGATTATCAGCTGCTTTTTTAACGGGGTTTTAAATATTAAAACATGATGCAAGAATTTTGATCCCATATACTGAAACGAAACAATACGATAACTAGTCGGTATTACAATAGAATTAAGAAACTACGATGATGCCCTCAGAACTATAACGACTACAATATATTGTATGTGAAGTTGAAAAAAATAGTTAATCATTTTTTGACGCCTTTTTGAAGTTTGTTGGGGGTAAACACCCCAAAATTGAGTTAGCCCAAATTTAAGAAAATTATGCTCTAGAGATATGATTTTGGGAAACCCTATCCCAAATTAATTTCTTTAAAATCCATAAAGTAATTTGTCCACAAACCGATGGACAGACAGACAATATAATTAAAAATAGACTTTCCAAGTACTTGGAAGTACGCTTTCAGAACGACCATGGCCTATCATTCCGGAATCTACTCCTTCGTCAGGCAGATAAACATTTCGTAAGAACCTCGTTTTCTAATTGCTATCCTGGGACCTCAAACGTGTGAAATCTCGAAATCGAAAATTTCGATCATGACAAAGTTTTTCTTGTAGGTATACTTCTTCTTCTATAAGTTACAGCCGGCTGGCTGGTTGGCAGCAACATGTGGCATTAATGTCTCCACTCCCCTCGATCCTGACAACCCCTCTTCAGCTCCACGTATGTATTGGCCACTACATCCTCCATAACTTGCTGCAGATACTCTTTTCTCCGGCGCCCAGGTCGGGTGACGTCTTCCATTGTTCCCTCTATGATACAGCTTACGACGAACTTCTCGTGTCGAAGCAAATGTCCAATCCAGTGAGCTCTTATTTTACTTATCGATGTAACCAGAGTTTTTATTTAGCTTACTCTGGTTAGAACGTCCTCATTTGTAACTTGCACTAACTTCTACAAATAGGAAAGCAATAACAATCTTCTCTTATCTTTTTGCCACTCCAAAATTACTGTATGCACAAATGGGGACTTAGTATTCACTGAGTTTTAATGCCACATCCAAGACAGAATGGTCAAAAGCGGGCTAGTACGTGTGTAAGTAGTGGGGAGGGGGGGGGGGGTGGTTAAATGTTCAAGAAGAGACCGGTGGCTCTTAGGAATTGAATGATATTATTTGTGGCTGTTATTGTGTTTCCTAGAGCATCGGAGAGGGAGGAGGGTGCTCGTAGGACGGAGGCTCGTTGGACCGAGTAGGTTGGGCAATCGAGAAGAAGGTGAGCTATTGTGGGGGCCACTCCGCACCTTGTGCATAGGGGGGGGGGGCGCCTCATTCCTCATCAGATGTTTGTGAGTGAGGTTTGTATGCCCTATTCTAATTCGGGCCAATACAATTTCCTCCTTGCGGCTGATTCGATAGGACGTGTCCCATTCTGTTATGATGGGCTTAACTGCTCGCAATTTGTTTTGCACGTAGGCTGGCCCATTCCAGATTTTCTGTTGCCATTTTTTCAAGATAGATTTGCGTAGGTAATTGTTTACGTCACTTAGTACCAGGGTGGGCCATGGGGCAGACACTAGTCTGTAGGTTCATGTATAAGCTGTGCTGAAACACATAATGTAAAGACACCACACCTCGTACTCTAACTCGTACTCTAACTCGTAACTCCAACTCGTACTCTAACTCGTAACTCCAACTCGTAACTCTAGTAACATGGTTGCACTTACCTGTAACTTAGCATCCATTCAGTAAACTGTCTTATATTATTGGACATACGACTTTAAATTGGGATTGTTTCTAAGTTTGTTTTTTTATGTACCTACTTGATGGTTAAAAGTGACTGATTAAAGTATTGTCAATTGTCTATTGTCTACGGAGGATCGTCTACCTGTGATTAGGCCTAGATCTCCTTGGGTTAACTTGCTATGGCCATTTTTCACAATGCACAATACGCCCCTGTTAAAAAAATTTGAAAATCTGTTATGGCTAGTCTAGTATGCAGGTCACGTCATTATGCAGTCAAAATAAGGTTAAGTTAAAATATTTTGTGAAAAGACGATTTCACAAAAGTTCAACCAACTGCTATGCAAATAATACAAACTCACTGCGGTATATACGGTACGCTCGGACCAAAAAAGCACCAGTCCTGAAATTGGAGAATCCATCTCGCAAAGACTTGGGGATAAAGAATAAGAAGAATTTAATTTGGATATTGGAAGAGGAGAAGATTCCCAATCCCCCTGTAAAATTTCCAACGGCTTATTTTCTTTGTGAAAATCTTTACTCACTCTGAAAATTTTCTTTTGGGCTTTCATTTTTGCAAAATATGGATGAATACTGATGGAGAATGTTTTGATTTACTTAAAATGTGTTGTGATTGCTCAGGGTAACTATGCAATGTGTTTCTGCTCGTACTAGGGTGTACGGGGAAGGCTTGTGCTCTCGAAGTTCAGGGGAAGAAACCTCACAGGTTAAAAGACAAAAAATGGTCTGTTTGAATTTGGAAAAATATAAGGTTATGAGCAGGTGCCCCATTAACAACACTGTCAGCTGATTGGTCCCCCACTCCAGTGCAACCCCAATAACTACCATTAAGACCCACTGCTGAATTTACTCATTAAATTATGTTGACCAGGCCTACTTAGGTCCCTTGTCCAATGCCAACGACCCCATGGATTTTGGACATTATTTGAATTGTTTCCGGAAGAACTTTGTGTCATTGGCAAACTGGTACGTCCTCGATGTCAGCCTACACCGGCTATATGCGATAACGGAGAAGCTGAGACAAGTTTAACATTGAAGCGATGAAACAGGGGAAAGCATGACTTAACCAAGTGCATATACGAGTCCTGCATGCGTATAAATATGTTTCCTACTGGGAGTTTTCTTTATATAATGCAAGACAGGAGGTCCTGCAACACGTTTTCCAAGGAAACGAAATTTTGATTTTGGAAAGCTACAATAATTAATGATATTTAAATTCTCACATATCTAGTTTCAGGGAGACTCAGATGGCTGGGTCATGTCGAAAGAATGGTTGGAACTGGAGTGTCTCTAATGCTGAGGTCCTGAGGTCAATGGATACGGAAGCCACGAGTTGCTGCTATATGTTTAATTAGTATAGTTAGGGTTGGTTTTTTCATACAGATGGTTAGTTGATGGTTTTCAACCTTTCCCGAGCTCGGTTAGGAAGATTCCCTTTTTGAGTAAGATGTTCTAAGTAGAGCAGTGGTGCAGTAGTAGTTGATTAAATTTGGAACATAGAATAAGGACTTCAATCAAAACTTATATAAAATATTATAAATCACTGGTAACGGTTGCAGATGTGAAGAGTCAGATTGAGTACGGGCTTGAAAGTTAGTTTTAAACATAGGTGGCGCACGAGTCACCAGTCACAAGTTAGGCGCCAATATTTAAATTGTGACTAGCTGCTGACGGTAAAGAAACGGCACCTAAGCTAGTAGCGCATGCGCCTTGCTCTGTCTCCATCCACTGTAGATCCAAATTAGTGTTTATCAGTTTCTATTTCATGTTACACCTGATGATGGCATAGCGCTGAAACTGGTCGTAAAGTAATGTAGTTGTTTTTATTTTGTGGACTAAGCTAAGTTATTATTTCCCTTTTAGTTAAATAAACATAATAGTCTCCTTAGTAACTTTGTAAAACATGCTGTCACTCATTGTTAAAATTTACTTCGTATAGTCTTACAATAAATAAATAAAATAAATAAATAATATACAATAAATAAATAAAATAAAATAATAATAAATAAATAAAATAAAATAAAATAAATTTATTGTAAGACTATACGAAGTAAATTTTAACAATGAGTCCCTTTTAGTTGTGTCTAAGTTCCATCAAGTCACAGAAGAGAACGTCAAACCTATTTTGTTATGTTATGTTATGCATTCATTGGGCTTTATTTCGGATAATTGACACATGCAGTATTAACGATTTAGTTATTCTGTAACGTTGGTGCCAGCCTGCCTAGACCTGCATGTACGACTGACAATACAGGACTAGGATAGAGGGTGCAGGTTCGCGAAAGGCTTGTGAAAATGCCCATAAGCGTAGCGTAGCAAAACCTTTAAAATATAAATTATGGCAGTTTCCATGAGGGGGCAATTCCACCGGCGATTTAACTTCATTTGTGATTTGAGATTTTTTGTTTATTTTGTTTTAAGGACACTATTATGTAGATACTTAACTTATCTATTATAAATTAAGTTATAACATGATAGAGACTTATTAATGATGTCTGCTACCATATTATAACTTAATTTATAATAGGTAAGTTAAGTATGTACATAATAGTCTCCTTAAAACAAAACAAACAAAAAATCTCAAATCACAAATGAAGTAAAATCGCCGGTGGAATTGCCGCCTGAGAGCTAGATACTTTTTCTGTAATGTACAATATGCTTAAGTCTAAAACGTATTATTAAACACATGAGGTAAATATTTACCATTTGCCAATACATAGAAAAAATATCGGATAGTCAAGTATATAAAGTTATTTCTTTTTTCGAGGAAATTGAAATGAAAAGAAATTCAGCAGCGGTGGCCCGTAATATTTCATTTCCAAGCGCTGCTGCTTCAGACACGCACACTGCCGACCGACCAACTTCCATTTACAGGCCATTCATTTGGCACAGCACGTTCCATTCAGAAACTATAGCCGGCGTCCCTAACTTGACCACCCTATTTTTTCCGTTAATATTGTATGGTGTTAGGCCACTGCTCACTGAAGAATAAGTAAGGCGCCCATTCCACCGACCGGCTAGGGCTATTTACAAAAACGGTGACGTGTTAGCAGACATTCAAGACTTAGGTGGCGTTTCCGCCGACCTCGCATTGCAGAATGCAAATGACATTGACGGAAATTTGAATTTTTCTTTTGATAGAAATCTATTATAATGTTTCTACTTAACATATCCCATGACGCCATTTTTTAATTTTAGTTTGTTTGTTTGTGATTTTACTGTATGATCATTGATCAATTTTAACTTTGGGAGAGGAAAATAAACATTTCCGTCAATTCTGCAATGCGAGGTCGGTGGAAACCCCGCCTAAGTCTTGAGTGTCTGCTACCACTGGAACTGGAGCTGGAACTGGCTGGAACTGGAACTGGCTGGAACTGGAACTGGCTGGAACTGGAACTGGCTGGAAGCTGGAACTGGCTGGAAGCTGGAACTGGCTGGAACTGGGACTGGAACTGGCTGGAACTGGAGCTGGAAGCCTGGAACTGGAATCTGGAAGGCTGCTTGTTCCGTCGTCGAGGGTCACCAATGTAGCTAGTCGAAGGACGATGCAATTGAATAGGCAGTGTAGACTTGAATTGGTTTGTATTGCAGTGCTTCGACTCAAGTTAGAGTAATTTAACACACAGTGGTTACAATATGAGCTGTGAGACGAGAACGATACATGCTTACAATTAATATTGAATTTGATCCAGCCTGCTTCCATATAGAAAAACCAACTCTGTGTCCACAGCTAAAGGAGCTGATGAGACACAGAGGGTAGATTAAAGATATTATTGAATAAGAGAAATAGATACGTAAAAGGAAGATTGAGGAATATTGAATTATCTGAATGTGAACAGCGCCATCTACCGGGAAAAAGGTGAAGCTGGAAGCAGATTGGTTATTACACATGTGGGACTAAGTGGTCCCCACAGTAGACTAATGAAGAACCAATAGAAATTGTAAGAAATTCAATAGCTTCATGGGAACAATTATTTTATTGTGCAGTTGATGTTTTTTTTTTAAGTGTCCCAAAAACCATGTCTTGTTTTATTATATCATATTTTTGCTAACTCAATTTTGAAGGGTATGTCCCCCCAAAACTCCAAACTTGCAGCTGCAAGCCTGCAAAGAGTTTATAGTACTCGACCACGATAGGATGGTACTTGGAAAGTTTATAAAATCGAATAAACTCGGAGTGTTCCAAGTGTCATTCTATCGTGGTCGGGTAGTAGGTCTACATGCATAATATAAGATGAATACCAACCATGAAAAAAACAGTAACGAAAAGTCATACATTATTAGAGTGGTCTATTTTTCGTTACCCCAACATTAATTCTAGGCCTCCTTTTCGGAAAATTGGAGCCGGTGAGAAAGGAAAAGATGCCCTGAGTGATGTAACGACAGGTGAATTGGGGTTCTAGAAAATTGAAGTTCTCTTGGATACGTGAACTAATCGATTTTGCCAAGACTTTCCCCCAGAGTCATTGATCTGCCGTCAGTGAGTACGTGTCACCGCACCTGGTTACAGACTCGTTACTCCACAAGAAATATCCCAAAGAAATTACATTAAGCCTACAAAGGGCGTCAGGTGCCAAAAATATAATAAAAATAGGAGTTTTTCAATTTTTGGAACCGTAGCTTTTTCATAAATTGATTATACAAAATATTACCTAAATATCTTTATATATATATAACTTCAAGTATAATCGATATTTTAAAAAAACTACAAAACCGAAAATTAATAACACCCTATTATGGATGCATAAAGTAGTCTTCTACAACTTTAATTGACCAATATTTTAATAACTGGCATATAGACATGTTGAGTAGTGGTACAGACTCCGACTTTCACCCGAATGGTTGTTGGTTCGAGTCCCGCACTTGCTACATTTTCTGGCCATGCTTCGGAAGGCATGTATAGCAGGCGGTCCCGGGCTTTCCCGGTTGAGTGTAAGAGAGGGCTTATAGCCCTGACTCCGCTAGGTTGGCTTTGTAAGAACAAGTCAATATTTATTTATTTATTTATAGTTAATTAAATAAAAAAATAAGAAGCATTAAATTTTGGGCTGCCAATTTCCTAGGGGATGTGCACTTTTATAAGTACGAACTAGTCATGCCTCGGTTTTGCAACAAAGGGTTGTCTAATTAATAAAGCAACAGATCAGAAACTCCTGTTGAAGGGATTGGAAATTTTGTACCGAATACCAAATTAAAACAAATCCCTCGCTCGTGTTTTTTTTAAGGTTAATTGGTTTTCTGTGAATATTCCCAAACTTATTACAGCATAATCCTATAACCTCCTTTACATCCTTTTGTGTGGGTTTCTTTTGAGTATAGTTTGAAATTAGCTTTAGAGCAATCTTTATTTTTAATAATGTACCTTTCTCATAGTAACAGTTATGAGATAGTAACTATATATGAATTGGACCTAAAGAAGATCGAGTTGTGCAACGACGGCACGTGGACATTAAACATATCGACTTGCAACAGTCTACCAGCCGACAGGATTCCCGCGGCCATTTCCATTCGAATTTAAAATTCAAATAATTTTTAAAAATGAGATGAGAACGGAAAAGGCTATGTAAACATGCAATGAAGATATCAGTGCAAATGGCTTCCTGAATGTCGCCTATGCTTAGCTTATAATAATAGTGCTATATGCTTTATGTAAAACATCCTTGCGACTGCACTATAGAATTCAACCTTTTCCTGTCTCCTTACTATCTTATTTCTCTCTTCCTATGTAAATTAACACTATAATCACAAACAAACATTCAGACACACGAGAAGTTTTTTGCCATAGTAGTCTTTTCCTTCTCCCTGTTCAGGTACATAAACATTCAGGCTTTACTTTTTAGACAAGTGTCCATTGCCCTCGAGCAGACTCTTCATCCTTCCCTTCCGATTTTCGGGAGGTGACATCGCTATATTTGAAACCGGGTTGGTCATCACCATTTCTTAGAGCGAGGGGCTCTACTTACAAAAAAAGACACTACAGAATTAAAGGAATTTTGACGAGGGAAGATTTGCGCATGCTTGCAGATGCAATGACGGCCCGATTAATAAATGAACTCAGCAATTAATCTCCGTCATTGTGCCCCATGACTCCTGGCTAATACGAGAATTCAAAGACCTTTTGTCAGAATTGAGTTCATTTTGACGAACAACTCAGTCTGCCTGAAGGACATACAGTAGTTGGATCATTATTTAAATTGAGTTCACTTAAAAATTTAGGCTACGCCAATTAACGAAAAAAATGTTGGATGACTATGTGTTAAGGGTTTACTTGTCTTGTTGCAAAAATTGGAATAAATATGTATTTGATTTGATTTGAGGTTTTAATCACAAATTTGTGGATTGCTCTTCCAGACGCAGGTCATTACAATATTGACTATGTACAGTATGAAGTACCCTAATTAGGCGGACCTTACGCGGTCAGTAATAATGCCATTACCTTATCAAGATAACAGTAATAATGATCATGTAATGTGGACAAAGTTGGAATGACGAAAAATAATATTAGGGATTCGGATTTTCTGATCACAGATTCATCATTGCTGAATAATAATGGCATTTATATCGATAATGTCATAAATAGAGGTGCCGCATACATTTTACGTTTAAATTCTGGGAAATCATGAATTGAATTGAATTGAAAACGACTTTATTTCAAAAACAAAACAAAACAAAAGGCGAACAATAAGACTATAAAGTCTTCTTTTCATGCTGACCTTAAAAAACAAAAATAATGTATTAATAATTGTAGTCTTCTGTATATGTCACACTCCTTTACAACGGATGATTTAGAATTTTTTAAAAATTACCACAAATAACGTACGATATTGTATGTGACGGAGGAGTACCGACAGAAACTTTGTATTATTGTATTAGCATAATATATATATAGTATTAGTACATAGTATATTATTGTATTAAACTACAGAGTACAGCACTCGTATGTTCTGATCGATTAGCAAACTAAGTACGTCCAGACTGGTACTTACTTCGTATATTACCATCTAAATGTAGTGGTGAGCGTTGAAAAAATTCATCGGCATCTACATTAAATTCCAGTCTTGAAACCTTTCATTGGTTAACGTTCATGGCAATGACAAAAACGACTAAAACGACTCCAATTACTATCAACCCCAATCATTACTATTACCCCAATCATAACACTACCCTTTTCAAACATTCGCACATTTACCTATCAGTTCCATTCTATAACAGCCTTCCTGAGTTCATAAAAAATCTACGACCAAAAAAAAAAAAATTCGTTAGTAAAATTAGTTTTCATCTGTCCCATAATCAACTAACAAATCTTCCAGCAATAGCGCGCTAGCATAACAACCCCGGATTCAACAGAGTGATAAACATTTATATTATTTCATCTTAGTATATGATCTTACTTATTTACTTACTTAGTGATGTTACTTAGAGTCTACATAAAATTAATTATTATCGATAAAGTTTTAGTATTAGTTTAGTTTAGTTTAGTTTAGTTTTAGCTTAGTTATTAGTATTAAGGGGGCCCCAGCACGGGAGAAATCCTTTGGGCCACCCCTACTTCATTATATCACTGTGTATGTAATATTGAAGAAACGAAATGCATTTATTATTATTTTTTGCCAACGGCCTTACCATGTTGATTCCATTAGAGCAGAGCATGTTTCAAACTGCGGCAACTTGGTAGTGTGCAAAGCGTTGGCAGGGGAACATGGTGGGACATGATAACGCGCTTAGGCAGTGCAAGTCGAGTCCTGGTCACCTCCAATCTAATCGTGTGACTTTACCATGTTCCCCAAGTGGTTCGGAATCCACTATAATCAGGAGGTCCACCCTGTTAGTCAACTCCCCTTTCCCCGAGTTGATAGAGTCTGCCCTTTGGGTGCCTCAAGTTAACAAACAGACTCACTCCCCCCGCCAGGCTGACAGGGTTGCTTAAAGCAGAAATGCTGAAAGCAGGCGTTAGAAACAACAATTTATTATTATTATTATATTATTATTATTATATTAACACATTGGTAAGTTCAACTAACCCTTTGTTAAATGAAACCTTCCACTCCAGTTCTCTAAGGCACTACAGCGCAGAGTCACTATACCTATTATCATTGTATAAGGAAACAACAGAGAACAGAGCTTATTACATTTGATGGCCATCTATCTGCTGCTACTGTCTTAATACATCATTCAAGACTGTCTGAATAACGGAGAATTTCACAGCCTTCCCCATTACCGCTTCCATTAATGAAGGATGCTCATGTTGCATGAGCTGTCGTATTCATAGCTACACTTATCAGCAGCAGGAAGGCGATCGCTGATGTGTTTCTGCAGCCTTCGCTTACGGCATACATTGTTAAGTTATAGATGGCCACGGATGTTAATTACGACGTCTATAATGCTGTATCTTCTTCTTCAGTCTCAAACCATCGATTGGTTTGCAGCCAAGCTTTCCATCTTCTTCTCTATTCAACTAAGTCCTTAGTTCTTTTGAGTTCCAAGTAGTTGCCGGAACTGATATCTTGCCTGTTGTCTTCTACGTACGCCTTTCTTGGTCAACTCTGGTCACTAACTTTCCTAAATTCCCCAGAGACCATCTTTTAGAGAAAGCTTTCTACACTGTCATTGAGCCACATAAACTACATAAACTTGATTTTAACGATATTTTGACGATTTTACTTTCTTGTTGATTACTTGATTGTAAAATTTTACAGAAATATTTTGTACTTATTTACAGCACAAAGGTTTAAAGAATACGTTTACTTTGTACCCTTTCCTTTGAAATTGGTTAAAATTTTCCTCAACTTATTATTGACAGTCATATAATAAATCGCAAATGTCCATTTGCTACTTTCTATATTTCATTCTAAAATATGAGAAAATGTCGACAAAGTTGAGTGATGCCATTGTAATATCTGTAACCTAAAACAGCGACGCATAAGATTTATTTTCTGTTACTAAAATCATCCTCCAACCCTCGAGTATTGATGCATTCAATGGAAACAACAACAACAATAGAATTTACCATGGGTGCCCTAAAAACCGACACGACAGTCAAGACATCTCCATGTCCAACAAACAGTGAATAGTCTGCAAATTGCATGGTGAGGGATTGGACGAAAGGGGGGGGGGGGAGGGGGTGTGACGTATGGCCGGGGTCGCAGTGTCCAACTTAATTGAATACAGTAATTCATTGCCCACCACATACCTGTTCTTTATCAGGCTCGCAAAATTGCAACGCTGACACACGGTCTCTACTGTGGCTTTCTGTCTAGTATTACTCCTACTATTGTAGGTGTACTGTGATTGCGAACGCCCCTTATTTTGTAAAATATCATGGAGAGATCGTGTTCCTAATGCCAACATCCTGAGGCAAATGGATGCGGAAGTCGAGTTGCTGCAGACGGTTAAGAAACGGAAGTAACATGCTTCAGCCATGTGATGAAGTTCAAATGTTACCGCCTTCTGCATGTAATAATCCAAAGGAATTTAGAAGGATTGAAGGCCCCCGGCAGAAGAAGAACTTCTTGGTTGAAAACCCTGAGGCATTGGATTGGCAAGAGCACGACTTCCCTTTTCAGAGCAGCAGTCTCCATGGTCCGAATTGCCAAGATGAGCATATATTTATACAATGGAGAAAAATACAACTATAAATGTTCAAAACCGAGAGGTTTGTCTGAACACATGTTCATCGCTCATGAAAAATTAAGACTAATCGTCGGGACATGTAGTGTAGTGGTACGGACTCTGACTTTCACCCGAAAGGTTGTTGGTTTGAGTCCCACACTGGCTACATTTTCTGGGCATGCTTCGGAGGGCATGTTAAGTAGGCAGTCCCGGGCCTTCCTAGCTGAGTGTAAGAGAGGTCTTTATAGCTCCAACTCCGCTAGGTTAACTGAGTAATAGAAACAATAAAAAGTTCTTATTTATTTATTTATTTTATTTTACTAATTAATATTACTTTTTAAATTAATTGTTTTTAAAAATATAACTTCAATGTAACTATAGTAATAATATAATTACTGAAGGAAATTGTATGCTTTTTAGAAAGTTAGCTCTGTAAGCTGGAGAAATAAAGAAATCTTCGATAGAAGAGGCATTTTAAGAAGAAGAAGAATTGTTTTTTTTTAAGAATCCGTAGAATCCGCCCGTTTTCGGTTAGAAACAAGGCCTAAAAATTAGGTACCGTAATAAAGTTAATAAAGTTCTTTGGATGATTGTGCGCGACTTTTTACTGTCGTTCACGCGTTTGGCGCTCCTTATCAAATAACGCTCTTTTATGCTGGCGGAACTGGAGTCTGAGGCCTGATTTATAGAAAACTTAACATAACATTATCCATAACTATAAAAGTTACCACTGTATTTAGCATCGGAAGCTTTCGCAAGGAACGTAGCAGTGGCTGTATTAAAAGGTTTCCCGGCTTTAACTTTCATACGGCCACGTAACACGTTTATGGTTAAATTTATGGATATGGTTATGGCAAGTTTTCTATAAATCAGACAGTGGGCGGTCTGAACAAGCCAGACTTTTAATTTTGCCCGGAACACTATGATGGTCGTTGAGAGTCCATCGTACCTTTCAACTTTCAGCTTCTCGTTGCTCATTTACATCAGAGACGTCATTTCAGCTTTAGCGGGTAGGGGGGGGGGGCAACGTATTCTTGACAATGCACCTCATGCATCCGGCCTATTCAAGAAATCAATAAAACTAATTTCCAACGCACCATTTAGCCTATATGGCTTAAAAGAAGGTACATTCCCGCCACGACCAATAATATCCAATAACCTGCCTACTCACTTCTGCCAATACCCATCAGATTAAAAAATTATTTGCATGTTCTGACAGACTCAGCATTAACAGGGTCACCGAGACTACTGACCTAGCAAATAGGGGTGCACATGGTTCATACTGTTCTCCTGCCATGTGACTGTATGCATGAGTTTCAACATGAAGGAATTTCTTTCTCAAGCTATAAAATATACTTTATGATACTATTGTATTCTATTTGTTATTCTATTAAGTATCGTCCTCGAAAACGCTGGAAGGATTAGTTAGAAACTGACCTTCGTGAGTTGGGAGTCCGTAGATTGTGGAGTGATGTACAAAACCGAGATGATTGGAGGAGTGTTGTCGAGCAGGTCAGGGCCCAGAAGAAGAAGTAGAAGAAGAAGAAGAAAAAAGAAGAAGAAGAAAAAAGAAGAAGAAGATTCTATTAAGTATTTATATTCGAATCTAACACAGTTAAGGCAATAAACGTACGCTTAGTTCTTAGACTCAACTAGCCTGAAAGCTCAATGGACTGCGTTTGAAATTAATGCATTTGTTATGAAAAGAAGAGTTAAAAAATTTCCATGAAATCGCTCAAGCTGGTTTATGAAAACGCGAGCAAACTTTCAACTCCACGTGATTGAAACCTCAGCAAAAATCAGTAAAAAGCTCCTTTTCCTCACTTTACCAAGAAAAAGCGACCACTGCTATTTCTTTTATCTTTTAAACAAACTTTGAAAAAAAATCAATATAAAATTAACTTATCCTTCATTACAATCTTTCACCCTTTCTCGTTGTTTTCACATTTTTTCTTGTCATTTACAGAACCTAATTCCGAAATCGAATAAACCTAATTAAATTTTGTTGTCCCGCTGTTGCTTTTTTCACATTTTCCTTTAGAAAATGGAGACTTTATTTTACTCATTCAATTTTGAACTCAAAGCCAATGTACTGTACATACAATTTGCATTGAGTCATCATAAAGAATTTAAATTTAAATTAACTTATCCAGAAAGTGTATGCTTAGTATTGTACTCTTACAAGTATAAAACCAACTGACAAATCTTTAATACAAATAGTTTTACTGTAGTGCTCGTCCTCTAGAGTTACTGCGGACATATCATACAATATTATTAGTAATTAGCATGGTTGGACACAGTCCCAGGCCACGGTGAGGGCCCATAGGACAGTGGACCTCCTGATTATAGTGGATTCCGAACCACTTGGGAAACACAGTGAAGTCACACGATTAGTTCGGAGGTGACCAGGACAAGTCCTACCATGTTTCCCTACCGGCACTGTGCACACGACCAAGTTATCTGCAGCTTTGAACCTGCTCTGGTCCGCTGGATTCAACTTTACAATATTATTACGTAAAATTGTTAATTTTGCACGCTTACAAAAAACTTGAAAAATAAGTGTAACACAGCTAATTTTTTTTTATATATTCGTAGTGTTGATTACGAAGAATATAATCATTTCTAATAATATAATATTGATAAGGCTATATATTTTGTACAAGTATTACCTGACCACAATAGGTTGGCACTTGGAACACTTAATTTAAATCGAATAAACGAAGTGTTCCAAGTGCCATCCTATCGTTGTACGTACAGTTAGTTACGGTACACCAGTTACACCTATACAAAACAAAATATCAAAATAGCAAAGAAAACGTAGAAGTTCGGTTATTTCCTGCTATGCTCTTCCAACAAAAAACAACAAAAAAAACAATTAAAAAAAAATATAGATTTTAGAATAGAATATCTCCTATGCTATAGTAATATTGTACAATATTATTATTATACCTGTATACATATTGTATGCGGAGACATATAATTTTAAAGCTTATTGTTACCCTTTATCCGCTATATTTTCATGGGACGTTGCGCCTGTAAATAAATAAGTAAAATTCAGATGAGAGGATATTGCACAAATGAAATTTCGTGTGCGAAATTCTTTGAGAAGAAAATTATCTGGCTCTGTCCTCATTAACGTAGCCGTACATTACAGCGGGGCTTACACGGGATTTCTTCACTCAGCTAATTAAAACGCTGCAATTAATAAGGCAGCATTAAGTGAAATAGCTTGGCTAAAACAGCCTAACAAGATTGCAGTGAAAATATTTAGAGTTGTGCGAGTTAGATATGAAAGTTTTTTATAGTGACAAAATAGCTGAAAGGCGTGACGATTTTATTTCCTTGTAAATTCTATTTGAACAGCTGTCAGATACGATGGAAAAAATAAATTCGATAGCTTTATGTAAAATGCTATATATATTTCTACCCTCTAATACAATATGGAGGCTTTATTGTATTTTGGGAGCATTCTAGTAGGTCATTCTAACCTTACCGTTTGGACACACAGCATGATACAGCAATACTAAGTCAGTTTTAAATATCTAGAATATTATGTTGAAAATCAATTTTGTTTCCATTTCATTTTACTAGTACATTGCCGTAATTGATACGTATAATCATGAACAAGCATATTGCAGGCCACATTAATTTTTATGGAGACTGCAATTGCCTTGCTTTACATTACTGAGTTGAAACTGCCAAAATATTTTTTTTTTCAACGTCTGCTTTCATTGTTTCTACTTTAAGCAACCCTGTCAGCCTGGCAGGGGGAAGAGAGTCTGTTTATTAACTTGAGACACCCTAAGGGCAGACTCCTTCACCTCGGGGAGAAGGGGAGTTGACTGACAGGGTGGACCTCCAGATTATAGTGGATTCCGAACCACTTGAGAAACATAATAAAGTCACACAATTAATTCGGAGGTGACCAGGACTCGCCACGCACGTAGACTGACTGGTATAGTTTTAGCGTGTAATCAAATCCCACCATGTTCCCCTGCCAACGCTGTGCACACTACCACGTTTGTCGCAGTTTGAAACACGCTCTGCTCTCATGGATCCAATTTGGTAAGGCCAAAAGTTTAATGAAAACCTGAAATACCGTATTCCTAACTGATAATTATTGTAACTCTAATATTTATTAATTAACATGCCTACCTCACTATATTAAAAACCGTTTTACAAAACTTAAAGTTCTTTAGGTAGTAATTTCCCACATTATTTCCGTTACACAGGTATTCTTTTACTTGCTCGTATTTTCTTTTGTCCTGTCAGCAGGATGCCTTAATAAAACATAACTTTGGTAACATTCTTTATTGCTAAATTTATTACACGAAAGCGTTGTTTGTTCTCTGTTATTCTCTACGGATATTTTCGCTCATTATTTAATTATAAGATGTTCAACATTTCAAAAAAGAAATCTTGCTGGGGCATGCTATTAAATTCGTCGTTCCTGACAAATTCAAGTAGCTTCAATAGGGATTTTACTTTAGTATTATATATAATTTTAACATTTTTTTTCATCAATATGCTTTCAACAAAATAACGCTTTCAGGGGAAAAAATTCTGTCAAGTCTTCCAATGGTATGTGGTTTATAAGGTCAGTACTTTGAAACACTAACTTAAATAAATAATTAATTAATAAATAATAAAGGTTGACTGTTGTTTCTATTACTAAGCCAACCTAGCGGAGTTAGGGCTATAAAGCTATCTCTTACAATCAACTAGAAAGGCCCGGGACTGCCTACTTTACAGGTGCTCCGAAGCAAGATCAGAAAATGTAGCAAGTGTGAGGCTCGAACCAAAAACCTTTCGGGTGAAAGTCAGAGTCTGTACCACTACTCTACGTGTCCTGACTTACATAGACATATCAGCCAAGTTATTGTAGTTTATATTCTTGTTAAGCTTAAGCTAAATTATTATTATTGAGATAATCGGCGGGAGAAAAGCCCTATTCGGTTAAAGATTAAAAATCTCATTCCATATCAATTGGATCAACGATTGGTGTGGTAGTCCTCAGGAAGGAGTTTAAGAACTGTGGCCAATTGGCGTTAGTGAAGACCGTATGTTATGTGTCGAAATGTACAGGAGCATTTCTTCTATACTTTTGACGGCTCTACGATCTCATGTGAAATTCAACTTTGTACAAAAGGGGGGGTACTCCACTTTGCTATTATTTCCAAAACATTGTGTACAGTATAATATGTACAGTATGAGGTAAGTAAACCGGTTACTCGCACTTTTAAAAAAGTTAAATAATATATTAATAGTGTTAAATAACATTTTACGAACAGGCGGGCATGTTGATCATTAAAATGCATTAAATTATAATCTGTAGGTAGTAGCCTAATTTAAGTAACTTATTCATACTAGCTTATGTGTACTTTAAAACAAAAATAGAAATGTTAGAAAAAAATAACTAAGAATGTTTTTCAATTGGATAGTTGGAAAGTGTGAGTAACCTGAGCATCTAGTTGAGACGGCAAGTTGGTAGCATGCTTGTACTTGCGCGAGTCCCTACACGCCATGCGATCGGGGACGTGTCGTAACTCAACCCGGGTACTAACCTACAGAGGTGACTGAAGAGGTCAATTTACTCAATCAGTCAATATATGCATTAAATTGTTTGTAAGCGACTTTTTTTAGAAACAAACAAAAATAGAGGAAGTGAGACTGCTTAATTTTCGATTCGAAAACAAGCAAAGGAGCACTAGCCAACAAATTGGTGCCACTGTTTTGACATGAGTTTTTTGGTAGCTTTTAGTGTAAGGACCTAACTTTAGGCTAGCCATTTTTGTACAACGCTACATATGTGTAAGGGAAAGCAGGTAGTGACCGTGAAAGGTTGTTCAAAGTGAGCTGCCGTCTTTGTTAATTCACTTTGTGTGGTGTGTAATTAAGCAGCCAGGCTTTGAAAGTCCTCCTTTCTGTCCGATATACTGCCATGGGAAAGACCTCCAAGTAGCTGGAAGGTAATCAAGTAAATTTAAGCGGTAAAGGTGTCTCTAATTTGAAACTTGGCCAATTAGTGTAAACGCATCCAAAAGTTGACTGGACATGTTTTCAGCTTCATTACAATGTGTCTTCCAGCGTATAGCTCATACGGTACGTTGTTACATTGACAAGGGTTCGGTTTAACTTACCTGTGGATTAGCCGGTTCCATATATTTCATGTATTAGACATTTCGACTAACCAAACAATTTAGCAGATCGTCCGACTGCTAAACTCACTCCCTGTGTACATGACGAAAATACACTTCATCTTGAGGTTTCATCAGAAAAATATAAATAAATAAAATAATTTACAACATTGCAACAGGTCATAAGCATATTGCAATAATTGGTGTTAGAGAGGCTGTAATGGATTATCCGTATTAATTTATTACAGTAAAGGATGTTAGAATAATACATTACATAAAAATTGATGTAAAAAATATAAATCAAAACACATTAAATATGAGAGAGAGAAAACCACAATGCAGAACGATATACTGAAAGCTTACGAATTTTGTTTTAAGATTGGAGTTAGGTACTTCGTTTTTACAATGGCGCAATACTTGGATACCTTTTTTTCTTCTGACAGACTTGTAAATTGAGATTGATTGCTAAACATGGAAATGTTATAAAAGAGCTGTACGCCATACGTGGTACTTCGGAATCTGGCCCAGGAATGGTCAATAATGCGGTTGCCGGGCATGTTGCTCACCAGAGCTTTCAAAATAGAGCAAAGGTCAAAAGACAGGTTTCTCTACAGGTTCTCAGGCCCAGACACACAATGAAGTTCTGTAGAGACGGTTTTGGTCACTAGGTTCGCTGACGACAAACCCATATCCATATTATTCAAAATGGCCGCTGTTTGCATGTGAAAACTAAGCTCTTAGCATCTAATTATTTCTTTTAATATTTTTTATAATATTTTTACTATGCCTGGAACTTATTTCGCTGCATATAATTTAATATATATATTCTCCATGATTTATAGAAAAATATCACTTTAAAATAAAATTAAAAATAATTTTAAAATAGTATTGAGGCTTATGGAAAAATCATCGCTTTGATATCACGAGTCGGTCAGCGTAACACCTGTGTTTGCACCATTCGTTTGTACTACGCATGCTCATGGACACAGAATATCGTATATATATATATATATATATTAGGGCTGCCACATTCCGTGGTTTACCTCAGAATTCCGTGGGAAATAACTCTATTCCGGGGTCAACAATTTTTGAGTACCTAAGAACAGTGGGTACTGTAGGTATGTAGGCTACAGTTCAATGTGAAGGGTTGTAATACTGTAATTTACTTTTGGCCTACGCGGTACTGCATGCTATTTTGGTGTTCTGTGCTGCTGACTATTCTGTAAAGTGCAGTGAAGTTTTCAATTGCAAACACAATATAGGCTAAGTCTAATTAATTATTTAATTTTTCCGTTAATTATTTAGTAATATCAAAACACAAGCTTCTTTAATCCTATTTACATGATTTGAAATTTAGGTGTGCCACTGCTTCATCATTTAGCTTATTAGCTGCAGTAGTAGAAAAAAAACTAAATGCACTAATTACTAATGATGGTAAGCTACGATGAGTACCAGGCTGGGCAGCAAAACGACTTCAGCCGTATTCCTAACAATTTTTAAATAATTCACGGAATACAGAATACTCCGGAATTTTTTAAAATGTTGGTCCCCTTTATATGATATGATTTTTTTAACTCTCATCTGTCCATGGCCCTGGTTCCTAACCTTATCTGGTTATTTTAAATTTTAATTGTAACTTTAAATTGCAGCCGATAAAAAATACCCATCAGTTTCAGATTCAATCATCACAAATTGACATGATTCCATAAATTGACATACAAATATTGGTATGCATAGGTATTTCCCCAAAAATCCACAGAAAAACCTCAAAAATTGTTGATTCCGGAAATTTCTCGGAATAGAATTATTTCCCACGGAATTCTGAGTTAAACCACGGAATGTGGCAGCCCTAATATATAATTATACGATGTTCTGTGGTTAGAGTCCATGAGCATGCGCAGTGCAAACGAATGGTGCAAACACAGGTGTTACGCTGACCGACTCGTTTTGATATCATTGCAACTGGTGATGCCATCTACAAAATGACGTCACAAATGAATTCATAGGGCTAACGTGCTACTGAGTTTTTTATTCATATTTACTGAAAATACGAGTATTCATCATCTTTAATAAATAAATAATTAAATAATGACTTTTGTTCCATAACTAAGCCAGTCTAGCGGAGATTGGGCTATAAAGCTTACCCTTACATCCAACTAGGAAGGCCGGCCCAGCACCACCTACTATATACGACCTCTGAAGTATGACCAGAAAAAAGACTCGAACCAACAACCTTTCGGGGGAAAGGCAGAGTCCGTACCATTACCCTACATGTCCTGATTCCGCATTATTACTCTACTCTGTTGTTGTTTTTTCAGCAAATGATCGAAGTATTATTAGTAAAACTTAAAAAAGGAATTTGACTGACCTCTAATATTGATGGATTTAAAAATCATTGGAGGCGATGTCATAGAGTATAGGCTATTAAATAGCAATATGAATTAAAAGCAGTCGATAATGGATCTGCTGTTGAAAATGAAACCCGATATTAATACATAGCTGATGAACCACGTCACTCAATAACTAACGTAGCAATATTAATGCTGTGGCCCCCTTAGCGTGGTCATAGTTCTCTAAACTATGCACAAAGTCAAAGTTTAACTGGGTAAAGAGATTAAATCAGGCGTGAATGCAATATTGTAAGGTGTTCAATCTTGAGGAAACTCTACTATGCTGTGATACTACAGTGGAATATAAGATTCTCAGGCTCATTTTCGTTTTCACTTGAAATGTTAAACTTTATCGGAACTCACTGACAACTTTCCTTCAGCTGTTTCAATGAAGAAATTCTCTGTATCAAAATCAATATGTTATAAGCAGGAGGTCAAAGTTTCCAACCAAACTTTTTCATCGCAGTTTACTAGGGGTGTTCGCCTTTCTAGTCCTAGAATCAGTTGAAGCGTCAAGTTAGAAAAGTTAGACTTCGTAATGCTAGATTCCTCCATATTTCATGTGAGGATTTTTTTTTTTTGGGGGGGGGGGCAAGTTAGAAATTTTACCCAGGCCTTTCCTGTGTAACCTGCAGCGCAGCCATAAATAAAAATTTGCGTCAATAATAAATACCTTCTTGGATGTGCAGTATGCCTATAGTTTCATTTTGTACTGTACTTATGCACAACTTAATTTAATATTAATTCATTATTTTTTCCATTTTTTCATGGACCCTTGGACTACTGGGTACGGGCCACAAAAGAAGAGGCAAAATGCACACACCAGTAGCCCAGGCACACCAAACCAAAATAACAACAAAAAAAAATTTACATCAAATTAAGGGGGCAACAACACGTACTGTAGTCATGCCAAGACCATGTCATTAAAAAAATTATTCTCCTGGCTGGGCGCCTTGACGCCACGTATCATCAATAACAATAAAAATTATGTAAAGAACCGGACCGAGTTTACTCGAACATGCTTTCCAATTTATCTAACATCACTGGAGGGGAGGTAAATTCCAGATAGGTCAGACCAACACATTACCACACAATGCAATGCATTTGAGCGTGAATTTTCTATCATTTTTAAAAAAAAGTTTTTTTGCACAAAACCAAAAGGTTTTTTGGGAAAGTAACCTGTTCCGTTTCGTTACTCAATTTAACACCCAAAACATGCCTGAGGGTAGAAATCATCGATAGAAAGGTTTCGCAGAATAATTATTTTTTAGTCATTTTTCATTAAAATTTAGTTATTTTTATTTTTTTACCACCAGAAGCAAACTATCAAGGGGGAAGCAACTCCCCGCATTTCTTTAACATTAATAATGATTAATATATATGTGAATTTAAAAGAAATCGTTGGAGCCGTTTTTGAGAAATACTTTTTTAGACGTTTTTTTGGAGTTTTTTGAGAATAAAAACCCCCCAAATTGAGTTAGCCCAAATTCCCGAGGTATGATTTTTGTGAACCTTTAAGCCGAATTTCATCATAATCGACTGAGTAGTTTGCCCGGAAATCGATGAACAGACAGACAGAGCGACAGACAGACAGACAGACTGACAGACATTTCGTAAAAACCACTTTTTTGGGTTCCTGTAATTCCGTTGAAATCTCGGAATCGAAAATTTGGACCGTCACAAAGCTTTCCTTATACTACGTATAAATTGGAAAGCAATAAATTAAGAAATCCCCTAGACCTAATGACATTTTATTTATTGACTGTATTAGTGAATTCTAAATTCCATCTACTGCCAACAAGAAGACACAAGTATTTAAAACCACTCGTAACATGTAAAGAAAAGGCTTGAAAAGGGGAATGGAAGAAAATCTTAAACTGCAAAGAAAGAAAAATGTAACCTGTGGAGGTAGGAAGGGTTTTGTGAAAGGCTCACTCACACCCCAAACCGCATTCAAAACTTTCTTGTACCTGCTGGAAAATTTGCGGTCGATTGCTTTTAGCTGGGGTTCCAGCTGACCGCTCCTGTTGCTTTTAGAAAAAAGAGTGGAAATCACTACAAAACATGTTGTGCGTATAGGTAAGATACATTCGTATATGGCGTTTCTGTTTGTCGATATTACAATGGCTGCAGAAAATTTGCACTGTTGTAGTTGCTCGTTTATAAAGGCAATAATATTAATAAGGGAAGTTTACAAACAAAACATTAGTGTTTTACAATACATAAATAATTAAATATTGATTTTTTTTGTTCTATTACTAAGGCGCCCATTCCACATACGTACAACGTCAATGAAAATTATGAAATTGAAGGACATTTCAATTTTACTCTATGCCATTGTTAAAATTGATCAATGATCAATTGATAATAGAGTAAAATCACAAACAATAAAACAAACAATCTAAAATTAAAAAATGGCGTCATGTGATATGACAAGTAAAACTATTTTAATTGATTTCTCTAAAAAGAAAGCATTTCTGTGTAAAAATTATAATAAGGATTAAATAATAAGGCGACGAAGAAAACAAATACAATTTCAAGAAGCAAATGCAAACAAATTTCAACAATTTGGCGCATACGTTCCAATTGAAAATTGTCAATTTTTGAGAAAACATATGGAATGGCCCCCATCAATGAGAAATTGAAATGTCCTTCAATTTCATAATTTTCATTGACGTTGTACGTATGTGGAATGGGCGCCTAAGCCAACCTTTAGTTACGGCCATAAAGTCCTCTCTTCCAACCCACTAGAAAGACCCGCGACCGCCTGCTATACTTGCCTTCCGAAATTTAACTAATGCGGGGATTGATTTTTTTGTCCATGACTCAATTGTATCGCCGGAAGATAATTTTCGCCTTTAGCATGATTTAATCTAAGGGAAGATAAAAGGACTGACGGTTCTCGGCAGAAGATGAACTGCCAACAGCCTTACCATGTTAAATCCATTAGAGCTGAGCACGGCGGCAAACTTGGTATTGTAGTGTGCACAGCGTAGGCCGGGTAACATTGTGAGACATGATAACGCGCTGAGGCTATACCAGTCAGTCTACGTGAGTGTCGAGTCATAGTCACCTCCGATTGAATCGTGTGACTTCACCATGTTCACCATGTGGTTCGGAATCCACAATAATCAGGAGGTCCACCCTGTCAGTCAACACCCCTTTTCCCCGAGGTGAAAGAGTCTGCCCTTAGGGTGCCTCAAGTTGACAAACAGACTCACTCCCCCCGCCAATCTGGCAGGGTTGCTTAAAGCAGAAATGCTGGAACCAGGCGTTAGAAACAACAACAAAAGAAGATGAATTTCCTGGTTGTAAATATTGGAGGTCGTGGTTGGTCAAGAGCTCGACTTCCCTTTTCAGTGCAGCAGTCTCCACTGTCCCAAATTGCCAGAATGATCGCCAATCTTGACTAGAAGAGGCACGTAACGAAGAAGAAGAAGAAGAAGAAGATTGCTAACTATTTCCCCCAAACAATGTACAGCATGTCGATATGACCACGTAATGTCGCCAAATGGAAATAATTGGGTTATTAATTGGAATGTGGTTAATTACTGTAATTTCGAAATTATAGTGTGTTGCAGTATAATTGATGCTCAGTATTGGGGATTGCTCTCTTGTTACAGAGGTCAAGGGTCATTAAACTCTCAAGCAGTTACAACGCAGGGTGAACCACATGTACCTGTCTATTTGCTTGACAGGTTTCTCATCCATCAGGTACAATATGTATGGCTTTTAACCATTGAAGTCTTTGCTTGAATATACAGACTCTAGTAACTTAGCAGTTATAAGGAAACTAATAAGATATAAAGCTGTCATCATCAGATTGGGCTTGTAAACACTTCAGAATTATAGAAGATGAGTTTAGGACTGTAGGCTATTATTGTATAGGCGATATAAATGTCAATTTCAATCACCAACGTAATTAAATGATGTTGGCCCAGACCAGCTTACGAGTGCATATTGATTAGGTATTGAATTGTTGGTAATGCATGATGGAGTGCAGTAGCCTACACTTAAAAATATATTTTGTAGTTTTATTGTGTGTTTAAATACTACTGTATATTAATTGCTTTCAAATGTACATGTTATTATAAGGCCCCCATTCCACCGACCGGCTAGGGCTATTTACAAAAACGGTGACGTGGTAGCAGACATTTAAGACTTAGGCGGGGTTTCCACCGACCTCGCATTGCAGAATTGACGGAAATGTTTACTTTCCTCTATTCCATTCCAATGGCAAAAAAAGGAGCAGAATCCGAGCAACCTGAGATCCACCAAACCCTCCAGGCGGCAAGGAATCAAATTGACACAATTGTCTCAAAACATTCAAAAAACATCCTCAAGAACCTAAGCACTGGAAAAGTATGGGAAAAGCTTGCGACTCCAGGCCACATCCCAGCCAACCTCGAGAGAAGTGAAGCAGTCGCCCGGTTCCGTCTCGAGACTGGCCACGACTACCTGCAGGCACACCTCTGCCGGTTCTTTCGTCGGGGTGACTCAGATGCGTGTCCCCTCTGCTCCTCCGGGACCATGGTCACAAGTCACCTACACACCTCCTCCAGACTCAAGCATCTACCTGCTGATCTAACAAAGAGATACTGGGAGGCTCGGCGTCAAATGGCTCTACTGCCACAGACGGGCGTTGGCTAAACTAAACTAACTCTATTCCATAGTTAAAATTGATCAATGATCACACAGTAAAATCACAAACAAACAAACTAAAATTAAAAAATGACGTCATGGGATATGTTAAGTAAAAACATTTTAATAGATTTCTATAAAAAGAAAAATTCTAATTTCCGTCAATGTCATTTGCATTCTGCAATGCGAGGTCGGTGGAAACGCCACCTAAGTCTTGAATGTCTACTAACACGTCACCGTTTTTGTAAATAGGCCTAGCCGGTCGGTGGAATGGGCGCCTAAGGAAAGCCTAGTATTGGTCGAAATGTTCTATTTCGAGATATTAATGGATTTTCACGTTTTCAGGAATAGCCTATAAAAGTTTTTACGAAATGTCTGTCTGTTGGTCGGTCTATACGTCGACTTGTGGGCAAACTACTTAGTGGATTTGGATTAAATTCCGATTGTGAATTCACTATAATCATACCTTGGAATAATTATTTTTCTGTTTCACTCATTTTTGGGGGGTTTTAGCCTCGAAAAACTAAAAAAACTGCTAAAAAAGGTTTCACTCAAAAGCGGCCCAAATTATTGTGTCTAAATTCACATATATTTTAGCCATTGTTAACGAAATTGTTATCTAAACGAATGTTAATGATATCTTGATTCTGGGGGGAAAATAAAAGACAATTTTCATGAAAAAATACAAAAAAATAATTTTTCTCTCCAAACCTTTCTATTGATGCTTTTTTACTTTAGGTATGTTTAGGTGTCAAATAGAGTAACAAAATAGATCAAGTTGCTTACCCAAACAAAGTTTTGGTTTTGAACAAAAATTATTTTTTTGAAGAAATTTGAATAATTCATGCATTGTAAGCCCTGCCATTACTACTGTGTTGTAATTTATTAGTCTGCCCGTCCAAGACTATGCAATCGATCCATCGATCAATTCAGTGCTTTGGGAATGTAGAGGCAACCGAAATTAAACCATAGGAGAAGTATTTATTTACTATGGGATTTTTCATATTTTCTGCCTCTCTAATATGCTAATTGATATAAAAATAAAAGCATGTACAGGTTTACTCATAGTGGTTCATTTCATTCTTCATTGCAGTCTTGGTAGAGTTAATTGATTTAAAAAGAAAAATCAACTATGCAGTTACATCATATTTATCTGCTCCGACGACGCTTTAATTCCAGTTTCAAAATTCATGCTAATATCTATGGTAGGAATAATGATACATTAACCTAATTCCTTAATAATTAATTCTGTATTATAAAGTAACGTAATTATGAATTTAAAAATTTAATTATACAGCTAGAGGAAAATCCCTTGTAATTAGGCAACGAAAAAGGCTCCAAACATTTTAAAATTTTACGTCTCAAAGCTTTGATCCAATTTGTAGTAGGTTGCAATAAATTTAAGAAGATTGTGATAGAGTAAAACTTAGTTGTTAATGATAAAGCGTAGAAGAGTTGTTTGGAACGCAGGAAAAGTTAAAAGTCTTGCAGCAGCGGGGGATGTTATTTATTAGGTTTGGAAATCACCCAAATTTCCGTCAACCTTCCCAAAAGTTAGCTAAAGTTACATTAATTATTTTTACACACTTTACCATAAGACTTTTCGGTTTTATCTTTCATAATTAAATTTTAGATCTATTTGACACTATTTACTGAAATGTAACCTTATTTCTCCAAAGTTCCAAACCTTCGCATATTTTATTGAAATGTGAAAGTATACGACTTTAGAAGCCTATAAAATTTTACTTTATACTTTCTTGCTGATTACCGTACATTATTGTATAATTTAACAGAAATGTGTATACGGTATTCATTGATTTATTTATTTATAGATTTTATTGAACAAGTAAAGCTGCGGAGATGTTATTTGCGGGTTGTTTTCTTTCTTATTTATTTATTAGTCGTATGGCACACAGTTTAGGCATTTTTATGTCAACCTTTGCTCACCCATTTTCTTTTCATTAACTCGAAATTGTAGGAAATAAACTTAAGAGTGTACGTCCCTTAGGAAATAGGTACCTCTAAATCCGCTGTTTATACTGACTTCTTATTTTTATATAATTAGGCCTAACTAAACAAGATACCTAGCCTACTAAAGATTTGGCCTGTCAAACAGGGTATTTTTAATTTTTGGTATGGCAGCTTTTTCATAAAAATGATTGAGTGCTAAAATTTCACGTAACATACTGTGTACACCATGGAAAAACTACAAAAATAAAAATTAGTAACACCCTCTTATATGATGGGTAAATGAGTCTTCAACATTCTACAACTGAAATGAACCAATATTCTATTAAACTTGCAAAATTAAGTGAATAAAAAATAAGAAGTGTTAAGTTTGGGGTGGCCGATTTCCTATGGGACGTAGTCTACACTCTTATATGTTCTTTTGAATAAAGAAATCAAATTGTTGTAAAAAAAAAAAATATATCGTTCTCAATTTCTCATACAACTGTGACATAGAGTGACTCAGATCATGAATAAAGAATACTACAGCACCGTTGAACATTGGTATATAACCGTCTAGTATTCCGTATTCCATACGGATACTTTCCAAGCGTTAGTGGGACCTAAATAATTGATAAAATTCTTACCTTTTGAGGTTGCTTCTTCCTCATCGTTCTAACGAGCGCATTTTCCGATCAATGGTGCGATATAAACCTGTAAGAAGAACGAAATCAAATTAAAATTAAATATTTTACCTATGCCTTGATACAGTTGTAGGTGTTTAAGAGAGGGCCATAGGGCCTAATCTACATTATTTTTTCAATAAAGACTTTATTGTGATAATTATTAATATATGTGATTATAACTTTGATTGATTTCTCAAACACTTTCCCTATTAATAAATAAATCTTCTTCTGCTTCATCTGGCTCTACAGCCCTTGATGGACTTTGAACTGCTCAACAAAACTCCTCAAGTCAACGCTCTACCATCTACGGACTCCCAACTCGCGTCCCTAATAAATAAATAAATAAATAATGGGTTTTTGTTCCACCACTAAGCCTACCTAGCGGAGTTAGGGCTATAAATACCCTCTATAACACTCAACGAGGATGGCCCTGCAAGCCCGATTCGATAAGTGTTTTAAAATAATAGGAAATAGGGAAGAGAAAGGAAATCGAAAGGTTATTTAATGACAGTTACACTACGAGCACTAGCACACGTAGCATTAGGCAATATTCGTAATTACAAAGACTTTCACGGCCGGAGTAACGGGGTGAAGCCGAAGAATCCGGGATGATAGGACGTGGTCGTTCTGAAAGCATACTTCCAAACGTTTTGTCAACATCTGTGGTCAACATCTTCAGTGGAATTGCGCTGACTTCTTTTATTGTATCTCGGAGGCTCAGCATTAACTCATCACGAGTACTAGACATTTCCATGAAATCTGCGGTTTTGTATTTTCACTATCTGCTATTGTCCGGTTCATAAAAGTGCTACGCATAAGATGGCTAGGACACTTCGTAAGAATGGCAAACAACGGTATGCCGGAAAAGATGTACGAAGTAAGCATGACAGGAAGACGACTGGCAAGGCATACTCGAAAACGCTGGAAGGATGAGTTGGAGTTGGAAACTGACCTCCGCGAGTTGGGAGTGCGTAGATGGTGGAGTACAAAACCGAGATGACTGGAGGAGTGCTGTCGAGTAGGCCAAAGCTCAATAAGGGCTGTTGAGCCCGAAGAAGAAGAAGAAGTAGAAGACTATCTGCTATTGTATTGTAGTCCCGCAGTTTATGTACCTTACGTACTTCCACCAAAGACATTCAATGAATTTCAAGCTGAACAAAATGATAATTTTAAGAGGAAGGCTCTCTCATGCTTACGGAGAGACCAAAATGCTTTGGTGAGCAAAAGATATGGAGATGATCTAAGAGAAAATATCAGGAGAGGCCATTAATTAATGAATATTCATGAGGCTGCAGCAGTTTCCACGACAAAAATTTGAATAAAACTCCCACTCTTTCTAACCTCACTTGAGGTAAATTTAATGGCAGTTTCATTTTTCTTCGAGTCCAAAAAATGTGTTCTACTATTTATTAATGGTTGGGCCCAGTCTGTTGTTGGATGGAAGCCTAATTGCCGTTATAAAGCTACGTATAAGTTTAGTCAAAAAATGACTAGGTGGAAAAAAAATGTCTAAATCAGTGATCTATTTCTGTATAGGTGGACCAGGCGCGCACCTAGTGGGGCAAATAATATAGGGGTGGAAAAATTTTGGTGATAAATAATTGGCGCTAGCTGAAAGTCCACCTGACTACGGTTGATGTCAACAATGCGTTATGTGGTTGCCAATCTTGTCATAGTGAATTATGGAGTTCATGTCGGTTACAACGAGGAATAAATAAATAAATAAAGTTATTAATAATAATAATAATCTTGACCTTTTGTTGTTCTAATACTTAGCCAACCTATAAAGTTCTCTCTTACCCTCAACTAGGATGACCCGGAACCGCCTGTTTTACATGCCCCCCGAAGAATGGCCAGAAAATGTAGTCAGTGTGGGACTCGAACCATAACAACCTTTCGGGTGAAAGTCGGAGTCTGTATTACAATACTCTACAGGTTCTGACCTATTTATTTATTATTGTTATTCTGTTTAATGAAACAATCCAGCAATTAACAACTACAACAAGTAATCAACAAGTAGGAATAGAGTAAAATCATAGAATAATATTTACTAAAATAAAATAAAAGAACCGGTCCGAGTTTACTCGAACATGCTTTCCAATTTACCAATTATAGGGCCTAGTAGATAGAGAAAATGAGTAATTTCACGGTAAATAATTTTCGTATTGTTAAATTTCGGACATCTGGTGGGGGGGGGGGGGTGAATTGTCCACCTGACGTCTCTGGAGGTGAACTAAATTCTAGATAGGTCAGACATTACATTACATTACCACACAGCAATAACGCCTTGCAGGCAATGCATTTGAGCGTGAATTTTCATTTTTTCAAAAACCTTTTTTTTTGCACCAACCAAATAGTTTTTTGGGAAAGCAACCTGCCCGGTTTAGTTACTCAATTTACACCTAAAACATACCTGAAGGTAGAAATCATCGATAGAAAGGTTTCGCAGAAAGATTATTTTTTAGTCATTTTTCATTAAAAATTAGTTACTTTTATTTTTTACCCCCAGAAGCAAACTATCAATGGGCAAGCGACCCCCCGCATTTTGTCAACATTAATAACGACTACAGTATATGTGAATTTAAAAGAAATCGTTGGAGCCGTTTTTGAGAAATAATGTTTTTAGACGTTTTTTTGGAGTTTTTTGAGAATAAAACCCCCCCAAATTGAGTTAGCCCGAAATAAAAAAAAATCTCGAGGCATGATTTTTGTGAACCTACATGCAAAATTTCATTAAAATTGGCCGAGTAGTTTCTCCGGAAATAGATAAACAGACAGACAGACATACAGACAGACATACAGACCGACAGACAGAGCGACAGACAGACATTTCGTAAAAATCACTTTTTTGGGTTCCTGGGACCTCAAAACGTATCATTCCGTTGAAATATCGGAATCGGAAATTTCGACCATCACAAAGCTTTCCTTATACTACGTATAAATTGGAAAGCAATAAAGTAAAATCGTCAAAATCAAGTAACACTGTCATTACCATTGTATTAGTGCCTCAGTGACAGTGTAGAAAGCTTTCTCTAAGTTAAGGGAAGCAATGTTGGGAAGTAAGTAGCATTTCTTTCCGCTCTCAGTTCATTTGGGAGTTTTCTAAGGCAGGCGAATCTTCGTAGTGTACGATCCAGTCGCTCACACTTGGCTGTACGCGGTGCTAGCCTTTCAAGGTCTCCCGTTTGCCTCGTGTTGTAGGTGTGGGTGTCCCGATTTTGTTTAAAGTTCCCCCACACCTCAGGCCTTATGATATGGCATAATCAATCATTCCAGTAAAACTGGAACTACTACCTGCGGTAATATACTGCTAAGAGTCAGGCCAAATAACTGGAGATTAACTAAACGGCCCGATAGGAAAATAGAGTTAGAGCTGGAAATGGGCAAGTGGTCTAAAAAGAAAAATCTGGTGGTAGGCTACCTATTTAGTACATTCTGATAAAATCAGGCACAGGATTTGAGGTTGCTTTGATGTTGAAAAGTAGAAGTGATCGCAGGGTAGGTAGGTATCTGTAAAGGGTAGGGTTACCGCAACCCCTAGGTGAGAAATCTACAGTATTTATTGATTCAATAAAACTCATTTATTGCTTCGTTACTACCATGAATGTGCTCATTTATTTTGTTTCAAAAGGTGAGGTTGCCGTTTTAGGCCTCGCGGGATAGGATTAACAGCCCACACAGATGGTTTATTGCGCCACTTTGTGTAATCTTGCCTCTTTACTTCACTTAGTTGTTTGTTGCTTGGGTGGATTCTACAATTTGTCCTGTATAGTAATCTTTAGATCTCTTTGTACGGGTCACTAAATTTGAAGGCGATGTTGCATTTAACTTGTAGGACCTGGCATTTAAACTTCCCTATGCTGTGCTGACAATTAATTGCTCTCAATCAGTCAATTGCATAGTAATAATGATTCACTCTGAACAGTTAGGTCTAGTTAGGTCTAAAAGTAATACACATTACACTAGTTTACCTATAGCCTGCTGCCATCATTGTGCGTCATTGTTAGCCAATCAGAGCGCTAGTTACATGTCGTTTAGACTACTGATGGGTAGGCACCCTGAAGTGATGAAAGACTTGTAACGGCGACTCAGAGGGCAGTTCCCAGGCAATTCCCAGACGACCTCAGACTATTGAGACGTGATAGAGAAAGAGCTGCGCCATGTAATTAGGGTAAGTCTGTTTATAGTGTATTATGTTGTATATATTAATCATAAGCTCATTTATTTGGTTCAGCTTTCTATTACATAGTCCAATAAACCATAACACCTACAACATTTACGGAAACTCAAACCATGAACGAAGTCAATGCATTTATAAAAATATTAGAAAATTTATTAGAAAGATTCGCATACCCATTTAATATCGTTCAAAATTAAAAGCAATACGTTTTCAGTGAGGAAAATACCCGAAACGTAGTCCAAACAGTGAAAAATTAAATAAAGAGGCAACTATTGCGAACCATACAGCACAGATACACCTTAAAATAAGGTATATGACAAGCTGAGAGCTTACAGGCAAGTTTATCGAAACGGACTTTGGGAATAGTGAAGAATATTGGTGAATGCGTGCATGAAGTATACTATACCGTTATAGGAAGCATATTACTATTAGCCATATGCCTTACCATGTTGATTCCATGAGAGCAGAACATGTTTCAAATTGCGGCAAACTTGGTAATGTGTACAACGTTGGCAGGGGAACATGGTGGAACATGATAACGCACTGAGCCTATAACAGTCAGTCTGAGTGCGTGTCGAAACCTGGTCACCTCCGATTTAATCGTGTGACTTTACCATGTCCCCCAAGTGGTTCGGAATCCACTATAATCAGGAGGTCCACCCTGTCAGTCAACTCCCCTTTCCCCCGAGGGGAAGGTGTCTGCCCTTAGGGTACCTCAAGTTAACGAACAGACTCACTCCCTCCGCCAGGCTGACAGGGTTGCTAAAAGCAGAAATGCTGAAAGCAGGCGTTGGAAACAACAACAGGGAGCATATTATAATTAATCCGCCCTTATTTAGTTGTTTTATGACCCTATCGGCCATGCTGTCTTCCAGGCAAATTCAGGATTTTCTTCCGCGGGTGGTGGAGATACGCCCCTGGCCCTCTGGCGCCTCGCACTATAAACTGCAAACGATTGGCAAGTCGTCCGGGGGAGGAGATCCTATGTTCACCGATTTTCCCCCACTACGTGACCTTTTGTATAACTACTCAGCTCAGGATGGTGAGATTGTCAGTCAATACTCTAATAACAGCTACCATCAAAAGGTTAGCGATCCGCTGAAAATTTCACGATTTAAAATAATGGGAAACGAAACCGTTGGGGGGTGATAGTCGTTGATGTGATCTCGGATTGCCCCGCTAACGTCTTCTGATAAAAGGCTTCACTAGTATGAAGACTGAAAATCTGGGAGTTCCTCTCACATCATCAAGTATACGTTGGCTCTTGTAAGGGGCAACTAATACAATATTAATAACGATTTAGTTTGACTATACAGCGCTTTATCTTTCGGCTTACACCAAATTAATATATTAGGGAGAGTTCCAATATACTCCGGAACACGAACACGTTATTGTTCACATGTTCATTAATATTCTTTATTAAAACAAATGTTCCATTCGACAAACTGAAACTCCCCTGCAGTGTTGTGAAACGGCGCAAGCACAATCCGAGTAGCCTCCCGAGTACAGAGGCCTTATCAACGAGTACGCAATGAAGTGTGAAAGTAAACTAAGAAAGAAACTTGTCTTTATTTATCAATGTAAAATTACTATTTTACAATTTATTTCTTTTTCTATAAAAAAAAAACAATAATACATAAAAATAACCAATAAAGCGAGACTTGCATTTACAGTCTGACAGCGCCCCCCCCCCCCCCCCCCCCCCGCGGGGTCCAGGCCTTACATATTTATCCAGAACTTACGTTCAAATTTTAAATTTTGTATTATGAAAAACTGGATGCACTTCTTAGTTTATGGAAACTAGTGAAATCCGAGTACTTTTGCGTACTCGCCAAGCTCTTTTCGAGTACTGAGTACTATCAGCCAAATCCGAGTAGGTAGTAGGTAATTTTACTCGTAACCTAGCACGGTTCACATTTCACAACACTACTCCCAGTACTCCCCAGTCCCCTGCAGGATTAGACACTCCCGTCTGCCGCACTGGCGGCACTACTACTGAAATACTGACTCACTGAGACACTGACTTCGGTAAGTCCTAAGTCCCACGGCCACTTCAACAAACACATGCATAGGGTTGGCGTGAAAAACGACAGTAGATGCAGACTGTGTGAAGTTGAAGAAGAAACAGCTGAACACATTCTCTTTGAATGTGAAGCGCTGGGAAAAACTCGATACCAAACTCTTGGCCACCCTAGGTCTGAAGAGGAAACCATCCGATCTAATCCCATCACAAAAACACTAGAATTTATCAAAAAGACTGGTGTTATAAGATGGGCGTAGACGGCAAACGTGGAAGCAAAAGACCTTCTAGGTCGACGCTTATAGGAACTCAAACGAGTAGGCCCCACGAAGGTAAAAAAAAAAAAAAAAAAAAAGTCCTAAGTCGGTTTCCGAATGGCGAATATTGATTGGTTTTCTGTGTTTAAATTTTACAAATAGACGACTCACTAGACACTAAGCTGTAACTGACTAAGTATAAAATAAAATCAAGCCCAGAGAGCAATCTTGTGGGAATGACAACCCTTTAAAGACAAACATAGTTACCGGTTTCTCTGGGAGGAATGAATTGATTTATGGTTTGAAAGAGATAATGCCTTCAACCTTAATGGCTGAAGAGAAGAAAACTGGCTTGGTTGTTTCGAAGGTGCTGAAAGGAAATATTGAGATGCACGGGAATTCTAGCGGATGCGTAGGTAAGCTTCTCAGAATGACCGCTGGTTGCGTTGAAAAGGATACGATATGTGTATGAATGTAGGGCGAGGACCCTACGCACCCCCACAAACTCCCTAGTGCCCCACAACTTTATCGAGGTCAGTCCGTGTTTTATTGTGAGCTATAACGCAATTTTTAATTAATTTTTCACTATTGTCAACAATTTTGGGGCATGTTTCTTAATCAAAACAATTAATTTTTTTAATTTATGACGTTATTGAATTGGTTTCATAGCAAACTTTTGTCATTATTTTTTTCATTTTGTTCAAGGTAATAGTGACCGCTAATTTGTTTACGGAAGCTGATTTAGATCGATTCGGCAATTCATATCGAACTTTGTTGGGGATTGAGGTGAAAAACGATGGACTGTATAGAGGAAGTTATCAGCCGTATTGTAGAATCTGTAGAATCCAGAAGAGCATATTTTGCAACATTTATGTATTATATTTGAAGTATTATCAGGTCTACGTTGCAATGGTTATATGCTAGACTACCATGAATGATGGCTATCTATTCTGAAAGCTTTCACAATTTTTCTGTCATTCACAATTCTATCGGCTTTCCAAATTCGAATTTTCTTACTGACAAGTTCATAAAAGCAATAATGCATTTCAATAACTGACATTGAAAGCCTTTTCAGTTCGTGAAAATAAAAATCATTCTGATGTTTTCACAAAAGTTTCAGTCTTTTTAATCCGACGGACTGAAAGCATTATGATTACAGAATATTAGAAAAATCGGAAAATCATTGGAAATACGGAGGTATGATAGTATAAGTCAATTCAAAGGTAAAAAGGAAGAAGGCAATGAATCTCCTAGCTTTTCTTCAGACCAAATCTTCATCGTTTCATTCAAATGCAACATTTTGACAACTGACTGCGCTAACGGCTGAGGCCTAACGAGGTCGCTTTTCAAACTGGGCTGACTTTTTTTTTCACTAATACAAAGCCGTGAAAATGTTTGAGACATTTTGTAAGAAAAATGCTTTGAGTCACGTCTTTTTATTCTGCAGACGTCATAGAATAGATTATGAACTGAGATTAACGGACAGTTGTTATAAATCAATAAGCAAATACTACTAAATTTTTAGATGATAACATGATTATTATAATGATAATGATAATGATAATAATGATAACAATGATAATTTATATTATTTATAGTTGACGAAATACTATGCACAATGAGTATACCTATTTATCAAGTTATTTATACTGTATTTTAAACTGTATTGTGGTCGTATATTGTAAAAAATTTCCACCCTAAAACGGGCCTAGCCTATAGGGAAATGAAACAACAACTGTAACTGTATGTTTGGAAATATATTTGATTGATTGATTGATGCACTGGAAAGGCATGGGTTTGAGTCCAACATTGCACAGATTTTCCTTGATTCTCTATTTTCAGTTATAAATATAGTGAAAGGTATTGCATACGTTGGAAAACAATATTGAGGTAACTACTCGTAGTCCCAATACTACTATTTCGTGTCCGGGGTAGAGACTCCTTGTTTCTGGCCTCAGCCAAACCGACGCCATCGTCGGTGCATACACAAAAGAAGAGGAAGGTCTCTTCTCGGTGGTGAAAGGATTAGCCACTAGATGTTTCCACTTAACGTTGCCCGGGGTACGCCCGATCGGTTTTTGTCCACGTGTATAAAACCGATCTTCGTGGAGGCTCCTTTCTTGTACCCCTACAGTCCCTGTAGTCCCAATGTCCAGCTGAGCTATTGTAACATTGTGCGACACTACTCGACACCTTTCTTTCCTAAGCAAATTTGGGTACATATGCACCCCTCCCTTCCCTTCTTTCTTCATGTAGGCCTAATAGTAAGCAAATTGAGATCCTCCTCCCTCTTTGCTTACTTAATCATTTCGAGCCCCCTCGTTTATGTTTTAATCATGGTATTTGTATCTACAAAGTAGCTTAGCTTCTGAGTAATGTCTTATGGTCCCAGAAGACACAAAAATCCGTAATCTGCACCTCCTCGGAGTGAAGATGGAAGCGCGTAATGGTGACAGAACAGATAGGGGACCAAGTTGGCGTCGGGATAAGCGAAAAGCAGTCTTTTCTATGCACAGCACTCTTTCCTTTTACCTACGGTTGGGAAACTGGCTACTAACTTCCCTAAATTGCTTAGAGATCATCTCTTAGAGAAAGCTATCTACACTGTCACTGAGGCTTTATGTACAGTGACAATTACAGAACACTTTGATTTTGACGATATTTTGACGATTTTACTTTATATTTTCTTATCAATTACTTGTTGATTACTTGATTGTACAATTGTAAACATAAATATATATTTAAAAAATGGCGGAACAACTCAATGAAGAGTCAACGGAATAAGGATCCAGAGGGCAACGGGAAACCACTCCATTACAATTTCTTAGTATAGTAATCATGACTAGAATTGCCATGATGATCGCTAATATTCAATAGAAGAGGAATTTGAAAATGAAGAAGATACTAACCAAAGCCTGATGATGGGAGTAGCATTTCCTCCCAAAACGTCACCCTCTTTCCCTGGCAATGGGCTCCACTCTAACTGGTCGATGGCTGTGAGGCCTCTGACGACTGCCTACACAAAAGTCAATGTAAGTCCACTTAACCAATTTTTATATAATATTACACCACAGCCATTAACCTTTACCGTAAAATTACTTTCCAAAACTTTGGGAAACGGTAAGCGAACATGTCGGTGATAAAGAATTTAGAAGCCCCGTGGTTGCCAAACAAAGCCTCAAGACTTCCATAGCGGTTGGCTGATGCAAATAGTGGATCTATTTGAAAGCCACCACAGCCAGTGTGTTACCAATAGAGATGGACGTTGGATAAATGTCGAAATAAGTTTTGAACAGCGAAAAGGCAGCGGGAAACCGCTGAATTAAACAATTCCCGAGTATAATGTTTACAAACATGGCCAATTCCAAGTTGTAGAATTTTTCAGGAGAGCGGATTTTCTGTTGAAAATTTGATTAAGTTTATAGCCAATCCTAGACTTCACTGTGCTTTTGTGCGCAATCTGGCTACTTTTGTCACTTTATTTTACAATGTGCAGATGGACATTAAAATTTTCTGCAAGGTCGGATCAAAACCCTAATTTGTGAAAAAAAGGAGTTTGCCACGTTTGTAACCAAGCTCCTCATAGCCTAAAATGAATGAAACGAGTATTGAATTTAAAAAACAACTGATAGGTATACACAATAATTGTAAGGTCTACTATAGTGAGGACTATTAGACCTAAAATTAAAGTAAAAAATTAAATTAAACATGTTATTGCACTATTTAAGCTTACCTATTAATATAACCTATCTCAAATAAATAGATAGTCATCATGACTACAATTTGTCATGTTGATTGCCAATTTTCGATAGATTTAACGAACTTTTGAACGGTTCTAGCCTCCTTAAGTAGGTTATTAAATATTGTATGTTAAAATACTGTAGTTTTGTCAACAATAGAATAAGTCTCACCTAATGTCAACGACTTTTTTTGAGCTCACCAAAGTCCCGACTGTTTGACAATCAAAACACACGCTTTTGTTTTCCAGTTGGTAAAGCTAGGCAAAGCGGATTCTGGGGAATAAAAGTTTATTGAGATTTTCAGACTGCCATGATTTCTAAACGGAGCAATACCGGCAACTGATTACAGTATTATTAAATAGCAAATATCAATCTTAAAAAGTATTCCGCGAGGTTATGTAGGTACCGGACTTGACGCGCCATTATACTAGTCTAACTACATATAGTAACTATATTATGGCTAAAAACAGATTTAAAAACAGACCAAGTTATAATTCGGAATAAAGTTTTCTAATTGATTCGCTTACGTTATATTTTTGTAATGGGTTGTGTAATGTAATCTAAATTGGAAAGGTGTTGTAATTCTCTGAAAACAATGGAAAGCCTCCCCGTAAAGTCTTCTTGATTATTTAAGAGAAAAACAGGGGGTAAAGTTTTCCAAAAAGTTTTCAAAATGGCGATAGCAATGGGAAACGAGAAAAGTTTTCATCCATTATAAATGTTGAGAAACATGATAGGTCCACTGATATTGTGGTGTAGTGTCGAATTTATCAAAATTTGCAGGAGAAGGAAATTAAGTTATTATTTACTTGTTTTAAAATTATTTTGTTTCAAACAACTTGGTTTTATTAGTCTCTACTTTTTCATCGAAGAAATTTCGCTTGTCGTTTCTTAAACAGGTTATTTAATATTGTATCAAACAGCTCTAAATGTTATGACGAAAGGCGCCACGGACGAGCGTTGGATAAAGTAAAGTAAGTAAAGGAAAGACCTATCGCGCTTTTGTTCCAACGCGGCCACGTTTACCTGCAACTTGCAAGCCCACCTGCACCCGGCTGCACCGCATTGGTCTCACCGCGCTGACGACACCTGCCCGCTATGCAATACCGAATGCATGGATCATCTGAGGGTGTGCACTGCGTTAACCCACCCTACCCACGACATTACAAATCGCTACTGGGAAGCTCGGCGTCGAATGACTGAACAGCCACAGAGGGGCGTTGGATAAAGTAAGTAAAGTAAAGCAGGTTAAACCGGGACAATACAGTGTGCAACAAAAAACAGCTTTCAATCACATGAAATTCGTCAATTAGAAGCCGCCCGAACGATCCTATTATAGAGGACATTGCAATCAACGAGCTCATTAGCGCAGTAGAAGGGGAGAAGTGAACAACCAACTGCTAAATTGCGGCCTCCACCACCGTTGTGTCGCGTCCATCAAAAGCTCGAGAAAATAGGCTTTTTTCTCCCACTCTTGAGCAGTTTTTCGACAATCCTAAGTGCCCATGAGACAAATTGAAAATCGTTAAGCAGTTCTTTTCAATCTTTGAATTCTCTTGCCAGACAATCATTTCGTCGTATTTTCGCCTTTACCAGTAACCGTAATTCGTACATCGAGGGTATTCTTAGCAGAGACGTAAAGTTTTAGAATGATGTCGGAAGCAAAACTATATAGACCTTATGACGTCATCAGGCAGGATAAGGAAAAGTACAAAATAGTATAGCGTTTTACGCATTTTAATAGTAGTAAAGTATAGCTGTAGATTTCACAGAGGTAACAAAGGAATGCTTATATTCATATTGCTGCAAAGGAGCCAGGGGTCTCCATAAACCACGTCTTACAATGCTCAGGGCCGGGGGGGGGGGGCTTTGCCCCCCCAAAGGATCTCGGGGGGGGGGGGCAAGATGAACCGTGCCCCCGCTAACTTTACGCCCCTGATTCTTAGTTGTAGAATAAAAGGTAAAAAGGAACTATGGAACTATGGTAGCCTATTATAATATAGTAGGCAGGATATTATAAATTGAAAACAGTGATATATTCACACTTATCTAAAAAAGTAAGCGCAAAAGTCACGTTTGGCTTCTAACCCATTCATTTAGGAGACATTTTTTGGTCTGCTCTTGCATAGAAATCTGGAGTTCAATTTTGTAGGCTGTAGATTTTATATTACATAGGTACCTTACAAATGAAGCTACCTGTGGTTTTCTGCGATAGCTCAGTAAAATAAAAATAAGTACCTAACTCACAACAGGGGCGTATCCTAATAAGCTAATAACTAGGAACTCCAAATTACGCTCCTGAAGGTTTAGGTACCTATGAAAAGAGTGGACTGTATAAAAAATTAATATGATTTGGTAAGAGAATAAGAAATAAGAGAATAAGCCTACCGTACTCTGCTCACTCGGTGAAGGTGTAGTACAGTAGGTAGACCTATTATATGTAATGTATAGTGTGGTGCTGTAAGGTGTCTGGGTGAATGTGTTTTAAGTGAATAGGCTACGCTACTTATCTACTGCTGGAGTCCGTGGCTTGCAAAGTATCCGCAGGAATCACAGCAGGGGCGAGCACAATAAACACTATATAATATAAAATAACACGAATGACACTACAACCACAACTAATAAAATTAATATAATTAACAATAGGCAAATAATTAGAACCTATCGGAGCCGTCGCAATATTAAGACAGAATGCAGGGTGCGGGGTAGAGTACCTAGCAGATTTTAGGGGTAGGTAGGTACCTCTGCGACAACAACCCGCAACTATGCTTAGCTTTTGAAATGCGAGGCATTCACGGACACTACCGAATAAAACTAAGACTAAGACTAAGAGAATTCAGTACTGAAACTTGGATAATACTTTGTAGTAGATACCTATAGAATGCATTTGAAATAATACCTACCCGTATATTGTCAAATAATGTATACAATGGAGATACATTGAAAGTTTTATAATTGATTTACATATACTGTAGTCTAGATAGTTATTGTACTGCATATCGCATATCGTGTCTTTTTAGGTTAAGACTTTTTAAGACATTTTAACGTGGAATATCCTCAATTTTGTGTTTCTCTCACAGGACCAATATCAACACTTTTTAATCAACTCGTACCAAGTTTTGCAATTTCGCACCGGGACCAGACCATGGAAGGAAGTCATTATAACTTCCTTTTAGTTTCAGCTATCATTTTTATTTCATATTCATTACTGTTCTTAAAAAGTTCTTCCAGCACTCATTATAACAAACAAAATTAACATTTACTGTCGTACAAGTATTAAAAAACAAATTTCTTTCGTTTAACAATCAAACCGGGACAGTCTAGTTCCAGTAGCCTATATGCACAAAAGAAATTCGAAGCATTTCAGATTTGGTGCTATCGTCGCATGCTACGAATACCTTGGCAAGCTCATATTACCAATGAGAAGGTTCTAACCAGAATAAGTGAAAGAAAACCTCTGGTTACATCGATAAGTACAGGAAGAGCTCACTGGATTGGACATTTTCTTCGACACGAGAACTTCATCGTAAGCTGTATCATAGAGGGAACATTAGAAGGCGTCAACCGACCTGGGCGCCCGAGAAAAGAGTATCTGCAGCAAGTGATGGAGGATGTAGGGCCAATACATACGTGGAGCTGAAGAGGGGGTGTCAGAATCGAAGGGAGTAGAGGTACCGATGTTGCTGCCAGCCAGATGTAACTTGAAGTAGATGTACAGAAAATCAAGCCAAGTAAGTTACATATTTCAACCTCTTTTAATTATATGGCCCAGATAAGATCACTCTACCCTTTAATAAGTTAAGATGTTAAAAAGTCAGTCTCCTTTCGAAAAGAAAATTAAAAAAAAAACAATAATAGGCTATATACTGTTGCCGTTGGACTAGACATTGAAAAGAACGAAACACTTATCTAACAAAACTGGTATGTCGTTCGTTTCTATCATGTCTGGTCCAACAGTACTTCTTTAAATTGGGTTTTGCATTTAAGAAAACAGTAATTTGGTTTTAAAATGCGAATCAATCGCAGAAGGTATGACCAAGTCTAAAACTAAGAACATAAGATAACCGTTCTTTTCATCAGCATTAACAAAATGTCAATATAGAATATTCGTATCGTGAGAGGTTGCCGATAAACCCATATTACCAAGGATCTTTCGACTTTGACTTGTATCTGTGTTTTATTCCTACCCTTATTACATTCTCTATTATTGCCTAGCGAACACTATTGCATGTATTCCACTTTCAAACCTTTTTGATTTCCAATTTATACGTACTTTAAGGAAAGCTTTGTGATGGTCCAAACTTTCAATTCCAAGATTTCAACGGATTTACACGTTTTGAGGTACCAGGAACCCCAAAAAGTGGTTTTTTGTCTGTCGCTCTGTCTGTCTGTGCGTCGATTTCCGGGCAAAATGCTCGGTCGATGTTGATGAAATTCGGCATGTAAGTTCACAAAAATCATACCTCGGGACTATTTTTTTTATTTTGGGCTATCTCAATTTGGGGGGTTTTATTTTCAAAAAACTCCAAAAAAGCGTCTAAAAAATTATTTCTCAAAAATGGCTCCAACGATTTATTTTAAATTCACATATATTGTAGTCGTTATTAATATTGGCAAAATGCGGGGGGTCGCTTGCCCCTTGATAGTTTGCTTCTGGAGGTAAAAAAATAATAATAACTAAATTTTCATGAAAAATGACTAAAAAATTATTTTTCTGTGAAACCTTTCCATCGATGATTTCTACCTTCAGGCATGTTTTAGGTGTTAAATTGAGTAACGAAACCGGACAGATTGCTATCCCAAAAAACTATTTGGTTTTGTGCAATTTTTTTTTTTTTTTTAAATGATAGAAAATTCCAATGCATTGCGTGCCCTGCCATTATTGCTGTGTGTTAATTGGTTGGTCTGACCTATCTAGAATTTACCTCACCTCCAGTGAGGCAGGACCACCCCCCCCCCCCCGAGTTGCCCGAAATTTAACTATAGGAAAATATTTACCATGAAATTACTAGCTACTACTTGATAAATTGGAAAGCATGTTCGAGTAAACTCGGACCGGTTCTTTACCAAATGCGAAGGAACTCGGTGACTACGGCCAGACCCCACCACTATAGACCTACTATGCCATTTATAGATCAACTTAACACCAGACATAGAATTATACAAACCCCAAATGATTGCAAATTGAGAAAAAAAAAGTGCAAATTCAAATTAAATAAATTCGGCTATATTTTTGGGTGAGGTTTTTAATTTTTTTTCTCCCTTAAGCCGTAGTCGTCCAAACGTTTCTTCAACATCTTTGGTCGACAACTTCAGTGGAACTGCGTAGACTTCTACGATTGTATCTAAGCAGCAACCGAGATACAAGTGTATAAAGTGTACAGCAAATTGTTCGGATGGCAAGTCAATATTTTGAAAAGAGACATTGCGTGTTTTGACAGGCAGTGCCAACGGTTTTTATATTTGGGGTCTTCACAGTGTTCGTGTTATCGAGTTATGTCTAGTTAAGTGTGTTATAACAAGCTAAGTTAACACACCGATAACCAGCTAACCAGCGTGCTATCCTAAACGCACTTTAAAGTTGGTTAACGTGTTATTTACCTTGCGCTGCGATCGATAGCTCAGGTTTGACCGCCGCCATCTTTGTTTTTGTCGATTGATTTGAAAAAATTTGTAGTATTTAAATTTATTTGTATAATCTATTATCAAAAGCAATTACCGTAAATACTTAAAATTATAATAACCTAAATGAACAAAAAATATAAACAAATGTGGCACTAGAATCAGGAACGGATCCAGTCTTTTTTTGGAGGGGGTAGTTGTGGGCCATAATAGGGAAGACATATGTAGTATCGATTAAATCAGAGCGTAAAAAATTAACTTACAATCGATTTAACAAAGTGGGGAGGGCAGCTACCCCCCTGCCCCTGTATCCGTCCATGACTAGAATAAAGTTCTGCCAATTTTTTTAAACCCGTACCACGAACTTCTGACTACTACCACGTTGTTTACCCAGTTAAGTGTTTTCGATATAGCATGACAACTCACTCCCGAGGTCTACTCACGATTGTGTGTTAACTTGGATAACACATCTAACTCGATAACACCAACACTGTGAAGACCCCTATTATATGCCGTGGCTATATAGCCTAGGTACCATATTTCGCCATCCATACAAACTTCCTCAAGCGAATATCATAAAGCCAACACTTTGCCCTCCCCACCCTATTATTTATTAAGTCGTTATTTTATCTTATGGTTACAATGCGCATCAGAATTGAAAGAAATCACTGGAAAGGAAGGGATAAAGGTTGGATGGAGTCAGCAGTGAGATGAAAAATCGAGAAGTCTGCCAGCAGAATGCACTGCTGAGCTTCCTCTATAAAGCTTTCTTGACTGATGCATAATGCATTGCACTGTATGCGCATATTGTTCTCAGATTACTTATAGGATCCTTGGTGGGAGCGCTGGTCAAAAGGTGTCACAGATGGTGAGCTCTTTCAACATTATGGAAAAATGGTGTCGGTCACCAGAGAGCGTCACCATTTTATATACCATTATCATTATCGTCAAAATACCATTTAATATACAGCGTCTCAAAATTGTAATACCATCTACAAAGAGCGTTATGCAGACGTCACTGTGCTGGTTGCTTAATCGGAAGAACAACTGCAGTTGTGATTAAATTAAATAAGTGTAGATGACAGAAATGCGGGCATCTTAATTAACGTTTAGAAGACGCAAGTGATGTCTGCCAGTATGAGGGAAGAGACAAATCTGAATATTGTTCTCTATGGTGAGCCTGTAACACAATGTAAACAACCAGACTCGAACATGCTTTCCTACATTTATCAATTGGTAGATAGATAATAATACGAGTAATTCCACAGTAAATAAGTCACCTAGGTCCAAATTGTCATCTTCGATAAAAGAGGCATTGAAGAAGGAGTTGTAAAATATGGGGAAGTTTTTCTTTTTCTTCCCCACTAAATGTTTTAATATTACTTGAGTTTCAGCTGAACCCTCTCTTTGCACAAATAACCTAGGCATCATTAAAAAAGATAACCTAGATTCTCAGCAATGTGCTACTGACATTAATCGACCGCAAGTGAATGAAGTGCTTTGAACTCTTTTTAAAGAAAATTAAGATAGAAGAGCAGAAACGAATAAAATCCATGCCCCAAAGCACAAAGGAAATCTGCCAAGATGTTCACAACAACGAAAAAGGAAAAGAAAGCCCTTCAACGGGGCAGGTGAAGAACGAGTTGGGCAAATATCCAAGAAATGGGCTACCATTGCAATATATACGACCAAGAGATTTCCCAACGTGTCCTGAAACGAAGATTAAAATGTTCGAGTCCTAATAAACTTCTTCACTGAATCTTACGCTATAATACCTTTTCTGACCAGGTATACGGTGCTCAGATGAATTGCTATAAATCATTATCTGAAAGCTATTCCTATAAACTATATGGATCTTCTTTTTTTTGAGGTCACAATCTTAACGATTAGTTGCCAGCAACTCCCTGCATATCATCCTCCAGCTCCCTCGGTACTGCGCCTTCCTCTTCAGTTCTTGGTACCTTCGAGCTCCTGCGTCCTTCTTCAGTTGATACTTCCACTAGCTGTGCCCTCAATGATGGTGTCTACCAGATTTTCTTGTCTTAATAAATGCCCTACTCATTTTAACGTCTGCATTTTATATTACCCCGCACACATTCAGGTTAAGGGGGCCTACAAAATAATTTGTTACGCCAATCATTTTAGAAAAATATACGAATTGTTATTATTATTTAAATGATTTATATCGTATGATTTTAATGATACTGCCGATAATTAGTAGATAACCACCAAATTGGGGCAAAAGACACAAGAAGTGTTGTTAAATCTGTAGATGTATTCCAATAGATCGCTGTGTTGGTTAAGAGTTTAACTCGCTTTAACCAAGGCAGAAGTGCGTTTAGCTAACACGCTAGCGCCGGATAGCTGAGTTTTCGACGAATGTTAACTTAACTCAACTTAGCACACTTAGCTAGATTTAACTATTAGTATAATATACATTACTATATATATATATATATATATATATATATAACTCCAGCGCCGTGAATAGGTACTCTCATTGTACTATTATTACTAATTAAATAAATAAATAACTATATATATATTCACCATAAATTATTATTATTATTAGTGGCAAATTGTGTGTATCTCGGTTTCTTTATCATCTAACAGCTACTATACTAACCTACAAATTACTTACAATACCTGGTGCTACCAACTAAATGAATCTAGATGAGTTAGGGTTAATAAATTGTAAGAGGGGTCTGAATCTAAGGCCTTATCTTCTTCTTTTTGAGGCTTTGGTACACTCAGCCCGACCCCATTAGATATTGTAGGGTATGTAAGAGTGTCGTGCGCCACTGGATGTGGCGCATGCGCAGGACAGTCTCGGGTGTGTTGAAGCTTGGAATGGTTCTTCTTTTTGTAATGTTTCTTAAATCAAATAAATAAACTATGTAATCGGGGCGTATCGTGTATTTAATACAATTCATCTCCCTATATTTGGGGGCTCGTCCGGGATGTGTGGTGTATCGGGGAAGTGAATTGTGTGCTGTGGAGGCATCCAGGCATGTGAGTAGAACTTGTGACTGGGACGATATAATGGCGCTGTCATGTTATAGCAGCAGGCAGAGTACGGTGGTTCGTGTAATAAGGGCGTAAGTTAGTTGCAGTGGCGTCTCCTATCATATTCTTCATCAAATTTTTTTTAATGATGGCGTGCCTGGGGGATGTAAGGAGTATTAAAAAAGCTGTTCTATACACAAAGACAAAGACTTTGAAGCAGTTTTTTGAATTCTTATATAATGATCAAGCGTTTAATAAAGCTGAAATATTGGCGTTTTCTGGATTTGAATATGAGACACAACAGCTGCAGGACAAAAAGGCAGAGCTGCTTGAGATGAAAAAGTGTGACCTTGTGGCTTTTTGCATTTTGTTGGGCATCAGTTTTGAAGGTAGGAAAGATGAGATAGCTGATCGGTTGATGGTACTTCTCAATAATGTGGGTACATACGTTCCGGAGGATAAAGACGAAGACGATGAAGACGACGGTGATCATGAAGACGATGACCACGACAAAGACGAAGACGACGGTGATCATGATGAAGACGATACTAAAGATGCAATTTCTGCCAATACAATTCCTAAAAGAGCTAACGAAGACGCGATACAGCTCCTCACCTCATTGGCTAGCCGTGTTGGCGTTTCATTCCATGACGTCCAAGATAGTATTCGCCTATTTGACGGTTCAGATAGGATTACCGTCGAAAGTTGGGTTGAAGAGTTTGAAGAAATGGCGACTACTATGCATTGGGACTCACTTCAAACGTTTGTGTTTGCTAAAAAATCATTAAGAGGCGTCGCCAAGCTATTCATTGAGAGTGAACGAGGTATAAAAACGTGGCCTCAACTGAAAAGAATTCTGTTAATGGAGGTTAAAACGCACACGAGCAGTATGCGCCTCCATGAGTGTATGAAAGAGCGAAAAAAGCAAAAATCGGAATCAGCCGTTGAGTATTTTCTGGAGATGAAGAAAATTGCAAAGTCGGGGTCACTCCATGATGGTGATTTAATGCAATATGTGATCGATGGCATGACGGACGATTATGGTGGTAAGGTGATGTTATACGGCGCTAAGACGCTCACTTCGTTTCGTGACAAGCTGAAAGACTATGATATTTTGGCTACGAAAAGCCGAAAGGTGGTGAAACCTCCGGATGTTAAACCTGTGAAGAGGCGGGAAGACAGTCACGTCAACAAGAATGGGGAAAGACCCGAGCATTGTTTTAATTGTGGCAATAAGGGTCATAAATCGACGGAATGTCCGTACAAGGCTGATGGTCCTAAATGTTTTAAATGTAATTCTTTTGGACACATGGCCAAATATTGTCCACAGACAGTACTGGAGTCTGCCATATGCAGTCGACCGGACGAGAGTGGCATGTGTAAAGAAGTTCTCGTGGAAGGCATACCAATTGTTGCGCTCATCGATACCGGCAGTCAACTGACCCTTTTAAAAGAAAGTCAGCATGTTCTAATGGGGAACCCAGAGTTAAAGGCATCGGATGTTCAAGTACTTGGAATTGGCCATACCCTTGTCAGGTCCATGGGCTTTATGGACACTAAAGTAAGCATAGATGGTGCTACTTTCCGGACGAAGATTCATGTCTTGCCCAATGACGCATTACGAAGACCTATGATAGTTGGACGTGATGTCACTGATCAAACCGTTATGAACATTGATCATGGAAGGGTTACTATTGCGCAGAATACCATTTCAAATGGCTCAGACAACTGCGACGATATGTTTGGGTGCTTTAATGTGGAGGAAGTACCCGGACCTTCAGTTAGTTTGGTATCGAATGACCAGTTTCGCGCTGAGGCTCTCCACATGATGCATAATTACGTGCCTCAGAAAAATAAAGACTGTCCTATTAAGATGCGTGTTGTAGTTAAAGATGAGACACCTGTCTACTGTGCTCCAAGAAGACTGTCTTTCAAAGATCGTGACATCGTTGATGCTCAGGTGGAGGTGTGGTTAAAAGATGGCATTGTTCAACCAAGTGTGTCAGAATATGCTAGTCCTGTTGTCGTTGTACGGAAGAAAGACGGATCTCCGAGGGTCTGTGTCGATTTTCGTAATTTCAACAAAAAGGTATTCCGTGATCGTTTTCCACTGCCGGTAATGGAAGACCAGCTGGATCGTTTAGTGGGCGCTAAGGTGTTCACCACTTTGGACCTTAAGAACGGGTTTTTTCACGTACCTGTTGAGGCGGACAGCCGTAAATATTTGGCATTTGTTACGCACAAGGGACATTGGGAATTTTTGAGGGCTCCCTTTGGGTACTGCAATTCACCGCCAGTGTTCCAACGCTTTGTGAACACAGTGTTTCGACAGCTCATTATTAGTGGTGATATCATTACATACTTGGATGATTTAATTCTTCCCTCAACAACTTATAAGGATTGTATGAATAAACTGCAAACTGTCCTAGACACAGCTTCTCTGTATGGCCTTGAGTTTAATTTAAAGAAATGTAGACTGTTGGAAAGTGAAGTTGAGTTTCTGGGACATCGAATTCGAGAAGGACAAATCTTCCCGTCAGAGGAAAAGACGCTTGCCGTGAAGCAATTTCCTGAACCCAAAACACAAAAAGCCCTCCAATCATTTATAGGTTTAACGTCGTATTTCCGTAAATTTGTGAAAGACTATGCGCGTATTGCAAAGCCACTCACCGACTTATTGCGAATCGACAATAGTAAAGTGACTTTTGGGCAAGAAGAGAAGATCAGTTTTGAGACTTTAAAGTGCGTGTTGTCGAAAGAACCAGTGCTTTGTATTTACGATCCTAAGTTGGAAACAGAGTTGCATACCGACGCATCTCAAGATGGATTTGGTGCCCTGATGCTTCAGCGACAAATGGCTGATAACGCCTTTCACCCTGTTTATTATTACAGTCGCAAAACTTCGCCTGCTCAAAGGAAGTACACGAGCTACGAACTCGAGATCCTGGCAGTGATTGAAGCAGTGAAGAAATTTCGGGGTTACCTGCATGGTATTCATTTTACTATTGTGACAGATTGCGATGCCTTTAAGAAAACGATGGACAAGAAGGATCTGTCAGCACGAGTGGCCCGTTGGGCTTTGCTACTACAGGATTTCGACTGTGTGGTGGTGCACCGCGCTGGAAAGCGACTGTCCCATGTGGATGCATTAAGTCGTTACCCTTCTGCAATGAATGTTGAGGATGGAATCGGACCTCAAATCGAGCAGTGCCAATCTGAGGACGACGACCTTCAAAGAATTAAGACTCTCTTGTCACATGGTCCTCACGAGGACTTTCTACTTAGGAACAACATTCTGTATAAATTTGTTGACGGTACAGAACTGCTGGTGGTTCCCAAAAATCTGCAGACAGAAGTCATCAAGAGAGCTCATGAAAATGGCCATTTTGGCTTAAGAAAAACTGAGGAACAAATCAAACAGATGTACTACATACCAAAGTTGCCCGAGAAAATTACTAATATTCTGAGAAACTGTGTGCTGTGTATTTTGAAGAATCGAAAAGAAGGAAAAAAAGAAGGATTTCTGAGCCCGATAAATAAGGGAGACACCCCGTTGGACACGTACCATGTCGACCACTTGGGTCCACTGGAATCCACGCATAAGAGGTATAAGCACATCTTGGTCGTCGTCGATGCTTTTACCAAGTATGTATGGCTGTATCCTACTAAATCCACATCGACCGCTGAAGTCCTTGACAAGCTCAACTTACAGAAGTCGTTATTCTCAAATCCACGCCGCATTATCAGTGATGGCGGTACGGCTTTCACGTCAAAGGAGTTTGCAGAGTACTGCACGGACAACCAAATCCAGCATGTATTGATAACTACGGGACTACCCAGAGCAAATGGTCAAGTTGAACGTGTCAATAGGTCACTGATTCCAGTTTTGGCGAAGCTCTCCCACGATGATCCTACTAAGTGGTATCGTTTTGTACCCCAGGTTCAGCTGAGTCTTAACTCTACGTCGCATCGAAGCACAGGATTTTCACATTTACAACTTTTGCTGGGAGTCCCTCCAAGGACGCTGCCCGATCAAAACGTCCTTGATCTGCTACAATACGAGCACGAGACCGATTTTATGAATAGACGAGCAGACCTACATAGTTTGGCAAAACACCAAATCCAGGTGGTGGCTAATGAAAACCAGAGGACCTACAATCTGCGACGGAAACCACCTTCTGTTTATAAAGTTGGCGACTTCGTCTCGGTCAAGCGGACCCAGTTTGGGCCTGGCCTCAAACTTAAATCAAAGTTCTTGGGTCCATATCGCATTTGTTCAGTTCTTAACGGACAATTTCAAGTCGAGAAGATTGCTGGGGAGGGTCCCCTTTTGACGACGACGACTGTTGAATTCCTCAAGCATTGGCCCACATCCGGGGGGGATGTGGCGCAGGATGGCCGAGTGTAGGGTATGTAAGAGTGTCGTGCGCCACTGGATGTGGCGCATGCGCAGGACAGTCTCGGGTGTGTTGAAGCTTGGAATGGTTCTTCTTTTTGTAATGTTTCTTAAATCAAATAAATGTTTAACTATGTAATCGGGGCGTATCGTGTATTTAATACAACTCATCTCCCTATAATATTAAAAAAGTTTAAAGAAGTTTTAAGCTGGCTATGCACGAGGGCTCCAAACGGACTCGCGCCAAGTCAAATGGCGCGTCCTGTTCCATTTGGCGTTAGCGCCATTTAGAGGGATCATCACGACTACGCTGAACCAGTCGCTCCAAATCTTTCAAATTGTACAGTGTGACGATACGGAAGAGGTGGTACTTTCACACTGTACAATTTTAAAGATTTAGAGCGTCCTGTTCCATTTGGCGTTAGCGCCATTTAGAGGGGTCATCACGACTACTCTGAACCAGTCGCTCCAAATCTTTCATATTGTACAGTGTGACGATATGGAAGAGGTACTTTTACACTGTACAATTTGAAAGATTTGGAGCGACTGGTTCAGCGTAGTCGTGATGACTTCTCTAAATGGCGCTAACGCCAAATGGAACAGGGCGCGCCATTTGGCTTGGCGCGAGTCCGTTTGGAGCCCTCGTGATTGGCCAGTTTAAGAGATCTTGTCACGACGAATTTATGGGTATGTATGGTGTGTAAATAGTCTGTTAGTTTTAATTTTTGAATATTGTACTTTTTTTCAGATAAATTTGTAATTTTATATAACGTTGTAGTACTATATTTATTCTGGGTTAATTGTAGGACCTACCGGTCCGAAATTCGTCCATACGGAAAATAAAGACAATTTTCTTTCTTCCTTTTTTTTTTGAAATGCCAAAAATTCTCCCAAATGGAAAATATCTAGCAATTTTCTTTTTACCCACATCTTTCTTTCAACTAGGGTAGCTCGAGGTCGAGGAAACCCAAACGGACTGCTAAAGATATTCTGCAACGAATATGTTTGCTCTTTAATGCTAATAGTTTACATACACCGTAGTAAGTTTTAAGGGTTTCAAAGGAATTTTCTGCAAATATTATAGCAGCAGAAACCCGGCATATTTCCCCCCCCCCCCTGAAATTGCATTCTTGGAAAATCCAATATGGCAAGTGGAAGTTACGCTATCAAAAGGTAAAGAAAATACGTAACTGCCCACCGGCTTCCCATACAACCCTCCCCTAACTTTCCCGAACCTTATTACTTTCAAAGCAACGCCAATGGCATTTTCATTTGATATAACAAAATAGAACCAATAAGCCCTAAGGCATAATACATTTACCAATAAAAATTGCCTCTTAAAAGTCGGATAAGGGCAAAAGATAATAAGTGGTTACGCGGTATTGGCTTGGCAGATAATAATGGGCTGGATATTAATATTTTACGTTGTCCGGAAAATAATTTTATATCAGAAGCGATAAAACAAAAAATAAGGAAACCGCGCTCGTAGAAATCTAATTTTGAAGCATCGATCCTCGGTCCAACTCAAATTATAAGTTTGGGAGTAATGGGTTATTGATGAAGTTGTTGCACTCCCTTGGGTTGGAGTTGTACACGTACTAGACTCACGTAGTCTACTTTATCATCTCGCCTTGGATTTGTTATAGCTCCCTTCTCTATTGCCAAACTTGTATAAATATTTCAGGCCAGTGGCAGGGAGCTTAAACGATATTTTACGTCTAATAAATTGTATGTTTCAGTGTTATTCTCGAGTTTGAAAATACAGCCGACGAGTACCTTATTAAATATAGAGATAGCCCTTTTGTCAGTGGCGGCTCGTCCATTAGGGCACTGGGGCTACAGCCCTCCCATAATTTTACAGGCAAACAAAGCAATTTCCTTTTAATAATAATAATAATAAAATAATAATATACTATTCTGAAGAAAAATGCAACTGCTACAATTCGGCTATGCTATGTGCGTGCTCTGGGCAACTTGGGGCAATTTTCAATTTATCCCCGGGTCGCCATGGCAACCGAGTCAGGCAAAAGTTAAGAAGATCGTTCGCACCATTGAAAAGGTGTACACAACTTTTCTCTTATGGACCTTGCAATGCAATTCATGCCATATGCATTTATACATGGGTAGCGGGGCAGCGCCCCAAAAATGACTTTAAATGTTTCGTATTAATAATATCGTTGAATATTGGTATTTTTTTTAAATCATAATTATAAGAGTTATTTTTGAGAAGAGTTTCACTATTTTGTCATGACTGATGATTATTATAAAATTTTTCAAAGAAGAATTTTTGACTAGGGAAGTCAGGTTCTGCCCAACGGCCAGGCAGGGTAATGTAAACAAATATTACAAAAATGTAAACAGCGAGTGATAGACTTGTTTGCCACATCGAAATGCCGAAGAATCTATTTGATAATCAAGTAATGGTAAGTTATATGCTATTACTTTATTACAATTCGTTGCCCCACCATTTTGATACACCACGAGCCGCCACTGCCATTTGTAAATGACTACGTATTTTGATACGTAACATGAATGTTGACGTGACAACGTCTAATAAAGCGCCTGCTGGAATACTAGGTGCATCTACGAATAAATGAAGCGCGGGTCGCTAACACGGGTCGCTAACGCTGGTCAGTAACGCTGGTTTAAAGCAACTTTTTGGGCAGATGTAGAAGGTCCATCTCCATTTAAATTATACCCATGTCTTCGTCTATTCTTCCTCTTTCAGGCCATGCTATATTTGTTGTAATGGGGCAAGGGGTTCGACTTTAGGGGTGTGAAACGTGAGGAGGTGCGCCCAAATCTGGCCCAAATTTGCCGATTTTAATCGAAAATAGACCTTTTTCGACCGCGTTTTAAGGGGTGTCAATATAAATTTGACAAATTCAAACTATTTTAGTTCTTTTTCACTTTTCTTACTCTTTCCAGACATATATTCAGTTTTACTATCCGTCCCTTCATTCAGGGTCAGGTGAGTGTATAAGCCATTGGTGTTTCGGCGGAAAACAGGTTCAAAGGGTACTTTTGAAATTACATGCATAGAGTAAAGAAATTCCACAGCCTGCAATTTTCAACTGAAATTAATTCATAATATTTCATTATAAGCAGTATGAATTAAGGTTTCAAACGAGTACAAATACAATTTTTCAAATTCACCCCTTCACCCCTTAAACACGAGTAGAACACAAAATGACGGATTTCCAGCAATCCCATTTGAATTGCATGGGCGGGTTTGAAGCAATTTTTTGGGCTGGTGTGGAAGGCCTATCTTGATTTAAATTATACCCATGTCTTCGTCTATTCTTCTGCTATATTTGTGGTGATCAAGCATTTTCACATTTCTTACTCTTTCCAGCCATGTATTATTTACGTTAATTAGTTAATTAAATTTAAGTTAATTTAGGCGTTGTCACGTTAAACTATCGTCCGTAAACCGACTTTACAACCGACTTACAGACACCCAATGTTTTTATTTTAAGTTTTATCTGCTCACTTGAGAATGACGAATAGGCCTAGTCGAAACCGGTCGTAACATAATTTTATATGTTTTTTTGTGTAATATTTTATCAAGTCAACTTTGAAGATAATGTGTTTGGAATATTACAAAGTTACAAAGGAGACTATTTTATATACATAGCAACATAGGTACATTGGTATAGTCCACGCAAAATTAAAAAAGTATGGACATGGAATGTTTTGATCCTGTTCAACATTGTAAAAATGTTACTTGCACCATTTTGTGTTACCTTGTTGCATTGGATGCAAGGCATAACAAAAATTGTGCAACGAATATTTTTATAGTGTTGAACACGATCAAAACATTCCATGTCCATACTTTTCTCATTTTGCGTGGACTATACAAACGTGACTTACCTTAAGACCTAGCTGTCAAGAGTGGATTTATATGGTTTGATATGATGTTGGGGGTGTATATAGGAACTTGGCTCGCGCGCTGCCGCACAATTAATTGTCAGCACAACAACGGTTTTGCCACAGTTTTTGAAGAGGAACATTTCTTTTACTTTATTACATCTCAGTTATGTTTCTATTATCGATATTTCATGAGAAGTTTTGTATACAAACAACGTATGGGGGTTACCGACTTGATTTTAAGGGTAAATATGTACTGTACGTATATACAGTAAATTGGTCGGACAATATTATTGGACAGCATCAATATCTCACTGAAGCCTTGGGGATATGTCTTGTGTTGGGACCGGGCCCTTTGTGAAATTCGACGCTGGACAAACAAATATATGTTTGCTTGCTTTGTCAATCATTCATCTGAGGATTCGCATTACCTATTTCATTCTGTCAAAAGCGATAATATGTCGGGTAAACCATACAAGACGGGCAAAGAGTTATAACCGAAAATAGAAGGTATTATAGATAAAACTGGACTTGACGGGATTTGAACCCACGATCTACGCCTATTAATGGCGTCACCTCAACTGCTGGACCACAAGATCACAAGACAACGCCCCGGATAGGCATAGATCGTGGGTTCGAATCCCGCCAAGTCCAGTTTTTTCTACATCCTATACTTTCGGTTATAACGATGAGGTTACCGCTTCAACACACGTCAGTTTAAAAGTCAGTGTTATATACCATATAAAAACCTACTGCAATAATATATTGAAATGCCGAAAAGCAATAGGAATAAATTCACTCAAAAATATTTTTTATTTTTTTTATTAATTTAAGGACGCGAGGCCACGCCTGTGGCCAGTGGCGTAGCCAAATTTTTTTTTGGGGGGTCCAGTTTTCATGCAACATCAATACATAAAGTTTGTCCATTTACGACAAGTCTTCGAATGGGGTGGTGTTTAATTTGGCGCTTCCCCCCTCCCGTATTTTCGTAAAAGAGTAAAAAAAGAGGAAAGCCATCCTCATGGACGTACACATCTTTTCCCCACCCAAGGGGTCGCGGCCCGAAGAGGGGCCCAGGGGTCTCTCCCGGGGAAGGTTTTTGAAAAAAAAATAGGCCGGAAATTGTGGAATTTTACACATTTTGATGCATATACAGTACGTCTTGTAACGTATTCTAATAATGTTTATGTTTTACAGCCAACGAATAGTAGACTTACTGCAAGAAAGGGGGCCCGGGGGTCTCCCCCGGTGGAACTATTTTGAAAAAGAGTAGGCCCAAAATAGTGCAATTTACGCACTTTGAAAGCAGTTATGTTCGGGGGGCCCGGGAGCTAAGGAGATAGGCTAAAAATAGTTTGTCGGCAAAAAATTTTGATTTTTCAGACGATAACTTTATTAACAAAACTGGAAACAGGGGGACCGGGGTCTCCCCGGGGATTCATTTAAAAATTAATATTTGAAAAATGTGCTGTTTTTCTCAAATTTGGGGGGGTCAGGACCCCGCTGCTCCCCCCCCCCCCCTTGGCCACGCCACTGCTTGTGGCGTATGCGCCAATTAATATAGAAAAATATTTTCAAATGAAATGGCCAATGGGTAGTATAATACAAGAAAAATTGAAAGAGAATCTTTTTGAAAATAAAAAAATTCGAATGAAGGAAAAATATGCTGTTGAGACGGAGGGAATTGCAGTTTCGATTAATTATAAAAATATAACCAGCATTTGAGGGACGAGCAATGGCGTCAAATGAATGCAATTATAACTAAAATATTAGATGATGTTTGCAGATAACGGCAAAAATGCAAAATTAATTATTATTCGGTTGATCCATTGCATCAAATTACTGAATAAGCCTACTTACTTTTTCCTCGCTTTTATCCCTAGGTGGGGTCAGCTATACGGCAGGTTCCCTTCCAAGTTCCACTCCTTGCGATTCTGTGCATTAGCTGCAGTTACTCCCACAATACTGACGTCATAGCCAGTGCCGGGTTTGGCTACCCACAAAAAACAAGCCCCCACCAAAAGCCGAAAATACAAAATACCAAAACAGCAAACTAAACCAAATAAATAAACTTGTCGAAATATTTGGCGGGAAATTGGAAGTTGCCGTGGCAATAATGATAAATCGCCTTACTCTATTTTTCATTCTGTGTCTCTATTTGTTTAAATGATAGTGGAATATTCGTCTAATGGCCTAAAACTTTTCTGCCAGAGATAGGAGCCCCACACAATTCCGACTAAGGGGCCCCCACAAGACCAAACCGACTTTCTCTTCTACTGTTAGCAGACTAGCAGTCTACGTGCGTGTCAAGTCCTGGTCACCTCCGATTTAATCGTGTGACTTTACCATATTCCCCAAGTGGTTCGGAACCCACTATATTCAGGAGATCCACCCTGCCAGAAAACTCCCCTTTCCCCGAGGTGAAGGAGTCTGCCCTTAGGGTCCCTCAAGTTAACAACAGACTCACTCCCCCCGCCAGGCTGACAGTGTTGCTTAAAGCAGAAATGCTGAAAGCAGGCTTTGGAAACAACAACAACCTTCCACTGTTAGCCTGGGCCGTTCCCGTCTTCTTTTTCCCCCAACTTCGATATGTTTTCAAACTACTGAATAGCTTAATTAAAAAGGATAACTAGTAATAATTGATAATCCTTTCTGATATCGTTTTCTCAAAATTGTTTCAAGATCTCTTTGTTAAAGCTGAGCCAAGGAAATGAGTTAGTAACGCCGTTAACATGAAAAGATGTTCGGCTCGGGGTCTAATAAGTAAAATATTCTGACACTCTCAATAAACAAAACAAATTGTCTGCAAATGGTTCCCTGGAAGTAGAGAAATAAGGAGATTTTAGCGTAATTAACCCCATCTTCCTCGGCAGCCTTTAATGCTGGTCCTCATATTTTTGCCTTAATCTAAATAAACTTGGTGTTACTGCCAAACTCGTAGACCCGAGAAAAAATATGTTTACTCGCTGTTTCCTTCTCATTTACTGCTTTTTTTTGCGTGTAACATAAAAAAATATTTTTATACTACACCCAATTTTAATTTAACTTTTGTTGTGAGGTTTTTCATGGTACGTTTTAAGGTAGATAGGCTATATATCCTGACTCTTGTAAATAACTCTGTATAACTGCTGCTGGAGGCGTGCTTATAAACAGATGCAAAATTGTTGTAATGTAATGTTGTAATTTTTTGGAAGGACTTTTTGTAGACCCCAGGCCTACATATAGGTCCCTTGTCCAATACCAACGACCCCATAGATTTTGGAGATTATTTGTATTGTTTACGTATGAATTTTTGGCCATTGGCAAACTAGGCAATGATTTTGTCCAGGCAAAACAGTTTGCCAATCATGGCACTGCTGTTAGAACATTCCTATCCAGTTCCTGCAGCCTGATTGAGGCGATTATAATACCGGTATTTATTTAATACCCTGGCAATAAAAATGTAAACAAGATAATTTTATAATGGATTATATATTCAAAATTTGTTTGTTTACAGTTATAATCCTAGGGTATTTATTTATAATCGCCTCGATCAGGCTGCAGGCTGCTGAAGTATGATGTATGCAGAAGGCAGACTAAAGTAAACAGATGGCCAAGCAGTGTGCTTACAAGCTACCGACATTGCAACTCCTGTCCCTTATATCTGTAAGCGAACTAGTAAAGTAAGCTAAATGCGTGGTTAACAAAGAAATAGTAATGGGCGAGTGGACGACAAAGGAGTGGTTATGAATGGTCAGCGAGGAGTGAAGACAAAGTCTTGGACTTGATGCTGACTCAGCAATTGCCGCCGCGAACGGTTCCTTTCACCGATTTTTCCTCCAGTCGATAACCCCCTCAATCGTTCTTTCTCGCCGCCTCGCACTTCACTACCCTTCTACTTTATCAATGCTCAACTCACATCTTCTGCTTTTGCCAAGAATGGGCGCTTGCTTTATAACGCTATGATTCAGCATTTTTAATGGAAATCTACAAGTCAAGGTCGAATAATTTTTAGGAACTATTCATACAAGAGTACTGAGTACTGGGCCCAACCTAATAATCGTTTTAATCCATATATTTATTTGTACCAGGAAACGCGATGTTATATTTTAATCAAGACATGTAACAGTGGTACAGACTCCGACTTTCAACCGAAAGGTTGTTGGTTCGAGTCCCACACTTGCTACATTTTCAGGCCATTCTTCGGAGGGCAAGTAAAGCAGGCGGTCCCAGGCTTTCCTAGTTGAGTATAAGAGAGGGCTTTTTAGCCCTAACCCCTTTAGGTTGGCATAGTAATAGAACAAAAATTTATGTATTTATTTTATTGCGGTGGTTTTCGAAATGTAGTTTTTGCTTTCATATATTTATACGTTGGTAGGCATAAGGCAAGTATGTAGCCTACGGGTTCATTTAGTATGGTTATTGTTAAACAACTATTAATTTTTTAAGCTCCAGTTCCTTATTCTCAGCTGGAAGCAGATTTTCGTGTTTTCAAAATAAGCCACGAGATATTTCTTGATGGTATTTTTATTTAAAAACAGGATTTTGCCGCTATTTGGGCCTGTAGAAGAATGAATTTAAGGTAGAAATCGTAAATTGACTGTGGGGACCCTTTAGAAGTTTCAGAGACGAAATAATAATGAATTATCGGAAAAATTCGACTGTTTTCGTATTCAGTACCAAAATCTTTGGCTGAAACCTTAAAAACTAATCTTTCGAGTCACCTCTCGGCGCCGTTGGAACTTGGGCGCCGGTGGCGGCCACATCACCGCCTCATAGTACCGCTCGGTCTTGGAATCATCCTACATCTATAACTTGATTTTCATCAGGTTGAGTAAATAGGTGCAAGTCGTTTACTATGATCGATACCTGAAGGAATAAATGAAGAAACAGTAGAATTCGGGCTGATGGGCCGTGGTCGAAATGAAAGCAAACTTCCAAACGTTTCGTCAACATCTGGGGTCGACATTTGCAGTGGAACAGCGTAGACTTCTACGATTGTATCTTGGAGGCTCAGAAGCAACTCATTTCAACCACGGCCCATCAGCCTGGACATAAATGGTTCTTCATTTCACTCCGGCCGTGAAAGCCTTTGCTTTTCCATTATACCTGAAGGAATAATTTACAATCCAAATCAGGTTGTAAATTGCTTGTGAAAATGCTCGTATTTCGTCACGACTAATTTACAGGAAACAGAAGCGCATAATTATTCCTGGGCAAAAGTTTAACTGAGAAACTTGCCTCCACAACTTGAAAAGACTTGACTTCAAAGTTGGAGAGTCATCGGTTTTCATGCGGCACCTTAGCATCTCATCAAAAAGTACAGATTACACGTCTCAAATGCTATTTCGTTTACAGACGTCTTCAAATTATTGCTGTATGTGTGCTATATATCTTCAAGTGAAAGCACATCATTCTGACGAGGGACGGATCCAGCCCATTGGGGGGGAGGGGGTAATTGTGCGTCAAAATAGAAGAAACTTATGTAGTCAATTAGCGATTAAATTATAACGCAATAAATTAACTTGCAACAAACTAACTATTTTTTTTTTGGGGGAGGGGGGGCAGCTGTCCTACCCTACCAACCAGCTTACATTCTTCTGAGTCTTATACGTATGCCATGGCATAATATAAATTAAGCGAAATAACGCTAAGTTAGCAGAAATGAAGGTAACTTTAAACTCCGAGGATTAGATAATTAATAGTTTCGTTGACTTGGTGGTACTTAACATGTTAATAATAAATTGGAAAGCAAAAAAATAACGAAGTTATATCGCAACATCGGAAATAATATAACCGTATAATATTAGAAGACGACCGATTTCATTCAGACCAGTTTCCTTGTAAACAAGTTATTTAACCCAAATTAGCTATAACCACTGGATTACATTAACCTTTTCTGTTCATTTTACGTATGCTGTCTCAGCCAGAGATTTATTTGCCGAATCCAAAATGTCACATTTAAATTACATGAGTGAAAACGGGGGGAAAAATTAAATATAAAAAAAACGTTATATAAAAGTATTGGAAGTGACTAGGCAGTTTTTATTTTTACTTTAAAAGAAATGTTTTAATTTCTAGTTTGTGCGGTACGGTACCGTACATTAAAAAATAATAATAATAAACCATAATAATTATAATCCACTATATTATTTCAATAGAAGGGGATGTGGTAAACAACCAACCCACAAAATCAGATAGGAATCCTCCAATTCTAAAATACTGATGATGGGACTAGCACCCACTCCTGAAACGTCGCCCCCTACCCCTGACAATGGGCTCTGCCCTAATTCATCTATTACTATGAGACCCATGCCTCTATAACGACTACTAACACAACAGGCAATATAAGTCTAACTAAACCTTTGTTAAATACTAAAATACTCTCTCCAGTCAGTACGGCAAAGAAAAAATAAAGCACGAAATATTCGTAACAGAACAAACAAAGCGACAATGAGGAGAAACAACGCGACAGCTCTATTCACCGGTAATTTATATGAAAAATAGCGAGAAAAGAAACGGGCACAGTCGAGCTAAAGTACAATATTGCATGCGCACGTGGAAGAAATTAAGTGAAATAGCATTGTAAAAGGAACGGAAAGAAAGCGCGGCACAGTGAAAGTAGAGCAGAATTTCGTGAAAATATCAAGTTTCTAGTCTGACATAGCAGCTTTTGTCTTGTCTCACCATATTTTCGTTCCATAAACCACTCTGGATGCCCTCGAGCATTCCTTCGCATTTTCATTTTTCTCCCTGTGATAGCATTACCTTTCTCAATTTTAAATGCGATAGAGTGGCTACGCTGCTGAAACTATTCTATTGCGGAAAGTTCGTATACAGTCCTTGTAAGCCGCTCTAGCGGCCTCTTGTCCATGCATGCATCATTTCCAGTTTCATATACTTTACTTGTCTTTTAAGAAAAAATATAAATTTCTGAATAATCGATAATAAAATAGCATCTAGGTGATTTGCACTGAAGACACCACGAAGGCACAACGAAGACCTGAAATAAAATTTCATGCTTTTGATGCTGAGTGAGGAAACCGTGTTGCTGCTGTCCTGATCAATATAGTCTCAAAGGTTACATTGTACGAATACATAAAAAGAAGAAACAACAAAAATGTCGGCAAAAAGAACGTGTTGAATTGAGCACAGTGATAGCCCAGTCGCAGTGACACAGCTCTGCGGTCTCCGGGGTCTCTTTATGCAAATTTTGAATTTCCCCTTAAGCACTGAAATAATGCGGACGAAAGATCTTGAGCAAGGTGAAAAACTAAACTCTATTCCCATTAACTGTTTGCCTGACGTTATGGTATCATAGCTCGTCATTAAGATCTTTCGCAAGTGTAGGAGGGTAAAAAACCGGCCATGAAATTGCCGAGTAGCGATCGTTTAACTTGATTTACGTCTCATTTTATTAGTGATTTTAGCACGTTCTTCTCTTTTATTATTTTCAAGTGAGCCTTTGACGTTTATGTCAATTACCCTATACATAATTCAAACCTCCCACTTGGTTGGTTATAGACAAGTACTAAATCAAAGTTATAGTGAACAACTATAACCTTTTTAAAGTTATGGCAAGAATCGTATAGTAGTTAGTAGTAGTGTTCGTCGGGTTAATAACGACTTAGGCCTCATATTTGGGCCCATAGAGCGACCCCGACTTGACTGTCCTATGCCAGCCCATAGGACAGTGGACCTCCTGATTATAGTGGATTCCGAACCACTTGGGAAACACAGTGAAGTCACGCGATTAGTTCGGAGGTGACCAGGACAAGTCCTACCATGTTTCCCTACCGGCACTGTCCACACAACCAAGTTGTCTGCAGCTTTGAACCTGCTTTGGTCTGCTGAATTCAACTTGGTATGGCGGCCGGCTAGTATCGTATAGTGGTGAAGGATCATAATATTATATATATATATATATACACACTATATATACTGTATATAAATTATAAGACGGTGAATTCTGGCAAACACTCAGGAAAATCTACAGAAAGCAAATTTGTTGCATGTTATATTATAGTAAAATATAGAATATTTCTTTTTTTCTTTTCTGTTTGAATATCCAACGGTCATAACGGTTAAACGAGACACCCTAAGAGTAAGTTTGCCAATTTAAGTTTTGATGTAGTTAATTACTAGCAGTTAAGGACTTATTTATGGGCCCAGGTAGTGGCCCATAGGTCCCATGTCCAATACCAACGACCCCATGGATTTTGGACATTATTTGTATTGTTTTCATCTGAACTTGGCCATTGGCAAGCTGGTATACGTTCTCGATGTCAACTTGCACTGGCTACAAGCGATAATGGACAAGCTGAGATAGGTCTACCATTGACGCAATGAAATAGGTGAAAGCATGACTTAACCAAGAAAGTACAGATACGAATCAATTTTTAAGGTATCTAATATATCGAAAAACTATAATGACGCTCAGCATGTCAGCATGTGCCCTATATCGCTTCACCTATTGGAAATATTTTGCGCACATATGTATACATAGAAAAACTATTGTTTAAACAAATTAACATGGTACTCAAAATAGACATACGGTAGATTAGCACAGTCCCAAACTAACTTTTTAATAGGAAACTATGGCTTATGTTAACGTCATTTAAACATGACGAAGAAAATTAACCAAAATTGACAGAAGATGCAAATGCACAATGAATTCATTCTGGTAGAGCTATTACATTATCATTCGGGACATGCTGTGAACAACCAGCAGACGTCAAAGATGGCGGCGTGCATGTCATTAAAAATTACGACTCGTAACATTGGATGGGATGAAATAATTTATGAGGAGGGAGGAGGCTACCCTGAGAACTGTTAGCCCACTTGGGGATAGCAAATAAAACCGAGAAGGGACATTGCGTGTTGCAGTATAATTTAGGTAGTATCATTTGCTGCCAGAGATGGAATTGAAATTAAATCACCGGTCATTTCCGAGTAGGGGAGCGTCTATTTAATGACACAATCTGAAAGATTAGTTACCGACTACATCTAGTAGGCAAATAACCATTTATCAGATTGCTGGCTAATGGATTACTGAAACCCAATTTAGAGAATTGGTTACCTATCACGATACCTACGCTTATATTTAAGGTTTCTGGTTATGGAACTACGGGCACTTCAGACATAGATTCTCCCTCAGCTGGAGTCAATGTAACTCCCTTAGTTTTGAAAGGAACGTTTCATTTAAAGACGACTTTGACGGTAATTAAGTTTTAATTTCTTTCTGTTTATGTCATGCATTTTAATTGGTCCCTAATTCAGCTTCAATGACACAGTTAAATTAATGTGAAAGATATGTTTGAGACAGGGTAAGCTCCTGTTCAGGTATAAATGAATAAGTGGCGGTTTTTTTTCAACAAGATCAATAAGAAAACATCGAAGAAATTCCTTCCTTGTGGCTAATGTACATTTAGGCTCGGCCCCATCACCGCTTGAATAGTCAGTGAGGAGCATTGCACGGCACCGAAATGCATTATTGGTAAATAACACGTATTTCTGGCCGAGACTTTTCATGTGAGAGTGGGAACCACTCAGCACCATTGGTATGAGGTATTATTACTCTATCAAGAGTTGATAAAAAAATCTTTCAGTTATGCTTTCCCATACAATGTGTTATTTTGCGTGACAACCTAAAAAATGTATCCAAATGCTTTGTCTGATTTCACCCCACAGTAGGTACATCGCAAGGTATTCTTGGAAGGAATTTAAACAGTCTCTTGAATAAAATTCTAAGGTACAACCACTTCTGCCACTCAGTCCAGACGATACCGTGGTCTAATCGAAATAGTTGGATCCTGAAATGTTGGTACGAATGTGGAAGGCAAAGGGAAACCACGGCATTACCTACCCCAATCCTGAGGGGAACTTAACCACCGACCACCCTTACATCTCCTAATCCACTGAATTTCTACCTCTCAACGCAAAAGGAGGTCACACACCTCTCATGTCCTCTGTTTTCATCCCGCAGGATACGAAGAATCCAATAGAATTCAAATTCCCAAGTTATTGGCGGCATTATATACTATAGCATATTCACGTTAGTAAAATTTGCGATGCTCTTTGCATTTTATTAATTGCAGACCTGCAGCCATAGTACCTGTGGAAAATAATAGCTTATCCTGGAATAAGGAGGAAAATAAACCCAAATAAATGTAAATTTTAAAGTAGAATTTAGAAGTAAAATTGACCCAAAATTGAAGGAAAATCACTGAATACTAAAGCAACAGACAATGCAAGTCCAACTAACGCATTGTTAAAAAATATTACACCATTCACATTAACCAATAGATAACCAAACTAAGTTCAATAAAAAACCTCGGTTAGTAGAGAACTTCTCGATTGGACCGGCCATGTCTTTACTATAAGCGAGTTCGACTGTGTTTACTAATTAGAATTCGTTACAGGCTACGATCTACAATTATCATTTTTGAAGGGCTTTTTACGGACTAGACCTAAATTAGTGGCCCTACGAGCGAATGATCGAATTGCGATTTTTTAAGATGATTGGTAATCTTTCCGTAACAATTTTGGCCACTGGTACACTGGTACACATCCTCGATGTCAACCCACACCGGCTACAACTGACAATGGACAAGCTGATAAATACTTAGGATAGACATAAACAATGTAACAGGCGGAAGCGTACCAAGGACGGATTTGGCTTCGTGCGGCACTGCCCTTGTCGCGGACATTAATAATAAATACTATGGCGGGGGGGGGGGGGGGGGCGGGTGTTCACTAATAAATCTACTTTTTTTAATTTTTATAACCAAAATAACCTACTTTCTATGCCGTAACATATCTTTTTTTACGTAATATGCAACAACAAAAAATCTTTAATGTACGCGCGCGCGGACATTTGCATCAGTTGGTAAATCCGCCACTGTCCGTACCAAGTAATAATATAATTATAATAATTCGTCTATTTCACAAGACTATTGACATAACAACATATACTGTAGGCCCCATTAACCTAATGGTGTGCAGGGTACCTACTAACTCTATAGCTGACAAAATTTAATAATAAAGACACAATCGCAATAACTAAGCACAACAATAACTACTTATACCCTGCAAAGTTGGCAGCAGTGCCTCTGGTATACTCAAATTTGAGCCATATGTACTACAATAATAACTCACAGTAGTCAGTAATATGTCAGTCAGTAATTAGTGATCTACTATAACAAAACCAAGCAGCTCTAGTTAAAACTTTCAGTTAATTAACAGCACTGGTCAGTTACCTATGACTAACGGCGTTTGGCTGCTGTAGGGCTGTAGACTTTATTTCATGAAATGTTTGAATTCTGAAAATTAATTAATTCTCATTAGCAATTAATGGCAGGCAGCGGCCTCCTGCATAATAAATTAACCTGCCTAACTTGATTATTAATTAAAATTAAAACATTACCTCCAGCGAAAGGAAATCCGGAGGGACAGACAAAATATTCTCAGCTAAAAGCCTGCATAAACTCTCGAAAATTTTCCTGTGCAGCTGTAAATCAAGTTCAGGTACTTTTCAGCACCTGTTCCTGGTGCAGACATGACGGGTGACATGGAACCATTCTCATTTACATCGACATGGTTGATGTGAGCAAGGAAAGCTCGACTTCTTTTTGGGATTTTGGGGAGACATCTTGAAGAAAAGTTATCCAATAACTTTATCAGATTTCTGCCGACTGAAGTACAGCTCACTTTCAGGATGAGAACATCAACGAAAAGTAGTCATTTTTAAATCAATTTGTATTGTTTAAAGTTTTACGCTTTGGGGGCTTTCTGCCTTTCAGCTTAATTCTTAAAAGCTGTTTTTGTTTTAACCCTTTGTAACTGTAAGTAAATAAAATAACATTGGCTTTAAAAATAACTTAGATTCAAAGATGATTATCTGGAGTGGAATTTCGTGTAAGAAGTCTATAAACAATTTACATTAGTAAAGTGAATAACAAAATGCGAGTATACTGTCCATTGTTTCACTTTATTAGGCCTACGTTAATGGGAATGATACGTATCCATATAATATGCCAAACAAAATACCATATAAATGCAATACTATATCTTCTTGACGCCATATAGCTTAATATACCAGTGCCACAGACTGTGGCTTTAAGAATGTAATGTAATTTTTATTGTTGTTGTTACATGTTATATATAAGTATTTTACTTGTTTCTTATTGAATTTCGAACTGATGATGAAATAATTAGAAAAAAAATATTTGCTGGATCAGTTGAATCCGGGATGATAGGCCGTGGTCATTTTATTTGTTTAGATAGGTAACCAACACGTCCAACCGCACACGGGTCATTGCCTTGGGGAATTTGTAGTATTAGTATTAAATTGAAAAAGAGTACTTACAAACGTTCCGTCAATATCTGCGATCGACATCTTCAGTGGAACTGCGTAGACTTCTAAGATGCAATCATCCCGGATTCTACTTATCCAGCACGTAACTCCAGCCGTGAAAGCTTTTGCAATTAGATATAATATTAATACTGCACCCGTCTTTTGGCCTAATTCGTCGACTGATTTCATTCCGATTATTTTATAGCTACAATTGGCTAAGTTCCCGTCAAACACGGTTGCAGTGCCAATGGCCAATGGCCGGGGCCCATAGGCCATAAGTGGGGTTTGCACCATCCAAACGTTTCAATAAAAAAATAATTCATATTATTTCATGAAGCGGTCATAAAATGGAGATTTTTATTGTTGAAATATGAAAATGCTAAAACTTTACTTTACGTCTACTGCACAGGTTTATAAACTTTTCTCAATGAGTAAATACGCCCCCCCCCCTTCCCTCCGCCCGAACCTCCGTCGCTTTGATTGCGCGAAGAAACCCAATGAAAATGGTTGGTAACCCTGAGGACTCTCTTTACGGCCCTTTCACGATAAACTTGAATGCAGCCAACATAGAGGTGAATAACAGGCGTCCTCCTACAGTATGTCCCATATAGTCAGTAACGATATATTCACCAGTGCCGGATTCACTCCTGTGTGGGCTGTGGGCACAAGATATCGGGGGGGGGGGGCGTGGGTGCAAACTCTGTCTACCAACATTGCAGCAGAAACAAAAAAACGTTTAATTTCCAACCTTTAATTTTTTTTATTAAAAAAAGAAATCTTGTTTGTGGGGGGGGGGGGCATTTATTAGGCATTTTTGTGGGGCCATAGCCCCAAGTGCCCAATCCGGCACTGATATTTTCTAGCCAATGTAATAGGTCACATACCTACCCCGTGGAAGGTATGGGTAGGTATTCAACCATTTATAAAAGGTCGCAGACAAATTACTGTTGGTACTATTTTATACAGCATTCTCTGTGGTTACCTTAATACATAAGGGCTGAATAAAACCAACATTTGCAATGCTGCCCATAGTAAATCACCCGCAGCGGCAGGATTTGCCTAATAATCCACATGGACTACCCCTCCCCCATCCCGGGCAAACCTTCAATTGCAGCTTATTAAAAGGCGAATTGGCAACACGCGACGAGCCCTCTGATTGGTTGCGTCATGAGATCATATCAGAATAATTGATATGATTGGTGGATTGGATAATATTCGCCCTCGGTCATTACTCTATTCTTGAAACTTCTATGTATATTGAATCCGAGTGCCCACTGTTGTATGCGAAATTACCATGTTTAATTAGCATAACAATGGCGTAGGGAAATGTATTGTTTATGGGGCCCAGCAGCGACTTCCTACATACTGCAAGTACAGTAGGTAACTACGATATAGCTGGAGCCTTGCGAATCCACGTCCGCCGTTCCATATCCAAAATTTCGTACAACAAGTACATCATTTGAATGATGTTACTCAATATAGGACATTTAGAATTAGAGTGTCAGGACATTTAGAGTAGTGGAACAGGCTTCTATTTTCACCCGAAAGGTTGATGGTTTGAGTCCCACACATGCTACATTTTCTGGCCATGCTTCGAAGGGCATGTACAGCAAGCGGCCCCGGGCTTTCCTAGTTGAGTGAAAGAGAGGGTTTTATAGCTCTAACTCCACTAGGTTGGCTTAGTAGTAGAAAAAAATGTAAATGTAGTATTTTGAAAAAACTGGACTTGGCGGGATTTGAACCCACGATAGACGCCTGTCAGTGCGTTGTCTTAACCTCTGGACAACAAGTCCTTAAGACGACACCCCGGATAGGCGTAGATCGCGGGTTCAAGTCCAGTATTTTCGACATTCTCTTTTCGGTTATTTAAATAACAGGGAGGGTGGGGGTTGGTGATTTAAGTACTCACTGGTGTTTAGCACAAATTGGCCACAGTTCTAGAAATGCTTCGACCTCTTTGCATCATTACTGACCATTATTTCTAACTTTCGTCTACTGAGCTCACAATTTCAACGATTGGTTGGCAGCAACTCACTCCTCCAGCTCTCTAGGTTCTGCACCTTTCTTTTTGCGCTTTTGGCAAGTTGGCGATTCTGAGTCCTCCTTTTTTACTAATAAAGTAAAATAACTGGCAGATCGGGGTTAGTGACGGCTACAAAATATACATCAACGCGTATAGAGGAATAATTTTTCTAGTTTATTACACCTTATCTATGGCTCTATGATCGATATATTTCATGAGAAATAAGTCTTTGCGTCAAAAATTGAAGGGGGGGGGCATATGCTCTTGTTATTAACAAAGATAGAAGTTACTCTTTGTATATTCGTATTTTCCTGTCCCATGTATTCAAAATATGCATAGACTATTAATGAATCAAACTTGAAGCTTTAAGTTACAAATTATTGTTAGGGGAAACTTTGTTGGTCCTAAAATAGTTTAGATCAATTTTATGCTAAAGTGCTCTAGATAGCAAGGACGTTTTTTTATTAAAAAACTTAAAAGATCTCAACGGAAAACAACAACGGTTGTTAGGAAAAGTTTCAAATTGCATTCTTTCTCTTATTCACAGCAGCCTGCACAATTCAATTCAAATTTCCTGTCGTAAATTTCTTGACCCCCATTCAATTATCAATTCAATACGGCCCATTGCTCAAACTTGGATCAATTCATAGGAATTTCTGTTAAAGCTTTGTGGGGTTGTAAATGGAGCACTAAGCCGATTTAATATTAAAAGAAAAGAGTATAACTCGCTTAGTGACTCCTCGGATAAGTGATAAACCTGGATAAGCGATAAACAAATAAAAAAAATAAAGAACTAAGAAGATTTTTTGGTCGCCACGAAGATTCATAAGGTGCCCATGAAACGTAACTAGCAAAGTTGAAAACACGGTCTCGGTCGTAAATGAACTTTTTGAGATTCTGATGCACTGTATTATGATTTATGTAAGACTGCGTGTTACCATATTAAAACAATAAGTTAATAGGTACCCTGTGGGGGCCTACAATATATCTGTAGAAATGTTAAATTGTTTAAAGAAAATACACGAATTATTATATTATTAATTAGAGGTTCAGAGTACTTGTACACAATAATAAAATAAATTTATATTTCCATAAAAGTTAAGTTACAGTTATACAGTATATAATATGCTGCAGGGCACAGCCCGCGTGTAGCTTAAATTAGGGAAAAAAATCTTAAGCTAAGTTCAGTAAGTAAGTCAGTAAGTAAGTTGTTCAGTCTTCGTTTGTCGGTGTTAACTCGTTGAGATTTGTCTTTAGATATTTTCGAAATACGTTCAATTGTTTAATAATTTTTACGTACATGTCGGGAGTCTGTTGTAGTGCGTTAGTCCTACGTACTTGGCCTGTCGTTGTATGTACAATATGTAAGTCTCGTATTAAACTATGTAGAGTCTCTGCAGGCAGGAGAATGAGAAAAAAGGAAGGCACGGGCAGAAACAGGATTCAAACTCCGAGTCTCCGCCTTACTGGGGTGGCATGCTGACCACTGCACCAAATCAGTCGGACTTTTCATGTCTTCCTTCTTCTTATGCCGTAAAATTGACCGAAAATGGAGAGAAAATCGATTGTAATACATTACATGGAAATAATGCTGAGGTCCTGAGGCGAATAGATTCAGAAACCATGTTGCTGCTGACGGTTAAGAAACGGAAACTAACATTCTTCGGCCAAGTGATGAGGAACAAAGAGTATCGCCTTCTGCATGTATCTAAGGGTAGAAGAGCCTGAGGAACTGGTTTGGCAAGAACACGACATGCCTTTTCAAAGTAGCAGTCTTTAGTGTCCAAATTGACAAACAAGTTGATCACCAATCTTCTATAGATGAGGCATTAAAAGAAGAAGAACATAACTACAAGTGTAACCAGTTTGATGCGTAAGTTACCGCAAAGTATTAAAAGAACCGGTCCGAGTTTACTTGAACATGCTTTCCAATTTACCAATTAGCAGATATAGAGAAAATGAGTAAATTTAATATCATGGAAAATAATTTTCCTATGGTTAAATTTCCGATATCACGGGGGGGGGGGGGGTCCACCTGACGCCACTGGAGGTGAGGTAAATTCTAGACAGGTCAGACCAACACATTTAACCACACAGTAATAATGGCAGGGTACGCAATGAGTTTGAAGTGAATTTTCTAACATTTGTTCAAAAAACATTTTTTCGCACAAAACCAAATAGTTTTTTGGGAAAGCAACCTGACCAGTTTCATTACTCAAGTTAGCACCTACAACATGCCTGGAGATAGAAATCATCGATAGAAGGGTTTCGCAGAAAAATTATTTTTTAGGTATTTTTCATTAAAATTTAGTTATTTTTTTTTTTTTACCCCCATAAGCAAACTATCAAGGGGCAAGCGACCCCTCGCATTTTATCAACATTAATAACGACTACAATATATGTGAATTTAAAAGAAATCGTTGGAGCCGTTTTTGAGAAATATTTTTTTTATACGTTTTTGTTTAGTTTTTTGAGAATAAACCCCACCCCCCAAATTGAGTTAGCCAAAAAAAAAAAAAATTCTGTGTTTGATTTTTGTAAATTTCATCAAAATCCACCGAGTAGTTTGCCCGGAAATCGATGAACAGACAGACAGGCAGACAGACAGAGCGACAGACAGATACAGACAGACAGAGCCACAGACATTTCGTAAAAACCACTTTTCTGGGGGTTCCTGGTACCTCAAAACGTGTAAACCCGTTGAAATCTCGGAATCGAAAATTTCGACCATCACAAAGCTTTCCTTATACTACGTATAAATTGGAAAGCAAAAATATCAGGTAGTGTTAGAAAAAGGAACTTTCATGGCCTTGACTGACAAAAAAAACACAAGTAATCCATTAAATATGTAAATTGCGCTTCTTAGAAAGGCAGAGATCAAATTGGGCGATAAGGGTCTTGCCTTTTATGGAACCCTTCTCAACGAACATCTTGTGGTGGTTAGAGTAAACGTCAGCTTGTAAGGTTACTAGACAGGCAACGTCTTCAGTTCCCCTCGTTTAAGCAGCAGTAACCTGTTCACGGCAAGCGATAGCAGTGTTGCTCGATTTTTCAGGTTGCACTTACTGTCGGGACTATTAGCCATAAAAGAACGTCATGAAGGAACTAGGGTGCGACACCTAAAAAGGAGTGAAAATGACCGCACAAAACAGACAAGAGTGGTGGAGAAGAATACAACATTCGCTACAAACCAATTCCTAGATTGCAACTCGAGAAGAAGAACCGAAAAGAATAACTTATCCGGGAATAAGAGTAAATTAATCTAAATAAACTCCCAATGAATAAAAATTTACTGAAAGAAATTAAAGCTGGAAAATAATTAATACATAAATTGTTTAGAGTAATTGCTGTTTATTTTTGCAAATGCTAGGAGGAACCGGAATTCTAGTGGTACCAACATGACAAAAACAAGATAATCGTCTACTTTGGAGCGGGTTAATCTTATTGCCACATTAAAATGGTATGGATTAGGGTTCTATACATAGAAGAAATAAGACATATAATTTTTTTTTAATCCTGGGACCACCTGATTTCACGTCTCCTATGACCGTCCATTGATAGGATAGGTTAGCAGCAGCCTGATCATGGCGATTATAATACCGGCATTTATTTAATCCCCTGGTAATAAAAATGTAAACAAACAAATTTTTAATAGCACTTTCCATTATAAAATTATCATGTTTACATTTTTAATATACCTGCAGCCTGATCGAGGCGATTATAATACCGGGGTTAAATAAATACCCTAGGATTATAACTGTAAACAAACAAATTTTGAATAGCACAAATAAATACCGGTATTTATTTAATCCCCTGGTAGTAAAAATGTAAACAAGATAATTTTATAATGGAAAGTGCTATTCAAAATTTGTTTGTTTACAGTTATAATCCTAGGGTATTTATTTAACCCCGGTATTATAATCGCCTCGATCAGGCTGCAGGGGATTAAATAAATACCGGTATTATAATCGCCATGATCAGGCTGCTGGTAGAGTAGCCCTTTGAGGCTTAAGATTTGCATTTTATTGGACTTTTAGGTCTGTTTGCAAATTATTGATTATTTATTTACCTATTTATAGCTCGCCTAATAAATGACTTTTTCATTTCATGGTTTATTTCATTGGAAAAACGTAGCAAGTGACCCCAGAGTAAGAAAAATACTTTTGGCGCGCTTGAACGTCTCATCATTCCTATGTAGAATTCTAGTAGGCCTATCAATAATTCCCCGGGTAAATTACTGTTTTCCCTCATGCTAGGCCTGCTGAAGGAGAAAAATTACGCCTATAGATCCCTCAAGTGTCAGTGGAATTAATTTTATGGTGGTGAGCATTCCAACCCGACTGATGCGAGGGATCTGTGAATTTTAATGTTCAGTGCTAATGTGTTCCTAGCCGCCTATTACCACCATACAATAAAATGACGTCAACTGGTTACAATATGACCCTATTTGGTGTCGGAACATGTAGGAAGTCCAGCAGCCCGATCACAGCGGTTTGGTATTATTATAATACCGGGGCTTATTCAGTTGTCTTAAACAAATGAGTGCAAAATGCGCGGGAAACAAAATTCATAAATAAATGTTTATGGGGAGTTTTATATTTTTTCTCGCTTAGATTTAGACACATTAATTTAAATTCTTATTATATTTCCAAATTCTACCGGTAAATTTTAATGTATTTCCTTCAATTATTAAACAATGCACCATTTTCTTGTATTCTAATAATTTATTACTTGGAATTTCCCGCACATATTTTAACACCATCACGTGACTCCTAACTACTGCAGCATTAAAAAAAAACACCCCGGTATTATAATAATCCCAAATCGGCAAGATATAGGGCGGCAGGTGATCGGATATTATCCGTTATCATCCCACAAAATTAGTAGATAGAGAAAATGAGTAATTTCATGGTAAATAATTTTCCTATGGTTAAATTTCCGATATCTCGGGGGGGGGGGGGGGGTTGTCCACCTGACGTCACTCGTCACTGGTGGTGAGGTAAATAAATTCTAGATAGGTCAGACCAACACATTACCACACAGCAATACTGGCAGGGCAGGCAATGCATTTGAGCGTGAATTTTCTATCATTTTTTCAAAAACATTTTTTTGTACAAAACTAAATACTTTTTTGGGAAAGCAACCTGTCCGGTTTCGTTACTCAATTTAACACCTAAAACATACCTAAAGGTAGAAATCATCGATAGAAAGGTGTCGCAGAAAAATTATTTTTTAGTCATTTTTCATTAAAATTTAGTCATTTTTATTTTTTCACCCCCAGAAGCAAACTATGAAGGGGCAAGCGACCCCCCGCATTTTATCAAAATTAACAACAGCTACAATATGTGTGAATTTAAAAGAAATCGTTGGAGCTGTTTTTGGGAAATAATTTTTTTAGCCTTTTTTTTGAAGTTTTTTGAAAATAAAACCCCCCAAATTGAGTTAGCCCAAAATAAAAAAACGATTCTGAGGTATGATTTTTGTGAACCTACATGCCGAATTTCATCAAAATCGACCGAGTAGTTTGCCCGGAAATCGACGAACAGACAGACAGACAGACAGACAGACAGACATTTCGTAAAAACCACGTTTTTGGGTTCCTGGGACCTTAAAACATATAAATCCGTTGAAATCTCGGGATCGAAAATTTCGACCGTCACAAAGCTTTCCTTATACTACGTATAAATTGTAAAGCAATTATTAGAGTTGGCTGGTGTTGTCGGGACAAGCAAAGGCGCGGTTGGTTTTCTTGGTGGACGGAAGGCTTACAATAAGAGGGGAACTAGGACGGTGGTCGAAAGCTATTTGTGCGAATTTTAAAGAAATTATACGAGTTTTTGCCTGTTATATAATATAAAAGAAATGTCAATAACATCAGAATACGAGCTTACAATACTGTTTTCTTTATATATTAAAGAAATTAACTCATAAACGAGTCAATCTAGGTTTGTTGAATCTTTGGATTTCACCCGTATTCTAAGATTTTTGATGAATGAAATCGATACGACGTGGCGTTCATATGAGGAAACTCTGCGCCCACTTAAAAAGAGATTAGAACCCGTATCCTTAACAGCTTGGATTGTTGCCAATTTGTGGTAAAAACATTCTCCTCGTCTACTTTGGAGTTTGGGAAGACTCTAGCCCAGCGGGCTATATTCTGCGACCACGATAAATAAATCACAAGAGAGTAGGGGCATAATAATAACTGCCGCGTAATGGCTTACTTACGCTATATATATAGGATAAGTTTTATGGTAATAAATTTTACTTTCTTATACTTTACAACAAAAAATATTTATATAACCTCTTTTACTGCGGTTAGATATAGACATTGGGTGCAATTCAAGAAAAGAAGTAAAAAAACTTTATTTTTTATTTGGGTGAATTTTATTTCACAAATTTGAGCAAATGTTTCATGAGAAGAAGGTTTTGATTCCAGGAGTAAAAGTAAAAGGGCTCTGTACTATGGTATTTAACAAATATAGAAATACTTGTAGTATTGGGAAAATATATTATTTTAATAAGAATTTATCATTTTAATTTTTCTCTTCACTTAAAGAAAATACCCCTTTTCAGGAATTCGATCCACTGCATTATTGGCAGTGCGCTAAGCGAAATCACCTTGACTTGATATAATAGAGGTGCCTACTTCATATTATGTTCACCAGCACCTGCAAGAAAAAGGATAACTTACCGGGGAATTATGGGCTCTGAAAAAATGTAACGTCAACAGCTAGCAAGCATATTATATTACACAACAATGACCGGCAACTATAATCTCTGTTGACAAGCAATTTGTTTATTTTATTTTATTCCTGTAACTTAATTTACATCCATACCTCCCTATTATACACACTCGAGTATTGTTCCAAGATTTGATCCGATAAATATGAGTCTAAGAAAAAATTAGAAAGGGTAATATGCACCTAAATTCAGATTCGATTCGAATACCTATACTTCAACATTTTTAAACATTTAAATTAATTTTTATCGAATAAAGATAGAATCAAATGAAAATTATTTATAATTTGTAATTATTGTATAATCAGGGCGATTTCGGTTTATTTAGGATAACTTACACTTAGGCGCTCATTCCACCGACCGGCTAGGGCTATTTACAAAAACGGTGACGTGGTAGCAGACATTCAAGACTTAGGTGGCGTATCCACCGACCTCGCATTGCAGAATGCAAATGAAATTGACGGAAATTAGAATTTTTTTTTATAGAAATCTATTAAAATGTTTGTACTTAACATATCCCATGACGCCATTTTTTAATTTTAGTTTGTTTGTGATTTTACTGTGTGATCATTGATCAATTTAAACTATGGCATAGAGGAAAATAAACATTTCCGTCAATTCTGCAATGCGAGGTCGGTGGAAACCCCGCCTAAGTCTTGAATGTCTGCTACCACGTCACTGTTTTTGTAAATAGCCCTAGCCGGTCGGTGGAATGGGCGCCTTATTTCCAGATAAGCTGTTCAGTTATGTTGGCTCTAGGCATGTTCAAGGTTAACATTCCACATATTTTTTTTAATCCAATAAATATATAATCAAATAAAATATATTAGTGTGTAATCAGGGCCATTGGGGTTTATTTAGAAATGGCAATTTATACTTATTTCCGGATAAGTTATTTCGCTACGTTTGTGCTAGGTCTGTTAAGAAGTTATGATTTACGATTAATATAAGAGTTAACTTACCATCGGTTTATTCAGTTAGAGCTCAACCTGAAAGCAAAAAACAACAAAACTTCAGTCACAGCTTAATAAACACAGAATCAGAATGGATTCTACCGTTAAACCAACCTATACTAGACTTAGACAGGAATTAACTTTTAAAACTCAATTAGAACTGCCTGTTAATTACAGCATTCCGATTTTCGACAATTGCTTAGACTCAGAGAATATCAAAATTATGGTAACAATGTTAAACATAGTTCGAGAGTATATAAAGCATCACTAGTGTAGTTCCATTACACAGCCTTCAAACGAAAATCCGACAGAAATAAGCACTACAGCAGAAACGGAACTGAATACACCCCTTACGATGGGGTAAAGTGATTTAATACAGGGGGCCCTTAATTGCTCGGGAATGTTGCGGATAGGAAGGCGTTAACGGCTCCCCAAAGACTCAACTCCACGTTCATTTCAGTTTCAGATTATTTTGATGCATGAAATTACTGCTGGCACACACTTTACATAATGTACAACAATATATACTGTATTGGTACAGCATACAATATGCAACTACTGTGTATCGACAAGAGTCGACCATCTATCAGATTGACTTTTATGTTATCTTCACCGTTATTTTTCAACTGCCAATAGAAATATAACCTGCACCTAGTAAATTTAAATAATGGCTTATTGTGGGGTCAAAAATGTATGCAAATTAAAATTAGAATGCAGAAGGGCTACTCTAAAATAGGGGTAGCAGCGGAACCTTTCTGCCCCCTGTAGCTGTGTCACACCTGGGAAGAAATGGTCAGAAAGCACCTTAAGAGTTAAGACATGCCCAGCTCTCGTCAATAGCAGAGGTTCACCAGTTATGTGTTGTATTGGACTTCAAAAAAGCTGATGGCGGAAGCCTAATGCTATGGTGGCATAATTTTAAAAAAAAAATTGTTTTGATTATATTTTTAAGACCACAATAGGTAGGCCCGCAGTTGAAGAAGAAAATTAATTTAAACAAGATTGATAAAGCTGATGTAGGCTATTGTTGATGAAGGCCGAAAGGAAGGAAATATTAAAAGGGATAGCTATGGAAACTAAATTCAAATTTGTACTGCTCACTGATTAAGTTATGCTCAACAAGTTTTGCCCAGGGAATACAAGATATTCATAAGACCTTTGTGTGCGAGCAGACCTAATTCAATTACATGCAATGTCTTTGCCTTCCTCTTCAGCCTGCCTGTATTGTGGAAACTGTAATAAGGTAAAGGCTAGAAATTCTGAAAAAGGTTTAGTCAGATTCGACAATATAGTCTACGTAGCCAATGGTCATACCATGTTGAATCAAAGAATAAGGTAAAAATTAACCAGCATGGTAGGCCCTCTGGAACGAGAAATTAAATAATCAACTTTCACGCCATGTTGTTTTCAAAAATTCCATATCCATCGGCGTTATTTATTAGCTTGTATGATAAGTTTGTAAAAATAATAATGCTTAGCTTATACGATTAGAACAATGGCGCCGACCTCTGTGATAACCTAATAAACAGAAAATACAGAAAAATATTTGTGGACCCATAATATCCCTTACCGGGCACACGTCTACCATAGGCGAACTATCAGAGGCAAGTAGGCTACTAATGTAAAAGACTTTAAACATAAGCAACACTTAAACGATACCTTGACCCAGTCAACACTCTGTACTTATCTTATGTAGGCTCACTCACCCAGCGAATTTCATGCTTATCTTGGGCTGCCTCACTAGCACAGCCATGTTGATATTATTGACAACGCTCAGCACTCTATATATAGTGATGCTGATCCCAGAGTTATTCATAATAGAAGAGATGGGAAATACGCTTCCCGCCTAAAATAATTTTTTTGAATTTTTGGGGCCACGTCTCATATGACCAGACATTGAAAAAACGTGGCAAGCGGCTCCAAGTTTCACAAAATATTTATAACGCACTCGAATGTCCATCTCAGGTGATCCCACTTCGTGCTCCCTCTGGATTTCAATTCGTACTCGAATTTCAATTGAGTCAGCATAGCGGAATTCGGGCGCCTACCAAGTTCGCTGTTGAGTAAAATATTAAATTACGTCTGAAAACAAACATGATAAACGGCGTTGTGAAAATACTGTACGGTACCGTACATACTGTACAGTACACGAAGTCCCTATACTTTCTTGTAGATTATACAATAGTTTCCAATTATTGCTATTGTGATGTGTTTCTGTGTCTTGTCTTGTTGAACTCAATGGCAGCTGTGATGCTTGCTTTGTCATATGACTTCCACCATTATAATTTCCTGTTTATTTTGCATTTGTGTTCAACAAGAGAGACAAATTGTCCCATTTATGTGTAAAGTTGAGCTTCCGCATTTTTTTTCTGATGCAATGTTGTGAATATCTATTCAATTTTTAGTATATTCTGCATTTTAAGGCTACATGAATTATTTATTTATTTAGTAGTACCTACCGTACATTATACCAATGCCGGATTAATCCATGGACCCTTGGGTCACAGGCCCACGGCCCTCACGAAAATGCCTAAAATTCCGGCCCCACAAACGTGATTTTTCTTTTCAATAAAAAAAATTAAAAGTTGTAAACCATTTCTACACAAAGTTTTGCAATTGGCGGGAAATTAAACTTTTTTTTTCTGCAATGTTGGGAAACAGAGCTTGCACCCGCGGCCCCCACAGGGGCTAATCCGGCACTGAATTATTTGTACTGAGGGAAAGTTAGTTAAGATCACAGACACCGGCAATAAGGTCAATTAATTTTAATCTTCGCTTTTGAATTTCATTAATTAATTAATCCAGCACTTTCTTTAGTTCTCAGCTCTTCAAATGAATGATGTTTTTATGAAATGTACTGTATATAGTGCATGAACTTAACTATATTTACTCATTCTTATGACCCGTGTATAGTCGAAAACTCATATAAATGCTGCTTCGTATCTAGATTTTTCCCTTTTTCTTTCAGAGGGAACCCCCGAACACTATTCAAAAAAGTATTGGGTACGGTCGTGAACGAAATTGGAATATTTCAAACGGGGTCTAGTATTTCAAGATTTATTTTGTGTTTTATCAATGAAACAAGGCCACTGGGTAGGAAAACTCTCTTGATGAGAGCAGATGTAAACAAAAATGTTGCCTTCAACAAATTGATCGATTAATAATTGTAAGAGCCGAGAGGTCCAAAAAATTAACGCATATGGAAAATAAAGATAATTGTATTTCTTCCTTTCTTTATAATGCAGCTTTTGGTGCCTTTTACTTTCAACTATTACCAGAACAGGGAATGCCTCTCATAAATTTCTGGCATTGTCACAGCAAAGCTCCATAAATTACCCCAATAGCTCTGGAGGCATTCAATTTACCAATAGCCCTGTAAGGTCCGTTATTGGACTGAAATAAAATAGGTAAAACAAAGTAGGACTTTGCTGTTTCAAAATGAAAAATATGAGGTCGATAATACAATATATTCTGGTCAGCTTCAAAATAGAAAGGCTGGCCATGAATTCTGCAACTGACCAAGCAAAGGTTTCCACGGTAATAAATCAGAATTGATACATAGTCGGGTCGCCAAGTAAAGAATTTTATTCTGGACTAGAAATATAGTTTAGGGTTTCCTCCATGAAATATATAGTAGTGCCTACTATTGTCTGCTAGGTAGAGTTATTGCATGTAGCCTATGAGGACAGCTGATACAAATACTATACCTGGTCTCTTCTTTCAGAAGCGCCAGGCCATGCTGAACCTTGTAGCTGAGAAGTCAGTATTTTTAGTTACAGAAGATCAGGAGTCAAATTAAATACAGTAGGTATCTAATTAAATTAAACCAAGTGAATGACGGGCAAATCATCCCTGTTATTCACATTCTCAGTCATACAGACCCATAAACCGGAAATTTTGTAGCTAGAAAACGTAGTTTACATACCCTAGTTACATATGTAACTTCCAACTTAAAGCTGCTCTTTTAAAACTAAGAGAGCAAATTATTTCTAGCTGAACAAAGTTTCTCTCCCCAAAATGTAAGGGACATTGGGTTTGCATCATTCAGAGATTGTGTACCTGTAAGGATGAAACTGGCCGGGGCAGAGATCGACCGCGTTCGAATTTTGATTTTGGTCAGTTCATTATTTCTTCTTTTGTTAAGAAGTATGTTGTATGTTAAGAAGAGCATGTGGCTTTTCTCTGATTGACAGAGTGAGAAACACCGACATAAGATGCCAAATGAGAACAAGAGTCATCCACGAAAAGCTGCGAGAAAGACGACTAAGCTGGTGGGGGCACGTCGAGAGGAGGGGGGACAACGAGTTGATAAAAAGAGTGCGATCAACACCCGTACCAGGAACCAGAGCACGTGGACGACCAAAAATCTCACTGGCGAGTAAAACACGGAAGGACCTACTAATTGCCAATCTCTCGAAGGAACAGGCCCAAGACCGGGTGACCTGGAAGCGTTGCTGTCGTGCCGCCGACCCCCCGTGAAGGGAAATGGCGCTGAAAAAGTAAAGTAAGTATTATTTCTTCTTTTCCCTAATTTTCTTTGTTCTTAAGGAAATAGGTTGGTAGTCATTACTGCATCGTTCAATACATTAAGTTCCATGATTCTTCAAGGCTTGAATCTAAAATTCTAATTGAGCCATCAATTTTGATTCAGGTATCACCTGAGCTGGGGGCCATACGTACTTACTCTAATGTAATTGTTCCCTGCCACCCGTGTAATCACAACGTTATGATGTGAGCTGAGCCTTCGTGATACAAACTGAGAAGTCTACCACTGAAGATGTTGATCACAAATGTTGACAAAACGTTTGGAAGTACGCTTTCATAACGACCACGGCCTATACTCCCGGATTCTACAGCTTGATCAAGGCAGGAGTAGCATAGCATATTCCATTTTGACATTGGGGGTCCTGCTACTGATGGCAATTGTAATTCACATAATAATGTATATACTTATGCAGAAAATTACCGTTACGGAACCGTTAGATTACACAACTGCCATGTGTCGGGTCTTAAGCTATTTCAGCCATTCAGGGCTAGTAGTAGTAGTAGTAGTAGTAGTAGTGTTCGTCGGGTTAATAACGACTTAGACCTCAAATTTGGGCCCATAGAGCGACCCCGACTTGACTGTCCTACGCCAGCCCATAGGACCGTGGACCTCCTGATTATAGTGGATTCCGAACCACTTGGGAAACACAGTGAAGTCACACGATTAGTTCGGAGGTGACCAGGACAAGTCCTACCATGTTTCCCTACCGGCACTGTGCACACGACCAAGCTATCTGCAGCTTTGAACCTGCTCTGGTCCGCTGGATTCAACATGGTACGGCGGCCGGTCATTCAGGGCTAAGTACCTACTGTTCCCTGATTGGTCAATTCACGTTAACTATAGTGCTGATTGCCTTACTACAAATATTAGGTTCTTATAAATGAATATAATGAATATGTCAGGACATGTAGAGTAGTGGAACGGACTCCGACTATATCACCCGAAAGGTTGTTGGTTCGAGTCCCACATTTGCTATATTTTCAGGCCATACTTCGGGAGGCATGTAAAGCAGGCGGTCCCGGGCTTTCCTTGTTGAGTGTAGGAGAGGGCTTATAGCCCTAACTCCGCTAGGTTGGCTTAGTAAGAGAACAAAAAAGTCAATATTTATTTATTTATGTATTTATGTTAAAGACTCGTCATGTTCATTACCTACTACCATGAAAGGAAATCCCATCTGTCCATATAATCGTACAGTGGTAAGCATCCATTCGATTTTCCGAAAATCCTTTGAAATTTGAAATTAATGAAATAAAACACACAACACAACTTTGTCAAGTATTACTAAAAATTATAATTGATAGTGACCGGTTGACTAGGCTACAGAGAAACAATACTGTAGTCTGACCAAGTGCCGAAACTTTTCAATTTGAATTAAAAAAATATTAATTCTTGAGAATGCTGTGTGTTTAATTTATTTAATTTATACCAGGGTGAAGTAGCCTACAACAAAGTGAAAGTGGAAAAAATTATTTAAAAAAGCGTGACATTTTTAAAATTTCAGTATAAAAAATGATAATAAGACGGGAATACTGACGCCAGAGACGTCATGTCCACTGGGCATTTGCCATTAGTTGTTTAATAACGAGGAACTGCTGGAAGGTCCCCTCTCGAAGGAATCCTCAAAGGACATCCGCGCGCTACATAATTTATGACTCGTGTCAGCACCCACGCTGTGGTCGTCGTGGCAATCTCAGAACCTGTCACATTTAACGTATCATGTCCAAGACTGAGCTGCACACTGCACGAATTCCATGTCAAGCTGACGTAGCGGACATATTCATTCATGCACTTAAAAGAGGGTGATGGCCAGGTGTCGGGAAGTAAAATAGTACATGTCTGTCGGATACCAAGGGGGGGGGGGAGGGGTTGTAGGCATGTTCCCATTTTTGGAAAATATATAAGATTTAATCGTGTAAGATTCTAATATAATTCTAATATAACTTCTGAGTTGCCGCAATGCCAAACTTGGTCACCTTGCTATTGTGAAACCAAGTGACGATATTTAAAAATTTCTTGTCATTTAAGTTTTTTATGATTTAATTATGTAAAGGGCTAATATTCCTATGAATATTGAGAGCAATTCTTAACTGCTTGTTAATTAATGTAAAGTTTGATCAACGTCAATGATTTATATTGTAGTTATAAATGGTCTAAAGCTCTGAGCTTCATGGATACATATACATATACTGTATATATTTTGTTACTATCATAATTAAACCACTACTTTCCTTAGTTAGGAGCTTACTCATTACTGAACAAGCACATGAACCAGATATTTGGAATAATTTTGTTTGTTTCTTGCTTATAACAGTGTTTTATAAGTAGTTTTGAACTAAGATTCAGGAATTAATCGTAGGCCAATATTTCAAAAACACCTATACTAAAAAACACCTATACTAAGAAAGAACTAATCGGTGTCATCTGGTACAAGAGGCCGAAGTAAATATTTTAGGGAAATGACAAATACGTCATAACAGGCAGATGTCATATAAAGCGTATATACAAAGCCTTAAGGCCAAACCGGAGGGTTGTAGCCTTGACCGTTGAGCGTTGAATACATAGAAATATAATAGAACTGGAGCGGCGGGAGTCATAATATGCCTTACGAGGCACCCGTTAACCATAAGCCAACTATCAGATATAAGTACCAACGCAAAAAATATCAAAGTCTTATACATTGCACATAAGCGGATACCTGGACCCGGTCAAAAACTCTGTAGTTTCGAAGTTAGCTTGTTCAGGCTATTTCCCCGCCGAATTGCGTACTTATCTTGTGCAGGCTACACTAACAGTCATATTGATAACGGTCTCCAGCCACGGGATCGTTGAATATCCATTTTATAAACAAAGCCCCGCGTCTCGTACCTGTTCCGTATTTGACTTGTGTTATTTCAAATAATTGCAGTTTTAATTATTTCTGGCGCTTTACTGTCAAATTAAGTGTTGAGCTTCTAACTAATGTGCATTTCATTACAAAAGTTGGAGGTTTTTCTTCCCTGTGGGGCACGTAAAAATGTTCTAAACGGTATGTTTTTAATTGCTTCATGCACAAATTTTAGACCTAATGTAATTGTAATTTTTGGTTTAGTCAATAGTGTAAGCATGTCTACGCGTATACTATACCCTTCTATCGATTTTTACTATACCACTGCGGTTTAAAACATATATTACGAACCCTCTGCAAAGACATTTCCAGGCCAGTCACGTGACCCCCTCCGGTTTGGCCTTAATGAAAACCAAACTTCGTTTTGTAATTACGTCATAATAGGCGGTTGGTCAATATAGGCGGAGTCATAATAAACGAATTCAACTGCACTTGGATTTCCAGGTACGTTAATCCTCCACATCACATTCCAGGAAACATAAGCCGAAGTAAATATTTTAAAATAGCATAAATTGAAGTAGTGAGTACTTGCATTTCCAGGTATTTGCCAAGTACGTTAATCCTCCAGATCAGGGGTTCCCAAACTTTTTTGTCCGTGGACCACTACATTATTTTATGATGACCACCATGGCTGTGACAGAAAAATCGTCAAATTCTAGGAGCAAGATCAAGTAGTTTGTGCGTACAATTAGACTACGTGCTAATATTTTATTAAATGTTTAGGACTGGTATCGGTTGGATTTTACAATTCAGTGCCAAGGGTTGCTGTAATTTACTTCAAATTTCCAATAACTCAGCTGTTTTATTTTTTTATTTCTTACTTTGGCCACCTGATGTTTGTCTGTGGACCACAGTTTGGGAACCACTGCTCCAGCAGATAAATTTATCGTAGACTACTTCTAACGCTCCCCTACGAAAGCTTACAAATCGATCTTCTTTTCCATTATTGTATGACTCGAGTGAAATTACTTGTGGTAAATTTTTAATAGACCCACCTTGGATGATATGTCCATGTCAGGCTAGCAAGCTGGAAGCTAGCACGCTAGCCCATAGCTTGCTATACTATCATGAATAGGCCTACTGGGCGCGAGAGCCAGTAATAAATTAAGATATTTTTCTATTGCCAAATTGCAATTATTTGAAACTGAATACCATGAAGACTTTTTGCTGCATAACGGTCAGGATTACATCACAATCGGTTATTCAGTTTGGTGCAAATGTGTATTGTCACAGAGCCATCATTTGCCCGCATGCAACTTTGAAGAACGAATTTGCTAATTTATTTGACAAACATTTCCAATACCATGTTTTATTAGTGAATATACTAATTATCCTCTGGGCTGCAGGCTACTATAGCAGGTGGCAGATAGCGAGAAGACCAGCATATATTGTGGGTAGTTGCGAATATCGCGAATAAGCAGTCACTGACCTAACAGCGGCATAATCGGCGGGTGTGGTGGCAAGGCTGGTGGTGCAGGCTTGTCTGAGGATGACTACGTGTACGTATGTGACGGGGCGAATAGTTGCCGCCACTAAATAAGCAACCACTACTAGGGCACTCTTTGTTCCTGGAATTGGGCCCCGAAGGTTGAGGAACTCGATGAAGAGTCAACGGAATAACGATGCAAAATGCAGCGGAAAACCACTGTATAAAAAAATGCATAATACAGCAGTCATTAATACATTCGATACTCTACATACTTGACTTCCTTTTGGGGAGCCCAATGTACGGTGTCTACGTGCCAGCGATTGCCATGATGATCGCCAATTTTCGACAGAAGAGGCATTTGAAGAAGGAGAAGATAAGCTACCCCCTCCCCCATAGAGCTTTTCTGCAGAGCCTAAATTTAACAAAAAAATCTCAAACTATGGCTAATTTTACGTAATATGAGGCAAGACGTAGACACAGTGTCTATATTTTCTAAGAAGGGAATATGAACTGCAGTCATGTAACTTTCATGATTTGGTGCTGACACCATAAAATATTGAATTAGTCTTAGTTGTCAAACATCTCTAAAAAAAATAATTCAACTGAGTCTGGATGGTTTGAATTGAATTGAATTGGATTAAAAACGACTTTATTGAAAAAAAACTAACAATAAGACTATTAAGTCTTCTTTTCATGCTAACCTTAAGAAACAAAAATATTGTATTAATTACTGATAGATGCTTAAAATTAAATAGAGAAGAAACAAGAGAGGAAGAGAGAGAGAGAAAAAAGAAATAAAAAAGAAGGATCCATTGTCGTCACAATTAATTATGAGACCGGTTTGTTTCAAAATCAAAATAAAAAATTAAATCCAAGCCAATATTAGTGTAATGCAATTCAGACCACAGAGAAATTTTGAAGAGAGCACTGTTGAATGAATTCCCGAAGGCGAGCATGTTGTGGCTGCACTGACGGGAGATAACTGCAAGATAGATGCAGATTTTGGGGGAGAAGCAGCAACCGCGAGCAGGCTACATTAAACTCTTTGTGACGCAAATGAGGTAAATAGTGGGGTAAAATTACACAGAGACGTTTTCATTTCTATTGAACTCGGCTGCTCATCTCTTTCCGCTCACTTGTGGTCTGTCTATCAAAGGCTCAATCCAATAGCGCCTCCCAACAACAAAGCAAATATAGCATCAGTCAATAGAAGCTGTGTTTACTGAAGACTCTGGGTTATAAGGTATTTTAACGCTATGACACATACTACGGGCAGGGCTTTTTTGAGCGAATTATCAAATATTGTAAAGCCCTTGCGAACCGTCTCACTATACTACTACAAGGACAAAAAAGGTGCGGAACCCCTCCTCTAACCTAGTCTAACAGAGGACCTCTGTGTTATTGTGATTAGTTATTAGGGCCGGGATGTTGGGCTGAGCTCAATTAAGTTACGTTAACTTTTAATTTTGGTGATTATTTAATAAGTCAAAAATTTCGTAATACTTATATTTACGTTTAGCACTGTTTCTTTTATGTGTGAGCGTAATTTTAAATAATTATATGAGTGCTAAGAGAGGTAGCTATGAACGAACTGATGGATAAATAGGATAATTCTTGTCTCTATCATCAAAATCATGTGACTTTTTTTTTTAACCAAAAGATTAAATCGTATACAAATAATTTAATGAATGTATCCAATTAACTTCTTCAATTCCCTCACTAAGCCATCCCATAAAATAATAAGTACTTGTGTCGAGCTATGACACGTCTCCGACCGCAAGGGTGTGTAGGTAGATGCTCGCACAAGTTCCCACCTTGCCACCGAAGCATTGTTTGCTTTCCAATGTATACGTAGTTATAAGGAAAGCTTTGTGACGGTCGAAATTTACGATTCCGAGATTTCAACGGATTTACACGTTTTGAGGTCCCAGGAACCCCAAAAAACGTGGTTTTTACGAAATGTCTGTCTGTCTGTCTGTCTGTCTGTTCGTCGATTTCCGGGCAAACTACTCGGTCGATTTTGATGAAATTCGGCAGGTAGGTTCACAAAAATCATACCTCGGAATTATTTTTTTTTTTTTGGGCTATCTCAATTTGGGGCGTTTTATTTTCAAAAAACTCCAAAAAAACGTCTAAAAAATTATTTCTCAAAAACGGCTCTAACGATTTCTTTTAAATTCACATTATATTGTAGCCTCGTTATTAATGTTGATAAAATGCGTTGGGTCGCTTGCCCCTTGATAGTTTGCTTCTGGGGGTAAAAAAATAAAAATAACTAAATTTTAATGAAAAATGACTGAAAAATAATTTTTCTGTGAAACCTTCCTATCGATGATTTCTAACATCAGGCATGTTTTAGGTGTTAAATTGAGTAACGAAACCGGACAGTTTGCGTTTCCAAAAAACTATTGGGTTCTGTGCAAAAAAAATTTGAAAAAATTAGAGCAAATTCACGCTGAAATGCAATGCGTGCCCTGCCATTATTGCAGTGTGGTAATGTGTTGGTCTGACCTATCTAGAATTTACGTCACCTTCAGTGATGTCAGGTGGACGACCCCCCCCCCCCCCCCCCCCCCCGTGATATCCGAAATTTAGATATAGGAAGATTATTTACCATGAAATTAATTATTTTCTCTCTCTACTATTCGATAAATTGGAAAGCATGTTCGAGTAAATTCGGACCGGTTCTTTACTGTCTGATGGTATAATTTTGCGTTTAAGTGTCATCTGAAATTGGCTGTAAGCCAGATAGAAAGTTTCCTGTTTCGTAGTCAAGCCTAACTACAGTATGGGTTAGAGGTTAGAAGAAGAGACCCCCGAGTGGTCTATATTCCATAATATAGAATATATTATGAAATTCAGATTAAAAGAAATTGTTCCATTAATATTATTTTTCGAATGCCTAAGGCGTTAACCGAAATTAGAAGAATTATAAACTGGACTTGGCGGGATTCGAACCCACCATCTACGCCTATCCGTGGCGTTGCCTTAACCGCTGGACCACAAGCCCGACAAGTGCAATGCCCTTATATATATATATATATATATATATATATTATATACCCTTATTGACAAGATTCGTATTGCTAAACAGGTAGCACAACCACACAACTACCTAGCCGAACAGGTATGTCAGCTCATTTTATTGCTTAAAAGCAATGTTTTATTCAATATATCTTATCTTATCTTAGTTTTTAGTTTTTTAGTTTTAGTTTTAGTTTTAGTTTTAGTTTTAGTTTTAGTTTTAGTTTTAGTTTTAGTTTTTAGTTTTAGTTATTAGCTGTATTAAAAGGGGGCCCAGCACAGGCTCGTCCTAAAGGGTACCCACCTACTGATATTATACTTAGAAAATAATTGTAAATCTATATTTTGAAGGAGATAAAAATTTACTTTACTTTACTTATATATTGCAGTGTTATATTGTATATATCACTACCACTAACCTAACATTGTTTGAGGGAATTAGCCAAAGTGAAATGTCGCTGTTACATACCATATAATACTGCAATATAGGCCCTAAGAAGTTCCTGTTTCAGGTAAAGTAGATTACAAACTATGTTTTGGTGAATACATTCGCTAATGCACCATTTCTTTATGTGCATACTGTATACTGTATGGAGTATTCCTCAAAATTGCAACATATGCATTAACGTTTAACTTCATTGTGGAACATTGGGAAAGTAAGCAATAACAGGCAATACTACACAGGCTATATTTTGCCACAATATAGCAACGTTATATATTTTAAATTTAACCCATGGTGTCATTGAAGCAGGTGGAGCATACATAATTTTCCGTTATGTCAACAAAGTCAGGGGGACTTGCCCCGTGGCTGGCTTCGGTTACCCACTTGACGGTTTTTCCAGTGAATTCATCAATCCAAGGCTTGAAGGCTTGTACCTTGGTGTACACGTCTGGGTAATCCTTATCAGCACATTTCCGTGTCATTTGATAAGTCATTGCAATTTGTACACCCTTGTACACAACTGGCCCTCCAAAGTCCATCTGACACATTCCGCGACCTTTGCTCTGCGCGCAGATGGTATTAGAACCGAGAACTATAGTGCCAAGTTCAAGTTTGCTGAAGTGTTGGTAAATTCCGAAGCAATCGTACATTGAAACAGCGGTGATGTTGGTAGTAACTAAGTAGCCAGACGGAATATTCTATAAAAAAAAAGAACTTGTTCGAATTTACTACAACATATTTTCCTATACTTGTCAATTAGTATTGGTACCGAGATAGATAAATAAAATAAATAAATAAAGAACCGGTCCGAGTTTACTCGAACATGCTTTCCAATTTATCAAAATTAGTAGATAGAGAAAATGAGTAATTCTATGGTAAATCATTTTCTATGGTTAAATTTCCGATATCTCGGGGGGGGGGGGGGAGGGGGGGGGGAGTTGTCCACCTGACGTCACTGGAGGTGAGGTAAATTCTAGATAGGTCAGACCAACACATTACCACACAGCAATACTGGCAGGGCACGGAATGCATTTGAGCGTGAATTTTCTATCATTTAAAAAAAAAAACATTTTTTTTTATAAAACCGAATACTTTTCTGGGAAAGCAACCTGTCCGGTTTCGTTACTCAATTTAACACCTAAAACATACCTGAAAGTAGTAATCATCGAAAGAAAGGTTTCGTAGAAAAATTATTTTTTAGTCATTTTTCGTGAAAATTTAGTTATTTTTATTTTTTTACCCCCTGAAGCAAACTATCAAGGGGCAAGCGACCCCCCGAATTTTATCAACATTAATAACAACTACAATATATATGAATTTAAATGAAATCGTTGAAGCCGTTTTTGGGAAATAATTTTTTTAGACGTTTTTTTGGAGTTTTTGATGAATTTAGTTCTTATGTTCAGTAATCAAAAAAAAAAATATATATATATTATTATTAAAAATTGTGCCAAGCGCGGGGCCTGTGTCTTTTGTCACACTCGCCACATGGTAAAACCGGCTATGCACTAAGTAAGTAAGTTCATATACTGTAAGATAAAATAAGATAAATGTTTCAGATAAAATGTTTATCACTCTGTTGAATCCGGGGTTTTCATGCTAATGTTCCTTTCCAATTTATACGTAGCATAAGGTAAGCTTTGTTGTAATATTTGTCAGTAGGTTCTGGGACAGATGAAATCTTAGTTTACTAAAAACTTGTTTTTTGGGTCGTAGATTTTTTATGAACTCAGGTAGGCTGTTATAGAATGAAACTGATAGGTAAATATGAGAATGTTGGAAAAGGGTACTGTTATGATTGGGGTCTGAAGATTGCGTCGAATAATATGAATAATTCCAAAATAAATAATTTTTCCAGGGTTGCGACCTCGACTTTCCCTATCCCAAAGCTGAAATTACAACAGAGTAATAGCAAGGTATACAATGTATTGGGGTATGAATTATCCATCATTTCTTCAAAAAATAATTTTTTATAGCCTACAATATTTTTTTTTTTTTTTGGATAGCTAATTGTTCCTTTTTGTTAATATGTAACACCTAAAGCATACCTACCTAAAGTTGAAAAGCATCGATAGAAAGATTCCCTTTAAAAATTATTTTTTGTTGATGTTTCAATTAAAATTGAGTTTTTATTTTTTTTTTTACTTCAAGAACTAAACTATCCAGGGGCAAGCGACCCATTGCGTTTTGTTAACATTAGTAACCCGACTACAATATCTGTGAATTTAATGCTGCCGTTTTTGAGAAAAAGGTTTTTAGTCGTGTTTTTTTACTTTTTTGAGGGTGAAACACCCCAAAGTTATCCCAAAATGAAACAATTGATCAATGAAAACAATAACAAATAGGTACCTAGCCTATTGTACATATACTGTCTATTTGTTAATTAATTTATCATTGATAGGTCATATAACCAATGAAGACGTGCTCCCTAGAATAAACAAAAAGCTCTCTATTATTGCCGCCATTTCAATATGAAGGGACAAATGGATGGGGCACATTCTGAGATATGACGGACTCCTCAAGAACATAATTGAGGGTATGGTTGAAGGCACCAATCAAAGAAGACGACGGAGGAAGGAGTTCTTAGATGATGTCATGAAGGACCTAGAACCGCACAAGAGAAGGGAGAAGGAGATAGAAACTCTAGAAGAAGAATTAATTAATTAAATTTCAAAAGGTCTCCTACTTTACTTCATGCCATGATTCATTGTACTGACACGATTTACTGCGAAGTGAATTATACACAATAATTAAGCAGTTTAGAAACCATGTAACAGCAAAGGCTTTCACGGCCAGAGTCGAATGAAGAACCAGTAGAGTCCGGGCTGATGGGTTGTGGTCGAAATGAAAGCGAACTTTTTTTGGAAGTTCGATTTCATTTCGACCACGACCCATCAGCCCGGATTCTACTGGTTCTTCATTCGGTGCAGGAACCATTATCGCTTCCCTTTCAATTCTTGTAAATACAAGTTTGAGGACAATTTGTTTCAAGAACTGTGTGTTGTTTCCATTAGCCGATTATTTTCCTGTGTATTGACATACAACTGGCCGGTTCTATGGGATTTTGTTTCAATAAGGCGATTGTTTAAAAAAAAACCGTGGTTCTAATAAGCGGAGTCTACTGTAAATTTTAATTTTTGTGACTGAACATTGATGCAATACAACAGATGTAAGCATAAATTTACCAAGTGTGGGTACTAGTTTGGTCGTAACTAAGTTAAAATTAAAATTAATTTTCATAATTTCCTTTTCATTTCCCCCTTCACCATTTGCTTCCATGAATGCAAAAGTTCCCTTTTAACCACGAAGTTTATCTCGATACTATATTGACGAGGACAGGGACCTACTGTTCCAATATTGATAGAGTATAGTTGCAATGTGGTGGGGATGAAGATAAAGGTCAAACTAGCGGTCCACAATTGGCTGATTCGAACCCTGTTTGCAACCATTTTTAGGGAGATTCATCTGCCTATTGAGATGGCGACCAATGTTCGACTTTCGGAAAATTTCTTCACAACTTTTCATTTCATGACCCCGTGAGCCTAAAACCACCCACCGTATATGTATATTCATATACAGTATATGTATGTATGTATATTGATTTTAGGAAACACTCTAACTTCCGTAAATATTATCCGATTTTAATGAAACTTGGCACAAAAATTGATCATACAAATTTCTTGATCGAGTTTGTTAACCAGCTAGATCCACTATTTAGTTACAAGATGGCGGCCGATTGAAACCTTATATAATTCATACCTCAGTTAATATTGGTTGCAGAGGAATGAATTAAAATCTGACTGAAAGCCCGTATTATTATCTACGATAATGGTAATCACCATTTTTTACGACAAATCAACCATTTTAAGATGGCATCAGGTCAAAGTGAAAATAATTTGATACATAAAAGTTCATAGTTGGCATTGTGGTTCGAAATTTGGAACACAAGAGTGTTTTGTGTGTTGATGTTGTGATCGGGAAAATAATTAAGTATTTTTTTTATTTTTTAAAACATAGGTACACAGCGTAGGTAGCGTAGAGGAAAAGTAGGGTCTGCGGAATCTCCCTACTCCTGATCGGTCAGAGCTGAAAGGGATTTTTTTTAAGGTTAATCGCATACAAACAATTTAATGAATGTATCCGATTCAGTCACCTCTATAGGTTAATACCCGTCGAGTTACGACATGTCTCCGATCGCTTGGCTTGTAGAGACTCGCACAAGCACAAGCACGCTACCACCTTGCCATCAAAGTCGACATTTCCCATTCTTAATCGCTCTCATCGCCAAAACTTACCCCTTCATTGAACCCCCATCCGCTGATGGTAAAAGGTTCACCTGCAAATCTTGCATATCCTTCTCCCTTTGGATGCGTGGAAATGAATAGTTTAATTGGGGACACTTTGTTTGATAAAGGAAAGCGGCCAATTACTCGCAAAACAGCATAGTTGGATGCCGCCAAATTGTCCTTGACCGGATAATCAGGGTGTATGTAGTAACTCTTCACTTTCAACAAAGTACCTGATTTACAGTCTGCCCATTCCTGGGTTCCACATTTAACTTTTAATTCAGCGGCAGGAATCCTAAAATTCGACAAAATGAGTAAAAGCAAAGTAAAGTAAAATAGATAGACCCTAAGTAAACCCTTGGTAGGCTTATAACAATTCTACCCACCCTAAAATATATTATAAAAAATAAATTAAACATGCAACTATTACTTGCACATTAATAACATCCTGTGTTATTGTATTTTAGAAAAAAAGTAATTTTACGTCACAGCAAAATAATCACAGTAAGTTGACTGAGGCACACTGTGCAAGTGTTACGCTATAAACAGTCATCTTACAAAAGTGCGTATCAAAAATATAATTTGCAAGATGACTGTTTCTTACGTAACACTTGGACAATATGCCTTAGTTCACTAACCGTGATATTTTTGCAGAGACCTAGTAGTTTTACTGTAGATAAATTGGCTCAAAGTACATAATGCAACCATTTACAATTTATCCTAGTCATACATAGCCTTCGAGAGTTGTCATAGCCTCCGAGAGTAGTCATTCAAAATATAGCCTCCAAGCCTCTCTTTGGTGACAACTGTACATTGACATCGTGCTGTTTGAAAATGGGAAAACATACGGTAGTTTTGTTTTGCTATGGGACAAAATTCCATCAATATATCAATATCAACTTCGATTGCTAGGTGGTAGCGTGCTTATACTTGTGCGAGTCACTACACGCAATGCAATCGGAGACGTGTCGTAACTCAACACGAGTACTGTAGCCTATAGAGGCGACTGATGAGGTCAATCGGATATACATATATTCACTAAGCTCTTTGTATGCGATTAATCTTTTTATAAAATTAAAATACATAATACTGTATAATATCTTATAAGATTTTTTTATAATCGACATTGAAACGTCATTGTCCCTTATTTGATGGATGAATCGTCTCAGGATTGAAGTGTCTGAGAGCGTTGCAAGCCTAAATTATGGTATTAATTGATTATAGCTGCGAGTTCATGAACATTCTCTAGTTGAGTGTAAGAAAGGATCCAAAGGCCCTAACTCCACTCTCCACTAGGGGAGCTTAGTACAATTAAGTAACTATTATTATTGTTATTATTGTTGTTGATGGGTGAGTTAAAAGCGGGTATGAAAAGATGGCTGGTCAATGGGAGTTAATAATAATAATAAAAACTGATATTAAAATAACAAGTTAAAATAACATAAAAAATAAAAATAAAATAAAATAAACATAAATAAATAACAAAAATAAATGATTAAGCCTTGTTTAGCAGCACTGTATGAGTCTTTTGTCCCAAATAAGCGCTAGCTTGGGGATGCGGGATGGTATTATTATGTATTCTATTTTTGTAATATATTCTCCTTGTCCAGGGAATACTGGACAAGAAAAAGAAAGAACGAAGCAGAAGAAGATTATTATTATTATTATTATTATTATTATTATTATTATTATTATTATTATTATTATTTAACAAATTGCAACTTAAACTAAAAGAATTGAACAAAATAGGGAAAATAAAAAAAGAATTAAAAAAATACTTAATTTTAAATACAGACTATTAGCCATTTCATTATACATATAATTTTACATCAATATATAATAATATAAATAATAAATATATATAAATACATCCTTCAGAGTTCAGAAGGATCTCACTCATTGCAGAAAGCTAGAGTGAGTACTATATAATGGTTTATTATTATTAATTATTATTAATTATATTTATATCTTGCAGAGCCACTGCACTATGATCGCTCGATAAGCGGAAGCTTGAGCGTGATAATGCTGATTAATAACAAATTGTTGTTCTCAATATATGCACCTTGTCCGGGGTTACCGGTCAAGGAAAAAAGTGAAGTGAAAAGTGATTATTATTATTATTATTATTATTATTATTATACCGACTATCTCTATGAAAATAAATTGCTAAGTGAACATCAATATGGATTTCAGAAAAATAAAAGTGCAGAATTATGCCTGAGTGAATTTTGTGACTATATAAATGGGCAACTACACATTAATAACCATGTCTTAGTACTTTTTATTGACTACTCAAAGGCTTTTGACGTTTTAAGCAAAGAAGTGGTACTAGCACAATTGAAAAGCTTGGGAGTAGAGGATATCGAGATGGAATGGTTTGAAAACTATCTGACGGGGCGTCAAGTTGTCGTGAAAGTGTGTGACTCAACAAGTAACCCCGGAGACTGGGCAACAGGCGTACCACAAGGTAGTAAAATTGGCCCAATCCTCTACTTAGTAGCTACTAATAAAGTACTGCAGACATTGAGGAAAGGCAAGGGGTTTATGTTCGCCGATGATACGGCTATAGTAGTGGCCTGTAAGGAAATTAACAAAGCCAATAGCATTCTCCAAAAAGTAATTAAAGATATTCAAAAGATATCTCATGATATTGGGCTCACAATAAATTGTGCAAAGACCAAAATAGTACATATAAGAAACAGGGGGCCTAAACAACGGAAAAGTAAGTTCACTTTCCATAAACATGAGTGCTTACACAATGATGAAAGCTCAACAAGATGCGAATGCAGCGATTTCATAGATATAGTTGAGGAGCATAAATATCTTGGTGTTTGGATTGATGGGAACTTTAACTGGCAAACACAAATTGACTCAGTGTGTAAAAAGCTAAGATCGGCATGTGGAGTACTACATAAATTGAAATATGGAGTTCCTTTGAAAGCTAGAAAGATGGTGTACCATGCACTAGTGGAATCAGTTATCAGTTATGGGATCACATCATGGGGACGAGATAATAACACTTACATACAAAAAATACAAAAAATACAAGATAGAATTATAACTAATATGTATTCGGAAAAATTTAACAAAAAATACAATGATACATTTTCGAAATATCAACATGCTGAATTATTAACGTGCAATAAAATCTTAAAATTTAAAATTATAAAACAAAATTATTTCGACGATAAATATAAAGCAGCGGACAAAACTAGATATACGAGGCAACAACAAAGGTTACAGATACCAATTACATACAATAAATATGGGGACAGGGAAAATAATGTGCTAATAAAAAAATTGTTCAACGAAATCCCCCAAGCTATAAAAAATGAAGAAAAAATTGGGAAAGCAAAACAAGTAATAAAAAAATGGTTGCTAGAGACTCAATAGGCAAGACCTATTGAACCCACAATACCCTTAAAAGTTGCAACATTTAGTGAAGAAGACGCCACCCCCGACAAGCGGAAGCTTTGGGGTGGTCGTGAATTATAATTAGTCTATTTTTATTTTGAATTAATATAATCCCCTAGCTGGTGGAGTAACCAGTTAGGAAAAAAAAAATTATTGTTATTATTAGGGGCCTATTATTATTATTATTATTATTATTATTATTATTATTATTACTCTCTAAACTTCCACGTCATCCTATAGGAATTACGAAACTTATGAGGCTTTAAAGAATTTTTCAAAGCTCTATGAACCGCACACAATTAACCTTAAAAAACAGTAATAACAGTCACAAAAAGACAATTTACCTTCCATTGTTGTAAACACACGTGGCTTCAGTGAGCGCATATTCTTCTGCAATTATACTTCCAGAGCATACTAGGAGAAACTGTTTCAAAATTCCAACATGATATGGCTGATTTTCTATATTAACGACATTACTTCCTGCTCCATAAATACGTCGCAGACCTACAATTTAATTGACTGATAAAATGTACCGTAATGTGTATTGACTCCAGGCTATACCGACTATTTTTCGTTTTCTAAAACCTCTTCTATTGCAAAATTGGCGATCATTGTGGCAGTCATATTGACTATTCTAGGGAATTGTAATGCAGTGGTTTCCCGTTCTCTTCTATATTTATATGCCGTTGACTTTTCATTGAGTTCCTCAGCCTTCGGGGCCAGTTTCCCAACCCCAGAACAAAAGGATGCCCTGCACAAAAAATACAGTGTTGCTCGCTTATCCTGCCCGGCTCATACTCGTTCCCCTATATGTATTGAGTCGCCATTACGCGCTTCCATTTCCAACACGAGATTAGGGATTTTTGTGTCTTCGTCTCTGAGACCATAACTCCAAAGCTCAAAAACAAATACCGACTATACTGTAAAGACAAATTCAAAAAAAAGAGTAAAGCCTTACGTACTTGTTAAGAATTGTGGGAACTCCTTATTTTCTGTGTCATATTTCTTTAGTTTACTGAAATATTCGACATAGGCAGACTGAATGAGAAACAAACCTTTAAGTTATCATAAGTGTCGACTTTATCGACTTCAATGGCCAGGCGGTAGCGTGCTTGTACATGTGCGAGTCTCTACACGCTATGCGATCGCAGACGTGTCGTTACTCGACACAAGTATCTATTAGGTAAAGTATCATAATTTTACATGAATGTATGATTAATTTATACTCACCAAAAGCGCTTGAAGTTAAAGCGATAAACCATAATATTATGGTAGGTAAAACTCGCTGTAAATACATTTAAAAATTAAATGGGGCACCTGCTGCAATCTATTGAAGAATAATTATGGTTAGTGAATAATATTATGTATTTCGCTGCGATAGGCAAATAACACAATCATATTTTGTACAATACAATAATAAGTATTGTTACCAGTAGATTATGCCATTGTGTCCGTGGTCCATTTAATATTACAAGCAGTACACGGTTCAGGACGTTGTAGAAACCTTAATGAGGTATGAAAATGTTACCATAACTCTTATTAATTATAGGCCTAGTTTCTACGCTGATAGCTTCGTGTGATAAATGCGTTGTTTAATCAAAGAAACAGGATGCAACAATCCAAGAGTCATTATGCAAATGTCTACATGATACAATCTTAGAAGTCTACGCAGTTCCACTGAAGATGTCGACCGCAGATGTTGACGAAACGTTTGGAAGTTCGCTTTCATTTCGACCACGGCCTATCAGCCCGGTTCTTCAATCGACTCCGGCCGTGAAAGCCTTTGCTGTTAGGAGAGCTTCCAGCAAACTTTATATTCCTAGCAACCGAGCAAATTTCTGCAACCATTCCTTCGCAGTGAAGACCCCTAGCCCCTAGGCTTTGAATTTCCATGACAGAAGAAACTAGGAAAGTGAATTATTTGAGGAAATTTAGGACAGCCTGCCATTTATTTCTGGGGAGTGATGTCACTGATGTGTGAGAATGAATGAATGGGTGCTTGAGATATTGTAGGGTACTATGTAAATATTTTTTTCTCTTTTCCTTTTGTATTTTTTTAAAGGAATAATCTTATGTTATAAATTGATTTTGATAACAAAAATAGGTCAGCTGGTAGAGTAGCCCTTCAGGGCTAAAGCTCGCCTAACATAAAGACGCTTTTCATTTCATTTACAAACAATTTAATGAATATATCCGACCTGCCCCTTCAGTCGCATGAAGTTACTTAAGGTGCCTGAAGGTACGTAATCTGTGAGGTGTATCTCCGGCACGTCTCCGATCGCATAGCGTGTGTACTACAGTATACTATAAAAAGCTACAAAAATATAAGCACGCTACCACCTTATTTGTAAAACGTGCTTTTTTATATTTCACGTTGTAAATCTTCTTAATTTTTTATCTGATTATCTAGTTTAGCATTAGAACTGAGTATAACTGATATGAGTAGCTTACCTGTATAATGATTTTATCAAGTTGCTGAGACTATTTTTCAAAATATTCTAACACGTATACGAGGAGAATACGGTATTGCGTGAGATTGATAACTTGTGCATGTCCTAAATGTCAAATTCTAATGTGAGTTATTCCAAAAAAATTGAACTGCCAGGAAATTATATTACCTATCATATTGTAGCCTATGTACAAAATGAATTTAAAATGCATAAATGAATTATATTAGCCTTACAGTAATAATGCATAGCAGACTGTATTGTATATTTGCAATCAGCAATTTTATTAAAGACAGAGCATACTTGGCGAACCTGAGACTACTCAAGTCAAGACGTATAAGAGCCACAAATATACGTATATATATAAAACCCTTATCAGACTTATTGCAACGTTTGACTCGGAAACCAGAAATCTACTGTCAATGACTCAAACAAACTGCGAGAATTGGAAACAAAGATAACAAAAAGGATCTATGCTATGCGAAGACGGAGAGTGGCGTACAAGAAACAACGCTGAAAAAGACGCAATACTCAACGGAGAAGACATTGTCCGGTTCATAAAAGCGCAACGCCAACGCTGGGCCTCGTCGCAAGAAAGTCTGACGACTGCATGCCGAAAAAGATGTACAAAGCAAGAATGACAGGAAGACGACTGGTGGGGCGTCCTCGAAAACGCTGCAAGGATGAGTTGGGAGTCCAAAACCAAAGCCCACCAAGGGCTGCAGAGTCGGAAGAAGAATGAAGAAGAAGATCAACTTAAGCTATGGTCAGAGCATGTATAGCGTAGTGATACGGACTCGGACTATCACCCGAAAGGTTGTTGGTTCGAATCTCACACAACATGCTACATTTTCTGTCCATGCTCCGGACGGCACATACATCAGACTGTCCTAGTCGAGTGTAAGAGAGGGCTTTATAAGCTAAGTACAGTAATAGAATAAAAAAGTCACTGCTAAAATTTTATTTATGTTGTAAGAATGTTGCTTTCGTAAAATCAAATTTCATTAACAACTTAAATTTGCAGCCTATTTACCAAATCGGTTTATGCTCTTCTGAGGGGTACCAAAGGACACGGTTGCCTGTGGCCCAATCAATGAAATCCTTATATGGAGACATGTCAATCCGCAGGTACGCATCGGGCATCAGGTCTTCGTGGCAGTACTTGGGTACCCACGAGATGAGACCAACTAAATAACCTCCGATAACAACTGGACCCCCATGGTCCATGTGACACGCCCCTGCTGTCCCGTCTCTCCAGGCGCAAGTCATGTGGTTGCTATGGGCCCTCTCGTAGATTGTGTTCCGAAAATGATTAAATAAACAATCCGCATAGCCGATAACAGTGTTGGTCGTTGTTCTCAGATTCGGGGACCAAGTTTTCTGAAAGAGTGATTGACAAATGAGGCTTTTAGCTTTCCTATTTATATACACGTATAAGGAAAGCTTTGTGATGGTCAAACTTTCGTGATTTCAGTGGATTTATACGTTTTGAGCTCCCAGGGTTTTACGAAATGTCTGTCAGTTGCCCGTTGGCAATTTGTAGTTAACCAGCTTGCCAATCATAACTATGACGTCCAAGAACCGATGAAGTCATTCACAGGGCAAGATTTACCCAAAGACCACACTAATATGCATGCATACGTCCATACGTCATACATTTTCTGGCCATGCTTCGGAGGGCATGTAAAGCAGGCGGTCCCGGGCCTTCCTAGTTGAGTGTAAGAGAGGGCTTTATAGCCCTAACTCCGATAGGTAGGCTTAGTAATAGAAACAATAAAAAGTCCTTATTTATTTATTTATTTATTTACATTTCCTGGCCATTCTGGCCATGCTTTGGAGGGTATGTAAAGGAGGCGGTCCCGGGCCTTCCTAGTTGAGTGTAAGAGAGGGCTTTATAGCCCTAACTCAACTGGGTTGGCTTAGTATTAGAACAAAAAGTCATCATTTATTTATTTACCGTACTTATTTATAAAAAGGCATTCAATAATAATAATAACTCCTGCATGCTAGACCAGGGGTTCCCAAACTTTTTTTCCGTTGACCACTAGATTATTCTATGATTTTCCGTGGACCACTATGGTTGGGACAGGAAAATCGTTAAATTCTAGGACCACAATCAAGTAGTTAGTGCTTACAATTACGTGCCGGTGCTAGTATTTGATTTAATGTTTAGGACTGGAATCGGTCGGATTTCATAGTTCAGTGCCAAGACTTACGGTATTTTATTTCAAATTTCCAAAAACTCAGCTGTTTTATATTCTTATTTTTTTACTTTGGCCTGCGGACCACTTGATATAGGTCCGTGGACCGTGGTTGGGAACCCCGTTATAGAGGATTTTTTTAGGGCTCTATTGTTAGAGTTGAATGTCGTCTGCTTCGGTGCAGGACTGTCATAATGGACTGTAAAATTGTTTACATAATTCATGGAAATTTTTTTCTTTGCCGGGTTTTTTAGTAACTGATAGGTATGATAAAGCCACTTATAGGACAAGTAATACCTGAAACAATATACGATGGGTTATTAAGCCACACATTCCAGCCACAGGCTGATTGTTTGGTGCATATTAAACATAAAATAAGTACGGTAGTACGTGTTGACTCGTATCGGTACTTGGTTGAGTCATGTTTTCGCCTGTTTTATTGCGTCAATGACAAGCTTGTCCCAGTTTGTCCATTATCGCTTGTAGCCGGTGTAGGAGAACGACATACCAGTTTGCCAATGGCCCAAACTTCATTCAGAAACAATGCAAATAATGTCCGAAATCCATGGGGTCGTTGGCATTAAGCAAGGGACCTATTGGCACTATAAGTAGGCCTAGGTCCATAAAAAGTCCTTAAAAAATAATCATAATAATAATAAAGTAGTATGTGTATGTTCCCACTCGTGGGTGAACAAGAGGCGCATCTACTTTATAATACAAATCTTTTCTATTAGAGACGCAACTATGTCTTAATACCTTTGAAAGTTGAGTTCCAACTCTAATTTTTTAATGTATTCAAATTACGATGGAAAATACAGTCAGTTCAGTTCAAAACCAGAGGTTTGTCCATTATATTTATCGCTCATAAAGTGCAAAAGTACCTAGACATAAAAAATATTTTCCTCTACCGACCGGAGTTACGTCGCAAAGCAGTAGGATCCGGGATGTTAAGCTGTGGTCGTTCTGAAAGCATACTTACAAACGTTTCGCCACCATCTGTGGTTGACATCTTCATCAGTGGAACTGTGTAGACTTATAATATTTTATGTGGAAGGCTCAGCACGTTTGGGAGTACCCTTTTGGAACGACCTCCCGACTTCCCGGATTATCCTGCTTAAGAGGAGAAGAGAAAACTAGCACTAATACTTTTTTTTTCATTAACTCAGCAAGTTATTAAGAATTTAGCTCATTTAAGTTGTAGAAGACTACTTCGTGCATCATTCAATATAATTGGTATTTTTTACTTTTCGGATTCTTAGTTTTTCCAAAAATCCCAGATAACAAATTTTTGTCCCCTCTGGTTTTTATGAAAGAACTAGCGTACCAAAAATTTCCTATTACAAGCGTAGGAGCCGCGTGGGGCCCGTAGGGCCCCTGTAGCGGAGACACTTGTTTCCTACTATATGATGCATGAAGTAGCTTTCTTCAACTTACATGAGCCATGTCTTTAATATTTTCCTTTGTTAGTTAATTAAAAAATAAAGAGTCAATAAAATCAACAAATTTTGGGGTGCTAATTTTCTAGGTAGCCAAGCATGTTCTCTTAAATGAAATTACAATATTCAACGTCATGTAATACTGCATAGACCGTATGTATGGAGTCATCTTTGTATATAGTAACTTACAGTTTCTGTGATTCCCCAGCCTGTTATCGTGACGACTTCACCGACCTCCGGCTTGGCCTTCCGGATCTTAATAGTCCTCACTGTTGTCTCAAGAGCTGAAACAGGGCTTTCCAGCTGAAGAACAGCAATATTGTACTCGTCTTCTTTGAAGGAGGGATCGTAAAACGGATGAATATACCAACGTCTCACAAGCTTGGTCCGAGCACGTTTGTCTTTGCAGTCCGACCAAATGCTAGTACCATACCTGACTTGGAATTTTCCTAAAATACTGAAAAAAATCTAAAAGTGTAACAAATTTGCCTTTATTCAATATATTGCAGTATTATACGGAGTATAACATAAGTTTGACTTCAACTACGATGGCAAGGTGGTAGCGTGATTGTACGTGTGCGAGTCTCTACAAGCCATGCGATTGGAGACGTGTCTTAACTCAACACGGGTACTTACCTACAGGGGCGACAGAAGAGGTCAATCGGATACATTCATTAAATTGTTTTTTTTTTTTTTTTTTTTTTTTTTTTTTTAATTATAAAGCGCCAGACCCGTGTGGGTAAACGCGCTTTTTTTTGTTTGTATGCGATTAACAACTTTGAAAATAAACTCTGTTTGAACCTCCGAAATTGTTGGATTTAGAAAAAACTGAACTTGGCTGGTTTCGAACCCACGATGTACGCCTATCCGTGGCGTCGTCTTAACCGCTGGACCACAAGCCCGACAATTTGTGCACAGGTGTAGATCATGGTGTCAAATCCCACCAAGTCCAGTTCTTTTTAAAGCCTCTAATTTTGAATTTTTGAATAGAGGCAAAAGCTTTATGCAATAAAGGGAGCTGTTGGTTAGATAGTTATGTAGCTGTGCTAACTTGTAACAATACGAATCTTGTCAATAACATCAATAAGATCAATAAGTAGAAGATTTAGCAGGCACTTGACTTGTCGACGACTCCCCGGTTAGGCGTAGATCGTGAGTTCAAATCCCGCCAAGTCCCGGTTTTTCAAAATCCTTTGATTTCCTAAAATTGTGCAGGAAGTTCATTTGAAAAAGATTTAATTGTTTTTTCTAATGCCTACTTTCAGCATTTCTGCTTTAACCCCTTCGCTCCTGAGGGGTCACTGGTGGCACATCAAACTTTAAATTTTTTTTCGGGAAAGTGTGGTCGTGGCAGTGGCCGTGGTTGATCACATTGGCTTCAGTTAACCTTGTAAGCAACAATGGCACCAGCCCTCTGCTGACTGAGACCTATATTTTTGCAATATTTCGGCAAATATTAGACCATGTCGAAGGGAAATCAAACTGAATATAAACATCTGATATTGATTGATTGCAAAAAAACAATATTTTAGTGCCAGTAATCTGATTGTTTGCGTAGAAATAACTAGAAATAATGATTTGACTAGGGTTTGAGGCCTATGCAAAGTCACAGGTCAGTAAAAGTGCGTGTGCCACCCGTGGCACATCGGTTCTCAAACAAAGTCACAATAATAAGATGGAAAGAAATGTATAACATGGTACATGTTTAGTTTTATACTGCAAGGTGAAGAAGAAGCCAATTAAGTTCAACCTTAATCAGAGGCGTAAAGTTGGGGGGGGGGGGGCACGGTCCAACTTCCCCCGCCCCCAGCCTCGAGCATTGTAAGACGTGGTTCATACTTCATGGTCCCCTCTGCAGCAATATGAATGTAAGCATTCCTTTTTTAGCTTTGTAAATCTACAGCTATATTTTACAACTATTAAAATGCGTAAAACCCTATACTATTTTGCTCTTATATTTTCAATTTTTCCTTATCTTGCATGATGACGTCATAAAGTCTACTTAGTTTTGACCCCGCCATCATTCTAAAACTTTACGCCTCTGACCGTAATACTCAAATATGATACTTTTTTGGAGGTCCTGCAAAATTCAAGTTGAGCAACCCTGTCAGCCTGGCGGGGAGAGTGAGTCGGCTTATTAACTACCCATCCTAAGGGCAGACTCCTTCACCTCGGGGAGAAGGGAAGCTGACTGACAGGGTGGACCTCCTGATTATAGTGGATTCCGAAAATAGAAAAGTCACACGATTAATTCGGATATGACCAGGACTCGCCACGCACACCGACTGACTGGTATAGTTTCAGCGTGTAATCAAGTCCCGCTATGTTCCCCTGCCAACGCTGTGCACACTACCAAGTTTGCCGCAGTTTGGAACATGCTCTACTCTCTCGTGGATTCAACTTGGGCCGGTACTATTACAATTAATATATACGTGGCTGTTGTTCTCTTTGAAGCAGAATTTGGGGATTGTGGGATACCTACACATTGATACATCGCGTGACGGTGAGGACATGCTTGTCGGAGATCAGGGCGCCTGAGCACACCATTGAAGTAGGTTTGAGTATGGCGACGACATACGGATGATCAGCAATATCAGCTGCAGTGCCCCCTTTAATAGCTGAAGACAATAAACAAATCAAAGTAATTGGACGTATTATAGTATATGATATATATATATATATAGACTCAAGCATCTACCTGCTGATCTAACAAAGAGATACTGAGAGGCTCGGCGTCAAATGGCTCTACTGCCACAGACGGGCGTTGGCTAAACTAAACTAACTAGTATATGATGGACCTACCAAAATTCAGGTACATATAGAATTATAATTTATAGTTGTAATGTCTTAATGGTGTAATACAAATTAACAAAGAGTTAGTTGGATTTGCATTGACTGCTGTGCTAAGAGTCATTAGAGGCAGGGTTTATCGAACAATTAGGTTATAGCCCATTGTCTGAAAAAAGGGGGGACTTTCCATAAGAGGGCGGTACTCCAGTGGCGGCGCTAGAAATTTTAAGGCGGTGAGGCCAAGGGGGGCATGACTTCTGTCTGGGGGGGGCAATGAAAAACAAAACATTTTTCATTGGGTGTACCGTTCAATAATTCTGCAATTTAACAACATGTAAAATATCTCAAAGGGGGGGGGCGGAGGGGCCGGAGAAACTGTTGTGGGGGCCAGGCCCCCTCGGGCACCCCGGTACTGCGGTACTCCCATCAAAAGTCCTGATAAGGACTGTTGGTTTCTGGACGATTAGTGCATAAATAAATAAATAGATAATTCTCTTAGATTATACGATCAAGTAATCAACAAGTAATTGACAAGAAAGTATAAAGTAAAATCGTCAAACTATCGTCAAAATCAGGTAGTTCTGTCATTGTCATTGTGCTAGTGCCTCAGTGACAGTGTACAGTAGAAAGCATTCTCTATAAGCAATTTATGGAAGTAGGTAGCATTTCTCGTGGGTCCCAGTTCAATCGGGAGTTTTCTAAGGTGGACGAAACGTTGTAGTATAGGATCCAGTCGCTCACTCTGGCCTTACAAGGTCTCCCCGTTGCCCCGTGTTGTAGGTGTAGGTGTCCCCGTTTTGCTTAAATTTCCCCCACACCTCAGGCTTTAAGATATGTAAAATGCATCTAAATAAGTACAGACTTGGGGCTGTCATTGCTCTTGTATCATAATCTGAATTAATGAGTAAATCTGATCCCCTTGAGGATTCGAACTACCGGTCTCTCAATTTAAAAGCACCCACTCCCCAAACCCCCTTTCCCTCCGCCCTAACTGTTCGATGACTATGAAGCCCCTGCCTCTTATGACTATTAACTCAGCTGGCAAAGTAAAAGTCCAACTAACCCTTTGTTAAATATAGTATTGTGTTAAGAGTGTAATTTGTGGCAAAAATCAGAATTAAGTGCTAAAACACATCTATTGTATATCTGCACCTAGGATAGTGCAGGATAAATGAGTATGATGGTATTCCACATACGTCAATCGTCAATGAAAAATTGAAAAATGACGTTTTAGCAGACATTAAGGACATACTAAAAATTCTGCTACCACGTCAATTTACGTCATTGTTACGTCATTTTTCAATTTTTCATTGACGATTGACGTATGTGGAATACCCGCCTAACTGATATTAATAATATCGTATAATAGAACCCGAGGGTCTATTCCTTAACATAGGCGTAGGCCTGTAAAATAGCCCACAGGAGCTCAGTCCCATATTTATGCAGATGAACGTGTATTTAGTAATAAAAAAAATGTTATAGTATTTTCCTACTTTCCACTCTATTCCAATCGAGCTTACAAATCAGCTTGAAAATTTTGTAAGCATCAATTTTTTTTAAAATTATTGTATTATAAGCCTATGTTACAACACAATATAGCCTGATATAGTCATTAAATTGTCTTGTAATGCAAGGTAATTATAACCGAAATTAGAGAAACAGTCCAGATTTTTCTTGATGTTATAATTTCGGTTTTGTAAGCTGATTTTATTTATTTATTGGATAAATATTGTCACAGCAAGGGTCAACTATAAATATAAAATGAATTATTAAAAAGTCAATACTATACCCAATGTAGAAGAAATACATCCAAATAACACGGCAACAGCCAAAAGTTGATTAGTTCGCTCAAGCGCAGTCATATTTACACTGCAATTTAATTTGATTGCAAATATCTGTAGCTGCTTATTGTATTAAGAAGACCTGGATTAGAAAATGGTAATGAATCGATATTATCAATGTATTATTAACCTAATTACGAATAACTCTGTTAGGTAGCCTATTAATTAAATATGTTCTTGTAATATATCCAGATGTTATTAAACTTCATTTAGTACAGTTGGCTGATTAATCACAATGCCACGCTAAATATAATATTTAATAGAATAGAGGACAAAGAACCAATAAAAATTTCAACAATATTATGCCATAGCTAATTGTTCAACAGCCTAGGTTGCTGGCAAGGGTAAATGGAAGTCGGCTTAGTGCTGTACAGTCTAAGGGTTGGCAACCTTTCTTTAGCAACTGAACCGTATTTCGAAGTAACCAGATTTAGATCTATATTAGAGGAGCCCCAAATCCCCCACAAAAAAATTAAAAAATAGACTGAAGTAAACTTTTTATAAAACGTCTTACAGGTTATTAGGTAGGTACCCGTATTCAAAATACGAATTGCTCTAGCCTCTATGTGAAGTAGGATGTTTGTGACATTTAATTTTTGTGTATGGAACCGGATCTAGGGAAGAACCGCACCCAGTGCGCCAAAGAGCCGCATGCGGCTCGCGAGCCTCATACGATACAAGTCCTGCAAGGTACTTAGTGTAAGCCACATCTAAAACGTTAATGCTGAATAGCCAGTGATATTGTAACTATCTGTATTTTGTATAACTTGAAATTTCTAATACAATCTAATCCGTTGGCAACCCCTGGTGTAGAGGTGTCGCATTACAGATTCTGAAAATATGAGCAGGGGAGAGAATTGTTTTGATTTTTGGCTACTCCGAACTCTTGGGGTTAGCTATAATATTCGGACGAGCCCTTGACAATTTCATTGACACAACTTTTCGCAGTAAGTTCTTGTATTTTTATTTAGCAATTTAACACAACATTTCGTAATAGCCTAAGTTCATGCTAACACTATTTAAAGAACCGGTCCAAGCTTACTCGGACATGCTTTCCAATTTATCGATTAGTAGATGGAGAAAATGAGTAATTTCATGGTAAATAATTTTCCGAGGTTAAATTTCCGATATCTCGGGGGGGGGGGGGGGTCGTCCACCTGACGTCACCGGAGGTGAGGTAAATTCTAGATAGGTCAGACCAACACATTACCACACAGCAATACTGGCAGGGCACGCAATGTTTGAGAATGAATTTTCTATCATTTTTTCAAAAAAAAAAAAAATTTTTGTACAAAACGAAATACTTTTCTGGGGAAGCAACCTGTCCGGTTTCGTTACTCAATTTAACACCTAAAACATACCTGAAAGTAGAAATCATAGATAGAAAGGTTTCGCGGAAAAATTAAGTTTTAGTCATTTTTCATTAAAATTTACCCCTAGAAGCAAACAATGAAGGGGCAAGCGACCCCCCGGATTTTATCAACATTAATAACAACTACAACATGTGTGAATTTAAAATAAATCGTTGGAGCCGTTTTTGGGAAATAAATTTTTTAAACGTTTTCTGGAGTTTTTTGAGAATAAAACCCCTTCAAATTGAGTTAGCCCCAAATAAAAAAAAATTGTCCCGAGATATGATTTTTGTAAACCTACATGCCAAATTTCATAAAAATCGACCGAGCAGTTTGCCTGGAAATCGACGCACAGACAGACAGAACGACAGACAGACAGACAGACAGACATTTCGTAAAAACCACTTTTTTGGGTTCCTAGGACCTCAAAACGTGTAAATCCGTTGAAATCTCGGAATCGAAAATTTTGACCGTCACAAAGCTTTCCTTATACTACGTATAAATTGGAAAGCAACCACTTTTCATAATAAGTTCCCAGAATATCGCCACTTAACACCATCTTTTACTGCAGGTTCCTCGCCATCACAATGAAAAACCCTTTCCAGTTGACACGACAAGTCCACGATGATTTCAGAAGCTATCGACGTAGGCGACATAAATGAAAAGGTCAGCCTGACTGACGACGATACAAATTTAAATATGGGAAGTACAAAACCGTGGCAAAATTGATTAAACATTGAACCAACCATTGTGGAGGTTGCTGAGCTCAGCAGCATGGTTTTTGCTGCAAAGGTTAATATTTTCCTACCGCGCTCGGCCCCGGCTCTGTTTTTCAATCCCCTTCCGTGCGATATTGATGCACACGAGTTAACGAAAAAAGGTTTTTTTCTCTCTCTTGATAAGTTGCATGGAATCCTGTTATCGTAAGCTACTGTTTTCTTTTAGTTTTTTTTTTAACTAGATATTTTATGTCGCACTGTCGATACCTCCTCTGAGTTCCGATGACAAGGAGTTCATAAAAGTGTTTTACCATGGTTTTATGCGAAAAATTCCTTAGGAGTCATTTTTTGTGGGAATTAAGGTTGGAGTCAAAATTGCTTTACACTAGTTTGTACTGGTACCAAAAGGCCTTTACATTTTTGAAGGTGCCATATAAATTCTCTGAGACTTTCAAGTAGCTTTTAATTCATAAATAAATTAATTTATAAGATAAATATACAGGGTTTCCAAAGAACGCCAGATACTCCGTTAAGGAGAGTTAGTGGGGAACATTTGAGGGTCTGGTCAACCAACTCATTTTCTAACAAGAATGGCTTGCCCGCTACGTGTATTTTATTGCCATCGTTTTCTTAACATTTTGTGGCCAACCTGTGAGTGTTAGAGGAAAATAAAAGCCCTTTTATTATCAGTACCAGGGACGGTCAATCCGATATGGTATTTTTGGATTTTGCAAATTCGAGTTGCGGCTATAAAATCCAAGATGGCGGAAGACAAAGGTTTCTCTGGATTCACCTAACTCTTAAATGTTTGGCTTTGTAGCCGGTAGAAGGATAAACCGTTCATCGGTTGATTCTCATTGTAGCTCCCCTTAACGAATTATCGAGCGTTCGCGGGACGGCCTGTATTAACTGAACTGTACTAGTCTTCCTTCTATCGAAGACCACAATGACGATTGGAAACTGCTCTGAAAAGAGAAGTCGTGCTCTTGCCAAACCACTGTCTCAGGTTTTTCAACCGGGATGTTCTTCTTCTGCCAGGAAACCCCAGTTCTTCTATCTTCCCTTGGATTATTACTGGCAGAAGGCGATACCTTTCGCTTCTCAGCACATGGCCGAAGTATGTTAGTTTCCGTTTCTTAACCGTCAGCAGCAACTCGGCTTCTGTATCCTTTCACCGCACTACCTCAGTATTAGCGACTCGACCCTCCAGGATATGCGCGGCATTCGTCTGTTTAGGCGGGTATTCCACATACGCCAATCGTCAATGAAAAATTGAAAAATGACGTAACAATGACGTAAATTGACGTGGTAGCAGGATTTTTAGTATGTCTTTAATGTCTGCTAAAACATCATTTTTCAATTTTTCATTGACGATTGACATAGCCTATGTGGAATACCCGCCATACCCACATTTCAAATGAACTACCTCCCCATAACAGATTATATAGTGTTCGCGGGACAGCCTGTATTTACTATACGGTACTATACCGTGGTGTAAAGAATAAATATAATGTAAATTGAAAGTGGTCAAACAGTTGGCGGGAACACAGTGTGCTGACAACCGCAGCCACCGCAAGCCACGTTAAATATATGCAGGTCAATTGGAAAACAGATAATTACAGGGAATCCCCACAGAATCACAAGTACATACCTACTATGGGTACTTTGTCACAACCCCCGTCCTGATTACCAATTACTGTGGCAGGCTAATATGGTTGTTTATACCGTAGGTTGGCTAATGTTCTGTCCATCAGCCCAAGGGTGGATCCAGCGGCAAATTTATGGGGGGGGGGGGGGGTCACAACTCACAAGTTGTATGCAAGTTTAAAAGGTAATTTGTTTCTTTGTTGAAAAGTTGAGTTTTATTCAACACAATTTTCATTTTAAAATATCTTATAAATTGAGAAGCTTGGTTAGAAACGTGGCCAACTCCATTTTTTTACAAAATGGTGTTTTGATCTGACCTTGCAGAAAATTTTAATGTCCACCTGCACGTTGTAAAATAAAGTGACAAATGCAGCCATATTGCGCACAAAAGCTCTGAGAAGTCTAGGGTTAGCTATAAGCTGCAATTTTCAACAGTAAATTCACTCTACTGAAAAATTCTACAACTTGGAGTTGGCCATGTTTGTTAACAGCCTCCTCAATTTACTTAATTAGAGGGGTCACCCCCCCCCCCCCCCGTGGATCCGCAATTGCACAGGCATAGCGCCAAGGGAGAAGAATAACGTACCGATAAATACGTGTAAATTATCCTAAATAAACCTGAATAAATGTAAATTTACTTACGGGAATTGAAAATTAAAATGACAAAATGGTTTGTCAACAGAGATTATAGTTGAGATTCATTGATTCATTGTTGTAACTTGTATGCTTAGGTAAAATATTTTTAAGAGTTCTATTAGGCCCAACATGACAGAACAACCGGTAGGAATGAACCCGTAAAAGCTTTCCTATTTATAAATTAGTATAGGCACCGAGACTTCGATGGCCAGGTGGTAACGTGCTCGCACTAGTGCGAGTCGTTACACGCCATGCAATTGGAGACGTGTCGTACTCATCACCTACAGAGGCGACTGAAAAGGTCAATCGGATAAATTCATTAAATTGTTTGTATGCGATTTATATTAAAAAAAAAAAAAAGATAATGAGTACCTCTATGTTAAATAATTATTGTCCTAGGGTTAAATTTCGGGCTCATCGACGTTCACTATCCCAAAGCATTGCATTGATCGATACGAGTGTTGTAAATTATATTACATACATTATAATAGGGCGTAAAGTTTTAGAATGATGGCGGGGGCAAAACTAATGACGTCATCAGGCAGGGTAAGGAAAAATTGAAAATATCAGTGAAAAATAGTAGACTTTTACGCATTTTAATAGTAAAGTAAAGCTGTAGATTTAAAAAGCTAACAAAAGAATGCTAATATTCATATTGCTGCAAAGGGACCCGGGGGTCTTCATGACCCACGTCTTACAATGCTCAAGGCTGGGGGGCTAAGCCCCCCCCCAAAGGAGCTGGGGGGGCTAAGCCCCCCAAAAAGGAGCTGGGAGGGGGGCAAGTGGGCAAGATGGACCGTGTCCCGGCCAACTTGCATTGAACACAGTAATAATGACAGGGTATGCAATGCATTGGGTCAGAAATTATCCATAATTTCTTCAAAAAAAAAATTTAAACATTATAACATGGGCATGTAGAGTAGCGGTACGGACTCTGACTTTCACCTGAAAGGTTGTTGGTTCGAGTCCTACACTTCTTACATTTTCTGGGCATGCTTAGGAGGACATGTACAGCATCAGGCGGTCCTAGTTGAGTGTAAGAGAGGGCTTTATAGCCCTAACTCCGCTAGGTTGGCTTAGTAATAGAACAAGAAGTCCTTATTTATTTATAATAACAAGTTCTTGAGAAAGCAACCTGTTCGGTTTTGTTACTCTAATATTTAACACCTAAAACATACATGAAATTAGAAAGCAACTATAGAAAAGGTCCACAGAAAAATTATTTTCCGATTGATTTTTCATCAAAATTGAGAATGGCAGAGCATCTTTAATTATTTCTTCATGGGAATAGTTTAAGGAAAATTTAAACATTATTAGCCTCCAAACGTTATATTTTGATTTATAGCTACCTAGGTACACTCAAAGCTCACAATAGTAACTGTATGTTGGCTAATACAGAGATTGTGTCTCTAATAATGAGGTTTTAAGGAGAATAGCTACTGAAGCCGAGTTGCTGCTGGCGGTTATGAAAAGGAAAATAACATACTTTGGTCATGTGAACTGAAGGAATCGCCTTCTGCATGTAATAATCCAAGGGAAGATAGAAGGACAGAGGGTTCTCGGCAGAAAATCATCCTGGTTGCAAAACCTGAGAGCAGCCGTCTCCAAGGTCCAAATAGCCGTGACTCACGACCCGTGAGGATCACCAATCTTCGATAGAAGAAGCATTTAAAAGTGTACGTCTCATAGGAAATAAATACCTCAAAAGCCGTTGCTTTCACAGACTTTTTTGTTTTTTTTTTTAAATTAAGATATTGAAGATTTGACTCAATCAATAATTGTCCGAGACGGAGCTATATGGCGACCAGCTAAAGGAAGATGTGCAGGAAGTTGGCCTTCGGGCCGATGAGTGGCGTGGTCTGGCGAAGGATCCGTTGGCGTGGTGTTGTGAATGCGGCCAAAAGGGCTGACAGCGCCAATTTAAGTCAATATTTGTATACGACTACTTCATGCATCATATAGCAGGGTATTTTTAATTTAATGTTTTGTACCGCAGTTTTTTCATAAAAATGAAAGTGGGTTAAAATTTTACGTAAAATATACACACGTATGTAATATGTACCATGAAAAAACTACTCATAAATTAATTATTAATCAAAGTAATAGCCCATTATAATATGATGCATATAACGTAGTCTTCTACAACTTAAAATTATAGGAACCAATGTTTTAATAATTTTCTTAGTGCCGTGTGCGCAGCTGGGGAGGGGGGGGGGGTCGCCCGTGTCCCCATGTCCTCAACTCGCCCCGGTTGGACGCCAAATAAAAAAAAATAAAGTATAAAATTTCGTGCTGCCAATTTCCTACGGGACGTAACACTCCTTAAGAAAGAAAAGGAAGTTATATCTACAGTAAAATGGAATTTTTAACAAAAAATGTTTCATGAAGATGAATGCCAAATTTAAAACCAAAATTGTGAGCTACTGAACCGAGAGCAATAAAAGCCCCGAGGGAAGCATTACATTCGAAAAAAGTCGGCAACTTGGGACCTAGCTTTTCATAAATAAGTAATAAACCTAAATTTACCGATTGCTAAGAAGATAATAAAAAATAACGTCGGCAAGTGGTGGCAGATGGTAGGCAATGAAAACGGAATGGAAGACAGAATGGGGAGTGCTTGTTTTACCTTTAAATGAGATTTCTTGGACATAAATCGTTTTAAGGTGCATAAAAGAAATGAGAACGAAGCGGAATCTTTCTTTTATAATTATTACCTTATCTAAATTACCTTCGGTATAAATTATAAATCGACACTTTCCAATCTAGATTATTTACATAAAATGTGAAGTATACTGTGTGTACAGATATAAATTAATCTATTAATGGGACAGTGCCATTTTTCTACATGATTGTGCAATATTACTAAAATAGGTAACAACGAGAGCCAAATTATAGTGAATGTCTTACAATTCATTGTTATTGATTGTCTCCCACTAACCATATTGCTAGGGCTGAACTGCAGGCTACTAGTGGGGTCACAGGTGGCGGATAGTGAACGGCCATCAGATATGATGGTTAGCTGCGAATAAGATGAATAAGCAGTCCCCGACCAAGCAGTACCGAGTGGGGTCCGGTTAAAGATCCCCCACCTAGCTCCTTGGAGCTAGGGCATGGGCACCCTTTTGTCCATGGGAGAGAAAAAGCTCCCTAAAGGCGGAAGAATTCAACAGAGGAGTCAACGGCATAAGGATGCAGAAGGCAACGGGAAACCACTGCATTAAAGGTCCTTCGGGGCTTCCCTTGTACAATCATCATGAGCGAAATCGCTCAAATGATCGCCAATCTTCAACGTTGAAGGGGCACGAGAAGAAGAAGAAGAAGAACCATATTGCCTAAATTCATTTTTTTTTCGGCGCCGGTAGGTTTAATTTGATATCCAATACGACCCAGTGGTACTTTGAATACGCATATGCAGATCTACAGGATGTAGGACCATAGAAAAGTTCGACCCCAAATTTACGCCACGTTTTTACCACACTTCCATATTCCTTATGTAAGAGAAGTTAAGAGGGTGGAAAGACAGCCCTGGATCACCCTGTGCAACAACAATTAGAGTGACTGAGTAGGTACATATTCAACTTTTAAGAAATCCTCTACAGACAGGGAAAATTATAGAAGGGAAGATATGAACAGATTGTAGACAGACAATTTAGAACAAAGCTTAAATTGTCATATGAAAGATCAATGAGTTATTGACGATCTTTACATCGACGATCTTTACACTACCATGCTCTTCAAAATGCCATTCCAAAAGAAAACGTTTCACCTACAAAAAAAGTCTAACCTTTGTTGCTACTGTCAACTCATTTGAAGCCAGTTAAATGTTGGCAAGTCCCAACAAAAGACAACCGGAAGTTCTCCAATCAGCGTCTTTAATGTCAACGACTTTTTGTCCTCTTTCAAAAAAGTTTTAGAAAGGTGATAAATTTCAGTTACATATAGACGCGGGTGGGAAACTAAAACGGATTTGTATAACTGATGACACAAACAACGCAATACGCTGCAAAACATCCACTCAATCACGTACAGTATGTTGTTTAAATTACAATTATGTAATACACGTGGCTTTGATTGCCATTTTCATTATTTATGTTGGCAATGATTGCCATTGCATTTTCGATTTACTGCTGCTGGTATATAGAGTATGCAATTAGCGAGGACAGATTAAAGAGGAATCAGGAACCTGCCTCTATATGCTGTGCGTACATACTTTACATAACGATTTGAATCGCAGGTCATTCGGCTTCTTGTTTGGTTTGAAGGCTGGGTTTAAGACAACATTTGGGCATTTGGGATGCTTAAGGACATTTACTCTCCTTGAAAACGCTGGAAGGATGAGTTAGAAACTGACCTTCGCGAGATGGGAGTCCGTAGATGGTGGAGCGTTGTACCAAACCGAGATGACAGAAGGAGTGTTGTCGAGGAGGACAAAGCACATCAAGGGCTGTACAGCCAGAAGAAGAAGAAGAAGAACGAAATTTATTCTGGTACACACCATCATTGCGGGCATAGTTGTAGGAACCAACAGAAGAGGGCGGATGAAGAAGGAATTCATGGATCAACTGAAGGAGGACGCAGGAGCTCGAATGTATTAAAGAGCTGAAGAAAAAGGCACAGGAGCGAGAGAGCAGGAAGATGAGGTAGTTGCTGCCAACCAATGGTTCAAATTGTGACCTCAGCAGAAGAATATATAGATAGATAGAGGTCTCGACAGAACTATTCGAAGTAATTTTCTTATCAGGAATCCCACTATTATCTTCTACTAGATAGTAAAAGAAAATGAACTTGTCTATAGGCTGAATGTACACATTTTCAAAATCCAAAGACTCGGGTAGACATAAATAATGAGATTACTCGTGACTTCGTGGTATTTCATTTTAATAAACAAAAAATAACAAAAACTTAGAGTTTTAGAAAAACTTGTTATAACAACCCGAATTAGTAAAACCCAAATAATCGTTAAGAAATTAACTTTGTCTAAGAAACCCACTTGTGTTAGTATAAAACCCTGAGCGCTTTCGGCAAGAACTGCCATCTACAGAGGGAAACCCACTAGCACAGTTACACCTTATCTGCGATTAGAGACTTGCTCAACTCGAGGAGAAGATGCAAATGTAACTAGAGAGAGGAAACCTTGGTTTATATAGGACTGGGAGCGGGGGGAGGAGGGGGTGGGAGGGGGCGTGGCTGGTTACCTATTCCTAACCTACTAGCTAGATCTATTAGAGGGGATGATTGTGTGAATGTTATGTCGTTTGTTAATTTTTCCCTCTTGTGTAAAGCTCTTTTGATTTCAACATTTTCACAAAAATTTAAAGTGTAACTTTTCTTCATTTTGTGTAGGGCTGTCCAATTGTTAGGATCGAATGTGTGATTTTCCGAGTTAAGGTGTTTCGCGAATGTGCTGTTGGTGTTGGTGTCTCCTATACCTGCTATATGTTCTCTGACCCTAGTTTTAAAGCTTCTGCCTGTTTGGCCTTTGTAAATTGCGTTACAATCGTTACAATTTAGACGATAAACTCCATTGCCTTTTTCCTTTTCTGGTTTGGTTTTGCAGTTCATGAGTTTGGCCAATAAACTAAACGTCTAAATTGTAACGATTGTAACGCAATTTACATAGGCCAAACAGGCAGAAGCTTTAAAACTAGGGTCAGAGAACATATAGCAGGTATAGGAGACACCAACACCAACAGCACATTCGCGAAACAGCTTAACTCGGAAAATCACACATTCGATCCTAACAATTGGACAGCCCTACACAAAATGAAGAAAAGTTACACTTTAAATTTTTTTGAAAATGTTGAAATCAAAAGAGCTTTACACAAGAGGGAAAAATTAACAAACGACATAACATTCACACAATCATCCCCTCTAATAGATCTAGCTAGTAGGTTAGGAATAGGTAACCAGCCACGCCCCCTCCCACCCCCTCCTCCCCCCGCTCCCAGTCCTATATAAACCAAGGTTTCCTCTCTCTAGTTACATTTGCATCTTCTCCTCGAGTTGAGCAAGTCTCTAATCGCAGATAAGGTGTAACTGTGCTAGTGGGTTTCCCTCTGTAGATGGCAGTTCTTGCCGAAAGCGCTCAGGGTTTTATACTAACACAAGTGGGTTTCTTAGACAAAGTTAATTTCTTAACGATTATTTGGGGTTTTACTAATTCGGGTTGTTATAACAAGTTTTTCTAAAACTCTAAGGTTTTTGTTATTTTTTGTTTACTCGGGTAGACTTGAAAGTTATTATTAACTCGTGGAAATGGAAAACTAAGCTAACCAGGATGTTATAGCTAAACGCACTTCAGTCTTGGTTAAAGCGAGTTAAACTGATTTTAAAGTTGATTAGAATGCAGACGCTGAGCCGCCACCATATTTGTTTATATACGTGGTGAATCATCAATGTAGGTAATCTTATTTTTGTCCAATTGTGGTAATATGTCAGAAGTTTCAAGAGACGAATATAAAAAAAAGAGAGTGGGAAGAGTTTTGGAGCAAAGATTGAGGCAAAGTTTCTTGCGAAGCTATAATAGAATTAGACAAGACGGCTTCTTTCGATTTAGCACATTAACCCACTCAGAGGTCCACTCACGATATATGTGGCAACTTGGATAACACTTTCAATTCGGTAACTCGATAACTTCAAAGTTGCGAATGCCTTTAATATCTAGTGGGTTATACTATTTCAGTGTTGGTGAACACGCAGTTTTAGACGATTAATACTAAATACAATACCTTTCTTTTCATGTTTTTACTTTAAAAAGTCAATCGCATACAAACCATTTAATGCATGTATTCGATTGACCTCATCAATCACCTCAATGAGTAAAAAAAAAACTTGTAATGAGTGACGACACGTTTCCGATCACATGGCGCGTAGAGACTCGTACAAGTACAAGCACGCTACCACTGAAGACGATTCTATTGTACTTAGAGTATAAAAGAAATCTAAAAAAAGTGAACTCTTCAAAGCCACTATATCAATTCTTTTTCAAAATTACAGTACGTTGTCGGCAACAGTGGCATCCACTAATAAAGTAGTCGACATAAACACTTCGTAAACTACTATATGTATTGTAATTGACTGTACTAACCGTACACGCCATGGTAGGAAACTCTTATAATAATAATCCAATCGAATTTGTGAAGTGAAACCCTTTTCCGGTGTCTGGATTCCCTGATAAACTTACTTTGCAAATCGTGACTCGTTCACCTCTTTCCTGCAAAGGGTTACGACGTGAGTACCTTAGAAATCTAATAACTTGGGACTGTACTTTACAGGTTTTGTGCTGAGACAGCTTCTTAGGAGTTTTCAATCAGTTGGATTCGTCCCGCTCCTTGAATGCTATATCGTGTTTGCGTTGAAGACACTTTTACGTTAGATTTGACGAGAGTTCTATGTAGGAGAGATGGGACATTGGCTTCCCGTCAAAAATAGGTTTTTGAATACATACAACGAATATTGACGACTGTGTAAATTGAAGAAATACTCCTCTAAATTGTTATATGTTTTGTTTTTGTTTTGTATAAAAGATTAATCGCGTATACAAACAATTTAATGAATGTATCCAATTAACCTCTTCAATCGCCTCACTAAGTAACCTAATTGGTAGTTGTGTCGAGTTACGACACGTCTCTGATCGCAAGGTGTGTTGAGACTCGCACAAGTACAAGCACGCTACCACCTTGCCACCGAAGTCGCTGTGTCCAGTGGGACCTTAAAATGTGATACAGAGAATACATTAAAAACTGCAGAGATGGGTAGGTATCGTATTTAGCTCTCATCAAATTAAAATTGATCACAGATCTTGCCATGACAGGATTCGAAAACAGCCGGATTGTTCTTTGTCAGCAAATATTTACCAGTTCCAGCTTTAGTCGAGCACATTTCCTTCCCCATTCTAACCAATGGAAACAATGATTGCACGGTGGCAACTCGGCAAATAAAGCTTCCCTTGACGATGGACTTAATAATTCAGCTGCCAGTTGACAAGTCGAGTATGTAGGGCGGTATAGAGAGGCATGTTGAGAGAGCAAGGGGTTGAATTGCATTGTTAATTTTGTTTTCAGGCCATAACCTTACAATTCAACAAGGCAAACAATTGCTCCAAACATGTATTGAGTTATTAGCTTAACTTTTAGCTGAACTCAGCTGTTAGGCATACCAGTTTGATGCACACATTAAGCGGCAATTCCACCAGCGAATTTACTTCATTTGTGATTTTAGATTTTTTGTTTGTTTTGTTATAAGGAGACTATTATTTAGATACTTAACTTATCTATTATAAATTAAGTTATAATGTGATAGAGACTCAATAATGATGTCTGCTACCATATTATAACTTAATTTATAATAGACAAGTTAAGCATCTACATAATAGTCTCCTTAAAATAAAACAGACAAAAAATCACAAATGAAGTTGGTTGAATTCGCCTGTGAAATTGCCGCCTTAAGTTATCGTGAAGCTTTACCATTAGGTCCCTCAATATCTCACTGTAATACGAAAGACGTTCAATTTTAAAATTAAGTTTTTTATGGTGATATCATGGGTGTTGGCAGATCTTCGTCAGTTGCATCACAGAAGAAATTATTGAAGGCTTCACAAGACCTGGCCACCCAAGAAAGGAATATCTGCAGCAAATGATGGGGAATGAAGGGGCTAGTACGTACGTGGAGCAGAAGAGGGCATCGATGCCACATGTTGTTGCCAACCAGCCAACTGGTTATAACTTGAAGAACTGTCCACAGTATGCAAAGAACGAAGAATCATATACGAAAAGTAACCCCATAATCTTGCCTCAGTTCTTATTCTCCCTGCCCACCAACCTTCTAATCTTACCTTATCCAGCTGAGCTACCTTCTATTTCTAGTTCAGTTCTTGCTCTTTTCTGCTGGTAACCTACAGAGTAAAACATAACCTATGATTAAAGGTATTTTCAGAAATTTGTTTTAAAATGCACGAACCATCTACGTCGAAATCATTTTTCACCCTTAATTCTGACAGCGAGAGCGGAGAGTGTAGGTAAAACATACACTTAATGTGGAAATGGGGAGATTTTGTTGAGTTGTTTCTGTACTATTTTTAATCCTTTTAAAACCTGATTTATTGGCGCGAACAAGGTTCATGCCGTAAACCGCCGTGGCACGAGCCTCTCTCTCCTGGCCACTGCTCCATTTGGGTTGCTATGGTCCGGACCAAACCCGGCAGCCACTTTTCCCCTACCAATAATGGTGAGGTACCTATTGTATTAGAGTTAGGTGGACCCAAGGGTGGACCCAGAAATATTTCTCGGGGGGAGGGGGGTCTATGTCATTTGGGTATCTACCAGTTTGTTTTAAGCGCATTTTATCTAGCCGTCACTAAATATTGAATGTTTATTGAATATAATGTTTATTGAATATTGAGAATATAAAGAGCTTCATCTACCTTGGTGCAGAAGTAAACAATCAAAACAAAACTAGCGCAGAGATAGACAGAAGAATAACAGCAGCCAATAGAGCATATTTTGCCAACCTAAAATTGCTCAAGTCAAGTTTTATCTCTAGAGCCACAAAACTACGAATATACAAAACCCTTATAAGACCAGTTGCAACATACGGATCGGAAACCTGGAATCTCACTGTAAACGATGCCAACAAACTACGTGTACTCGAAGGAAAGATAATAAGGAGGATATATGGGCCCCTTTACGAGTACGGAGAATGGCGTATAAGAAACAACGCTGAAATCGACGCCGCTCTCAACGGAGAAGACATAGTAAGGTTCATTAAAGCACAACGATTAAGGTGGCTGGGACACGTTGTAAGGATATCTGAAGAACGCATGCCACGAAAAATGTACAAAGCAAGCATGACGGGAAGACGACTGCCAGGACGGCCAAGAAACCGCTGGAAGGACGAGTTAGAGAATGACCTTCGCGAGTTGGGAGTCTCCAGATGGTGGAGCGTTGTGCAAAACCGAGAAGAATGGAGGAGTGTTGTCGAGCAGGCCAAAGCCCACCAAGGGCTGTAGAGCCGGAAGAAGAAGAAGTCACTAAATATTGAACAATATTCGATGCAATAATTAAGCAACCACTACAAGGACACCTCTTTGTACTGGGATTGGAAAACTGGCCCCGAAAGCGTAGGAACTCAGTGAAGAGTCAACGGCGTAAGGATGCAGAAGGCAACGGAAAACCATTGCATTACAATTCCGTCGTACAGCAGTCGTCATGACTAGGTACATCTAGGTACTCTACATACGGTGCTTGACTTCCTTTTGGGGTAGTCCGAAGTACAGTATCTATGTGTTTACAATTGCCATGATCTCCAATCTTCGATAGAAGAAGAAGATGACACGATGCATCAGGGCAATATACATTGTTAATGTTAATCTAGGTGAATTGACGCTTCAAACAACAAAGGACTTAAGAATTTTTACATTAATTTTCTAGAATTAAACTCTCCAATAACTATAAAAAGTGAATTGTTGTTGATTTTGCATTATTGCAGAACTGAATGCAAACCTGAAGGTGCTACAGCTCCCCGTGACCTCTCTAAACACAATAGTACTCAAACAATACTCACAATAGCACCCGCGTAATTTTGTTGCTGGATCCACAATATTTTGTTTGAGTGTTTCATCTATATAGCTTTTATGAAAATATTAAAACAGTATTCCATATAGGTACTGTAGAGAGATATAATGGTTTAAACGGGGAGGGGGTCATATAAAAAATATGGGGACCATAACAGCATTAATGAGTGAAGCGTTAATAAAAAGCAACCACACATATACTTTTATTACACTCCGCCAGATTTTCCCATCCCTCATTTCCTTTTTTGGAAAAATTTATGGATAACTGGTGTCTGGTGACTTCGTGACCAAGGGAGTTTTTTATAGTGATAAATTGGTTAAACCACTCAAGAGCCATAATTTACGCCGTGACCACAGTGCATTTTACGATTTTCTGTCAGATAAAATTTAATATGGCCGAAACAAAAAAGGATATATAAACGAAAAAATGACCTGACGGCTTGGAGATTTTGTAAGGTCGAACTAATCATATGCTTTTGTGTATACACACGTTTTTGAGGTCTGTTGCCTTGCTGCAAACTAGTTACAGTAAATCTAAAAAATAACTATTCTCAGTAGCCTATTTTGTGAAAAATAACAGAATAGACGTCAATGGAAGTCAAGACATGTAGAGTAGTGGTACGGACTCTGACTTTCACCCGAAAGGTTGTTGGTTCGAGTCCTACACTTCCTACATTTTCTGGTCATGCTTCGGAGGGCATGTAAAGCAGGCGGTCCTGGGCTTTCCTAGTTGAGTATTAGAGAGGGCTTTATAGCCCTAACTCCACTAGGTTGGCTTAGTAATAGAACGAAAAAAAGTCCTTATTTATTTATTTATTTATTTAATGGAATGAACAATAAAATTGTAGGAAACAGAAACATAATATATGCTGTACAATTAATAGTGTTCCTAATTCACTTGACAAGTTTTCTCTTCAATAATATACTATGTACGAGTAAGTAATCTCCCCCAACCCCTCCAAAATACCTTGCATGTGTTCCCGTAATATACAGGTATAGCCTACTACAATTGTACTTAACATACTATCTCAGACCGGTCGCGGTCCCTGCAGGGACGGATCGAGCCCATTTTGGGGGGGGGGGGTAGTTGTGGGTCAAAATAGGAAAAACATATGTAGGATCGATTAAATCAGAGCGTAATAAATCAATTTACAATAGATAACCAAATTTTTTGGGGGGGGGGGGGCAGCTACCGCCCTAGCCCCCCCCCTGTTTCCGTCTTTAGGTCCCTGGGCAACCTCGTTGTCCAGTGCGCTACTAATTTTTTTTTTATAAGCGATTTCAGTGTGCATTTTTTTTAAATTTTGGTATTACACGTTCCAACTTTTCTTAAACCCATATATATTGGATTGAATCTTCTTCTCTTTTGAATGCCACTTCTATCGAAGATTGACGATCATCATGGCAATTATATACACACAGATATACCGTACTTCAAACTCCCTAAAACGAAGTCAAGAATGTAGGTAGAGTATCGAATGTACTTAATCATGATGACTGTACTAGGGAATTGTACCTATATAATGCAGTGGTTTCCCGTTGCCTTCCGCATCCTTATACCGTTGACTATTCATTGAGTTCCTTCGTCTCCGGGGCGGGGGGCCAAACCTCCGGACAAAGGTAGTGTTTGCTTATTTAGTGGCGGTAACTATTCGCCCAGTCACATAGCCATCCTCGGGCTACTCTGGCTTTTCCTAGACAAGCCTGCAACACCAGAATTTCCACCCCACCCTCCAATTATGCCACTGCTTGGTTGGGGACTGCGTATTCGCTGTATTTGCAGCTAGAAACCATGTCTGGTGACCTTTTCGCTCTCCACCAAGGCCGTAGCCAGGATTTTTTTTTTTTGGGGGGGGGGGAGGTTAGAAATTTAATTGGATATTAAATAGTGGTTTTTATTTTTCCTCTCAAAATCCGATTCTATTGTAGTATGAAGCCATTTCATTTCGGGGGGGGGGGTTGAGCCCCCATGAACCCCCCCTGGCTACGGCCTTGCTCTCCACCACCTGCTACCCCACTAGTAGCCTACAGCTGCGGCATTAGAGTGTAGGCTATAATCAGGGGGAATCATTGGGCTTCGACATTAATTCAGTCAATTCCCATAAGGTTCAACTTCCGAATTTCACACTTAAAAGCGCGCATTGACAATTGATGATTGATCGCAAGACGTCATCATTTAATGGATTCCCATTACCAATTATTATACACCAGCACAAACACGGGTACTTTGCATTAATTACAAGTACATTTATGTACGCTAGTGGTGTTTCCACTATTATTTTCCTCCGGTAGTTCCATCGATTTTTTTACATCTACTATTAAGTGCAATAAACATGCTATTAAATGGAAATTTATAATAAGCGTGTGCATCGCTATCATCGCTTGTAAATCTCATTTTCGAGCACGTCATCTCTAAATGCTATTAAAGATTGTTCTACGATATGTCTGCCACGTTCATGTGCATGAATAGCAGATTGAAAATTATCTAAGGTTAATGGAAATTGGTCGCTTCTATTTGAAATATATAGGCATAAGCTAGCCTTATTTTTACAATATGTCCGTGAGTTTTATAGAACTAAAAATCACTAATATAAGGACAGCGGCTACTAAAAGCAATTCAGGCGTATATTTAATAAATTTGATTTGATTTGATTTGAACTGCAATGTTTTTAAATTTTGAGATAACTGCACCATGATCTTCCTGAAGCACTTATGTATTTCAGAGGCCAATCAGTAGCATGCTCAGTTTCTGAATAGAATGCATTTGAAAATCAGTTCATCAATGAAAAAGGTTAAAGTTTCTTAACTTCAATAAGTGCGTTTATCTCAAAATTATTTTGACCGCAGTTATACGCTTTGGCTTCTATGCGCCTCAATTCAGTGTATTGAGTCTTCTTCTGGAGTTTCAATCTATCGATTAGTTACTTACTTACTTGACGTGTCCAGGGCTGTTCAAAATTTATCAGCATGGACGGTTTTGTCGTTTGCTCCATGCAGATCGTCAATCGAGAAGGGACCTGTGGTGATTAATTTTAATCTTGACCTGGGATTAAACATGTAAACAAAATAAGTTAATTTTGTAATGGGAAGTGCTATTCAATGTAGTTTTGTTTATTTTTAACCCAAAGTATAAGGTAATACTAGCCATAGTAGGTCCACATATGACATCAGTAGTGGACAGACCACCATGCAGGTAGGCGGTATCCTGAAGGCCCTTCCTAGATGCCGCACTACTTACTGCGTCTCTACTCCTTACCCCCTTACCCCCTTACCTCCTTACCCCCTTACCTCCTTACCCCCTTCCGACTTCCTCCCTCAACTCCATCCTCCCCTAAGTAACGGACGTTTCCTTCCAGCATCTACAGGACTTCTCCTGATGCGAGGTTTTTAGATTGGGTCGGCTGAGTGGCCTTGCGAATGGTTGAACACTCAGTTAATCCCTCACTACCTGGATGCTAACCCAGATCACAAATGTAAAATGTCCATGGCAGTGATGAAAGGGGGCAAGTGAAGGCAAGGCTTGGTCGCAAGTTTCCCACTTCTATACAGAAACAAAAAAAAAGGTATCTTGAATAGCACCACTTTCACACCGGGCATTAGTTTGCACCAAATGTCTCGATCTTCTTATCCACTGTTGTCTATCGTGTGCGGTCCTTTTTAGTGCAAAGTAGGTCCATCATGACATCATAAATAAATAAGGACTTTTTTGTTCTATTACTAAGCCAACCTAGCGGAGTTAGGGCTATAAAGCGCTCTCTTACACTCAACTAGGAATGCCCGGGACCGCCTGCTTTACATGCCCTCCGAAGCATGGCCAGAAAATGTAGGAAGTGTAGGACTCGAACCAACAACATATCGGGTGAAAGGCAGAGTCCGTACCACTACTCTTCATGTCCTGACATCATCTAGGTACTCCTCCCTCCGTCATCCTCTTGAATTGGTGCCTTTGACAATATCCCCAGTGATGTTCTTGAGAAGCCCTTCATGTCTCAGAATATGCCCCACCCCATTCATTAGTTCCTCTCATTTCGTTTATTCTAAGGAACATGGCTTTGTTGGTACAGAGTACAGAGTAAGAACAACGAAAACACATCCCAAATGTCCACGCAGAGGTTATTTAAAATATAGTAGTACAGTAAGTAACGAAAACTTGTACGGATGAGTAAACTCCAGCCAGGGATTATTCCAATGATGTAATATTGTCGACGCATCAGCAAATTTTCCCCTACAAAAGCAGGTGCTTGGAAAATTTACTGCCAAAGTTTGAACCCGAGCGACTTCTTAATAGTTACAAGCACGCCGAAGATAAGGGTGGTTTTATGGCTTAAGTATGGGAATTGCATCCATTGTTATACACCATGTGCATGTGACATAAAGTATATTACCCCCGAGAACTGGCAAGTAGCCTGCGATATGTCAAAGAGACATAATGGCCGTTGGAAAAGTTGGTAACGCTATCGATGGCGGCATCTAGATGTTCTTGGTGTCAAACGAGTGTTGGGCCTATAACTTGCTTTAGAACGGGCCGATACGAGTAGTTTTTGGAAAGATGGATTTCTACGATGCTACGTAGAAACCTCAAAATTTGTTGTTTTTATTGACTTTTTATTTTTTTATTTAATTAACAAAGCAAGTCATTAAAGATTTGGTTCATGGAGTTTGTAGAAGACTAGCTACATCATGCATCACATAAAAAGAAATATTAAATTTTTGGTGCATTAGTTCTTTCATAAATACCAGACAAGGATAAAATTTCGCGTAACCTGGGATTTCTGGAAGAACTACAAAACTGAAAAGTAAAAATACCTGATTATATGTTGCACGAAGCAGAGATCGACAACTTAGATGAGCCAAATTTTTTATAACTTGCTGAGTTAATTAAATAAAAAATGAAAAGTATTTAATTTTGGAGTGGCACTTTTCTACGTTGCATATCATAATAAGAGCAAATCGAAGTACTCCCACAACCCATTTTTTGTAGAACTTAGTCCATTTTCACGGGAAATATAGAACGTAGAGTCGACAAGAATATCCATTAAATTATCAACTACATTACACATTTCTATAATTTGATGTGACCATCACTAACACCAGTAGGACACCGTTCATTAACTCCTTACTCGGAACTGTGACACTAATCGTTTTTTGTTCAAATCAAATTCAATAATTATTGTAGACAATCTGTGCTAGAAAGAGGAACGTATCATATAGGCCTACGAGTACCTACATTGAAATGCTCCGGAGCATTATTAAAGGTAGCCTTATTGGTAATGGTGGAATACTGTTTGTTTAACGAAGGGTTGGTTAGTTGCTGTATTAGTAGACATTAGAGGCAGGAGCCTTACAGTCATCGAACAATTAAGCCAATTTTCAAGGGAAGGGGGCCTCTAACACTATTAATACAGATGATAATGCATGTTCAACTTTACTAACCCTCAATGGTAAAGGGGGAGGGGGGGGGGGCTTTGCTGGGGTACCATGTGGAAGAGTGTCAGTCTCCAGGACGAAAACACCGCCAAAAAGAATAAACATGTAAAATTAAAATTTAAGTGTTGTTTGCCTAATCTGTGCTTTAAAGCATCGGGGAATAAAATGATAAATACCAGGCTTTTTTTGTTACGCGGCTCGTAATATTGTCCGTGGATTACGCACAATACCACGGAGAAATCAGATTAAAATTAAACAACTGGCGTGTTGCGTTGGCTTATTTTCCACAATGATTCTAAACAACCGTGATCCACTTAATCCAGCAGGCTAGAGATAAAACACAGGGGAAAATGAAATGAGTAATGTTTTTAAAAAGAATTTTTCAACTCATCTGTATACGTGCTTCAGTGGCTGCAAATTCTTAAAAAGCTAAAAAGTTCACAGGGTAATTTTAGTCGGGGAGAATTTGAAAAATTGCATCTGCCAGCTGTATCAGCTGTTTCAACGACGCTCACTTTTTTTTTTGCAGAACCGCAAATTGTTAGAACGTTGCAATTCCACATCTCAAGATTACAGAATTTTATTCTTATGACTAATGTTATAATAGCGCCAGCTCTTGTAAAGTGTAAAGCGAGAATTGCATACATAGTAGTACCGCAGTGAGATTTCTTGGGCCTGAGTGCCTTTTGAATTGATCTGCAAGGTAGGTCTGCACCACCAATCGTATCAGAATTCAGAAAGAGGGCAAAAATGAGTTGTGTAAAGCCTGGTATTAAAAACTGTCACAAGCCAAGTCACTATTCTCTTACGTGAGGTCAATTTCTTAAAAGACAAGCAGAGGATTACCCTCAAAATTCAATTTTGCAAGGCACAGAACAAAGGTGCACGAGTAACATGAGCTCTTCAGATCTTAACAAAAATATGAATGTATTATACAATGTATTTCTTCAGGCTGTAATGCTGTATAGGCTACATTAAGCAAGATCGTGTCAAAATATAATGTAAATAATTGAATGCACCTTCTATACACTGAAGAGCGGCAATTAAAAATGTAGAAAAGTGAAAATCAAAATTAATTAAGCAAGGTACGAGTGAACCCAAATATCCTGTCTTATTTAGCCAATATCAATTAGTAGATATAGAGTACCGTAAGCATAATAATGAATAGATATAAGATATATACTAAGTATAGATAATATGAGTAGTCCCATGGTAAATAATTGCCCTAAGGTTCTATTTCTGCCGCCTCGACCTTTCCAAAGCACGGATTTCATTGATTAGACGATTGCATGATCTACAATGGGCAGACCAATATAATCCAACACAGTAATAATGGGAGGGTATGCGATGCTTAGAGGCTTAAATTATCAATAGTTTCTTCATAAAATATTTTTTTTTTCAAAACTAAAACTTTGGGAAGTAACCTATTCCATTTTGTTACTCAATTTAATACCTAAAATATACACTAAGTTGAAAAGCATCAATTGGAAGATTCCACGGAAAAATTAATTTTTAGTTATTTTTAATTAAAAATTAGTCTTTTTTTTGCCCCCAGAATTAAACTATCAATGGGCAAGCAAACCTATTTGGTTTTGCTTACATTAAAAACGACCAGAACATACAGTATATAAATTTAAAGGAAATCGTTGGATCCGTTTTTGGGTGATTTCGGAGGGTAAATCCCCCAAAATTGAGTAAGCCCAAAATACATTTTAAAAAAATGTTCCCGATACATGATTTTTGTGAAGCTATACGTGTCATCAAACTCTACTGAATAGTTTTCCCATAAATCGGCGAACAGGGAGACAGATAGACCGACAGTCAGACAAGATTCCTTACCTCAAAACGAGTAACATCATTGAAATCTGGAAAGAAACATTGTTGACAGTCACAAAGCTTTCCTCCAACTAAGTATAAAAAGAAAAGCAAAAAAAGCAATAAAAAAGAGTTTAGTTAGTGCAATATAAAATAAACGATTGTATAATAGTAATAGTAGATATAAAAATTTGCATGGTAACACACACAAATTATGGTTATTGGACCGATATAAAATCTCAGGTCATGCAATGGGAAACACCATAGCCAGTGTTATTGGCAAAATCATTGCAAAAGCACTAAAGGGGGAGGCCAGGCGGATAGGGATTATATTACGTAAAAACCAAGAGATAAGTTATTTTGAAAATGTTTCCGTTCCATGTATTTCGAGAAGTGTGGCGTACAAGAAACTGGTTTTGATAAGAAAGTGAACGCCCATTTTGAAGGGTAATGTACAGCAAATGCGATTGTCCAATCCCCTGTTGCATAAATTGTTATGGGAAATAAAGAACAGCTCAGGTCAAGATTGTACATTATTTACGGCAATGGTATTATTGTATACCTTACCGGCCTTACCATGTTGATTCCATTAGAGCAGAGCATGTTTCAAACTGCGGCAACTTGGTAGTGTGCAAAGCGTTGGCAGGGGAACCTGGTGGGACATGATAACGCGCTTAGGCAGTGCAAGTCGAGTCCTGGTCACCTCCGATCTAATCGTGTGACTTTACCATGTTCCCCAAGTGGTTCGGAATCCACTATAATCAGGAGGTCCACCCTGTTAGTCAACTCCCCTTTCCCCGAGGTGATAGAGTCTGCCCTTTGGGTGCCTCAAGTTAACAAACAGACTCACTCCCCCCGCCAGGCTGACAGGGTTGCTTAAAGCAGAAATGCTGAAAGCAGGCGTTAGAAACAACAACAACAGTATTATTGTATAGCATTTTCCTAGCTGTATTTCATCCCACACTGTTGAGTCAGTTTATTGCTAACACAACAGCAAGCTTACCTGTGCTTACTCTTAACGGCAGTCGCTTAACTACGAATACAATAGACACCAGGCACGTAGCCAGGGAGGGGGCTTTGGGGGGTGAAGCCCACACCCCGAAATGTAAAAAAAAATTGCATTGTTCAGTTTGATGTTTCACCTGTAATTTTTTTCTTCCTCTAAAAACACTAAAACTATGTTTTTGCATGTAAATTCTAAAAAAATTCCGGGGGGGGGGGGGCGGACCCGCCGTTTTACTGGGAGTATTCAATACCCCTTGGTAGTTAGCCTCCTCCGAAATAAAATCCTGGCTACGTGCTTGATAGACACTATACATATCATTCCATTAATGATAACCCAATCTGTAGTGGGGTTCTACTACCGTATGCTGATAAAGAATTAGTTGACCTGGGGCTAAAATGTAAATAAAACAATTTCAGAGCAACACTTTGCATTCTTAAATTGTTTGTAATTGGTTTTCCCATTTTTAATTCCGTAATAAGTTATTACGTCTTTTTACTAAACAGCATGGTAGGCCTACAGGGCTGGTACGGCAGGTTATTAAACAAATATTATAGAAAGAAAGAGTTTGTTTTCATTGGGCGAATTTCAGACCTTTTGACCCATTCTTATACAAGTAACCCATTTAGAGTAGTAGGCTAGTAGCTACTGTGTCTGCCCTCAACTACCAGCAATTAGCCTAGTGTAGTTTGCTTTTAATTAAAAATTTACTATGTACTGTTTAAATATAATATCTAGGCATTTAGCGTTAAAACCTGAGGGTCAGATCAAATCGAAACTAATTTTTCAAACTGTCCATTGCCCAATTAAGCATTTTGCAATCGCTATTGACAAACAATGTTAACTTAATCCATCAGGGGGTGATATCATCACGCCTCGTCTAGAAACTGACCTATCATATTTAAAAAAAAAGACGGCCTACGCAGTGTCTGATCCAAAAATCATTGCACCAATGATTTTTTAAAAACTTACATAAGGCAGAGATTTCAAAATGTTTTGTAAACAACTTGGAGACCACGTCATTTTGACACAATTAACTAACTCCCCGCTCCATGGCCACGAAGATGTAATATTGGCCTTATGTAAATTCAAATAAAACACTTTTTTTTCTGAAAAAGCAGTATACGATATGTGCTATTAAAAATATTTTTATTTTTTTCAAAAAGCAGTCTGTGTGCCTGACTGATTCATTACTCTATTAAAAAATTCACTTTATCTCGATGTTTAGAGTAATAATAATGTCAGGCGAGAAAATGTAAGTCTATTGGCAAAGCTCGTGTTTTTTATCTGTTTTTTATAAGCCCATTTATAATTCTTTGCAGCTGTGGAAAGAGGAATTAAATAATTAATTTTGTCAAAAAAGCCTGGTCTCAAGTCAGTCGCGCATGCATAACATATTTTACGGGAGTGGGGAGGAGAAAAATCATATATTGTGGCATCCAACTATCATTGTTTTGCCGGGGGGCAGAGACCAGAGATGACGTTGAATTCTACCAACCAAACCGCTTACCTCTCACTGTTGACCCGAACATCTATTAGTTCGGGTAAAGTATGCATTACGACAACACATCACATTGATTAATTTTGTCTCACTCTCACCCATTCGGGGGGGGGGGGGGGCTGTCTCAAGTTGTTAACACAATATTCTGAAATCTTCGCCTTAATGATGAAACTATTTTCTATTGAAGTACGAAGTTAGTAGTTAATTCAAAGTACCCAACTTTAGTAGTGGGTTTAGGGTTGTCATTTGATACACAAAATTTGGGCTTTTGAAAACCTGCTCCACATGCTTTCCAAATAAACAGGAAAATCTGGCAGGTGATTGACTAGAACAAGCAGCCTCTCGGGTAAGCCTCGCCAGAAGATGCTAAATCCAGGTTCTCTGTGGTAAATCGATCGAGGAAACTGCATTTTACATCTATGTAAATGGCATGTGTTATCATATATATAAGCCCCAATGCAGTGCAGAGGCTGCATGCTTGGAATATAAATGAAGGGATGCATGTCAACGAGACATTATAATATTCACAGTCACTATTCTTGTTCGTTGCCCTTACATATCGTAATACTAAGCTATTTTATTGTGCAGCTTGCCATAAATTCATACGTAGATATGCATAACAGATCATGTAGTTACTCTCGTAATTTCAAACGCCATAATAATCGCTGATAAGAAGTTTAAATTTAAAGAAAACCGTAACAACAATATGTAAATATTTTAGTAAAAGTAGGCAATCTTAACTTACCCCAAACGCGATTAGAGTTTATGGTACTACCAGCACCCTGAAACAAAAATCATTATTAAATAATTAATAATAATTAAAGTATAATGAACCGGTACGAGTGAACCCGTACATGCTGACCGCCAAGAAAAGGCGTTGGCTATATATAATCTTTATTTATACTAGTACCTGTTTACGTAGCTATTGTATATTTGCCATTGATCATGAAATTAATTAATTTTAGAAGCTAAATGTTGTCCACATGACTACAGTCAAAAATGTTGTTCAAACATTAGATAATGGATAGAGGGGTTAGGCGTGAGGTATAGCGGGGGGGGGGGGAGGAGGGGGATTCAATTCAAATTTACTTGAACCGAAGCGAACATCAATTTTTTCCAGCCCAATGCTATTTGCATTTTGCAATAGCAAGAATTTTATTACTCGGTTGGAAAATAGCCATTTCCATTACAAAGCTTATTAGCGAGGGAATGGATTCATTTGCCTGATGACTGTTTTGCCCAGACCTGTAGAGAGATTACACCCGACATTAAAATTGAACGTCAAGCCTTTCACACTATATATATTGTACATGCTGTTTTGGTGTATAGTCTAAAATTAAATAGAACAAAACCAGCCTAACACCTATAAACATATTTTTTTTAATTGGTTTAAAAAACATTAATAGCATAAAAAAAATGTAATGAGTGTATCCGATTGACCTCTTCAGTCGCTTCATTAGGTTAGTACCCGTGTTGAGTTATGACACGTCTCCGATCGCATGGCTTGCAGAGACTCGCACAAGTACAAGCACGCAACAACCTTGCCATCAAAGTAGATCTTCTTCTTCTTCTCCATCTGGCTGTACAGCCCTTAATGGGCATTAGCCTGCTCGACAACAGTTATCCAATCATCTCGGTTTTGTACGACACTCCACCATCTACGGACTCCCAACTCGCGAAGATCAGTTTCTAACTCATCCTTTCAGCGTTTTCGAGGACGTCCCACCAGTCGTCTTCCTGTAATGAAATTGCTTTGTAAATCTTGTTCGGCATGCGGTCGTCTGACATTCTTACGACGTGTCCCAGCCGTCTTAGGCGTTGCGCTTTTATAAACCGGACTACGTCTTCTTATATATAGACCTAAATATAAATATGATAACTCATATGACAAGTATAATAATTATTATTGTTAAGGTTAGTTTGAGGTAGGATTATACTAGCCTACGTGTAAAGTAAGTAAGTAGGCTAAGTAAGTAAATAATGTATTATATCTCACATACTACGTATTTTACATTTTAATGTGTTGATCGCTTTGAACATTTTTAGAGACTTACAGAATAAGCAAAGTACCAATTGAATACAGTACACTATTATAGGTTACGTTTCTTATTCGCTCTTTTCAATGTATGTTTCGTTGCATGATATTTTTTTAGATTAATTAATAACTTAACTCAGTTTGTAAATTAGCATATATAGCAATTAAATTTAATTAACTGTAATTAGAAGTTCATCTTAGTTTGAGGGGTCCATGACGGGAAAATCTTAGCAGTGCTCAGTGCCCCTCTGAACAACCAGTGCTACAAATGCAATAATAAAGATTTACTTTACTTTACATAAAATTTCAAAGTACTCTATAGAGACATATACTGTATATGCGTCGTTAGGATGCCGCAAGAGATTACATATTACGTAATAATGCCCTCAATTTTTATCAAGAGTGAATCGTTAAATTTCGGAAACTAAAGAACAATTTGGGCGCTTTCAAGAAACAATTCAATCAGTTGGAGAAAAAACGTATAGTTAAAAGAATTGGTTGCTTAGAAAAAGAGAGAAATCCGTCTAACTAGGGTGATTTCCTTAATAGCCAGCAATTGATCTTTCCTCAGTGTGTGCAAACAAGCAATGATCTCTCGTTTTCTTTCTTTTCATAATCCCTATTCGTCTCTCTCATCTCTTAACGCTAAGTTTCTCCTCCAGACTGGAAGGTCATCTGTCTTTACTTTAAGACTTCTATTGAATGAGTGGAGAATTAGTACTTTTTCCATAACTCCGACATACACCTCACAATGTCTAATTATATTGTATGCTTTTATATGTTAGGTAAGTAAAAATAAAGACGTAAAACCATATACGAGTCAATGCCCTGCGGTAGTTCAATTAATTGCTTTACAGTGTATTTGTGTTGCTGTTGTTGTTGCTTATAATATAATATAAAATACAGTAGGTGTATCAGCTATATAAAAAAAAAAATTGTCTCGAGATATGATTTTTGTGTTGCCAAACTTCATCTAAATCCACCGATTACCTCGCCAAAAAATCGGCAGAGCGACAGACAGATAGACAAACAGACTGACAGACATTTCGCAATAAACTTTTTATGGGGTTCCTGGGACCTCAGAACATGTGTTGTGCTGACAATTGTCCTAAATGGCATAATAATGATTCACGCTGAACAGCTAGGTCTAAAGGTAGCACACATTAGCCAATCAGAGCGCTAGTTTCATATCTTTTAGACTACTCATGGGTAGGCTCCCTGAAGTGATAAAAGACTTGTAACATGGACTAAGAGGACAATGCGCAGACTAGCAGCTGACAAAGACGATAGAAGAAACTACTCAAGTAAGAGAGAGCAGCTGCAATAATGCGTTTAGGGTAAAACTAAATAATATATTGTATATTTAATCATTTAAGTTTTCTAATTTATATACAGCCTCCTACATGGTGAATTAAACCATAACACATGTAAATCCACTGAAATCTGCAAATCGAGCATTTGAACCATCACAGTGCTTTCCTTATACAAACGCATACATTGCAAAGCAACAAGGTTATACGAGTCAAGGACGGATACAAAGAAGCAATGGCAGTAGCTGCCCCCCCCCCCCATAATTAGTAATTCTGTTGTAGTTTATTTTATTAAGTTACAATTTAATCAATACTAGATTATAAGTTTGTACTCTATTTTCACCCAAAACTACCCCCCCAAAAATTGGGCTGGATCCGTCCCTGATACGAGTATGGTAAGTAGAGAACCAAAATGTGAATATTGGAAAGATAAAAGTTTGCAGTTACTCCCACACACTGAAATTGACGTCCGAACTCAGCTTTCGTGGCACCATAGGAAAAATTCCAGCGCTTTGTCCTCCTCCCCCCAAAAAAGGATATTATACTTTACCCATACAGTTATGACGTCGTGCTGTTCAAAATGCCCCAAGACCTATGTCAGCTCAACTCTCTAAATAATAATAATGACGTCATAACGCACAGGCTCTCCTTTCTGCAGCTTAGTTCCAGAAGCAAATTTGACAAAAAAAAAACATCTTGACAACATAGGAGACTTAAAATAAGAGAAAAGGGCAACTCCAATGGACGAGAAAATCAAATTAAAAATTGTTTTTCGACAGAGATTTATTGCTGTTTATTGTTGCATATATGCTAGACGTAAGCGGATTGACCTTTTTTTCTGGGCTTCATTGGGCGCGGCGTGACAAAACAGTGGAATGTATTCAACGTTGGAGTGGGTTAGTTGAAAATAGTATTTAAAATTTTTAAACAATGCCCAATGTCAGCAATTCTTATCTTTTGGTGCTATGCCTACCCCTACAGATCTTCTCACAACAACGGCATTACTGCTCAACAAATAATTCAACATTGTAATATTTATGCCTGCACAATGTTCCGTAGTGCGTTAGTGGCAAGATGGTGTCATGCTTCTTGTTCGAGTATCTTGCGGAGACGTGTCCTAACTCGACCCAAGTGCCTATTACTAAGGCGATTGAAGAGGTTAAGGTGCCCATTCCATTGACCGGCTAGGGCTAAATACAAATACGGTGACGTGGTAGCAGACATTCAAGACTTAGGTAGCGTTTCCACCGACCTCGCATTGCAGATTGCAAATGACATTGACGGAAATGTTTGTTTTTCTTTTTATAGAAATCTATTAAAATGTTTGTAATTAACATATCCCATGAAGCCATTTTTTTAATTTTAGTTTGTTTGTTTGTGATTTTACTGTATGATCATTGATCAATTTTAACCATGGTATACGGGAATAGAGGAAAATAAACATTTCCGTCAATTCTGCAATGCGAGGTCGGTGGAAACGCCACCTAAGTCTTGAATGTCTGCTACCACGTCACCGTTTTTGGAATGGATCAGATACATTCATTAAATTGATTGCACGCGCTTAGGCGGGTTTCCACATACGTCAATGGTCAATGAGAAATATGGTTATGACGTGGTAGCAGACATTTTTAGTATGTCTTTAATATCTGCTAAAACGTCAATTTCACATGTCTCATTGACCATTGATTTATGTGGAAACCCCGCCTTATGAAACCAGAAACCAGAACCAGATAGGATACTAGCAAATAAAACTTGTGCCAAAAGAAACATATTAAAAGTTGGCCCTAAATGTAAGAATGCTAAATTTTCTTGCAACCTCGCCTTTTTGTTTTATATTAGTCCGCGACACAACATTGTAGACCAAAGAAAGTAAGATATGAAAGACGAATTTGCCCCTTGGCTGCAGAAACTTTGATACTGTGCGGCTTGCTCTTTTTCATTTAACAGGTTTTCTCAAGTTTGGACCCAATTTTCATTTCTATTTCATTCCGCTGTAGAACAGAAATCCAAGCCCGGTATTCCTGTTCCAATTTCTTTTTTATAGCCCCATTGAGAGGTAGATTCACCAAAGTCATTTCATTTCCCATCCATAAGACTTCAACCCAATTTTCCACGTTCGTAGCAGTCTTTGGCTGTAATTTTCCAAGGACTGGATCAACAGAATTTTCAGTTAATTTTTAGAGGAAATTATTTTTTTGCTTTGTTTAACATTTAGCTACGAATGAGGAAATGATAAGGTAATGGGTGAAGGTACGGTATCAAGCAATTTTTTAGGGAGATTCATCTACCTATTGAAACGGCGGGACATGGACATTGACTGATCGGGACCGGAGAATGCTTTCGGTGTTCGAAAATAAAATGCTCCGCAGGATCTTTGGAGGTACAGTCATCAACGGAGTCTGGCGAATCCGATGCAACGCCGAAACCCATCGGCTCTACAATCTACAATCTTAGAGCAAATAGGCTACAACGGATAAGACATGTGCACCGGATGCCGGACCACAGCCCCCCCCCTCCCCCCAAGGCCGTGTGGGAAGCAATCCCCCGCGGAAGAAGACCAAGAGGAAGACCTAGGCGAAGATGGGCGGACCAGTTCCAGGAGGACCTCCTTCGAGTTGGCATCGAGGCAGCAGATTGGACAGCGGCTGCTGAGGATCGACAAAGATGGAGGGAAGTTTTCAGAGCTGCCGAAAGTCCCCCTGGGCTGATCGCGCCTAGTTAAGTCAAGAAAGTAATTGAGACGGTGACCAATGTACGACTTCCGAAAAAATTCTTCACAACTTATCATGACTGATCATGACTATTCATGACCCCCTGAGCCTAAAACCACCATCCGTTCAAAATGTTATATATATATATATATTGGTGTATATACATTATGTATATATGTATGTACAGTATATCGATTTGAGGAAAAGCGGGGTCTGATCGGTCAGAGCCGAAAGGGATTTTTTTTATATTAACACTCAGCATACATCAGTTTCCTTCAGTGACCTTTGACACGTTATACTCTACATAGAAGAAATAAAACGAACTGATTATAATATAATGTTTAATGGGTAGTCCTTAGAACCATGTGAAGTATTTAGTAGTCTCATCCTTGTAGCATCCGTAAGTGGCGGCGGGGTCATTAGGGTTGTCTGTAAACACACAAAATAAGCCAATTTAAAACACTTACCAATTGAGGAGCAAACTTTGAAAACGGCACTAATCCATTTTCTTAAAATGTTCAGGAAACACAAAAAACATAATTATTTCGGCTTTATTATAACGGGAATATAAGATTTTAACCCTTCAGAAGACTGGGTTAAATTTTTTTTGTTTTTGTTTTGATTAGCAATCCTGATTGAACCCATCTTCAAGATGATAAAATCAATTTTTAATTTTCATGGATTTGTGACGTTTTGAAAGTTTGCTCCTCAATTATAACATTCTGTATCCAAAGAGACAGTATAAATTATATATTACACACTCGAATATTACAAAAGTATTCTATCCAATAAATATTGGTCGATGAAAAATTGGAACGTATAATACCTAAATTCATATTCAAATCGTAGGTTTCAACAAACATTATGAACATTTCTTTTAACCGGGTAATAATAGGACCAATCCCAACGGGTTTCGACTTAATTATAAAAGAAAGAACACTCCACAATTTTAAGATGCGTTTTGAGCTAAGAATACCTGAACTACAAAAAATATGTTGTTTGAATAGCCTATGAGTTTCCAAACAAAAAGGAAATTGTTTGACATAAAAACACGATGTTAATAATTTTGCAAACCTTTTGCTTTGCGAGAAACCCGTATAACCCACTAGACGTTTTTTGTACTAAGTCAAATTTCTCATAAAATATAGATTTTAATAATTGAGAATTTCTTATACTTCTTCTATTGCCCATTTATAGCTCTATGAACGATGTTTTATGACTTTCTAGAATAAAATCGAAGTAGCGGTATCGGAAGAATGAAGAAAGAAAGAAATATAGAAAATTGTCTTTATTCGCTCTTAACCAAAAATCCAAGATAAACAATATCAGTATTAAATGCTTAACTATGCACTGTACTTGTATTTTTTTCTTTATTTTATTTCGTTCGACAAAAAAAACTTGTAACCTGCACCATTAAATTAATAGGGTACCCAACACGGGTTAATCCTTTGGGGTCCCAGTACCGGCAATTAGTGTAATGTTGATATAATGCTATAAATTATTATAAAATTTATATTATATTATAGTATTAATATTAAATATTTTTAATTATTACTTCTATAATACTATAAAAAGGAAAATAGTCTGCTTATTTTTACATGTTCATGCAAAGCTTTTTGAAATTGTTATTAATAAAGTATTCTAGTTATAATATGTCCCGCAATTCAGCTTGAGGGGGCACAGCTTGATAATTTTATGTATTACCTATTTTCTTTTTACAAATACACGGATCTACTATTTAATTTTTCTTCAAATTTCTGCTTTCAGCATTTCTGCTTTAAGCAACCCTGTCAGCCAGCGGGGGAGTGAGTCTGTTTATTAACTTGAGGCACCCTATGGGCAGACTCCTTCACCTCGGGGAGAAGGGGAGTTGACTGACAGGGTGGACCTCCTGATTATAGTGGATTCCGAACCACTTGGGAAACATAGTAAAGCCACACAATTAATTCGGAGGTGACCAGGACTCGACACGCACGTAGACTGACTGGTATAGTCTCAGCGCGTTATCATGTCCCACCATGTTTCCCTGCCAACGCTGTGCACACTACCAAGTTTGCCGCAGTTTGAAACACGTTCTGCTCTGATGGCTTCAACTTGGTAAGGCCGTTGGCAATTGTCTATCTATCTATCATTTAATTCATCCTGGCTCGGGGGAGAAATAGGCTATAAGCCAATACTAAAGTAAACTCACCACACAGTGCAGGGATGGCCAGAAGCTTAGCAGCATCTTCGTCAGACATTCCTCCGGTCATGGTTGCTACTATGAATCGACCAGTAACAGGATCCAATGATTTGTCCCAGACCATCATTTCACAGGCTGTGTAGCGCTACAATTAGGAAATAGATGAAGTGGGTAGGTATTACACACACAATAAGTGACATTGTCTTCAAACAATAATTTTTATTGAGCTTCAAAAACGAAAAGCGTCGAACTCCAAATACAATGTTTAAGGCGGGTATTCCATAGACCTGCAAGTGCAAAATACAAATACGGTGACGTGGTAGCAGACATTCAAGACTTAGGCGGGGTTTCCACCGGCCTCTCATTGCAGAATGCAAATGGCATTGACCGAAATTTTTGTTTTACTCTATGCCATAGTTAAAATTGATCAATGATCATACAGTAAAATCACAAACAAACTAAAATTAAAAAATGGCGTCATGGGATATGTTAAGTACAAACATTTTAATACATTTCTATAAAAAGAAAAATTCTAATTTCCGTCAATGTCATTTGCATTCTGCAATGCGAGGTAGGTGGAAACCCCGCCTAAGTCTTGAATGTCTGCTACCACGTCACCGTATTCGTATTTTGCATTTGCAGGTCTGTGGAATCCCCGCCTTAATAAAGCATCCCGTGGCTGGAGACCGTTACCAATATGGCTGCAAGTGTGGCCTGCACAAGATTAGTACGCAATTGGGCGAGGAAAATAGCCTGTAGAAGCTAAGTACAGAGTTTTTGACCGGGTCCAGGTATCCGTTCTGCTATGCTGTAATGTGTAAGACTTCATTTTTGCTTTGGCACTTATCTCTGATAGTTCGCTTTTGGACCCTACCCCCCCCCCCCCAGTCAAAACCTGGGCACTGCCTTGTGTGTGACTATGGTTAGATTGGAAATGACCATGACCAAAATCTGACAATAACCACTGCTTGTAGTTTCTTATGACATTTTTGAGCTTAAAGATGGTAAACCTTTCATTATTTAAGATTCAGTTTGACTCAGAGGGTTTTACCAGCAGCAATAGAAGTTAGAATTTATGGTTTTCTAAATAGTCTAGTATAGTGCTTCTTACCCACATCGAACCTTTAACCATGGGGTCATCGGTTCCTGCCTTGGCTTGATCGAAATATTCTTCTTTTACTCCAGTTCCTCTCATGCAAAATTCCTTATTTTGGGCTTTCATGGCGAGGTAGTCATCCTATAATAAAGAGAAGTATTATTAGATTGTCCTTTATGTAGGCTGATTATATTCTAGTATATAAGTTATGACAAAGTGGTATAGAAGCAAACCGGATACAAAGTCCATAAATTGGTGAAATTGAGCTTTTGGCACCGATGGATTCGTTTGGTCGAATTTAATTGATTTTTTGGTTGAATTTATTATCAAAAAACTAATTCTGGTATAATCCCGCGTGAAACAAGTTCAAATATTGGGTTTGGAAGCAATCACGGGGCACATTGCTACAGTTTATTGCCTCTACTGAAAAATTAACTGATGAAATGGACCAGTTCCCTATACTATACCCCTCAACTATCTCATCCCATCTCAACTATCATAGAAAAGGATATGGATGGGAAACATCGAAAAAATCCAAATAAAATGCAAATCTAAAACAAAAAATTGAGTACAATTTAAATTCCTTCATGGTACAATTTTGCTTTACTGAGTTACGTAAAATATATGGAAGACAGTAAGGCGCCCATTCCACCGGCGAATTTGCTTCACTAAAATTCACCTGTGTTTTGAGATTTTTTGTTTGTTTTAATTCAAGGAGACTATTATGTAGATACTTTACTTATCTATTATAAATTAAGTTATAATATTATTAATGATGTCTGCTACCATATTATAATTTAACTTATAATAGATAAGCTAAGTATCGACATAATAGTCTCCTTAAAAGAAAACAAACAAAAAATCTCAAAACACAAGTGAATTTTAGTGAAGCCAATTCGCCGGTGGAATGGGCGTCTAACATCAAACTATCGAGAAATCCCACAGCCCATAGATTAAATAACATATATAAATATATAAGATTCGGTATTGTTCTATTCAAAATTACGTTAAGTACTCAATGTTCATAAAGTAGGTTTTATAGCACTTACTCCGCCAAGTTGCTTTAGAAATAGATCAGAAAGTCAATATTTATTTATTTATTTATATAGTAGTTTGATTTGTTTGAACATGAAAATTGGGCTAAGCTCCCGAACCACAGATTTTCTGTGATTAGGTTTTACGCATGTAAACAGCCTTTTATATTTAATAATAATAACTAGGCTACATCCATATACTGACACATAATCTCTGTGCTCTAAGCGTCTAATGTATTAGCCTACTGCTTCACCTGACCTGCTGAAATGATATTACGCTTTACTTGCTTATGCTATTTATTTCTAGAATTTACAACTTGTACAAATTGCATACAAATATTAAACTTAGTATTTAACTTAGTATAACTAGTCTTACCTCAGAAGCGCTAACGGCAGCAACCGCCAGCATGCAGAGACCAATAACGTATAACCCGTTCATGATGAACTCTGTTGGACTAGTAGTACTTTGAATTAATGATGCAGCATTTTTATATACTGTCGTGCGTATAATTTCAATGCAAGAAAGCATTATGTGTCATCAGCAAGGGATCTTTGATCGGCAAGTAGTGTATCCGAATATCACACCTCCTACATACAGTGTAAGGGATGAACCTACCCCATTATTTATATTTACGCTTTAGAGTAGGCTAAGTAAGGTTGAAAGTCTTAAATTCAAAATATATTGTTGTATTTTATTGATGTACTACGTACTAGTGCAGAAATATTAAGGGTTAAAGTAGGCAGATTAATTTGTCTGTAATCAATTTGCTTAAAATATTTCAGTGGCGGTGTGATTATGGGTGTCCCCGCTCTGGGCAGAGGGGCAGTTTCCATCCCCTTAGCACTTTTTTGAAAAAAATGCATACGGGAATAATATCAATAATGTCGGGAAATCCATGGGGTCATTGGCATTGGGCAATGAGTAGGCCTATCTCATCAGGAAATTATTTTATTATTAGTGTAGAGATTTGTCCCAGAATGGCCCAGATATAGGCAGAAGCCCCGCACTCACCATTGCTTATTGATTAATAAATAAATAAATAAATAAGGACTTTTTGTTCTATTACTAAGCCAACCTAGCGGAGTTAGGGCTATAAAGCCCTCTCTTACACTCAACTAGGAAGGCCCGGGACCGCCTGCTTTACATGCCCTCCGAAGCATGGCCTGAAAATGTAGCAAGTGTAGGACTCGAACCAACAACCTTTCGGGTGAAAGTTGGAGTCCGTACCACTACTTTACATGTCCTGACTTCAATTGATTACAATTTGCAGTCATGCATCAGATTGGGATGGACTTTCTGGCTGCAAATTTTAAACTTTACGCCTTTCGCTATCTACATTCAATAGATGTAAATGTTTTATTTTGGAAAACAAGCCAACGGCCTTACCATGTTGATTCCATTAGAGCAGAGCATGTTTCAAACTGCGGCAACTTGGTAGTGTGCACAGCGTTGGCAGGGGAACCTGGTGGGACATGATTATTCGCTTAGGCAGTATAAGTCGAGTCCTGGTCACCTCCGATTTAATCGTGTGACTTTACCATGTTCCCCAAGTGGTTAGGAATCCACTATAATCAGGAGGTCCACCCTGTTAGTCAACCCCCCTTTCCCCGAGGTGAAAGAGTCTGCCCTTAGGGTGCCTCAAGTTAACAAACAGACTCACTCCCCCCGCCAGGCTGACAGGGTTGCTTAAAAGCAGAAATGCTGAAAGCAGGCGTTAGAAACAACAACATTTTGGAAAACAATGGACTTACACTTCTTTAAAGCTAATCCAATGGATATGACGCAATTTTATATTAAACTGTCCGAAAGCGTGACTTTGTAAAAATTGGGAAGTCACGGAAATTGTCGAGTCCATGTTTGCTCATGAGGAAACTTTGATATCATTCATAAAATAAACTATGGGATACGACTGGCAAATAAGTCAGGAACCGTAATTGGCACTTGTTGCGACTTATAATATGTTTCAGTTCTGTAGGGTGTATCCCGCACGCCTCTATGAAGGCATGGGAGCCCTAATTGTATTTTGTCTAATTACTGTATTTGTTGGAAATAAAGAATTGTTATTATTATTATTATTATATTATATATAATTTATAGTATATACTATATGTTCAGGTAAAATTGTCTTATTCTTTCTTCTTCTTCTTCTAGCTCTACAGCCCTCGATGGGATATGGCCTGCTCAACAAAGCTCCTCCATCATTCTCGGTATTGCACGTCGCTGTATGGACTCCCAACTCGAGGAGGTCGGTTTCTATTTCGCCCTTCCAATTGTTTCGTGGACGTCCCAGCATAGTAAGGGAAAATTATCTATCTTATAATTACCACAAAGAAAGGTTGAGTCTGGGTTTTACCTCCGGGCTGCACCAAAATTCTGACTTATTAGAATTTCAGACTGACGCATTACATCATGAAGCAGTAGGTACGTACTTCCAACCGTGTCGCTAGCATCTGCGGTCAACATCTTCACTGTTACTACGTAGACTATTAAGATTGTACCTTGCCAATTGAGTTGAGTGATATACACGCGCCTTTAGACCTGGGGATGCCCTGAGTATAGAAAACATGTGTAGCCTACAGGCACAGAAAAATAAAGAAAAATAAAAAAAAACAAGGCGTTGTTAAAAATTCGGACACTAAGTTGCCGAGATACGGTTGTAGACGTATACGTAATACCATAGAAGATCTCTTGCAGTATTATATGGTATAAAATACTGGCATTAAACGAACTTATGTTGAAGTGCCAACCACCTCGTTACAACCGAAATTAGAAGATTTTTATAAGTCCTCTAATTTCAACTCCCACAGAAGATGCCATCCGCAGATGTTGACGCAACGCTTGGAAGTACGCTTTCAGATCGACCAAGGCCTATTCACCCGGATTCTACTGCTCCATCATTTGACTTCGACCGTGAAAGCCGTTGTAATGATATTGGCGCAGTAAATATTACAAGAAACTAGCCGACTAGTTGCTCTAAACTCCAAAGCCCTTAGCGATCGACAGCACCACATGCAAGGCCGTGTCTAGGGGGGGTGGTCCAAGAGGTCCGGACACCCTCCGAAATAAAAGGGCTTTACACAGGATAGAATGGACTTTCGTCAATAAAATACGCTAAAAAAATTTGGACCCCCCTTCCTCAAAACAAAAACCTGGGCAGATGCAATGTTGACACTTTGAACTGGTTCGAGAATATTGGGGGGCAGTCAAGTTCACGATTTTTTGGCACTGAATTTCGTAGTCATTTAATTTTATTGTCTTATATGTGGCAAGTCATGATCGCCTGGGGACTTGGTTCGTGCACTACCCGGAATATTGACATTAGATTGGTTCGGAAAGTGTATTTAATATTTATAAATCTCTAACCATTAACTAGCAAGGAGGGTCTCATGCGTTGATATTTATGATTACATGACTACATAGTTCGTTTGAAGTTGAGGGAAACTACTTACAGTTATACCGAGTCTTATCTGTACTTGGTTAAGTCATGCTGTCCTGTTATACAGCGCCAATGGGAAGCTAGTCACAGCTTGTCCATTATCGCTTGTAGTCGGTGTAGTTTGACATCGAGGACTTATACCAGTTTGTCAAAATGCATACGGAAACAATAGAAATCATATCCAAAATATATGGTGTCGTTGTCATTGGCTTCGGTTATAAAAACGTCCTTGGGGACATTGTTATTACCATACTGTCATATAGTTAAATTAAATATTTTACATGCATTAAATAGGGATATCCAACAAAATTCCTCTAGAAAACGCTCATTAGGCCGGTCTTACTCTATGGTGGGGAAGCCTGGGTGGTGAAAAGAAGGGACAGCCAGATGTTGGAAGTCTTTGAAAGGAGGATCCTCAGACTAGTGTTCGGAGGGATTATAGAGAACGGGCAATGGCGAATAAGATAAAACGAAGAGCTTCGAACTCTCTTTAACTCGCCGAGCATCACCGAGGAACTAAGAGCATGAAGACTCCAATGGACCGGTCACCCTTCAAGGATGCCCTCGACCAGGGCCGCGGCTAGAGTGTGGCAAGCCTAACCAGCAGGCAACCGACCACAGGGGCGACCTAGGATGAGATATGAGATGGTCTGACCAGCTCTCCGAGGATTTGAGAGCCTGCAGCATCCATTTCGACGCATGGAGTGAGTTGGCGGAGAATCGCGCGCTTTGGAGGGGCTTGGTGCGACAGGCGAGAGGTCCTCACCGGCCGATGGAGCCACCATAAGTCAAAGAAAGTGAAGTCAACAATATTCCTCAAAGTAGCTGAGTAATACCTCATGGTCTCAAAAAAAAAAAAAAAAAAAAAAAACGTGGAAATCCCTAATCAAAGAACGATGTATTTCAAATCGGTCTGTTAATAATATAGTGATAGCTCCAGCTAACACCGGAAGTGATAAAAGTAGAAGTACTGCACCTCCTCGTAGTGAACGTGGAAGGGCCTAGTGGCGACGCGACTGAACAGAGAGGGGACCTGGGTTGAGCCGAGATAAGCGTAAAACACATTCTTTTCTGTGCAGGGCACACTTTTGTCCTGGGGTTGCGAAACTGGCTCCGAGGGCGGAGAAACTCAATGATGAGTCAACGGCATAAAGATTAAGAAGGCAAGGGGAAACAACTCCATTACAATTTCCTAGTGTAGTCATCATGTACATTTACCGTGCTGATGATCGCCAATCTTCGATAGAAGATACGTTAGAAGAAGAAGAAGAGGAAGAAGCAATAATAGACTGACAAAAAAATATATTTTAACTCAACTTGTGTGGGTTTCGTAATTGCATAATCAATGAATTAGTGCTGTAGACAATCCAGATATTTTGCTATTCTGCCATTTTAGTAGAAAATGTAATTACACAGATTATGCTTTATTATGACTTATTAGACATTGTACTACCATTAAAACACAAATACACTGAAATTTTTTTTTAAATTTGTCTAAAAACCCAGCGTATGTTACTAAACCACCCTGCTCCTGGCCGGCTTAACAGTGTCTGCATGAATTGTTCACCCTGGCAAGTTGCTGCTAGTCAGTAATACCGTTACCCACAGCTGTTCTTCTGAAAAGTTTCTTATGATCCTCAGCAATACATTTTCTCCTTCCCAAGTTCTAGCTTGCTGGCTGGTTGGCAGCAACATGTGGCATCGAAGCCTCCACTCCCCTCGACCCTGGCACGCCCTCTTCAGCTCCCCGTAGGTGTTGGCCCCAACATCCTCAATCTTTTGCTCAGATATTCTTTTCTCTGGCGCCCAGGTCGGTTGACGATGCAGCTGACAAAGTTCTCCTGTCAGGTAAAGGAATTTCTTCAATCATTAAGCACAGTAGGTAGGTATTTGGCCACCTCGCGAAACCTCTACTAACGATACTAGAAAATGTCCCTAGCGACCTATTTAAAAGCTGTAACACTTGTGAAGTTCGTTCAAAGTTATGCCGGCTGTTCGCTCGAGGGGAAAGACAGGGAAGGGGTTGCGGGGGTTAGTTACAGCAGTGCCTTACGTTACCTGTGCTGTCGCCTACCTAGGTTTGCCGTTTAAATCACCCTTTGTTCTTCTCCCTATAAATAACGGTTCTTACAATTAGTCGAATAGAGACTCGCAGAAGCTGCTTACACATTGAAACAGAAACTTCGAGTCCCACACTTCCTACATTTTCTGGCCATGCTTTGGAGTATGCAAAGCAAGTGGTCCGGGCCATCCTTTTTTAGTGTAAGAGCCCCCCTCTTTTTTTTATATTACTAATAGTATAAGAAAAGGTTTTTAATTGCGGAAATTTTAGATTTCAACGGATTAACATGTTTTGAGTTCACAGTTCAAGGAACAAAAAAGTTGTTATGAAATATCTATGTCACTCGGTCTGTCTGTTCCTCGATTTTTGGACAAACTACTCGATGAGTTTTGATGAATTTCAGCATGTTCTAAAACATCATATCTCGGGATCATTTTCTTTTATTTCAGTTTGAGCTAACTCAATTAAATTCCAAAGAAACGGCTCAGAAATGTTTTCTTAAAAACCGGTCCAATCGCAATGTGTGTCGAATAGCCTGTGTAAACATGAAAAGTATTGAGGAAAAGTTGTGTATGAAAATAACAACCAGTTTTATTTTTGATATTCATACCACACCATATAATGCTGGTTACAGAGAACGCATAAAAATTAGCAATGCTTTAAATGTGCGTCCTCAGGAAACTTATCTTGGCCAACATCAATGCTTTTTTTTATTTTTATAAATAGGGGTACAGGTGTTACCTGTGTGCACTTAAGCCTATTGGCCTATTATGCCCCCTACAACAAAGTATCTACATCACTTCTACATCACTTTCTCGAGGCCTGTCTCTCTCACGAGAGCCAGGATCTTGAGGGGATTCAGAAGTGGCAGGTCTTTTACATGTAACAGCAAGCTTTCCGAGCATGCTGCTCTTCTTCGTGCGATTGCATCGCATCGTCCTCCGCACCTTCATTGCAAAATCTGCAAGACTATAGTTGTCTCCCTAAGAGACTCCAGATATTTAACCCCAGGAGCAAAGACGCCAAGGCCTGTTCTTGGTTTGGTACTTCCTAGTCTAGAGCCATCAGTAAACCACTTGATTGTGTAACTATTGAGAATTCCTGCTGATTCGCAGCATTCTTTCATTGTCCCTAATATAGTTTCGAATTCCCTCCTAAAACAGTATTTTGGATGGATTCTATCGCTTGGCATATCCAGGCAGTGGTCAGACGTAGTCAGAGAGGCTAAGTCTTTCTTAATTGCACTCCTAATAATGCCATTTCTGCTGAAGTTTCCACTGCAACATGGAGGGGTGGGAAATCCAGTACTATCTCCATTGCTGCAGTGGGACATGATTACATAGCCCCTGTAAAGCATCATGTTAGAGAATACGGGCTTCTGAATGTAGCCATAATTTGGATTATTCAGAGAAAAATTCTCATGTGGTTTGATTTTGCCGTGTCCATGAAGCCATGACCAATGGTATGGCTACAGCAGGAAAAGACAGGCTGAAACATCAATGCTTAATCTTATGCTTGATCTTGCACAATAATTTATAAGCCTTCTTTCTGGCACGATTCACTGTTGTTTTCTAAACAGTTTGATTACGAAATATATCATGAACTTTGCATAAATACAATTAATTTCAAGATCATGCGACGTGGGGTTTTGCTGTTGCATTAATTTTTTATGGAAATAGTGTCTACTCCAAGAATACACAACAGCGTCATCAGGGCAGTAGGGCGCCACAACGATGGACAAATAATATACCTAGCACATGCTGAGAATCTACTCGAAAAAAGGCACAATATTTATGTCCAAACTGGGCAACTTCTAGACGAGGTTAATGGCAATGATGTAGTATTATTTAACACAGGGTTAGTTGGACTTAAATTGCCAGCTGTGTTAATAGTAATTAGAGGCAGGGTCCTCACAATTAGGGCGGACGATTTAGTCCTGATAAGAACTGATGGTTTCTGGACGATTGACTCATTGCACTTATATTCTTCCCTGGATTATTGAATAAATCCGATCCTTTTGAGGATTCGAACTACAGTTCGCCCGATAGAATTGTAAATTTTTCTAACTACTTGACCCAAACCCTCGCCAGAGTGTACTAGTTTGATACTTTTATACTTGAACTTCACTTTTTCCATAACCAATCATAACGTGTGTAATTCCATTCTGGGCTCTCACAATGGGATCAGTACTCAGGGCCATGGGCCATGACTGTTGCTTCTTTTAGCTTCCTCTGCTTGAAACCTGTCCCCCTAAGAATGATCCTTGCTTGTTATAGCGATGCCTTTCGCGGCCGGAGTCCCCTTATTATGATCCTTGCTTTGTCTCATTGGATTTGACTCCACCCTAATTGTTCGATGACTGTGAGGTCTCTGCCCGTAATGACGAAGCCGAAGGGGGCGAGGGCCGTGCGTGAATGGCTAGGGAGCTTGCATGTCAAACGGGAGACCGTTAGTTTGAATCCTCAAGGGGAACGGATTTACTCAATAATTCACAGAAAAATACGGAAAGGAGAAAATTTACAGTGCACATATCGAGATATTTCCTTCTTACACTCGTAAAGATCAACACAATGCCAGTGACAACTCAGCTCCATGAATTATAATAATTGTGCGTGCTGCAGTATAAAACGGCAGTAGCTTCTTTACCAAAGTACTATTGATTCACGAGCAGTCATCATGAAGGGGTTTTTCGCTGTTGGACTGTGCATGCTGGCGGTTGCTGCTGCAAGCCCCACAAAGGTAAGTAATTCAGAGTAGAAATGAAAAGAGCCCCCCCCCCCCTCTTTAATGATATAAACAAATTAGTCAAATTATGGCTCCGAGCCCCAGCTGCAGCATCATACTATTTAGTCAAAATTTGACAGTAACAACGCTACAAAACAAAAACGCCATGGCACTACAATCCAATGGTATAGGATCCTCTCTCTATTGGGGTCAGCAATGAATGAATGAATGAATGAATGAATGAATGAATGAATGAATGAATAATGTATTTCCAATCTCTACAGGACAATAAACAGTACAAAAAAGAATAGTTTTGCCCCATGGCCTAGGCCCGTTGTAGGGGGAAAATTGTAATCTATACCAGACTAACTGATTTAAAGCAACTTAAATTTATTGGAAGTAAATATGTGTGAATGTATGTATGGTATGGTGCACAAGTATGGACGTGATGTTATTTGGCATTGTTTACGACACTTGGGTTTCTATAAGACATTAAGGGGTTTTTTCCCTGAATACATTATAGTTTGGTGAGTTTTTTATATCCATGTGTGCAATATGTCGTGTTTTCCCCTGCTAATGAAGTTAAGTTCCCCATTTGGGTTCCCTGTGTCAAGAGGAAAATATTACTTGCGTCGAGTTTCGTATCTCGATCTTCCGCTTCATAGTCTAGTATTCTAGCAGCTGGACTCTTCATAAACGAAATACTGACATATTTAAATGAAATTCCCTTTGGCGTGCTGTAGTGTTCAGAATGACAATACAACTCTGCGATTTTACAAAAATAGTGTGCCTATATACCGGAAATCAAAACTTTGAAGGCGTGTCACATTTTCACAGAACAGCAGGAACGTGTTGCTCCGTTTCTAGGCTAAAACGGGGGAGGAGGTCAATCGAGAGACAGAAACTGGTAAATGTTTAGAAAATACGAAAAAAATTAATTGCTGCAATCTTAGATAAAGTCGTGCAAAAGATTAGGCCTGCAATATCTTAATATATGAAACTCGATGACTCTGTGGGGCACAGATTAAAGAGCAAGGCTACAACATCATATTTATATCTCAAAATCTTCTTTTCTCATTTTAGGCTAGCGATGCCGAATACGAGGCTAGGAAACAAGTAGATAGGAGCTTTTGCATGGCAGGAACTGGAGCCACCGAGGAGACTTTTGAGAAAGCCAAGGCTGGAACTCTGGACCCTAAGGATTCAAGCTTGTGGGTAAGCATACTTCAAGTATAAGTATAGTAATAAAACAAAAATCAATCTTTATTTAAGTATAAGATATGATAAGATATGATAAGATATGATACTTGCAGATACATAATTAATCATCTGTATAGTTTTTACTATGGGCTATACGATACATGATCGCAAAAATTCTAGGTAATAAAACTTGGGTGGGGAACGGTATTGAAGGTAGGTACTAGGTGGTAGTAGTAGTTCTTGGCTTCAGGGACTCGCTAGGTGGGTCCATAAGACCGCCCTGCTCTTCTACTGCAATTTGATCATATTGCTGAACTTCAGGAGCTCCCGCTGGCTGAGGTTCATTTGACACTCTCAGCCACTGCAAACTATACAAGTGTTTCAAACGTGAACGCCAGATTGCTGGACAGTCTGCTACTAGGTACCATCCTCATTCGTTTTCACTTTCACAACAGCGTGACTCAGGTTTAACTGCATTTCGATTCACGAAAGGGTCCCTCGTATCCTCTGAGGAGCATTGGCCTAAATTCCCAAAATTTCTGGGGGCGGGGGGGCTTTAGGACCCCATGACTTTGATCCCCCGGAGAAACAAATTGATAAATAGGCCCAAATTAGTGAAGTTTTACGAATATTATTCCCTGGAGAAGGGGGGGCCCGGGGGTCTATCCCTGAGAAAAGAAATTGATGAATAGGCCCAAATAATTAGTGAGGTCTCTCGGTAACTTCCCTTTCTTTATTGTGGATACTATGCCTTTCACCTCCATAACGTCTTTGTCACCAGAAATTCTGGAGGGGGGGGGGCTACGGATGATGCTTCTGGGGGGGGGGGCTTAGCCCAGCCCCCCCCCCCTATTTACGCCAATGTTTGCAAACAGAAAAAATTGATGAATCGGCCCAAATTAGTGAGGTTTTACGCATTTTGCAAGCAGTACAATTGAGATATTATAACGACGAATAAATCTACCACTGAGGGTGGTCCGGAGAAAAATTTGGAAAAAAATAGCTCTGAAGTATTGGGGTTTTAAGCATTTTGAGTAATATATTTTTTGTGAAAGTACATGGTCTATATGTTGATTTTTTCCATGTAAAATAAGCATACTAAGAATTAATTTCCCTTTCGTTATTGTGAATACTATGCCTTTAGCCTCCATAACGTCTTTGTCACCAGAAATCCAGGTGGAGCTACGGGTGAACTCCCCCAGGACCCCCCTATTTACGCCAATGCTGAGGAGGGCAATTACTCTCTGCGCGTCACTACGCCCGAGTCCCGGAGCTCCTCTTTTAGCTTTACTAAATGGTCGGCAATGTATAATAATTATACAAGATATATTATATATTGTGAATGCCAAGTTAGCTGGTAATGTAGGCCCAATGCAGTTGAAGAACGTATAGCTGTATTTGGGTTTCAGAGATACACAGCTTGCATGATGATGGTAAAACGCGGATCACTGACAGTCGACGGAAAATTTGTCGCGAAAGAAATGACCGGTGACATGACCCAAGAAGATGCTGACAAGTTAAACGCTGTTGAGAAGAAGTGCGACAAGGACGAAGGTGATTTTATAATACAGTAAATAGAACAAGGAATAGGAATAATGTTTAATCTCATCTTAGTGAGAAGGTAAACAGTCAACAATAGTCATATGGTTTGAAAAAACCCCCAACTAGAAATCTTGCAAAAGCTGGAAAACATTATTTTATTACCAAAATTCGCAAATGGATCTTTACAACCCACAGCTTTACCATTAAACAGTAGGGCGCAGATAGTTCTGATGTTGTTGTGATGTCGGAACACTGAAAAAAAATTGGAAAGGCCGTTTCGTTTCCTTTATTATTTGAAACAACGGACAACACAGAAAGTTTAACACTATCGCATTTTGACTTTACCTGTCTGGGTTGTATGGCACCATTCGGTTTTCATAAACAGTTAAGGAATTCCTCGTATGCGGTTTCCTGTATTGTCTAGTATGGCGTAGAAATTTAAAGCAATTAAAAGAGCTTCTTGTTTGCAATGCAGAGGCTCCTAAGGAAGGATTGAAAGACAAGGTTGTGCACAAATTCGATGACATGAAAAATTGGCTTAGCTCTGTCCACGATAAGTTCCATCCTTCCTTCATTCCCCGACTGAACGCACCTTCCAAGAACAATGCGCCCGCAGATCCAAGTATGACCTCTTTATTTCGTAGCTTAATATTAACCAGATAGCGTACCTATTTAAAGGGTTATTGGACGATATTTTAATGGACCATTGAAATGCTATTTGGAGTTCAATGGTTTCACATTAACATATTGTAGCAGATATAATCTTTTGAAATATTAAATGTTGTCATGGTGATTCAACTGACTAATGTTTATCAAGAAGTTCAGAAGGCGGCCATTCCACCGGCGATTTTACTTCATTATTTGATTTTGGTAATTTCGTCATTGACGTTTGTTTTTCGTTTTAAGGAGACTGTTAGGTAGATACTTAACATATCTATTATAAATTAAGTTATAATATGGTAGAGAATTATTAATGATGTCTGCTTAAAACAAATAACAAACGTCAATGACAAAATTCATAAAATCAAATATGAAGTAACATCGCCGGTGGAATGGCCACCGAAATACAGGTGTAGATGGCAAATACAAAAAAAAAATAGCTAGGTAGGTAGTTGATAGCGTCCTGTTGTTCTCTTTCAGCTAGCCTATTTTCTTTTTTCAGCCCCATCTGCTGACACCATGAAAACCTATGGATGCTACAAGGACGGTATGACCGAAGTCTTCACTTGGTTTTAATTAAGCTGCACGGAGTGCTGACAAAATAGCATTAAATTTCTGTTTTCGATAGTACCGAAGTCTTTCACTTTATTATTGCCGCATTGTAATTTTAAATTAACTAACACTGGTTGTAGATAGCTGAGGCATGGGATTTCTGCTAATTTGTAAATTTTAAAATGTTTTTTTTTTTAGGAAAAATATAAAAAGACATCGGTCGAGCATACTATACAATAAGTTAGGTGCTAAAATCGTTATGTGCAGACATCTAAAAATATATTGATTTATGGTTATTGCATTAAGAGCATAAGGTAGCCAGACAAAATAGTATAGGTACATCCCCCCCCCCCCCGAAAATCAGATAGGATTTATTTTTTTCTTAACTTGCTATGAGTTTCTTTGATAATAATTAGTACATTGGAAAAACTTATAGTAACATAAGAATAAAATAAAGCGTATCGGATTTTGGGGGTGTGTGTAGCATACCTACATTTAGTCTATGCTTACCATATCTTCTTCAATTAATTATTATTAATTTCTATTAACATCGCATAATACTGTAGGTATCCTAGAATGGCATGCAGACAGACACTGGGCAAATCCACCAAAAGGCCCCAGACTCCAGGCAACAGAATTATTTATCACCTCTAATGAGAATATACTATAGCTATTGGCTCACACCATTGCTATTAAATTATCAGAAAATTGGGAATCAATAAAAAAAACATGACAATGCCGGGCTCGAAACCATGATCTATGACTTTGCCGTTTACATTTCTACTATATATTTTACAATCTACTGAATTTTCCTATCTATGATGGCCGGGAAAGGCATAGATTGTGGGTTCATGTCCCACATCAACCAGATTTTTCGTGAATCCGTAATTTCCGATATAATGTCTTGGGGACGTAGTCTCTTCAGCCTATAAGTCAGTTTTGTTGTATGGCGCCTCAGATTTATAGGTCAGGGTGAATCTGAAGTTCCACCCCACTGTACAACATAATGGTGTCAGAAGTGGGATAACTTTCACCCCACTGTACAACATAATGGTGTCAGAAGTGGGATAACTTTCACCCCACTCCACAACATTCACCCTGATCTCTGAATTTGAGGAACCATACAACAGTATAACGTTAACCATTATGTACAGTCGAGAGACAATCTTAGCTAAACGTTTTATGATGAAATGGGGCATAAGAAAGCTGTATTCTCCGTTTCGGAGCAAGCATCAAGCTGTCAGCCACTCGTCGCACACTTGACAGCTATCACCCGTATTTGTTCCATCCCGCCCCCCCCCCCCTCCCCTCCCCTCACACAACTCAAGTGTTCACTCATGTGAAGAAAAACATGTGTCCAGCACACCCGACAATATCAGCTTTAATTGGATAACTCGTTTACCAGGAGATGTTTCTGTTGCCGCCAGTTGTAAAATTTATTCCCCTTTCGCGGACACGTGTTTTAAAAAAAACATAATCAAATTTGCCAAAGCTGTTCATACAGGGGAGGGACGGCGTAGTAACCGCGTTAGCCCCAAACATTTCCAGATCGTAACAAACATTTCCATAGCGGGTATAGCGGCAAATAATGGTGGAAAAACATGTTTGTTCGGAGCTGGCAATATAAATTCCACAGAAATTGAGCTAGTGCATTTCTCGCAATGGGGTCTGCATAACCCCATTAACTGCTTCATTTGTACCAAGATCAATATATAAATTCCTTGAGAGCAGCTATTTTCCGTTATGGCATTTTCTATGGTTTTCTGATAATATACAGGGAGTTTCAGGCGAACGGGAACGGCGTCAAACTTCTAGGGTGTACTGTGCCGCCCAGTTCATTTTGGAAAAAAAAATAACCCCTTGTATTGTGATACCGAAATATTGAGATGGGAGCGGATCGAGGGTAATATGCGGGGTACAAAATATAAGAAATAAAATATAAAAATTTGGTGGTAGATAAATCTTCATGTAAAATTTAGTTGTCGTTCATATTCAATTCTTCCGTAAATCTATAATTTATTGGCTGGCTAGTTGGTCAGCAGGTTACGTTTTTCAGGAACTCTTGGGGGGGGGGGGGGGGGAGATTTCCGTGATGCTTCAATAATAACGCAATTGGCCCCGCAAAAGCGTGGACAAACCCACAAACTGACAAATCCTGAAAGCATGGCTGCCTGACTACAACAGAATATTTTCCGGTTTTAATCTGGAACCTGCCCCCTCCCCCCTCTCAATAGATTACCCAATTAAACCTTCCGAGGAAATCAGAAACGGCAATAGCAAACCAATAAAAGAAATCTGATCAGAACACTGATAGAGGGTATTCTTCCGTGAAAATCTCCACATTTAGAATGCAGTGAAGTATAAAGACGGGCGAGTCCCTAAGGTACCTAAACACATTGCCGAAACTACTGAAAAAAGTTAAACTTAATAGTTGTGGTACTGTGGCACCATGCTGTTGCTGCCAGTGAAACTTTTGGACGGTTTTCTCCACAATAGTGGAAACGCCAAAAACTTGATGTTCAGAGAGCAAAGCCGACGCACTGTGTCAGATTCACACGTACGCCTGGAAGTACAATGTACATCGCGCGTCCAATAGAGCTCAACCTTGCTCACTATACCATTCAAATTACACTCTATAACAGGTTCAGGTACAAGTGGTACCTGCCATAAGTCCATCATTGTCCTTATCATCGTTGGTTTGCAGTTTTACGCGCTCAAGGCCATCCCAATATCCAATTACATTCAGTAGAATTGTCCTTGATTGCTACTCACCGTACGTCAATTCACGTTGTGTTAATTTTTTTATTCATTCCACCAGTGCCGGATTCACCCATGGGCACTTGGGGCACAGGCCCCCCCCCAGAAATGCCTAAAATTCCGCCCCCCCCCCAAACGAGATTTTTTTAGATAAAAATATACAAAAATTAAAAATTAAAAGTTTTGAAATTGGTGGGAGATTATGTTTTTTTCTTTTTTTTTTCTGCAATGCTGGTTGATTTATGAATTTTAGAGGAATTTGCACCAGAGGTGGACGCAGCGACCGGCACTTCGGGCAATTGGCACCCCCTCCTTGAAAGGCAGTTAGTTATATTCTTTACCTCTAATATCTAGGTGTTACTGCACTCAAAATGCGTAAAACCCCTCTATTTCAGTCCTATTTTTCAAATATTTTCTCCCGGGGGAGACCCTCGACCCTTGTTCACAATTATATTTATTCCCTGTAATTTATAAACCTTATTCCTCTCCAAATGCGTAGAACCCCAATATTTCCGCCGTATTTTTCAAAAGTTTTAACCCTAGGGAAACCTCCGCCCCCCCCCCCCATTTGACACTTATATTTATTCCCTGTAATGTATAGTACATATAAACATTATTGCTCTCAAAATACGTAAAACCTCAATATTTCAGTCCTATTTTTCAAAAAATTTCCTGTAAAATCTCAAAGTAACTGCATTCAAAATACGAAAAAATTAAACTATTTCAGGTCTGTTTTCGCTAAACTTCTCCCCCGTGGGAGACCGTCGCCCCTCCCCCACATAACCTCCGAACCGAGCTAAGGTCATTATTTTAAAAGCTGCCTATGTCCATGTCCATGAGAACGGCTTTCCAAATTGTATACACTTTTTATGAAAATTGCTGGAGAGGCGCCAAATTATACACCGCCCCCTTCGAAAACCTACTGTAACGTCACTGACAAGTGTCTTCTTCTTTTATGAGGTCTGGTTTGCACCCCCCCCCCCCCCCAGGGGTTGATCCGGCACTGGTTTCCACAATAAATGATGAATATAAGGTTTGAAGTTTTTTGGTATACTAATGCCTATAGGCAACTACTTTTCGTAGTTAAATGTAATCCTAAACTGCCAATGACATACGGTAGCCTCTAGACAGATGGCTTGGTAATTTTGGCTTGCACCAATTTACGACTTTACCAATCTGAACCATGTCAACCCATTATACTGCTATATGTTCACTGGCCCCTCTATAACGTGCACATGATAAATATTGGCAGTAACCTCTGTCACACTTGCCAGAAGCTGGCAATTTGCGTTGTGAGACGGAAGCTGCTGCCAAGCTATGGTAGCAATACCTGGACCAATATGATTTGCATAATGTGCATCATATACCTATATAGGTAACTTATAAAAGGCAACACGCATAACAAAACACCGTCCAGGTCCAGACTATATATATAACAAAATATAGTAAGTAAGTAGTAAGTAAATAGTATATTACAGTTTTTCTTGTGCAGTTTACAAAGTCTACCCCAGTACTAAGTACTCAAAGAGACTTGTATCACTGGGGTAATTTCAAGAATACATTAAATTTCAAAGGCTTCTTAGAGAACAATTACAATAGTACTTACGGTCAAAATAAAAATATAAAAAACGATCAATATTAATATTAAGGCTCTGTTAGAGCCTTAGTCAATGTAAATGTAAATTTTAGAATATAAAATAATATATTTACAGATGCAGGTCCAGTTTAAAATATATGTTTAAAAGTTTAAAAGTTTTAAAGTATATGTTTAAATACAACAAGTTACGCAACAAATTTACTATGTAACTTTGATTTATAACTTGCTATAAAATAGAAGAGACGTCCAGTCCAGACTCTGTAACAAAACAAATCGATTCACAAGTACCACAGCATGTCGTGAATACCAGCGCGCAGTGGCGGACACTGGGACTGGACATCGGCACTGGCATTTTCGGATACCGCGGCCCCTTTCTCAGGTCAAAAAGGCGGACACGCGCTTACATTAATTGTAATTCAAAATGCTGTTGTAATGCTTGTTATCAACATAAATAATTGTATTGCTTTCCCATTTATACGTGGTATAAGGAAAGCGAAGTCGAAATTTTCGATTCCGAGATTTTCATGGATTTACACGTTTTGAGGTCAAAGGAACCCAAAAAAAGTGGTTTTTACGAAATGTCTGTCTGTCTGTCTGCATGTCGTTCTGTCTGTCGTTTTGTCTGTCTGTGCGTCGATTTCCGGGAAAATTACTCGGTCGATTTTAAAGACATTTGGCATGTAGGTCCACAAAAATCATACCTCGGAATCGCTTTTTTTATTTGGGGCTAACTTAATTTGGGGGGGGTTTTATTCTCAAAAAACTCCAAAAAAACGTCTAAAAAAATTATTTCACAGAAACGGCTCAACGATTTCTTTCAAATTCACATATATTGTACTTATTATTAATGTTGATTAAATGCGGGGGGTCGCTTGCCCCTTGATAGTTTGCTTCTGGGGGTAAAAAATTAAAATAACTAAATTTTCATGAAAAATGACTAAAAAAAAATTTTTCTGCGACACCTTTTTATCGATGATTTCTACTTTCAGGTATGTTTCAGGTGTTAAATTGAGTAACGAAACTAGACAGGTTGCTTTCCCAGAAAAGTATTTGGTTTTGAACAAAAAAATGTTTTTTTTTTTAATGATAGAAAATTCACGCTCAAATGCATTGCGTGCCCTGCCAGTATTGCTGTGTGGTAATGTGTTGGTCTGACCTATCTATAATTTACCTCACCTCCAGTGACGTCAGGTGGACAACCCCCCCCCCCTCCAAGATATCGGAAATTTAACCATAGGAAAATTATTTACCATGAATTACTCATTTTATCTATCTTCTAATTTTGATAAATTGGAAAGCATGTTTGAATAAACTCGGACCGGTTCTTTTATTTTATTTTGAAAAATGTTACGATTTTTTTCCTTTAGACGTCCGGCCCCAAAGAACTATATTTGATCCGGCCCACCGGGTAAATGCCCACCTGCCCGCCGGCCCAGTGCGCCACTACCAGTGTGACAGAAGAAAATAATTTTCACGGGGATTTTCACACCACACTCGCGTACAGCCGGAAATACTGGGCCAATCTGTTTCAAATTTTGCATGGACACACGTTGCCTCAATGCAAAATCAAAAATTTGTTCAATACTGAAATGGCCCTGAGACAACATCAGCAATCAGCGGGTACAAAGCGAGAGTTCTGGCAACACTAAATTCCCCGCTGCGTTGGTGCTGCAGTAAATGTTAATAACAAAATGTAGAGAAGCTGCAGTGTGTCACATAACAAAGTGTTGTATGACTTTCTTTCATCTTTACCGACACCTGATGGATAAAATAAAACATGTGTGTTGTGTTACAGCCTATAACATTTTTACTTGAAATTCTAGAAAAAGTTATAAAAATTTATTTTATAACATGTACGGTACTGTTATTTAGTCTGGACCTGGCTTAAACATACCGACCGGAGTATGCTCAAATGTCCCGTGCCTAAAGAAATTAATGAAAAAGCCACCGTTGCGGGAATGAGAAATTCGCCTGAAAGAGCTGTGGGGCTGTATAACATTTCATTTTAGTATTTCCACACAGAAACTTACTCAGGCAAAGTTTGCCGCAGGTTGAAACACGCTCTGTTCTCGTGGATTCAACTTCGAAAGGCGCCCATTCCATTGACCGGCTAGGGCTATTTCCAAAACGGTGACGTGGTAGCAGACACTCAAGACTTAGGTAGCGTCTCCACCGACCTCGCATTGCAGATTGCAAGTGACATTGACGGAAATGTTTGTTTTTCTTTTTATAGAAATCTATTAAAATGTTTGTAATTAACATATCCCATGAAGCCATTTTTTAATTTTAGTTTGTTTGTTTGTGATTTTATTTTATGATCATTGATCAATTTTAACTATGGCATAGAGGAAAATAAACATTTCCGTTAATTCTGCAATGCAAGGTCGGTGGAAACTCCACCTAAGTCTTGATTGTCTGCTACCACGTCACCGTTTTGGAAAGCCCTAGCCGGTCAATGGAATGTCCCGTGCCTAAAGAAATTAATGAAAAAGCCACCGTTGCGGAAATGAGAAATTCGCCTGAAAGAGCTGTGGGGCTGTATAACATTTCATTTTAGTATTTCCACACAGAAACTTACTCAGGCAAAGAGAAAACAATTCGCATTATGGTGGGGGATGCCATTCAACCGCATATTACAATTTTACTATTCTAATCTGCATTAGAGTAAGATTTAGAGTTACTTGCACAACTTTATAATTTATATTCTTGATCCGATAATTAATGATTATCGCTAAGAAATTTTCCGAATGGCCGCTATGTTTCAGAACCATGCAATAAATAAATTGAAGTGTATTTAATTATAATACATACCTAGCTGCTGCAGCCCGATCATGGGATTATTATAATACCGGGGTTTATTTTGTAATACGGTAGTAAGGTGTCACGTGGCGGTGTTAAAATGTGCGTGGGAAATTCAAATTAATTAATTATTGGAATACAGGAGAATGGTTGCATTGCTTGATAATGGAAGGAAATAATAAAAAATATAAAGATGTACCGGTTGAATTTTGAAATATAATAAGAATTTTAATTAATGTGTCCACATCTAAGGGAGAAAAGAATTGAAACTCACCAAAAATATTAATTTATCAATTTGAATTTCCCGAGCATTTTGCACTCATTTGTTTAAAACAATAATCCCAACTTGCCATGATTGGGCCGCTGACTGATGGACATTTTTAATGTCGATTCAATTAGTTATCCCCGAAGCACATGATATAGTACAAAGGACAGGGTCATAAGTGCAGTATTTTGAAGGCTGCAGTCATGATGATGTGGCAAAAATCCTTCAAGATGCCTTGCAGGGTAGTATAAAATATAGTTTGTTAATATGCCAGGTACCATTGACAAGCCAGCACTCAGAATGAACTGTCTTTACATTTACGGTTTCTGCTTAATTGCAGCAATTGCCCACGCAGAGGAGAGTGATGGAAGGGTAAGTACAGTATTTAAGGATATTCTCTACCTCGCTCCCATAAATATATTACACACTTGAGAATATAGTCATAGAGAGTGTCACTTGAGAGTCATAGTAGTAGTGTTCGTCGGTTTAATAACGACTTAGGCCTCATATTTGGGCCCACAGAGCGACTCCGAGTTGACTGTCCTATGCCAGCCCATCCCTGCTAATTATAGTGGATTCTGAACCACTTGCGAAGCACAGTGAAGTCACACGATTAGTTCGGAGGTGACCAGGACAAGTCCTACTATGTTTCCCTACCGGCACTGTGCACACGACCAAGTTATCTGCAGCTTTGAACCTGCTCTGGTCCGCTGGATTCAACTTGGTATGCCGGCCGTGTATTGAGTTATAATAAAATAATATAATAATTACAGCATTATATCAACAATATCAAACAATGCATTAATTGGTGGTAGGGTAAACCTGTGCTGGGACCCAGGGGCGTAAAGTTGGGGGGGGGGGGCACGGTCCAACTCGCCCCCCCCCCAGCTCCTTTTGGGGGGGCTTAGCCCCCACCCCTTCAGCCTCGAGTTCTGTAAGACGTGGTTCATACTTCATGGTCCCCTTTGCAGCAATATGAATATAACCATTACTTTTTTAACTTTGTAAAATCTACAACTATACTTTACTACTATTAATATGCGTATAACCCTACTATTTTGCTCTTACAATTTCAATTTTTCCTTATCCTGCCTGATGACGTCATAAGGTCTAATTAGTTTTGCCCCCGCCTTCATTCTAAAACTTTACGCCTCTGCTGGGACCTTAATTACTTAATTTAAAGCTGCTTCAGATATTACAATAATATGATATATAAAAATTATGAAACCATAGTCGTTAATCGTCAACAACAACTACTACTACAACCAAATAGCAGTTTAAGTTTAAGGACGAACAATACACAACAAATTCGCATTGAGGAAGAGGGGGGGGGGGGGTTGTTATTCATAGGCCTAATATTCAAGGGGATTATGAACGGTCAACTTTTCTACATAATAAGAAAAAAACATTGTGGCAAAAGAGGAGGGCTCCTCTGATTGGGTTGTCAATTCCCATAGTAGATAATACCATAGGAAAGTTGTTCATAAGTTTTAAGACCTACTTACTAACTTAAAATTATAACATATACAATATTTTATTGTAGGCTACTAAGAAAAACATTTTAATGCATAAAATCCGTATTTGTAGAAATAGAAATAGAAAAAACAATATGGCAGAAGAGGAGGGTTCCTCTAATTCCCAGTGGATAATACCATAAGAAAGTTGTCCATTAGTTCAGACTTACTTACCAACTTAAAACTGTAGGGTAACATAATATAATATAATTATTATATAGTACTAAGAAAAATAATTTAATGCATCAAATCCTTTTTTCTACCACGAGGTTATATCGGGATAATCTGCATTTAATAACGATCCGAAAGCAACTTTTTGAACGCCAGGAATGCAAACAACGAAACGCCATAGGGAACCCAATGAGGGAGGGAGGGGGTACACCGCAAATACCTATTGTATTGTAAATTGGAATATTGTGTTGTTACAAGTTACAGTGGGACATATACCGTATCGCGTCGTATAAACAGATGTACTGACCATAACGAGAAAAATATTGAGGGTCAATTAATGATTTTAAATTCAATTTATTTGCCATTTCGTCGTAAATGTAGGCTAGCTGTGTCGGTAATGAGCTTAGACGGATACAGGGGGGCAGGGGGGGGGGGTTGCTGCCCTCCCAAAAATTTAGTAAATCTATTGTAAGTTAATTTATTACACTCTTATTTAATCGATTCCACAAACGTTTGTTCTATTTTGACTCACAACTACCCCACCCCAAAAAAGTGGGCTGGATCCGTCCCTGGTAATGAGGTAGTTTTCGACTCAAAATGTTGCATGAAAGCTTAGTTATGGTTTAAACTTGCTTTGCACAGAAGAAAAACTGGTTTAACGCAGACAGTACGTCATCGCCTTGATTGCAAATTGGGAAGGCTGGAATATACTAGGTTTATTGGAAAGACGGAAGGAGTAAAAACGAAGAAAAAGAAATGATAAAATTTATATACGTATCTCGTTTGATTGAGATCGCATATTGCAAAGATGAAGCCAGTCAAAAATTATTTGCTTGAGAAAATGTCACCCTCTAATTACCCTATTAACCATATACAGTATATGCTACAAGATACTATTCAAACAATATGCAATCGGAGACGTGTCGTAACTCAACACGGGTACTAACCTATAGAGGTCAATCGGATACATTCATTAAATTGTTTGTACGTGATTAATTTCTTTAAATAAAAAATAAAAAATTAAAATAAACAACTAACATTTCTTCCACAAAGAGACACGTTTCATGAGATTTTAGTTTCACTTCAACCCACTGTTAACATCGTTCATCAGTCCCTATCATGTAAAATAAAGTGAACTTTCTCCTTTTTAGTACGAGCCAGAAGCTTTTAACAAACTACTAGCGAAGAATAGCGAGGAGTGCCGAACAGAAAGCGGAGTCAGTCAAGAAGTTTTTGAAAAAGCTAAAATTAAGAAGGAGATGGAAAAGGATGACACTAAATTGCAGGTAAGCTTTACTTAATCTATCATTTACCTAATTGATAACTATTGATATAAATTTGAAATTGTAGCGTATAGGCATAGGTAGGTAGCTGTAAACACCGTCTAACATTAACAGATAGCCTATTAATGAAAAATATGACGTGCTTCCTACTCCAATGGAAATAAAAGAGTCAATTATTCAATTTTTTAATGCTTGGGAGGCTATGGAACTTTGATTTTGGTCGCCCCTGAATTAGTGTGTCGTCATTTCCTATTTAATTTACTATTTAAGTTATATAGATACAGAATGTTGGATGGAAGTAATAGAGTAGTTTTTCATACACAATTCATGTGGCATTTTTAATTTTTGATGTTGTAATTATTTTATAACATTAACAAAGGCCTAAAATATCACGCATTGCTGCAAATATATATAATGCAAGTAAATGTCAGGACGTGTAAATTAGTGGTACGGACTCTGATTTTCACCTGCTAGGTTTTTGATTTGTGTCCCACACATGCTACATTTTCTGGCCATTCTTCGGAGGACATGTAAAGCAGGCGGTCCCGGGCTTTTCTAGTTGAGTGTATAAGAGACGGCTTTATAGCCCTAACTCCGGTAGGTTGGCTTTGTATTGGAACACGATCTATAACCGAATCAAGACTGCTCACACCCACCATAACGAACAACTACGGAAGACAGACATTAAAATACATGATACCTCACATTTTCAATGATATAACAAATACAATAAAAGATCTGAAAAAATACAGGGAAATAAAACAACAAGTAAAGTCATGGCTCCATAGTAAAATCGAATAAATTTTTAATTAAAATTAAAATAACAGAATACTAGACATGGCCTACAGACGTCTCAAAAAGGTACAAGTACATATAGTGAAGAACTTGCAGACAGACCAATTGGTCTTGCAAGACTTCAGACATCCTAACAAAAACATTAAATAAATAGAAAAAAAAAAGTCATTATTTAAGGCAAGACAAGGCAAGTCGTACACACTTTGACATTAACCATTGACATAAAATTAGGAATCAGGCTCTTCAGAGCCTGCGAGATCCCTTGTGCGGTTATAAACTTAGAAGTGTCACTGAAGATGTCGACAACAGACGTTAACGAAACGTTTGGAATATTCTACTGCTTCATAATGTAACTCCAGCCGTGGAAGTATTTTAAACTTTTTTTTCTAACGCCTGCTTTCAGAATATCTGCTTTAAGCAACCCTTTCAGCTTGGCGGGAGGAGTAAGTCTGTTTGTTATCTTGAGGCACCCTTAAGGCAGACTCATTCACCTCGGGGAGAATGGGAGTTGACTGACAGGGTGGACCTCCTGATTATAGTGGATACCGAACCACTTGAGGAACATGGTAAAGTCACACGATTAATTCGGAGGTGACCAGGACTCGACACGCACGTAGACTGGCTGGTCTCAGCACGTTATCAGGTCCCAACATGTTCCCCTGGCAACGCTGTGCACACTATACCAAGTTTGCCGCAGGTTGAAACACGCTCTGTTCTCGTGGATTCAACTTCGAAAGGCGCCCATTCCATTGACCGGCTAGGGCTATTTCCAAAACGGTGACGTGGTAGCAGACACTCAAGACTTAGGTAGCGTCTCCACCGACCTCGCATTGCAGATTGCAAGTGACATTGACGGAAATGTTTGTTTTTCTTTTTATAGAAATCTATTAAAATGTTTGTAATTAACATATCCCATGAAGCCATTTTTTAATTTTAGTTTGTTTGTTTGTGATTTTATTTTATGATCATTGATCAATTTTAACTATGGCATAGAGGAAAATAAACATTTCCGTTAATTCTGCAATGCAAGGTCGGTGGAAACTCCACCTAAGTCTTGATTGTCTGCTACCACGTCACCGTTTTGGAAAGCCCTAGCCGGTCAATGGAATGGGCACCTAAGGCCGCTGGCTTGTAATAATTATACTAACGTCACAGATCTTGTAAATATCTCAATAAGACTACAATTTAGTGATTTTAAATTAAATTACGAACGATTTTCAGTGCTACACAGCGTGCATGCTGCAGAAGATTGGCGCCATGAACGAACAGGGAGATTACAAAATGGGGAAACTTGTCAGAAAAATGCCAAACGAGCGTGCTATTCATTTTGTTGAGGTGGAGCAGAAATGCGACGGCCTAGGTAAGTAAACAATGTGATTATCACAGTAGTGGGCATTCAGGATTTGTGGAAACGTGTTCTTTTCAAAACTAATATGAAAAACTTTTAACAGAGCATACAAAAACCATGTCTTCGCAATTGCATACGAGCTAAATGGTCAATAGAACACTTTCAATTCGAAATAATAATTATTTGTTCCTCACTCTGATTGTACTATTTGTAATACCAGGGATTACCTATATTTAAACCCCGGTATTATAATGGCCGCATGATCAGCCTGCTGAAGCTACTACGATATAGAGATACAATCTCAGTGCACTGATGCTGTCGACTGCAAGTGTTGACGAAACGTTTGGAAGTACTCTTTCAGACCAACCGCGGCCTACCAGTCCGGATTCTACTGCTTCATCAATGATCAATCAAGCATCATCAATGCGTCCATTATCAGACTCATAATTAGTATTATTTATTTGTTTCACTTTTTTCAGTTGGTGCCACAGTCTGTGAAACTGGTATGAAAGTCTATGAGTGTATACAACTTATCACTGGAGCTAAATTCCACTTCGAATAGACTGAACATCTCGCAATACGTTCCCGCCCTGTATACATCACGAAATTGACCTACAATACTTGTAATTAATACATTTTTTATTGCAATTTTCCTTTTTCTTTTCCCTTGAAAGTTCCTTTGATGTTAAGCTGGATAATAATTATAATAGTCTGTATCAGGTATATAAACGCAAGGTTGGCCTTGATAATTTATATTTAACAAAATGTTGACCACAAATTACAAAAATCTATCAAAAATATGTTGCCCGACATATTAAAATAATAATATGACGACATTTCCCACTATAGGAGTCGGTAAAGATAAAGGTACAATCGGTAAAGGATGTTGGTAACATTTGTTGCAGCCGGCCGCCATACCAAGTTGAATCCAGCGGGCCAGAGCAGGTTCAAAGCTGCAGATAACTTGGTCGTGTGCACAGTGCCGGTAGGGAAACATGGTAGGACTTGTCCTGGTCACCTCCGAACTAATCGTGTGACTTCACTGTGTTTCCCAAGTGGTTCGGAATCCACTATAATCAGGAGGTCCACTGTCCTATGGGCTGGCGTAGGAACTACTACTACTACGTCTACTACTAACATTTGTTGCCGACAAAGTCGAGGGGCTAAGAGTCTGGGACGCATATACATGTATACAAATTGATCCTGCAAACATTTAAGAATTAGAAAGAGAATTTGAACTGAGCAACACGGGGCATCGCCAGGAATGCTTATTGTTTGCTGTTTTGCACCTATATTTTCAAAATTTTCCTCCCTGTAGACGGCATCTACTAGCCTATAATACTGTGTTTGAGTTTATTTAAAAATTAGCTAGCCTACCAGCCTAGTGGGCTATGAAAATGTTAGTTCATATTTTACGAGTATATCTTTAATTACTATTATTGCTAAATAATTAAATAAAACACCCATGACTTCCGCACACACATCACACACACACTGACCGGCGCAAATACTCAAATACTCGAAAGAGTCCAGCGCCTAAAAAAAAAAAAAAAAAAAATGAAATAGAAAAATAAATATGCTATTCGCAAATTTTAAATTTTTGAAACACACACCTAAGGTTAAAATGCTTCACATAAATTTAATTTACACCCACAGTTTCAAATTTTTCACCAGGGGGATACTTCCTGACTACCTTTTAGGCACGTCCATATAACGAGATCACTAAAAAATCAGTTAAAACAATAAGTCCCAAGTTATAGGGGGTGGTACGGGGTTGAGTAGGCGAAATGCATGTGAAATGCTTAAAAACCTACTATACCTGTATTTCGCAACTGTATATAAAATTTCCATTTAACAAAGGGTTAGTTGGACTTACATTGCCTGCTGTGTTAATAATCGTTAGAGGTAGGGGCCTCATAGTCATCGAATAATAAAGGCGGAGTCTATTGTCGGGGGAAGGAGGCCTTTAATGACTATAGTAACACAGCAGGCAATGTAAGTCCAACCAGGAGCGTTGTAAGACGTGGTTCACGGAGACCTCCCGTTCTCTTTGTCTCTTTGCCGCAATATGAATGTAAGCATTCCTTTGTTAACTTTGTAAAATCAACAGCTATACGTTACTACTATTAAAATGCGTAAAGCCCTACTATTTTGCACTTATATTTTCAATTTTTCTTTATCCTGCCTGATGAAGTCATAAGATCTACTTAGTTTTGCCCCCGCCAGCATTCTAAAACTTTACGCCTCTGAGTCCAACTAACTCTTTGTTAATAGTATTCCACCATTGCCATTAACCTTTACAAATAAATTATAAAATTTCTCCCACAGGGAGACCTTCTCCCCACGAGAGGTTCTAAAGTTTGCAGTTGGACATTGAGGGCGTTAAATTTCCCGACTTTGACCCCTGACGAAATTCAGTTTCTGCCCCTGGGAGAGGCTTCAAAATGTGAATTCGTCTCACATTGTCAACTTGCCACGACTGGCCCTGATTAGGGAGAGCAAATACTCCTCCACCCCCCCCCCCCCCCCGCGTAACAAAACCCTCATACGTGCATACCAGCGGTTTTTGTTCAGTTTTGTAGTGCTCGTCCCTGCCTGTAGCGCTTGCCCCTCGTCGCGCGGGACAATCGCAACAAATTCAACCTTCAACAGTTCCACAGAGCCAAGCGCTGATATTGCACTATGCTCACGGTAGCATACCAGCCAAGTTCACCCACATTCTATTGTTGTAGGAAAAAACCCGATGACTGAAATAATTAATACATTTATATATATATATAGGCTACAATATACTATGCATAGCCTATAAAATTTCTGTTAAATTATACAAGTAAGTAATCAACAAGAAAGTATAAAGTAAAATCGTCAAAATCAAGTAGTTCTGTTATTGTCATTGTGCTAGTGCCTCAGTGACAGCGTAGAAAACTTCCTCTAAGAGATGGTACGCAATTTAGGGAAATTAGTAACATTTCTCGCCGCTCTCAGTTAATTCGGGAGTTTTCTAAAGTAGGAGAACCCTGGTAGTATAGGAACCAGTCGCTCACACTTGACTGTGCATGGCGCTGGCCTTCCTCCCCTTTTCTCGCGTTGTACGTGTAAGTGTCCCCCAAGTTAAAATTTCCTTGTTGATGATTTTCTGATAATAATATCCCGGCTATGATGGCTTGGGAAACATATCTCTCATAGGCGGGGTTTCCACATACGTCAATGGCCAATGGCCAATGGTCAATGGTAAATGTGGTATTGACGTTTTAGCAGACATTGAAGACATACTAAAAATGACTGCTACCGCGTCAAAACCATATTTACCATTGACCATTGACGTATGTGGAAAAAAATATAGGCCTGCCAGGTTAGAAAACTAAAATATGTTGACAAAGTTACAAAATATCCCGATTTTGTGAATTTTGTCGGGACAAATAAAGGTCAAGAGGAAGGTGGGTCTCCCTCAAGAAGGACTTAATATCTGCTCAGGTTTGCTTTCGCAAGTTTATTTAAACTCTGGTCAAGATGATTTTTGAAGCCGTTAAATGTCGGGACATTTTTAGTATTGTCGGGATGTCGGGACGCCAATGAAATTTTGGGACAATCCCGACGAATCCCGACTATCTGGCAACCTGTTCTTCAGCTACATTTTTAATAGCTCATTGTACAACACTGTATGTTTGCTTTCCAATTTATTTATGGTGGGTTAATTGTATAGTAAGAGGGCCTCTGTATTGGAAATAAAGGCAATTTCTTTCATAAAAAAGCTGTTCAGCTTCCAATTTATTAATCATCGAGATACTGTCCAGAAAGAATCAAATTAAGTCTGCAACACCAATCGCAGTAACTGTACAGCCTTGTCCGTCACAGCTTTAGACAGAACTCGAAGGATAAATCATCGAGTTGAATCCTAAAATAATGATTGCTATGCAGGTTTCCAGGCTCAAGGTCATATTATCCGTGAATTTGTCCTTGATACCTCCAAACAATCCAACCTCCAAACATCAATCATCTCGTTTTTGATAACTGTGAGGATAAAATAATGGTGATTTTTTTTAACTTCTCCATTATAATGGAGTCAGATATTAGAGCGACCTAGACTATCCTATACACTTATGTATACTGTCTAGAAATTTTTGGAGGGGGGGCTGAACTAGTGGATGAAAAGTCTTTATTCAGGAGCTTCTAAGATAAAATGAAGAGTAAAGCATAGTAAACTCATTTTAATTAGGTACTTGTATTGTAATGTATGGATTACAATGTAAACTATTAAACTATTCAAAGGCCAGATATTCTGCGCGGATTCTTCACACCGCGTAATAATTTAATATTAATATTTAATATTTAATATATCCTCCACGGTCACTTCTTTATCTCTATGGAGGTATAGCGACGATAGGCCGTTCAAACGCTCTGCGCCCATGATAGCCTGATGCGTGAAAATCTCTTTTAAAAAAAATTGCCCATAGATGGATCCATAGCGCTGAGGTACAGTATATGTTAATATGTTTAGATAACTGAGGTTCTAACTGGAATGGTTGAGGTAAAAAAAAATAGAGGAAATTGTATTACTACAGTACTGATTTTTCGAATAAATAAATCAAATAGGCTAATAGCATTTAAATTAGTCAATAATAAATAATTGAACAGTATCGATAATGTAGCGTACACGTACATATTGAAAATGGATGAAAATTCCCGATAGTCTTTTAAAAATTTATCCAGTAATAGGTTGGCTGGCTCCACCTTCCCCTCCCCGATAGAAAATAACAAACCCCGTGGTGACTTAGTTGCTGTTTCATACTCCGCTCCGTTTTGAAAGTATACTGAGGGTACCCAAACTTAACTTAGAGGATAAAAATCTATAATAATGCCTTAAGCGGCTATTCCATATGTCAATGATCCGTCATTTGTGCTTCATTAAAGGATGAGATTTTTTTTTTTACTCTATCTAAAAACAAAAATCTCATCAATTATTGATGCACAAATGAAATTACGGAATATTGACAAGTGGAAAAGCCGCCTCACTACAATATAATGAACAACGGCCTTACCATGTTGATTCCATTAGAGCAGAGCATGTTTCAAACTGCGGCAACTTGGTAGTGTGCACAGCGTTGGCAGGGGAACCTGGTGGGACATGATTACGCGCTTTGGCAGTATAAGTCGAGTCCTGGTCACCTCCGATTTAATCGTGTGACTTTACCATGTTTCCCAAGTGGTTCGGAATCCACTATAATCAGGAGGTCCACCCTGTCAGTCAACTCCCCTTTCCCCGAGGTGAAAGAGTCTGCCCTTAGGGTGCCTCAAGTTAACAAACAGACTCACTCCCCCGCCAGGCTGACAGGGTTGCTTAAAAAGCAGAAATGCTGAAAGCAGGCGTTAGAAACAACAACAACAACAATATAATGAACAAATGAAAATATATTAAGAAGACTGACACTGTTTCAATTATGTAAATATCACTGCCTTACGCTTGAAAATGTAATGTTATATTTTAAATTGGGACGCCATGACATTTTCAATGGAAATTAAATTAGAGCTAGTGTAACTGGAGACCACATATAAGGCGGCTTTTTACGATAAGGGGGGAGGGGGTACGAGAATGTTTGGAGGAACACATTTGCAAAAGCATCTGAATATTACACACTCCAATATTTATTCAATCCAATATTTATTTGATCAAAGAAATATTTGGGATGCCTATGTTGGAATCTTCCGCTTCTGGGGGGTCACAATCTAATGATTGGTTTGCAGCAACTTCCATCTTCTTCTCCACTCCTGCCGGTCTTTCGCAGTTCTTTCCAGATTTCAGTATTCTCAAAACTTAATTAGGGGAGAGTCATCGACAGTGTAAAAATTTTGGAAATTGTGGCGTTAATCGAAAGGGGGGTTGTTAGATGTTTGTTAGACCGACAACAAATGATTCTCAATGTTGTTAGAATAAAAATACTGTAAGCTTATATTGTAACGGGGCTTTAATTTAAATGACTTTAAACAGCAGAATGGACAACTTTCATATAGTAAAACAACCAAAACAATGTGGCAAAGTGCCCTACTGTGATTTGACCCCCAAAAACAGCGCCCATAATAAAATGATGGAGATAGGAATGGCACCGTCAAACCGCCTATATTGGGTCAGAGAGTGTATTTTGGGTCAGCGCGATGAAATGTTTAAACAAATTAATTCTAGAACCACCGACAATCATTATGGCGATGTTGATGTCTGTAAACACAGGACAATAACTAAAGTAAATAATTTAGGCAAAAGTGAGGCACTCCTATAACGCTAAGTTAGTTCATTTTAATTCCTATTTAAATTTGAAATATTTGAATTCCAAGAACCCTGAAAAAACTTCAGTTGTAGGCAATTACTGAGAAAAGCTATCCATTTTGCCTCTAATATTATTGAATAATGTTTATTTGGACATTCTCGAATAGTTTTAAGAGTAACCTAAATGAGGCGCGTAGCGCTTAACTGTGGTACAAGAGGGAGGGCACTAGTTAAGAATGGGTTCTTTCAGTGACCCAAATTACCCACCCTTAGAGTCCAAATTGGGTCAGTCTTTTTAATTTTCTATTCTTAGTGGGACCATTCTATTCGAAAAACTAGACTCCTGCTAAATCTCGTGTGCGTGCTGCTATGCATTAACGTCAATAACTGTGAAATATTACAACAAACAATTTCAAGAGTTGAAAAATTCACTGAAAATTGACCCAATTTAGGCAGTTTTACGGCACCACTATTCTTTGTAATTCCACTCATTTTACGAAGAAATAACGCTTGGCTTCGTTGATGATTTCAATTATAATGAAGTAGACTTTAAAATTATTAGCTGTTATTGGACTGTTAGCCTATCATTTGGGTGTAGAATGTAGATTATCAACTGAAGTTGCTAAAAATTCAAAAGTTATTTATGGCGGGAAAAAGGCTCTTCTTCCCAAGCCAACCAATAAAAATTCAGACTGAGGATTTTCCATAAGTTAGTCATGGGCGCTATAATTGGGAATTGACCCCCCAATCCCAGCAGGTATTTCTATAGGAAAGTGGTTCATTAACCAAATTCGTTCAGGGATCATGAGGGGACTGTTGTCACATCAAATTAATAAAAAAAAAACAGCTTGTCGGGAAGCCATTTCCCATTTTGTACACGTCACATCTCTCCACCATATATTTCGAGTCCAGTAAAGTATTTTGAAGGTCTGTCATGATGATAGCGCATAAATCCTTCCAGGAGACTAAAGCGCGGACAATGGTAACGTATAAAAATACTGCTGTCACATTTCAAAGTACCATTAATCAGCCTCCACTCGCCATGAACGGACTTCAAATTTTTGCATTCTGCTTGCTGATTGTTGCCGCTGCAAAAGCTCAACGTGTAAGTACAGCTAAATACACAATAATATATCATTCAGTATCTAGTGCTGGTATTATTTTTTATGCGTAGTTCTAAATCTGATTAAATCCAAAATTCACAAGTTAGTACATTCCCTGCTTCCAAGCTCTATTCCTAGTAGAAAAAGGGGGGATACTGCGCCAGCAAAAAATTACATGATTTATCATTTCGATTCACTCCCCATACAGACTTGTAGTCCATAAAATTTGGAAGACCTCATGAAGAGGTAACAAATTACCCTTCTGCCCTGTGCCAAAAATGCTGTAAAGTCCATATAGGTACGTATAATTCTATGGTAGATATCATTGTTGCAGTAACCCGTAATACCGGGCCTGACTGTTCCTTGTATAAAGAGTCATATCGATACCCAAATTAACAAACCGCTTAACTCCAAAAAATTTCAGGAGGCAAAAAACTTACAAACTTACGCAAGAAAGAAAATAATTTCAGCAATTTTCCACTCATGCTAATGTCTTTAACTACGTAGTTATATGTCAAGGTGTCATAAAAGTTGTGATAGCATTTTCTAACATTTCATAACATTTGCTTACTGCTGGAGTTAATGCTATTGTATTTCCGCGCCAAATCAAACACGTTTTAGTTAACTTCTTTTCTATTTCAACAATAGAGACTTTAAATATTTTTTTCGTGGTTTAAGAGTTTTATCTGCCGGTAGAGGATTTTTTCCTTAACTCGAAGATGGCAGCAACTTATTTTGGTTTTTTTCGGAGTTAAGTGGCTTGCTATAACAATTATAATTGGGTATCGATATAGAATATCACATAGTGTGATTACAAACTATAAACTGTATATACAATAGGTATATTTAGTCAATCCATTCCATCGCCGAGGTTTTGGGCATTAACAATGAACTCCACTTCATGTTCATAATATGTATGCATATGCATGTACGCAATACATGAAGCTGCAAAATTTGGATAAACAAAAATAAAGAATAATAATAAACTGAAATTCTGCTCAATTAAAAATCCAATCCCTTCTCGTTTCAGTACGCCGATAACGAAAGTTACAACCAATTTTTAGAGTCAAACCGTCAAGAATGTCAAAGAATAACCAACGTCGACTCAACAATTCTTGCAAAAGCTCGAAATGATAAGCAGTTAGAGACGACTGACCGCAACTTGCAGGTAAGCGAATACAGCAAGTCTAGTTAACCTCCTCATCATGCAAACGGCACCGTAAATAATGACTTTATTGTTCTATTACTAAGCCAACCTAGCGGAGTTTGGGCTATAAAGCCCTCTCTTACACTGAACTAGGCACCGCCTAATTTACATGCCCTCCGAACCACGGCCAGAAAGTGTTGCCAGTGTGAGACTCTAACCAACAACCTTTCGGGTGAAAGTCAGTACCACTACTCTACTCTTACATGACTTGACTTGACATGACTTACATGTCTCCTGACCATCGTGATGTTCGGACAATGTTTGAACTTGTAGCTAGTAGCTAGTCGATGCTGTTGGAATTGAGTAGACAGTTGTAAACTTGTTTGAGTGTATTGAGATAGTTTCGACTCTACTTGAGTAATAGTAAATTAACAAACAGTAGTTACAATATCAGGTGTGTGAAAAGAACGATGCATGCTAACAATTAATAACGGATTTAACCCAGCCTGCTTCCATATAGAAAAACCAACTCTGTGTCCCCAGCTAAAGGAGCTGATGAGACACAGAGGGTAGATTAAAGATATTATTGAATAAAGGAAATACATATGTAAAAAGAAGATTTAGTAATATTGAATTGTGTGAATGTGAACAGCGCCATCTACCGGGAAAAAGGTCCCCACAAACTTATTCAATGTCAAAATAGGAAGTTGAACTAGAGGAAGAAGTTGAATTCATTGTCAATTGTCATTGTTCATAGAATAGCTATGAAAATTCATGGTAGCGAAAATGGTATTGACAATGTCTTAATCACCGTTCCAATGCTTTAGGCTCGGGAAATTACGGCAGAAAAAGGTAAGTGTCAGAGCCGATGCTCCAACTGACTAATATTTTCACCATTTGGTACTCTGTCTGGTTCCGCCCCTGCTGTTGCTTTTGGCCAGCTCATTGCTGCATAAGTGACACTAGGCTTCTGACGTCAGACTGCCTATATATAGGCAACCAAGATATTAAATAGGAGCAGATTGGAACTACTAAAGTGCTGCAAACCAATCGGTAGATTTCGACTGTAGAAGAAGATTAACAAGCCTTAAATAAAGACAAATATTACAGTTCCTTCTCTTTCTATTACAATTATGTTCCATATACCTGAATATGGGAGAAATGGGACATGGTTATTGGAGGCAGAAGAGAGATGAATTCGAAACATGACGCTCCCACGACGTCACCCACGGGGAAGACAGATAATTTCAATCCCGAGCAAAAATCGAACCCGGCCCGAGGACTCGCACCCTAAGCAGAGAAAACGCTCTTCATAGAGTCGTCTGTAAACGCCGCTGCCGTACCACCGACCTTACAAAAGGCGACATAAAAGTAAAATGAAGTATAGTTTACTCTAGAGAGACCAAGTGCTCGAAGACGTGCACGCCACCGGCACCCGAGCAAGCGGTGGAAGATCGTCCGAGGTGGCGTGGTGTATGTAGTGGCAGCGGCCCAAAGTCCCCCCCCCCCCGGGCTGGACGCGCCAACCCAATAAGTCATGTAAGTCAAGTCATAGGTTACTCTGCTTTTCGTGGTTAACTTATCTATGCGCTTTCCGTTTCACAGTGCTACTGCAGCTGTATGCTACAGATGGTTGGTGCAATGGACCAATCAGGAGCGTATGATTTGGAAAAAATGACTGCTGCCATGCCAACAGAACGCGCTCAGTATTTGGTAGACGTAGCAACCTGTAACGGTCAAGGTAAGTTTACCGTTCAAAATAATGGGATATGCTTACCATCCGTACCCTTTTCACCTTTTTTATTAGAAAAATCACCGTGAATTTTGCTTTCCTATTGATACATTATTTTGTGGTGGTCGAAATTTTGGATTTCACATGTTTTGGGGAGTGACAAGTGTTTTTTTTACTAAATGTCGATTTGAGGACAAACTACTAGATGGAATTCAATGAAATTCGGTATACGTTGATTCAAAAAAATTATATCTCAGGATGATTTTTATTTATTTTGGGCTACTCATTTCAGGGGTTGCTTCCATGTTTTCATTTTGAAGAAAAAATTATTTTTTTATGACATTATGTGCCCCAATGCATTGTGTATCATGGCATTATTATTATTGTGCAGTACGTATTATATTGGTTTGTTCATTACCCATCGATCTATTCAGTGCTTTGGGATAGGAAAAATCGAAGCAGCCGGAATTTAAACCTGGGACAATTATTTAGCATGGAACTGGAGTACACATAATTATTTATTTCATTACCTAATACTAATTTATAAATAGGAAAGCATGTACGGGTTCCCTCATACCGGTCCTTTTGGATTTAGGTGAATAATCAAAATACACACATTTAAATAATATCCTAGTGTTCACCTTTACACACACAGAGTGTGACCAAGGAAACTGTGTGGGGAAACGTCGGTATAATGTCATTATGACGTACGAGGAGTTAGAGATATATAATTATTTAGCAAACAGACAATAAATTTTAAATCGTGGAGTATAAGTACGATTCATACTGCATATTATTGCTATATGGTAATACGGCTATGGGTAAGTCTCTACGACAATGGTAAGCTAATTTTTTCCTTATGTCAAACAGGCGCGGATTTCTAATTTTTCCTCGGGGGAAGGGGGGAATGGAAAAAAGAGAATTTGCGACTATTTTCCCTATCATAAAGCATTAGATTGGTCAATGGAACAATTGCATTGTCCGATTTCGGCAGGTGAACGTCCCCAAAGCCATACTCGAAAACTTTCAGAGGTGGTTTCAGTCCGTACCACAATACTGTAGTAAAATTATAGAATGTATTCAACTTCCAATTGTGTAATTAGCTAACAGCCTACACATGTTATAGCCTGGAAACAGGAACTCGGCGTTCTCCCACGGTGAAAAAAAATTGATAAATAAGCCCAAAATTGAGGGGTTTAACGCATTTTGAATTTTGATAGCAGTTAGGCTTCGATTTTACCGACTAAGACTCATGTAACTACAAATAGGGTGGCATGGGTCTCGCCCGGGGAAATATTTTGATAAAAAACGGCAGTTTAAGTTTGACAGACGAAAATTCTTATAACTGCCTACTACTTGTAGTAAGGATCATGTACCACAACAATAAGTGTTATCATGTTATTGCTCTTAGGGTTTCGGTGGATCCTAATAATGGTAATAACTCACAAATCTGTTAATTTAACATTAATTCGCACGCATTTAATTTCAGTTGGCGCCGATTCCTGTGAAACAGCCATGTTGGCGTACATGTGTATGCAGAACTTGTACAAAGAAAACTACGTATTCGAATAACCGGAAGAATCTTATGTCAATTGTCTCGTCGAAATCAACATTTTTAACACGTTCAACCGCATCAATCCAGAGTGTTTCCATTAAAACAGCCTTTTCTGGTCAATTTTTGCAACCTTTTTACTGGCCTATATTCATTTTCCACTTTCCATCATTTCCAATTGAAGTGGCTAGAGGTTAAGGGGTACAAGTGGCAAAAATAAACATTCAAGATAATTGTCAGGACATGTGGAGTAGTGGTACAGACTCCAACTTTCCCCTATAGGGTTCTTGGTTCGAGTCCCACACGTGCTACACTTTATGGGCATGCTTCGGAGGGCATGTAAAGCAGGTGGTCCCGGGTCAACCTAGTAAAGTGTAAGAGAGGGCTTTATAGCCCTAACTCCGCTAGGTTAGCTTAGTAATAGAAAAAAGTCAATATTTATTTATTTATTATTTATAGGCCTAGTAGTAGTTCAGGCTAAAGTTTGTAACTCAATTGAAAATGTACGGGTATAGCCCTTTTCCATGAATTTGAGCATTGCCAGATACCGATGTTCTAGTTTGTGTATCGGACAAAGAATAGATAGAGCATTGGCGTAAATTCCCTAAATTTCTGGGGGGGGGGTTTAGGACCCCAAGACTTTGGTCCCCGGAGAAAATTATAATAAAAATAAATTGGCCCGAATTAGTGAGGTATTACGCATAGTATACTCTGGTTAAAGGGGAGCCCGGGGGTCTCCCCCGGAGAAAAAAAATTGATAAATAGCCCCAAATTAGTGAAGTTTTATGAATATTATACCCTGGAAAAAGGGGGCTCGGGGGTCACCCCGGAGAAAAAAAAATGACGAATAGGCCCAACAAATTATTGAGGTTTTACGCATTTTGCAAGCAGTGCAGTTGAGATTTTACAGACGAATAAACCTACCACTGAGGGGGGGGGGGGCGGGGGTCTCCCCCGAAGAAAATGAAAAATTGACAAAATAGGTCTGAAATATCGGGGTTTTAAGCATTTTGTGTAATAAATTTTTCTGAAAGTACTTGGTCAATATGTTGATTTTTTTCATGATGTCTTTAATGTGAAAAAAGCATGTACCAAGAATTAATTTCCCTTTTGTTATTGTGGATACTAAGAGTATGCCTTTCACCTCCATAACGTCTTTGTTACCAGAAATCCTGGGGGCGGGGGGTTAAGCCCCGGATATTTTTTATATTCAATTGGATATTTAGCCAATTTGACAACGAGTCTCTTTTCATAGGCTAGAATTAAATGATCAGATGATGAAAAATTTCTCAAAACGCAGACTTTGCACCCAAATTAATTGCATTTTGGTCAAATAACACTTTATCTTCTTTTGCTAATATGGATTGGTTTGCAGCGAATGTTGTATTTTTCTCCTCCACTCTTGTCTGTTCTGTGTGGTCCTTTTCAGTCCTTTATGTTCATAGGTGTCGCACCCTAAGTCCTTCATGACATCCACGAGGTAGTTCTTCCTCTGTCGTCCTCATGAGTTGGTGCCTTCCACCTAGTTGAGCATGTTGGTGCAAAACTCAGCAAGTTGAGTTTGGTGCCGTCCTTTTCTCATGCAGAAGGCCAGTTCAGGTCTTGCCTTTAAGCTCACGCGTTCAGTATTACATATCTCTATTTATTTCATTTGTTTTACTTTTACTTATTAATTCATGCGGACTCTGCTATTCTTTCGTTCTTCCTGCCAATCACCTCATCCTATCACACTGTGGCGGCTCCTACTACTCAGCAAGTGTACTTCAGCACCGGTACCGGTAAGCGTCACCTACACGTCGTAAGGTAAGCCACAGTGCTCCTGCACCCCTTCTAGCGCCCAGTCGCGTCTACCACCATACCCTCAATTATGTTTACAAACAGCACTATAAGTTGTACACTGGAAAATTATGTAATTGATTACCTGAACAAACAGACGCTTTACGTTTAACTAGGAATAAAGAACAGTCCAAAGGCGACAAGCTCAATGTTCAAAGCTATGTAATAAAATTCTCTATTTGCTGCGCAGAAAAGGAATTGAATGCGATTCCCTTCTTATTAAGGGAGCGAATTTACCTTTATCATCAAGCAACTTGACTTAAATTGGGTCTTTCAACAAGTTTATGTGTTCAGGCTGATTTGCAAATTAAAGTTACCTATTCAAAAAATTTAAATAAGGTTGACTGGCTTCTACCCTGTGTATTCCAACAGAAAATGGAGCTTTCGAATTTTTCTGTTTTTTTTTTTAAAGTATTATGCATTATCGTCCTTTGATTAACTTATAGAAATCTACCCACTACTACCAATTTATATGTTTCTTCATACATATATATATACTATATATATATATTAAAGGCACGGGACTCTTTCCAGTATTTGTATTTCATATTTTAGACTTGACCATTTGCACTAAGCTTAAGTGAATTTAAGCGAATGACAGTGACAGTCATAGGAACTACGGCTACTCGTACACACTTGTGTTCTATTGTAAGCTAGGTATTTATTTTAAGTACATAGGTGCTGTCCATTTGACAAATCGACCAGGCGCCAATTTTTTTCACCTTCATTGCAATTTGACTGCTTGTTTCTCGGGTATTGTTTTATGTTTTATATTGTAAGTGCGATGTCGTTTTTGGATTTAGTCTGTCGGCAACACATTATAAGCTTATTTATTATTCTTTAAATATTATAGTTTATGCGCATAATACACAATACAATACATAACTTATCGCAACGAAATTAGAGGATATGTAAAAAAAACTGGACGGGATTTAAGCTCACGATCTACGCCTAACCATTATAACCAGGAGGATTACCTCTTCAACCAAAGTTTATTTAATGTCAGTGTTAAATATACCATATTATACTGCAATGCATTAACAGAACGCACGTTGAAAGTTTGAAAACTTGTAACTTGTAAAACGCCCACTTAATATAAAACGTTATTCCAACCAAAGTCTAAAAACACAAAAAAATGAACTTACAAAAAAATCTAATTATTTTTTGAAGTGTGCAAAATTAATGACAAAAAAATTAAAAACATCATGAGCCATCTCGGGTGTCTTGTTGACGACTTGGCCCCATTATACAAACAGAAACGACTCAGTTTATTCTGCAGAAGTGTCCAAGATTTTATTTCCGCGGGGAAATAATGAGGGATCGCGTTCTTTCGAGAAAACTTTTAAGCTTTCTTTCTGCCAGCACTTTCCCAAAAAAGGATTGTTTCAATGGAAAATGTCACTGTTACTTTGTTAATTTGTTTTCAGGCCTGTAGCGTTTCCGTTTCCGTTTTATTCAATTTCATTTTAGATACCGTACACTGCCAAGACAGTTTCATTCAATAAAGGATTTAAAAAATTAAATTGCTGAGAGGAATACCCACTTAAAATTCAGAACTTTTATCTGCCTACGCAATGAGGAAATGAATGTACAATAAATGTATTGTCGTATATGTAGTATCACTAGTACACTCATGCAATGCACCATAAATATGTACATATTATAAAATGGAAATACTGTATTTATTGAAATATGCACGTCAAGTAGCTGAGTGTTGCACTGTACTATTAAAAATTGCCTATACCAGCTCTTCAGTAGTTAGTGCAAGTAAAAACTAAATAGAAATGAAATGACATATTATATTCCTCCCATAATACCAATTAACAACCCTATCCCTACCCCTATTTTACTAGAATAATATTAAAATTAGGAGCAGCTCCATTTTAATCTTGAATTATTATAGTAATACAAGAATTTTGAATAATAAATATTACAACAATAGCAATAATAATCAAGGGATATAATGTGAAAATTTACATTTAATAGTCTTCACAAATAACTTTCCAACCCGGGTAGGTCTCGGTATTTGAGTTTAGATATTTACGGCAAGGGCTACATATCGTGTGTCAGAAAAATGGATTTTAATAGGATCTTGTGAATTCATATTACTTTTCACATTTTCTGTTTTTTTACATAAAAAGCACAAACTGCCTCTGAATATTTTCTACACATCAAAATCAAATCAAATATGGGCACAGTTTGTTATTGACAACTCTCGCATGAAAACAACAACCAATCGTTAAACTGTCAAGTTTACATTCAAAAGTTACAGACGTGGCCTATAGAGCTCTTGGAATACGACTACCTACTGTAATTTGAAATCCCCGTCTCCCATAGGCTATTCAATTTTGACTTTTAAGTTCCATTCCAAATAACGTATGTGGATAAACTAGAAACTTTCCCCAGTTGTGAGAAATGATGGGTTAGTACCAGACCTAATGATCTAATGAGTCCTTGACCAGTCCCCTTGTCTCAATGGTGTTGTAGTTAGGTACAACAAGAATTAGCTCCAGTCACAAATTGGAACAATGTCCGGACATCGTTTAAAATGCGTAAAATTCAGCATTTAGCCGATAAAGAGGCGTTTTTTCTTCTTCAGAAAACGCTGATGAATTAATCTAATTTCAAAATAAATTCATAATATTTTCATGTAGACAGGCTAAATATTGAGAGAAAGTTGTGTAGCCTACTTCCATATTCTATATACAATAATATAGTCTGAATTTCATAACTAAGTTAGACCATCCGGGGGTCTTTCTTCCTAACCCGTAATAACCATAAGAAACTCTTTTTCTCTGTCACACAACCCTTTTAAGGTGCATTTCATTAAATTGAGGGAACTTGGACCACTCGCTAAACTTGCTTTTGTAGGCTACACAATTAATGGATTAGGTGGAACTTTTTCGCCAAATATACAAATGACTTGAATAATATAAGTAAGGTTACTGAAGAGGCCAATTGGATTCATTCATTAGATTGTTTCTTTGGATTAACCCTAGAAAAAATTGTTGTAATTCAACGTTGAATGGCGCATTATAGTGATTATTCCAATTTCTGTTGCGAGTTAGATTAATAAACTAGCAGTGATTTTTTATGAAGATGTCAAAGTGCGTACGCAGAGTAAACAATGGCCAAGTTTGCCATACACAGGATGTCAACTCTCAAAAATGGGCGATTACTGATGTATAAATACTAGTAGTAACCCTCGAAATGTATAAAAGCTGATTTACACCAGGTCACCATCATGTCAACAGCTCGTTGGCGAGTCTACCAGAAAGATATTAGCTACATTTGTGGCCGATATGTTGAATTTTGTTGACGACATATCTCGCTCGGGGTCAGTAAAGATCTAAGGAAAATTTCCACATTTGTTGGCAACATTGTTGATGGGGTTAAACGCTTAACCGACCGATGACATAATGTTCACAAAAGTTGACAATATTTTACAAAAAACAACCAAAAACATGCTAGCGACAGATGCTGCCGACATTTATGTTCCAACACATGTTGACAACTTTTGGTGTAATCCCGACTTAAGAGTAGGTACTTAAACACGTTCATGTATTAATGACTGATGACGGTGTTATGAGAGGTGCATCATACTGTATAATTATGACAATTTATAGTGCATTTATTTTCTTGTATTGTCCTTGGTTCACAGTGATGTTTTCACAACTCTATAAAAAATGCAGATGCAATTAATCTGGGCATCAGTTCTTGGCTGGCACTCATCATGAACGGATTATACGTTTTTGGAATCTGTTTGTTGGTAGCTCATGTTGCGAGCGATGATGGAGGAGTAATAAAGCGAGTAAGTGTTTTATAAGAAGTGAGTAGGGTCGGTACTGCTAAAGTGTACTCTACTATAGTCGTTCACAACTAAATGCAATGGGTCCCTGCTGTCCAAGCCCACTGAATATTTGCAAAAAATTGATCATATTTAGTTAGCTTGGTTTGTATTATAACTAAAAAGAATTCCCCCCCCCCCTCCGCCCGGCAAGATGTAGACTCGGGCTCGAATTGTTTCCGTCTATTTTTCCATTTCTTCCTTTCTCTAATCTCTTGCCGGTATAGGCTTTTCTACACAGTTAAATAAGTTTTTTTTTTTTTTTTGATTCGCTATCTCGAATATTGTCGTTTTATTCCTTTTATTAAAAAAGGTTAAATCGCTTTCAAACAATTTAATGAATGTATCCGAGTAACTTCTTCAATCGCCTTACTGAGTAACCTAATAGTTACTTGTGTCGAGTTGCGACACGTCTTCGACCGCAAGGTGTGTAGATGCTCGCACAAGTACTATACAAGCACGCTACCACCTTGCCACCGAAATCAAAGAGTTAAATGATAAAAAACAATATTTAAAAAGCCCATAGATTTACACCGAGAGTGGCATATCCGTAGAAATGACGAGCTCTACACGATATCCCGAAAATCTACGATAGTGGCCGAAATCAAGAGAGCCCGCATCAGGTGCCTAGGTACGTGGAACGACTGCCAGAAAATAGGGCTACAAGAGCAGCCCGAGAGTTGCCCAAAGGGGAAGACAAGTGGGACGATCACGGAAGTGATGGTTGGCAGACGTCGAGGTAGATCTGGTGACTCTTGGCGCCGATCACTGGCAAAAGGGAGCGCAGGACCGCGCAGGCTGGCGGGATCTGACAGAGCAGGCCTTCACGGGCCGTAGCGCCAAGAAGTGTGTTATGTTATTTCCAATGCCTGTTTTCAGCATTTCTACTTTAAGCAACCCTGTCAGCCTGCCGGGGGGAGTGAGTCTGTTTGTTAACTTGAGGCACCCTAAAAGGGCAGACTCTTTCACCTCGTGGGAAAGGGGAGTTGACTGACAGGGTGGACCTCCTGATTATAGTGGATTCCAAACCACTTGGGGATCATGGTAATGTCACACGATTAAATCGGAGGTGACCAGGACTCGACACGCACGTAGACTGACTGATATAGTCTCAGCGCGTTATCATGTCCCACCATGTTCCCCTGCCAACGCTGTGCACAGTACCAAGTTAGCCGCAGTTTGAAACATGCTCTGCTCACATGGATTCAACAAGGAAGGCCGTTGGTTTACACCGGTAACTCTTCCGCTCAAGTCTTAAAGGACTTTGGAGAGCGTACAGGTACAGTAGACTAACTGCATCATAATAATTTTATTGCATTTCTTGAAGAGAAAACACATTCATTCATTCACAGTTTTGAATAAAATTGCACTGTTGGGGTGTAGGCTACGTACAAGTATAAGTGTAATTATGAACATTACAAAGAATATGAATTTACAAGAATATTTGCGACAAATTAGTAAAATCTTTCCTTTCTATAAATATTATATTTGGTGTAACTAATATCCTACACTATGCTAATATCATGGCTAATAAATAAATATTCATTTCAGCTCGATGAAAAAACAGCTGATGAGATGACAGCTGTCGTTCAGAAACAATGCAAAGAGGAAAGCAATGTCGATGCGGGAGTCTATGCCAGGGCACTGAAATCAAACATGGATGTAGACGATAGCAACTTGAAGGTACATGTAGCTGATTAATTAACATAAAAAGGTATAAATAAAAATAACTAAGATAAGTCTGTAAAGTGTAAGTATATACTACTATTAGCACTATTCAACTGCTTAATATGTCCCATATTGATACGATTTACGAAATTCCAAATTTAAGGGTGTACGTCTCGTAGGGAATTGGCAGCCCAAAATTTAATACTTCTTAACTTATTTAATTTGGTAACTAAGAAATTTATATAAGATTCGACTCTATTAACTTAAAGAAGGCTACTTCCTGCATCATATAATTGGGAATATAATTACAAAGGCTTTCATCATGGCCGCAGTTACGTGACGATGCTGTTGAATTCAGGATGATAGGCCGTGGTCGTTCTGAAAGCGTACTTCCAAACGTTACCTCAACATCTGCGGTTTACATGTCGAGTAATGTTGACCTTCAGCGCATACATTGTATCTCTGAGGCTCAGCTGCAACTGTTTCAGCCTCCGAAATACAATCTTAGAAGTATAAGCAGTTCCAGTGAAGATGTGGACCACAGATGTTGACGAAACGTTTGTAAGTACGCTTTCAGAATGACCATGGCCCATCATCCCGGATTATACTGCTCAGTCATATAATAGCGAATTTAAATTGTTGGTGTAGTACAGTAACGCGCGTAATGATAGCTATTAGAGAAGGGACTTATATTAAACAAAAAATAACAAAAACTTAGAGTTTTAGAAAAACTTGTTATAACAACCCGAATTAGTAAAAGTTTCAGTGGCATTTGTTCTGACTTAAAACCTCTAATTTCTGTAACTTAATACATAATACACATAATTAATAAGTATGCATTTCTTACAGTGCTATACAAAATGCATAATGAATAAATTTAGAATAATGAAAGAAGATGGAACATACGACCTCAACATTATGCTGGCTACTCTGCCCGAATCCAGAGCTAAACTGTATCACGGGGTAGCAAAGGTCTGCAATAATGAAAGTAAGTAGGCTATATAGTAGGGGTTCTCAAACTGTGGTCCATGGACCACCGGTGGTCCACAGACATACATCAAGTGGTCCACGGGCCAAAGTAAGAAATAAGAACCGGTCCGAGTTTACTCGAACATGCTTTCCAATTTATCAAAATTAGTAGATAGAGAAAATGAGTCATTTCATGGTAAATAATTTTCCTATAGTTAAATTTCCGATATCTCGGGGGGGGGGGGGGGTTGTCCACCTGACGTCACTGGGGGTGAGGAAAATCCTAGTTAGGTCAGACACATTACGCCACCGAAATAATGGCAGGGCACGCAATGCATTTGAGCGTGAATTTTTTCATTTTTTCAAAAAAACATTTTTTTTTACAAAACCAAATGCTTTTCTGGGAAAGCAACCTGTCCGGTTTCGTTACTCAATTAAACACCTAAAACATGCCTGAATGTAGAAATCTCCGATAGAAAGGTTTCGCATAAAAATTATTTTTTAGTCATTTTTCATTAAAATTTAGTTATTTTTATTTTTTTACCCCCAGAAGCAACCTATCAAGGGGCAAGCGACCCCCCGCATTTCGTTAACATTAATAAGGACTACAATATATGTGAATTTAAAAGAAATCGTTGGAGCCGTTTTTGAGAAATAATTTTTTTCGACGTTTTTTTGGAGTTTTTTGAGAATAAAACCCCCCCAAATTAAGATAGCCCCAAATAAAAAAAATGGTTCCGAGGTATGATTGTTTTGAACCTACATGCCGAATTTCATCAAAATCGACCGAGTAGTTTGCCCGGAAATCGTCGCACAGACAGACAGACTGACAGAACGACAGACAGAACGACAGACAGACATTTCGTAAAAACCACTTTTTTGGGTTCCTGGGACCTTAAAACGTGTAAATCCGTTGGAATCTCGGAATCGAAAATTTTGACCGTCACAAAGCATTCCTTATACTACGTATAAATTGGAAAGCAATAAAACACCTGAGCTATTAGACATTTCAAATAAAATACAGTACGTCTTGGCACTGAACAAAAAAAAATGCCCCATACCAGTTCTAAACATTTAATCAAATATTAGCACGTAATATAAGGCACAAGGTACTTAATCTTGGTCCTAGAATTTAGCATTTTCCAATCCCAGCCCTGGGGTCCACGGAAAATCATAAAATAGTAGTGGTCCACGGACAAAATAGTTTGGGAACCCCTGGGATAAAGCATGGTTTGCATTACTGTTTTTTTTTTTAAATTAAATTTACACGATGGAAAATACTATCAGTACAGTTAAAAAAACAGAGGTTTGTATGAAAACAGATATTCATCATAAAGTGCAAGCTTGGAAAAACAATATTTTTCTAATCAAGTATTATAGGGTATGTATAACATTAAATAAACTTTAGTTGAAGAGGTAACCTCCTCGTCATAACCGAAATTAGAGGATATCGTAAAAACTGTACTTGGCGGGATTCGAACCCACGATCTAAGCTTTACTTGGGCGTCCTCTTAACTTTGTGGGGCTTTTGGTCCAGGTTAACACGACGTCCCAGTTAGGCGAAGATCATGGGTTCGAATCCCACCAAGTCCAGTTTTTTCTCTATCCTCTAATTTCGGTTATTACTTTAAAAGTAAGATTATCAGACTTGGATTCAGAGCAAATCGAACGTACCCCACTGCAAATTGTTTGTGTACCAAGTATAATTTCTCATAAAATATCAAACATAGAGCCATAAATGAGCAGTAAAAGAAGTAGAAGAATTTTTTTTTTAAAGCTGTTGGTAATTAGCGCTAGGAAATTGGGAATGTTTACCGATTGTTTAGTGATAGAGAGTTATCCGTTCTGTTGTGTAAGTAGTGGGGAGGGGGGATGGTTAAAGTTGAAGAAATGATTCTTTACGTTGTAATACATAGTAACTTACAGCGTTTGGCAACAGCTCCTTTAGGCGTAAACAAATATAAGTCATGGTTTGGTGCGCGCCTTCAAATATTAATGGCCAAACGGTGTGGTACTGCCAGGTGTATACTCTGCATTAAAATGTAGAAAACCAGTTTTTCTATTGCATGCATGGCACGTACGGTCATCATAGGATGAACGCAACGAGCCACAGTAAAATTATTAATGACCGGTTTCGGATACAATCCATCATCAGATAACCGGTCATATTAATAGGTAATCATTTTACTATGGATCATTCTTACTTCTCTCTAAGATGTTCCCCAAGTTGCACGTAGTCACCAAGATAACTCTCACTAGGCATGTATGGACAATATTTTTTTGAGTAGGCCTAATTTGACTTTGTTGAAAATACGTCTAATGGTGTGTTCTTAGTGTAAGCAACGGAAGCCCTATAATTGCTGGGTCGAATGTGACAGCTGACAGTGTCACGTTTAAGAGCTATTTTGGGCTCGCCGGCTACTCAGCCCACCACAATACAAAATACTAATTAACAAAACAGGGAAAAAGGACAGAAGGAAGAAAATATTGGCCTCGCAAGTCGCCATAAGGCGCCCATTCCATTGACCGGCTAGGGCTATTTCCAAAAACAGTGACGTGGTAGCAGACATTCAAGACTTAGGTTGCGTTTCCACCGATCTCGCATTGCAGAATTGACGGAAAGGCTTATTTTCCTCGATGCCATAGTTAAAATTGATCAATGATCATACAGTAAAATCACAAACAAACAAACTAAAATTATAAAATGGCGTCATGGGATATGTTAAGTACAAACATTTTAATAGATTTCTATAAAAAGAAAAATTCTAATTTCCGTCAATGTCATTCTGCAATGCGAGGTCGGTGGAAACGCCACCTAAGTCTTGAATGTCTGCTACCACGTCACCGTTTTGGGAAATAGCCCTAGCCGGTCATTGGAATGGGCACCTAAGCTGTCGACTAACCTACTTTCACTGACGACGGCATTAATTTCTATTAATATGCTTACTTCTTTTCAGATCACCCGGATGCCTGCCAAAGAGCTATGGATGTATACAAATGTACACAGAAAGAACTAAAACATTTGTTCAAATTTTTTTAATCCAGTTGAGGCTAAGAAGACACATTGTATTTTTGTAATTGAATAGGGAACATTTGAGCATAGCTGTAATCATGAAAAATGTGTGTTGTGTATTATAAGTTTAAAGCATAAATTAATGGATATACATATCCCGACCTCGTTATGAAGACATTCAGTAGCCTTACTTCTTTTAATTATTAATGTGAAAAGACATAGCCTATTCGTCATATTCAGGATACAAAGCATTACATTGGTAGTATAATTACACACTTAATGACAATTAATTAATAATAATTGTTGCTTTCCTATTTATACGAAGTATAAGGAAAGCTTTGTTGTGGTCGAAATTTTCGATTTCCGGCTTTCAGAGGATTTACAAGTTTAGAGGTCCTGGGAACCAAAAAATGTTTTTTTTTACGAAATGCCAGTTGGTCTATGGGCAAACTACTATAGTAGGTTTACAAAAATGTGATTTTTATTTTTTTTATTTTCGGCTAACTCAATTGGACTCATTTTCAAGTAAAGTAAAGTAAAAGTACAGTAAAGTGCATTCCTCCAAAAAATTTACAATGTATAGAAAATGAATTCATTGATACACGATGATTTACAAGACAACAACAACACAGTAAATGAGTTACCCGTGTCTTTTGGCGTTTTGGCTCTTATATTTCGCAGCTAAAACACAATATTTATTTTTTTATTCTTTATAATGTTTTATTTACAATTTTTTCAAACTAAAATATATGTTATTATTATTGGTGTAAGCTACCTGAAATCTAGCATATTTTATATTTTATCGTTACTATTGTCGTAGTAAGTAACCTACATATTACACTAAATGATAATTAGGAAAGCATGCACGAGTTCACTCGTACCCGTTGTTAAGAATGGTGGAAATATTTCTCATAATCAGCTCATTGTAATTGATCGACATCCGGTCTCATGGACACTAATTTTCAGGTCTTTTAGAAGCAGCCCAGGTAGAAATGGGTTTCTTTTATATTGAGTTTTGAATAAATAAAATCGTTTTTTTTTTAACTTTGTAATATTTAGAATACAATTTAAAAGAAATATATAACGTTGTCAATATTACAAAAAAAACTAATAAATTTTTTGACAATTGATGACAAAAGATAGAAACCGGTCACGTTTTATGTTTTTTTTAAGTTTTGTATGTAATATTGACAACGTGATAATTTATTTGTTTTAAAATTGAGTCTCGAACCTGGTCCTAGCGGTTCGTAGTCTAGTTTTCTACCAACTGGACTGTTTCTGACCATTCCCCAACCCCATAGGCTTCAATTTCGACTTGTTCGACCCCTTAACCAGTCAGATTATTTTAACGAAGTCTCATCAAGAACCGGTGGTTGTTGTTTTCCAAAGCCTGCTTTCAGCATTTCTGCTTTAAGCAACCCTGTCAGCCTGGAGGGTGAGTCAGCTTCTTCTTTTCAGCACCCTAAGGGCAGACTCCTTCACCTTAGGGAGAAGGGCAGTTGTCTGATCATAGTGGATTCCGAGCCACTTGGAGATCATAGTATAGTCACAAGATTAATTAAAAGGTGACCAGCACTCGACACGCGCTCAGACTGACTAGTAACCTCAGCGCATTATGACAAGAGGATCTGCACTGTTCAAAACCTTATTAAATAGTAAAAGTGAGTTGAAAGTTCTTCTTCCACTCAATTTTAGCCACTGAGCCCTGCAGTAGAATGGGGATATCTGTTCTCCCGTTTCTCATCATATATGAATTGCATGCAAGAGTTCTTAACGTCTTTAACTTGGTTGGGCTACCTGATTAAGGTATACAGTCTTTAAATTGACTTGGGATGAACAGGCAACCTGTTTATATACGAAATTAGAGAATCAAGAAAAATCTTGACTTGGCGAAACTCGAACCTTGTCCTTTTTTATTGATTATATCACACATGCCCATTGGGGTCTTCAAACCCTTCAAAGATGAGTTATTTAACAGTTATTGTCTTGTTCTACAATATATTCATATGGAATTCGTGTGTCGTGTTGGATTTTATAATGAGATTTAAAATTTTTTTGAAAGAAAATTAATTCTCGGTATCAATCCCGGATTTTCCCATTGTCTAAACATACTTACACACGTTTTTGTGGTAATGAAGGTGTCATGCAAGGTGGATTGTACAATGTACATTATAATTACAACAACTTATTTCAATTTTCGGATATTATCTGTTTCACCTTGATTTATAGTCATGTATTTACACAGCTTTATACAGAATGCAGATGCAATTGGCATCAGTTGTTGGCCGGCACTCATCATGAACGGATTTTACGTTTTTGGATTAAGCTTAATCGTGGCTCTTGTTGGGGGCGATGATGATGGAGTAATAAAGCGAGTAAGTGTTCCATTAGAAATGTATACAATATAGCTAACTACTGTATATTGTTGTTTTACAACTAAATTATTTTCCATCCCCAGCTAACCACCCTATCTACAACATTTCAGCGCATTGAATCGCGTAACTACTGTTGAGCGTTGACAATGAACTTACAATGCAACGATTAACTTTGAAGGCAAAGCCATTACTAGTCAAATATTTAAAAATAGGAACTTACGCTACTTCTCTCGACTCGTATCTGTAGTTGGTTAAGTCATGCTTTCGCCTGTTTCATTGCGTCGATGGAAAGCTTGTCTCAGCTTGTCCGTTATCGCTTGTAGCCGGTGTAGGTTGACATCGAGCACGTATACCAGTTTGCCAATGGCCATAAATTCATACGGAAACAATACAAATAATGTCCGCAATCCACGGAGTCGTTGGCATTGGGCAAGAGACCTATGGGCCACTGTAAGACGTAGGCCAAAGTTCATAAAACCGTCCTTCCGAGCATTTTTGATTTCCAATTTATACGTAGTATAAGGAAAGCTTTGTGATGGTCGAAATTCTCGATTCCGAGATATCAACGGATTTACACGTTTTAAGGTCCTAGAAACCCAAAAAAGTGGTTTTTACGAAATGTCTGTCTGTCGCTCTGTCTGTCTGTCTGTTCATCGATTTCCGGGCAAATTACCCGGCTGATTTTGATGAAATTTTGCATGTAGGTTCACAAAAATCATACATATAATTTTTTTTATTTTGGGCTAACTCAATTTGAGGGGGTTTATTCTCAAAAAACTCTAGAAAAACGTCTAAAAAAAGGATTTCTCAAAATCGGCTCCAACGATTTCTTTTAAATTCACACAGTCGTTATCAATGTTAACAAAATGCGGGGGGTCGCTTGCCCCTTGATAGTTTGCTTCTGGGGGTGAAAAAATTAAAATCACTCAATTTTCATGAAAAATGACTAAAAAAAACATTTTCTGCGGAACCTTTCTATGATGATTTCTACCTTCAGGTATGTTTTAGGTGTTCAATAGGGTAACAAAAACGGACAAGTTGCATTCCCAAAAAATATTTGCTTCTGTGCAAAAAATTATTCTTTGAGAAATTATGGAAAATCCTGCTCCAATACATTCGGTGGCATGTGTCATTGTTACTACCGTTACAATGTATTGATCTGTTCGTTCCAGAATATGCCATTAGGTTTTAAGGGGTTTTTAATATATTTATATATATATATTTAACCATAGGGAAATTATTTCCTATGAAATTACACATGTCTATATCTGCTAATTTATAAATTGGAAAGCATGTTCGAGTAAACTCGGACCGGTTCTTATCTATATATATAGGCAGCAAGCTATACAAAGAGATTTGGAAAATTGTAACAAATCCTAACTTCATTATATTTAATGTAACTAATACCCTAAAACATACCATGGCTACTAAATTAATATTGTTTTCAGCTAGATCAGAAAACAGCTGATGCGATGACAGCCGTCTTTCAGAAACAATGCAGGGAAGAACACAATGTCGATCCAGAAGTCCATGCCAAAGCATTAAAATCAAACATGGACGTAAATGATGACAACTTGAAGGTATATACATTTAATTAATTAAGAGAAATTTGCCTGAAAATAATACCTGTGGTTTAATTTAGCGAGCATATTATTTACGAGCAAAAGTCTTGCAATTGATACGATGTTATACGAAATATTTAATTTAATACCTAGCAGCTCCACGAGGAACGATAGCCTTGGAAAGGGGACAGAAATAATAAAATTAGCCTTCTTTGTCTTTACCAAATTACTAAATTTTTAGGGCACCAGTTAAGTGGCTGGAATGGCGAACCGATTCTCCTCTCTACCAGACTTAACCCGTACTTTCTATAACTTTTAAACTATAACGATGCTTAATTATCAGTGTGTGTTTCTTATAGTGTTATGCAAAATGCATAATGAATAAATTTAAAATAATGGAAGAAGATGGATCATACGACATGAACATTCTGGCGGCAATTACGCCAGAACCCAGAGCTAAATTATATGACCGTGTAGCTAAAGTTTGTAACAATGAAAGTAAGTAGGCTAAAGCAATTTTTAAATGTAAAACCTAGGAAAGGGTTAGTTGGACTTACATTGCCTGTTCTGTTTATGGTCATTAGAAGCATGGGCCTCCTGGTCATCGAACAATTATGGCGGAGCCCATTGTCAGGGGAAGGGGCGGCGTTTCGGGTGTGGGTGCTACTCCCATCATCAGGCTTAGTCCTGAGAAGGACTGCTGGTTTTTGGTCGATTGACTCATCACTCTTGTGTTCTACTCCGAATTATTAAGTAAATCCGATCCCCTTGAGGATTCGAACTACTGTTCTCCCGATTTAATTCCAAGCTCTCTAACCACTCGACCAATAGTATTACACCATTGCCATTAACTTTTACAAATAGATTAAAACCTAGGACATTTGACTATCACAAGTCAGAACTTGCAAAGTAGTGGTAGAGACTCAGACTTCCACCCAAAAGGTTGCTCGTTCGAGTCACACACTTGCTACATTTTTTGACCATGCTTCGGTGGGCATGTAAAGCAGCTGCGGAGCCGGACCTTTGTAGTTGACTGTAAGAGGAGGGCTTTTCATAGTCCTTACTCCAATTAGTAACAGAACAAAATGGTTTAATTTCATTTAAGAAAGGGGAGACTTTAATTTCAATTTATTGCTTACTTTTTTCCAGATCACCCGGATATCTGCCAAAGAGCTATGGATATATACATATGCACACAGAAGGAACTAAAAGATTTGTTCCAGTTCTTTTAATTCAGACCAAATGAAAAAATACGGAATCGCGACATTGGAACTAAAAAAATGGAATGGAACACACAAGACTTGTGTGTGTTGGATTTTATATGTAAAATAATCAGATACCATTATGGTGTCTGTTTGTCGGTCTGTTCACGGCCAAACCACTCGGCGGATTCACAAAAATATTCTCTGGGAACACCTTTCCACGTACTCAATAACTTTATCAACGAAAAATTGAAGTCAAAGTATCAATGGATGTTTAGTTCATGAAAATATATCAACTACAATTTTTAAGCAATCTATTGTGTCTATTGATTTTAGTTAGCCCCTATAGATTTCCAACCAACCTCATAATATTGTTAGTATAAGTAGATGGAAGGTTTTTTGATGATCAAAAATATCGATTTCGAGATTTTATCGGATTCAGGGACCCCCCAAAAAATTGTCATTACAAAATGTCTGTTTGTTTTGGGATTTTCTGCCAAAGTACTCGGCACATATAGGTGCACAAAAATATTCTCTAGGGATACTTTTCCATTTATCAAATAGCTTTATTATGGGCGATTCATCCCAAAAAAAACTACAATTTTATGTTTATGTCATTCCAAAATCCACTAGGTCGCTTTCTCCCCGATGTTATGGCTAAAAATCTAAGCAGTGAGAAAGGGCTATAAAAAAGAACCGGTCCGAGTTTACTCGAACATGCTTTCCTATTTCTCATACTAATGTACAGGTCACTGAGATAAATAATATGATATTTAAGTAGTTAATACATTTTTCTATGGTTAAATTTTGGCTGCCTCAAAGTTCCCTGTCCCAAAAGCACTGAATTGATCGATGGAACGCAGGCCCCTAACCAAGATTTTATTTCGGGAGGGCTGCGATCCTACATTTATGTAGTGAAATGTCACACATTTGGAAAGTTCAATTTTAAATATATTATATAAGTCAGAACATGTAGAGTAGTGGTACGGACTCCGACTTTCACCCGGGAGGTTGTTGGTTCAACTCCCACACTGGCTACATTTCCTGGCCATGCTTCGGTCCCGGGCCTTTATAGTCCTAACTCCGCTAGGTTGGCTTAGTAATAGAACAATAAGTCAATATTTATTTATTTATCTACTGTAGTTAAAAATCAAAAATTGACAGGGGGTTGCATCTCTCACCTGGTTACGGGCCAGATGAGACGATTGGACAGCCTAGAACGGGCAGATTGATACACTACAACACAGTACTAATGGCAGGTAATGCATTAAGCCGTGAATTTTCCAAAATAATTTATTGAACAAAACCAAATATTTGTTTGGTAGTTGGATCACCATTTCAGTTTTGTTACTCTAAATAAAACCTAAAGCATACTTGAAGTTAGAATGCATCGATAGAAAGGTTCCGCAAAAAAAATTTTAGTAGCCTAGTTTTACATGAAAGTTGAGTCTTTTTTTTACCCCCAGAATAAAACTATCAAGGGAAAAGAGACCCATGCGTATTGTTAACATTAAATGACGACTAAAATACAATATGTGAATTTAAATATAATAGTTGGAGCCGTTTTTGAGAGAAAAAAATTTAGGTTTTTTTTTTAGTTTTTTGAGGGGGAAACAGACAGACATCCAGTAAAAACTAATTATGGCAGGGTATGTGAAATGTATGAAATTGAGGCGTGAATTGTCCATAATGTCTTCAAAAAATAACTTTTTTTACAAACCCAAATCTTTGTTTGGGAAAGCAACTTGTTCAGTTTTTACCTTTTTTCTTACATACCTGATGTAAGAAAACACCCATACCTAGAAAGGTTCCCCAGAAAAATTATTTACAAGTCATGAAAATGTAATCTTTTTATTATTTTTAGAACCAAACTATCAAGGGGCAATTGCGTTCGTATCCCTCCAAGTGTAATTTTTTACATTCCTCTAATTTCGGTTGTAACCTATCCAGCCAAATTAGTTAAACCATAAATGTCAGTGTTATATTGTATATATTTAATATAATACTGAAATATGTTGAATAAAGCATTGCCTTAATGCAATAAAGTAAGCCAACAGCAGCCTGATCGAGGCGATTATAATACCGGGGTTAAATAAATACCCTAGGATTATAACTGCAAACAAACAAATTTTGAATATCACTTTCCATTATAAAATTATCTTGTTTACATTTTTAATACCAGGGGATTAAATAAATACCGGTATTATAATCGCCTCGATCAGGCTGCAGACCTGGTCGGTTAGATAGTGCAGTAACTGTGCTAACCTGTCTAGCAATACGAATCATGTCAATAGGAGCATTGTCAAGCCAACGGCCTTACCATGTTGATTCCATTAGAGCAGAGCATGTTTCAAACTGCGGCAACTTGGTAGTGTGCACAGCGTTGGCAGGGGAACCTGGTGGGACATGATAACGCGCTTTGGCAGTATAAGTCGAGTCCTGGTCACCTCCGATTTAATCGTGTGACTTTACCATGTTTCCCAAGTGGTTCGGAATCCACTATAATCAGGAGGTCCACCCTGTCAGTCAACTCCCCTTTCCCCGAGGTGAAAGAGTCTGCCCTTAGGGTGCCTCAAGTTAACAAACAGACTCACTCCCCCCGCCAGGCTGACAGGGTTGCTTATAAAGCAGAAATGCTGAAAGCAGGCGTTAGAAACAACAATAGGAGCATTGTGAAAAAATTTACTTTGTAAAGTTAAAAAATAAAAAGTTAAAAAAATTAAAAATTTACTTTGTAAAGTTTTTCACAATGAGTGACAGCAAGTTTTACAAAGTTGCTAAGGAGACTATTATGTATTGTATATACCTTGTCAGTTTTCATGCCTTTTCATTGTTTACACCTGCGGTGTAAAGTAAAGTAAAGTGTCCGGCCCTTGGAGTGGCCCTCGAGGAAAAAAGCTTGGGGACCACTGATTTAGAGGAAACTGCACTTGTCGGGGCTTGTAGCCCAGCGATTATGACGACCAAGTTCGAATCCCGCCAATCCATTTTTTTTTCTATATCCTGTAATTTTCTCGCTCCAAATAAGATAATACTAAAAGGTATAATAGGCCCACTGTACAGTGATTGTACTGGTTTCTTTGGAAAATGACACCCTCTGCGCATGCGGCCAGCGCCAAGATTTAGAACATCTGTTCCTGTGCAGCCTTTGCCCCCACCGCTGCACACCTGAAGACCTGTGGGAGGCCAATGTGGCGGCTATGAATTTCGCCCAGTTTTGGACGCGCTTGGACACGAAAAAGTAAAGTAAGTGATTGTACTGAGTAATTGAGTTATTTTCCATGTTTCATATTCATGAGAAATTCGGTTATCGTGTTGGAATTATTTATGGGATTGCTTATTGTTATGAAGAAGACTACGGTAATTCCCTGTACCTATGTAGACGCAATGATTTTATAAACCAGTTTTTTCATTGTCTAAGAGTATGCTCTTGTGTTAATTACGGTGTCACGCACGGTTCATCGCACTATATAACTACCACAACTTATTTCAATTTTTTAATATTTTCTGCCTCACCTTGGTTCACAGTGCTATTTGCACAGCTTTATAAAAAGTGAAGGTGGAATACTTTTAGGCATCAGTTCTTGGTTGGCACTCATCATGAACAGACTTTACGTTTTTGGATTGTGCCTGTTGCCAGCTCTAGTCGCGAGTGATATTGAAGGAGGAATAAAGCGAGTAAGTATTTTATAAGAATAAACTATGCTTATGCTTAAGTGTATTACTTGATTGCGCATAGGGCACACCCGCCTTACCCATCGACATTTGATGTCTGGTGACCAGCCCCCTACATGCAGCAAGTGCGGAGTGCCACAAACAGTGGAACACATAATTACCGAATGCCCTACATACGCAATGGGCAGATTTTTGTTACGTAAACCACACACCCTGCCAAACTTAATAGAGGACAAGCATGGGCCGGTCACGGCAACGTTAAGCTTTCAAATCAAGACCGGAGCCATGCCATACCTGTAGACAAACTCAAGAAAACCATTCTAAACCACAATTACCAATAGTAAAAAAAATACTTATTTTTTAATTAGTTTTAGTTTCCAACGCCTGCTTTCAGTATTTCTGCTTTAAGCAACCTTGTCGGCTTTCCTGCTGTAACCATACCATTGGTCATGGCTTCATGGACATGGCAAAATCAAGCCACATGAGAATTTTCCTCTGAATAATCCAAATTATGGCTACATTCAGAAGCCCGTATTCTCTAACATGATGCTTTACAGGGGCTATGTAATCCTGTCCCACTGCAGCAATGGAGATAGTACTGGACTTCCCACCCCTCCATGTTGCAGTGGAAACTTCAGCAGAAATGGCATTACTAGGAGTGGAAGGGCAATTAAGAGAGACTCAGCCTCTCTGACTACGTCTGACCACTGCCTGGATATGCCAAGCGATAGAATCCATCCAAAATACTGTTTTAGGAGGGAATTCGAAACTATATTAGGGACAATGAAAGAATGTTGCGAATCAGCAGGAATTCTCAATAGTCACACAATCAAGTGGTTTACTGATGGCTCTAGGCTAGGAAGTACCAAACCAAGAACAGGCCTTGGCGTCTTTGGTCCTGGGGTTTAAATATCTGGAGTCTCTTAGGGAGACAACTATAGTCTTGCAGATTCTGCAATGAAGGTGCGGAGGACCTGCGATGCGATGCGATGCAATCGCACGAAGAAGAGCAGGATGCTCGGAAAGCTTGCAGTTACATGTAAAAGACCTACCACTTCTGAATCCCCTCAAGATCCTGGCTCTCGTGAGGGAGATAGGCCTCGAGAAAGTGATGTAGAAGTGATGTAGATACTTTGTTGTAGGGGGCACAATAGGCCAATAGGCTTAAGTGCACACAGGTAACACCTGTACTCCAATTTATAAAAAAAAAAAAAAAAAAACCCTGTCGGCTTGATGGAGGAGTCTAATCGTCTAATCTGTCTACCTAGACTGACCGAAAATTTACCCTGCGACCTTTGCTTACCATAGAACTAGCCTACCCATATAATCTATCTATCTTCGCACCTCCTCACGTTTCCACCCCCCAAAGTCGAACCTCTTGCCCTTTTGCAACAAATATAGCATGGCCAGAAAGAGGAAGAATATAAAAAGACATATGTATAATTTAAATTGAGATGGATCTTCTACATCTGCCCAAAAAGTTGCTTTAAACCAGCGTTCCCGACCCGCGTCACCCGATCCGCTCCCGACCAGCGTCACCCAGGAACATCACGGTTGTTTTATATTTACGATTTCAACCTGGATTTTTTAGAATTTTTGTATTGCACGTTCATATTTTTCTTAACCCTTAACCATTGGATTGACGTGGGGCTGCAACACTCGCGGTTCCTTTATATCGTACGATATCACCCCATGCAATAATAAGCATACAAAGACCCTCGGAAAATTGAGATAAATTGGTAAAATTCTCCCTTTTTTACAACACTAAACACAATATAGGTACTATTATTTTCAGTTAAAGAACCGGTCCGAGTTTACTCGAACATGCTTTCCAATTTATCAAAATTAGTTGATAAAGGAAATGAGTAATTTCATGGTAAATAATTTTCCTATGGTTATTTTTCCGATATCTCTGGGGGGGGGGGGAAGGGTTGCCCACCTGACGTCACTGGAGGTGAGGTAAATTCTAGATAGGTCAGACCAACACATTACCACACAGCAATACTGGCAGGGCACGCAATGCATATGAGCGTGAATTTTCTATCATTTAAAAAAAAAAAACATTTTTTGTACAAAACAAAATACTTTTCTGGGAAAGCAACCTGTCCGGTTTCGTTACTCAATTTAACACCTAAAACATACCTGAAAGTAGATATCATCGATAGAAAGGTTTCGCAGATTTATTTTTTGTCATTTTTCATGAAAATTTAGTTATTTTTATTTTTTTATCCCCAGAAGCAAACTATCAAGGGGCAAGCGACCCCCTGCATTTTATCATCATTAATAACAACTACAATAAATGTGAATTTAAAAGAAATCGTTGGAGCCGTTTTTGGGAAATAAATTTTTTAGACGTTTTTTTGGAGTTTTTTGAGAATAAAACCCCCAAATTGAGTTAGCCCTAAATTAGAAAACTATTCCCGAGGTATGATTTTTGTAAACCTACATGAAAAAATTCAACAAAATTGACCGAGTAGTTTGTCCGGAAATCGACGCACGGACAGACAGACATACATACAGACAGACAGACAGACAGACAGACAGACAGAGCGACAGACAGACATTTCGTTTCCTGGGACCTCAAATCGTGTAATTCCGTTGAAATCTCGGAATCACAATCACAAAGCATTTCTTATACTACGTACAAATTGGAAAGCAATAATCATCTACATCTATTGTATGTTGAAACCATTGATCAGATCAGATCATTGATCAGATCAGATCAGAGATGAAACTTTGGTAGGGTCCTGACCAACGTACATACTGTATATTATAAATGCAATTGTTTCCGTTAAACATTTGTAGGATCGACATTGAAAGTATAGTAAACAACTCAAAATATAAGCTAAACAAAGTTCAAACTATTGGAGCGGGGAAAATTTGTATACCTAGCTATGAAATGTATAAGGCGGTACTAGTGACTACTGTGACTAGTAAATTAATACCGGTATTCCTTTCAGCTCGATGAAAAAGCAGCTGATGCCGTGACAGCTGCCTTTCAGAAGCAATGCAGAGAAGAAAACAATGTCGATCCAGAAGTCTATGCCAGGGCATTAAAATCAAACATGGACGTAAATGATGACAACTTAAAAGTAAGTGTTGCAACGGCTGATTAATTAACAGTAATATGCGTGACTAAATGACTAAACCATAATATCTAAATATCTTATTCATGAGGGGAGTACGATTTTTAGCAGCATAATATGCCCCCTCATTGAAATGATTTACATAACGTTTAATTTAATCAAATTATTAATGCAGTAGCTCAATCTCTATTAGAGGAAGGTTCTCGGAATATAAATATAATAGATATAAAAATATTTATAAAAAGGTCAATAATATACAGCCTATATAAAAAAAATTAATATTTCCACGAGAAAATATCAGTTTCAGTTTTCATTGTTCTGACTTAAACTCCATAATTTCAATAACTTGAATAGAATGAATTAATAGAACATTTATTTGCCAAAAAAACATACACTTATACTTTATAGTTATCCCGACCCTAAGTTTCTTAATAAGACTTGTGTTGCCCGGATAACAGACAATTAAAAAGCAGAAATGAAATTTATTATGCCTAGCAAAACTATAGTAGGTGGAAGTAACAAACTGAAAGCCATCCATAAGGCCGCAAGTCGTAATAATGAAATAAAATAATAAAATGAAGTAATGTAGTTAATTAAGAAGCTAAAACAATAGCCTATGGCAAGTAGCAGTTTAGCAGAAAGGTTGGTTATATGCTTTTTAGTACAAACATGTCATAATAAATATATTGTACAGTGAATGAGGAGGTGCTTCGTAGGCTAAACGAAAAAAGAACATTAACGATAGCTATATCTACGAGGAGGGCCAGATTTATGGGGCACCTTATCAGGCATGAAAGCCTTCTAAACACCATTGTTGAAGGCTCAGTCGAGGGCACAAACCACAGAGGCATGCCGAGAAAGGAGCACATGGGGGACGTAATGGCGGACATGGAGTGCGGGACCTACTGGGAAATGAAAAAGATCGCGGAAGACAGGGAGGAGTGGAGAAGAAGAGTCAAGTTGCTGCAAACCAATCGATAGATTGTAACCCCAGAAGACAGTAATAGGATGCGTTTCTTACAGTGCTACGTAAGATGTATGATGACCAAATTTAAAGCAATGAAAGAAGATGGATCATACGACATAAACATTATGGTAGCTACTCTGCCAGAATCCCGAGCTACAAAATATCAAGGAGTCGCGAAAGTTTGCAATAATGAAAGTAAGTAGGATTAATTAAGTTTAGTAGTAATGCATTTATAACATAAGAACATGATATTTAACAAAGGCTTACATTGCCTGTTGTGTCACTGTCATTAGAGGCATGAACCTTATAGTCATCGAACAATTAGGGGGAACGAACCCTTTGTTAAATTGTAATACCCCATTTTCATTAACCTTTACCAGTAGAATAGAAACATGACATTTGCATTAAGTAGTGGCGGGCATGTCCATGTCAGGAGATGTAGAGTAGTGGTACGGACTCTGACCTTCGCCCGAATCGTTGTAGGTTCGAGTCCTACATTTTCTGGCCATGCTTCGGAGGGCATGTAAAGCAGGTGGTCCCAGGCCTTCCTAGTTGAGTGTAGTTGAGTGTAAGAGAGGGCTTTATAGCCCTAATTCAGCTAGGCTGACTTAGTAGTAGAACCAAAAGTCCTAATTTATTTATTTATTCATTTATTTATTTATTTATTTATTTATTTACTTATTTATTTATTTATTTATTTACTTATTTATTTATTTATTTATTTATTTATTTATTTATTTAATATGCCATTTAGTCTCAACTTATTCTTGGGGTTATGTAAATAAAACAATTTTTAAGTAGGCCCGCTGAGACACTAATAGCTGAGATGAATAAAACATTGTGACTTTAACAGTTAAGAGCTATTCAGGGCGATCCTGTTATTTAGCGATAGCGTACCCCAACAGGTAGAAGATACCAAAAGTATTGATGGCACACGTTGCAGCAAGCTATTTTGAAAACTCCCTTTGCTGAAGACGGAGTTAATTTCCATAATGTACAATAGTATTAGTTGGTGCAAATAACACTGGTATTTAACTAACTTTGGTTGAAGAGTGAGTTAACCTCGTTATAACTGAAATTAGAGGATATTGAAATAACTGAAAAAACTAGACTTGGCGGAATTTGAACCCGTAAAGCCCAGTTTTTCCTCTAATTTCGGTTAATTTCCATTAATTTCCTTACTTGTCTTCTTTCCAGATGACCCGAATGTCTGCCAAAGAGCCATGAACGTATACGCATGCACACAGAAAGAATTAAAAGATAATTTCCAATTCTTTTAATACCTATAGAACAAATTAAGAAGACTTTTTCTAGTTTTGTAATTTAAAAAACACAAAGAATAATCAGGATTAATCAACGAACGAAAACAGTATCTATTCTTATAGTCTGGTATCCCAACAATGGACAAAAACGAAGGTATATCGACTTCGCAAGTTATTATTTTTCAGTAAACAAACGCGCTTTTTGTTAATACGGATTTTTTATAATTTCATTGAATTTATTTTAAAAAAAATCTGACCAATATCATGAATATCAATGCAAGGAGATTGGGACGCCTTAAATGGAAAACACGCCTTAAGAGGACATCCTGCGTAGAAAATTAGCACCCCAAAATTTGTGGGTTTTATTCACTTCTTATGTTTTATTTAAATAACAAAGCAAGTTATTAAAATTTTGGCTCGTGTATGTTGTAAAAGACTACTTCATGCATCATATAATAGGAAATGCTACATTTTTGGTACCTTAGTTCTTTCATACAAACCATTGGGGACTAAAATTTCGCGTAGTCTTTCGGAAAAATTACAAAACCGAATAATAAAAATAACCGATTATATGATGCACGAAGTAGTCTTCTAGAATATACATTGTAGTATTGTATGGTACCGTATAAATAACACTGACATTAAATTAACTTTGGTTGAAGAGGAAACCTCCTCTTTATAACCGAAGTTAGAGGATATGGATTATGGTCCAGCGGTTAAGACGACAACCCGGTAAGGTGCCCATTCCATTGACCGGCTAGGGCTATTTCCAAAACGGTGACGTGGTAGCAGACACTCAAGACTTAGGTGGCGTTTCCACCGACCTCGCATTGCAGAATTGACGGAAATGTTTATTTTCCTTTATGCCATAGTTAAAATTGATCAATGATCATATAATAAAATCACAAACAAACAAACTAAAATTAAAAAATGGCTTCATGGGATATGTTAATTACAAACATTTTAATAGATTTCTATAAAAAGAAAAATAAACATTTCCATCAATGTCACTTGCAATCTGCAATGCGAGGTCGGTGGAGATGCTACCTTGAGTGTCTTGAGTGTCTGCTACCACGTCACCGTTTTGGAAATAGCCCTAGCCGGTCAATGGAATGGGAGCCTTAGGTGTACATCGTGGGTTCGAATCCCGCTAAGTCCAGTTTTTTCCATATCCTCTAATTTCGGTCTTTTAGAACTTAAATGAGGCAAATTTTTAATAACTTGCTGAGTTAATGAAATAAAAAATGAAAAGTATTTAATTTTAGGGTGCCAATTTTCCACTTGGCATTTCACCTTGTTGACACATTGTGCTGGCTCCATATTTGTGGGCGTATAAACAAGACCAACTTTGCAGTCGCCATTAAAATAATTAGAATAAATATCTGGATGTCCCCTTTGACCCCTCCAAGTGAATTTTCTTTGAAACATTTATGATGGTTGAAATTTTCACCTCAACAGCCATTTGGCTACTTGATGTGGGAGTATGAGTTGTTCCATTTCTGTCAGGATCTTTCTCGGCAGCGTCATTCTATATGTCTTCCTCCTCTCCTCAACCATTTAATTAAATGTGTCAATTATTATAATTATTTGCTAGAGTAGGTACTCTATAATGGCTTATTATTATTAATTATTAATTAAAATTATATCTTACATTGCCACTGCTCTAAGATCCCTTGATAAGCCGAAGCGATAATTATATGTATAACAAATTATTTTCAAAATATTGCACCTTATAACCATATAATAATATATTGGTCAGTACATTTAAAACTAATTCATCAGTCAATCCTATAGGCTTCAGAGTAGGGAAGGCATCAAAATCTAATTATTTAGGAACAATTACGGTGCAATAAATAAATAAATAAATAACGCATTTTTTTTTACCTGGGCGAACCATAAGACTAGAATGTCTTCTATGGGCTAACCCAGGCTACAATACAATAGGCTACATGACAATTTTTTAAAACCTTTTTTAATGGATTTGTAGAATTATTTTACACCTAGGCCTACATGACAATTTTTTAAACCCCTTTTTTAAATGAATTTCTAGAATTATTTTATGCCTACTTGACAATGTTTTAAAACCTTTTTTAATGGATTTCTAGGATTATTTTATGCCTAGGCCTACATGACAATTTTTTAAAACCTTTTTTTAATGGATTTCTAGAATTATTTTATGCCTACATGACAATTTTTTAAAACCTTTTTTTAATGGATTTCTAGAATTATTTTATGCCCATTAAAATTTTATTTTTACTCTTTCCCTATCAATTTAAGCTATATGGTTAAAAAGGGGGTCACAAGACTCTGGAATGTGACGTCATCTGTGTTGGCCGCGGACACCAGTAGCACGTCCCTCAGAACAATTAGGAATGCAACGTCATTTTCATGTAATCCATATATATGACGGTGTTTTGGCTCTTTTAATCCACAGCTAAAAACGCCAAAAACATTGTTTCATTTATTTACTTTTTAAAATTAACAAAAAACATATTGTATTATCATTATATTGTACTTTTAACATGTAAGCCACCTTATCTAGCATATGTTTGTATCAAACCCAGAGCGCTTTTGGCAAGAACTGCCATCTACAGAGGGAAACCCACTAGCACAGTTACACCTTATCCGTGATTTGAGACTTGCTCACCTCGAGGGGAAGACGCAAATGTGAAGTAGGCCCTTTTATAACAAGTTTGGCTAAAACACTATATTTTTTGATTTGTTTGTTTATTAAAATGAAATACCACGAAGTCAGGTGTAATTTAATTTTTGCTATCCTATTGGTAGAACCTCTACTTTTACTAACGTTAGTGTTCAACTCAGACCGTTTATTTAGAATTTTGAAAGTATTGTATTCAATATTTTCAAAGGTCAGCTATGGATCGACAACCGTTCTCATGGTCACCACTAATTTGCAGCTCTTTTGGTTATCCTGATTGTAATTATTTATTAACTTCATATGAAGAGTATGAGGGAGAAGGTAGGGGGGGGGGGGGTAGGGGGTAACACACGCCCATCAGCACTTTATTCCCGGGTGAATAAAAGCAATTACAGCTTTCACCCAGTCTGTTGCCACGACTTCACCCGACCTTCTACTTAATACGAGTAATTTCTCACATTCCATCGAAATTTGTGAACATTTTCAGGCTTTTAGCCCTTTAGAATGGTCAGAACCGCCTGAATTTGAACTCTTAATACTAATTCCGTTGTGAAAGTAAGCTGCTTCTTCGAAGTACTTATGAATTTAAATTCTTGCTTGTTTGATATCGAACGCCTGCTTTCAGCATTTCCTATTTTTAAGGGGGGGGGGTATTAGCTTTTCAGGGGAATTGATTCTTTTCTATTTGTGCTAGACATACAGGACACTAGACTCGCCAGTTTCCTAGGTAAAATATGGTACAACACCCAAACATATACTTGTTTGCATGTTAGGTTTTGTTCCCCAACGCGTGCATTCAGGATTTCTACTTTAAGCAACCTTGCGGGGGGGGGGATAACTTGAAGCACCCTAAGAGTAGACTCCTTCACCTCAGAAGGATGAGGAGTTGACTGACAAGGTAGACCTCTTCATTATGGTTGATTCCGAACCACTTGGGGAACATAATAAAGTCACACGATGAATTCAGAGGTGACCAGAACTCGACACGCAATCATGTCCCAACACTTTAGGCGGGTATTCCACATACGTACATCGTCAATGAAAATTATGAAATTGAAGGACATTTCAATTTTACTCTATGCCATTGTTAAAATTGATCAATGATCAATTGACCATAGAGTAAAATCACAAACAATCCAAAATTAAAAAAATGGCGTCATGGGATATGACAAGTACAACTATTTTAATTGATTTCTCTAAAAAGAAAGCATTTCTGTATAAAAATTATAATAATGTTTAAATAATAAGGCGACGACGAAGAAAACAAACACAATTTCAAGAAACAAATGCAAACTGATTTCAAAAATTTGGCGCATACGCTTCAATTGAAAATTGTCAATTTTTGAAAAACATATGAAATGACCGCCATCAATGAGAAATTGAAATTTCCTTCAATTTCATAATTTTCATTGACGTTGTACGTATATGGAATACCCGCCTTACTTCACTTTACTTTATCCATCGCCCACTCATTGGCGCATGTCCCAACAAGTTCTCCTGTCAACACTGTGTAAATTACCAAGTTTGTAGCAGTTTTGAACAAGCTCTGTTCTTGTGGATTCAACATGGTATGGCCTGTGACATTAACTTGTTTTAAATTCTGTCAATGTAGGTTAAGTGGTAAGTGGCTATACCACTTGATTTCCAATACGTTTGGTATACACTGGCACATTGTAGCATTTACGGGCTAGAACGTATAGATTACAATACAATAAAAAAAATAAAAAAAACACTTCATGTTCCTTCATTGTTGCATATGTTAGACGTAGGCAGAACCATTTTTTGTACTCGTTTGGATCCAACATGACAAAACAGTTGAATGCCGTCTGCTTTGGAGCGAACTAGCCTACTTTTAATACCGTATTTAAATTCTCCAGGCAACTTATTCTTTTCCAATGGTACTAGGCCTGCAGGAGACTAGGGCTAACTAGTTTCTACGTGGTGAAGTAATTTAATTCAACTGACTTCCACTAAATAGATTCCTAATAATTATGAGTGGCCGTTCTAGCTTAGACATTAGGCGCGTTTATTTGCTAACTAACTAACACCCTATGAATCTTAGGCTTATCACAAAATATAAGAGAAAAAAAATAGTGCAATACAATATGCACGAACTTTTCGTGGCACAGTATAGGTTGTACGTAGCTGAGCAGCCGCGGCTACTATCCGGGCGCAGGTTGCGGATAGGCCAGTTGCAAATATGACGAATAAATAAATAAACAAATCAATATTGACTTTTTCCGTTCTATTACTAAGCCAACCTAGCGGAGTCAGGGCTATAAAGCCCTCTCTTACACCCAACTAGGAAGGCCCGGGACCGCCTGCTTTACATGCCCTCCGAAGCATGGCCAGAAAATGTAGCTTGTGTAATAATCGAACCAACCACCTTTCGCGTGAAAGTTGGAGTCTGTACTCTGCATGTCCTGAATAAGCAGTTACCGACCAAGCAGCGGCATAATCGGAGAGTGTGCAGCAGTAGCCCGAGGATGACTATGTGTCGGGGCGAATAATTGCCGCCACTAAATAAGCAACCACTACTAGGGCACTCTTTTCTCCTGGGCCCCGAAGGTGGATGAACTCAATGAAGAGTCAACGGCATAAGGATGCAGAAGGCAAAGGGAAACCATTGTATTACAATTCCCCAGTACAGTCATCATGACTAAGTGTATTCGACCCTCTACTTGCATGACTTTCTCTTTGGGAAGTCTGAAGTACGGTACGTGTTTAAAGTTGCCATAGTGATAGATAGAAGAAGAATTCGACGCAGAAGAATCGATGTTGAATTTGTATTCAGGATTTATATACTGTGCATATATTAGATTTGTACTCAAGTATTCAGGACAACTTTTTTTACAGAATCAGGAATGCCATAGCTATGGTGCAATTGATGCATTGAAACAAATTACCGTTAATGGCAACGGTTGTGCACAATTATTTATCATTGAGTGCAGGATGATTGCAAGACTCTGCTAGGCTAAGCAGCAAATTCGTTTTCCGCTACCGCTTTCAAGTTTATATGCTGTACATAAATAGGATTTATTCATTGAGGCGTAAAAGACCGTCTTACAAAATGGAAAAGTCTCCAGCTAGCAATTCAAAAGGCTGCATATTTCAATACGATAAGAACGCAATGCGCTTTCCCATTTTCAAAGAAATGCAAAATTTACAAGCTCTGTTTACAACATATTCTGGTAATTTTTACTTCATCGATTTTTGGCTTCATGAATCATAAAAAAATTTTAAAAACTGTCTTGTGATGAAAAGCGAAAGCTGGCACGACCTTAGGGCATTCGCAGGTACTGAAAAGATCGGTTTCATATTTTTTAAAAACACTTACGCTATACGCGCTAAGCCATGTACTAAGATGTGTGGTATTTTTAAGAAAGAAGGAGTTTAAATAAATAATAAGCAGTACAGTTTTTCCTGTTGTTATTAATAAAGAAAAGGTTGATTACAGGACTCCACCATGACTACATAACAAAAGATAAATCAGAAAAAACTGTTTACCATCGTCAGTGATTGACAGAAAACTGATAACACGGAGTAGGGCGTCACTTTATTTGTGAAGGGCCGAAAGTCGAGAAGTAGTGAATTAACTTTTTGATGGGCGGTAAAAACCGCCTTTATCCTTATATATCGGCAGTTCATTCAACTGGGACGACAGCTGAAACGTAAATCTTGTAGATGGCAGCATTCTTTAAAGGAAACCAACAGCCATAATACAATATTGCCAACTAATATCAGACCAGCAAGTGTAACCAGTCCGACAAGTTACAGGCAATAAACAGTCTTCTTCTTCTTCTTCTTTGAATGTCCCTTCTATCTAAGATTGGCAACCGTAGACACGTAAATACCGTACTTAGGACTCCCCAAAAGAAGTCAATTAATATGTAGAGTATCGAATGCACTTTGTTATGATGACTGTACTAGGGAATTGCAATGTATAGTGGTTTCCTGTTGCCTTATGCCGTTGACTCTTCGTATTGGCCTTTTGAAAGCACCGTTTAAAGGATTTTGAAACGTTTTGAACAGTCAAAACTGGATCCTTCCATTTGCACAAAGCCTAAGTGAATTTAAGCGAATGGTGAAGTTGTGACAGTCAAATAATTATAATAATAACAATAATAATATACGTATATTTACGTAGGTACTTCGTCGTTTACAATTTTTGTAATATCAGCGCTCCCTCGTGCTACTCTTACACATTTGTATTATACTGTCTGATAGGTATTTATTTTACACACATAGCTGCTATCCATTTGACAAATTGATAAGATGCTATTTTTTTCCTCCTTTTCAATTTGACTGCTTGTTTCTCGGGCATTATGTTGTAAATGATGTTAGGTTTGTTATGTTATGTTATGTTGTGTGCAGTTTGGATTTTGTCTGTTGGCAACACATTAAAAGCTTGTTTAATTTTTAGTTCTTTCGCATTTGGAGCCATTTTCCCAACGCCAGGACAAAAGAGTGTCCTAGTAGTAGTTGCTTATTTAGTTATCCTCGGGCCACTGTGACTTTTTCCAGGCATGCCTGCACCATCAGACTCGCCACCACACCCTCCGATTATGCCACTGCTTGGTAGAGGACGGCCCATTCGCTAGTGGCTAGCCACTATATCTAGTGGCCTTTCCGCTATGGCGCCCATTCCATTGACCGGCTAGGGCTATTTCCAACAACGATGACGTGGTAGCAGACATTCAAGACTTAGGTGGCGTTTCCACCGACCTCGTATTGCAGATTGCAAATGACTTTGACGGAAATGTTTTTTTTTTTTATAGAAATCTATTAAAATGTTTGTAATTAACATATCCCATGAAGCCATTTTTTAATTTTAGTTTGTTTGTTTGTGATTTTACTGTATGATCATTGATCAATTTTAACTATGGTATAGAGGAAAATAAACATTTCCGTCACTTCTGCAATGCGAGGTCAGTGGGAACGCCACCTAAGTCTTGAATGTCTGCTACCACGTCACCGTTGTTGGAAATAGCCCTAGCCCGTCAATGGAATGGGCACCTATCCACCACCTGCGACCCCACTAATAGCCTAAATTATTTTTCCCCTTCTTTCAAATGTGGCTGACATGTTCGTCTTGAAATGGCAAAGCTGTGACTAAACTCTGGTGGTCGGTATATATACATCTTCTTCTTCTTCTTCTCCTTTAGCCAACGCCCGTCCTTGGCTGGTAGGCCATCGTTTGATGCCGTGCCGCGTAGTATATATAGGTATATATAATAGTGTTGTACGTTAGCGTATGTTGAAATAAATTTACATTGAAATCACACAATACCAGTTGAAATAAATTATTCATCGAATTGATGTCACATGCATCTCTGCATTGTGTGGTAATGGGAGGAGTTTCGATAGTAAAAGTTCTTGAATTCAAGAAAGTAAAAAATTATCTATCGTTCATATTTTCCCCCTCGTTGCATGATTCCCAAGAGACCGCATCTCGAATAAATGTACGCGAATTTCCTGTTTGTGACGTGGTCATAGTAGTATTCATGCATATATCACAGTGTCTTCACAATAATTCACAAAAGTAGTAAAAGATGGTAGAAACAGTATTTATACTGCTTCAGCTACTGTGCAATGTGCTAATGTGCCCTGTTTATAAAATTACTGATTACTGACATACGAGTTCTATTGGGAATAAATTTAGGCGTGGAACTGTGTCAACGAATGTGTTTAACTGAAGAAAGAAAGAAAGAACGAAAATTTTTCTTATTTTCCACATGAGCGAATAAATGAAATAAGAATTTAATAAATACAATTCTAGATAATGGCAATAAGCCAGTTAACATTAGTTGTAAGCATATTGCAGTTAGGACTCGTATCTGTATTTTTTTTTTTTTTTTTTTTTAAAGATTAATCGCATGCAAACAATTTAATGAATGTATCCGATTGACCTTTTCAGTCGCCTCTGTTGGTTATTTCCTGTGATGAGTACGACACATGTTTCAATGCGTAAACTTGGTAAGCTTGTCTCAGCTTGTCCATTATCGCTTGAAGCCGGTGTGGGTTGACATCGAGAACGCATACCAGTTTGCCAATGGACGAACATTCACACGGAAACAATACAAAAATATGTCCGAAATGGGTTGTTGGCATTGGACAATGGACCTATGGGCCACGTATAAGTAGGCCTGGGTCCATAAAAAGTCCTACAAAAAATCACAATACAACTACGATGCTGATAGGATATGGCAGGGTGAGATCCTATAGTTTCCCCATCACCTACCAACATTATCAGATTATGTTCACATTGCCGCATAAAAAAATTGAATACGAAGAGTGTATGTATATACAAACATGACAAACGTGAAAGATTTAGTTTACGGTACTTGGGGGGGGGGGGGTTATGCAAATATTTGAGTTGCGTCACCAAAAACGGAACGACCCAGTGTCAAAGTGCAAAATCTTGAATTTTTTTTTCCGAATAAAAAGAAGTAACGAACAAGGTAGGTACATAACTTACCTTGATAATTCTCTGGAGTTTGTGTATATTCTCTCTTTTCCAATATTACTGAAAAAGGAATATAAACGCTAATACCAAAATAATGAAACATGAATAAGACAAAGTAAACAGATTCAGCTGGGTATTACATTCGTTAGGCGCATATTCCACCGACCGGCTAGGGCTAAATACAAATACGGTGACGTGGTAACAGACATTCAAGACATACGCGGGGTTTCCACCGACCTAGCATTGCAGAATGCAAATGACATTGCCGGAAATGTTTGTGGGATGTGTTAATTACAAACATTTTAATAGATTTCTATAATAAGAAAAACAAACATTTCCGTCAATGTTATTTGCATTCTGCAATGCGAGGTCGATGGAAACCCCGCCTAAGTCTTGAATCTCTGTTACCACGTCACCGTATTTGTATTTAGCCCTAGCCGGTCGGTGGAATATGCGCCTTATTTACAGTATGCCGGCAATGTTGAATCAAAATCAGGTTTTTGTGAGACAATATAAGAATTTAAATAAAATTGAAGTCTCCACTGACCACCTGAAGTCAAGAAAGAGGAACCTCTATACGAGTTCTTACACTTAGGCGCATTTTCCACCGACCTGCTAGTGCTAAATACAAATACGGTGACGTGGTAGCAGACATTCAAGACTTAGGCGTTGTTTCCACCGACCTCGCATTGCAGAATGCAAATGACTTTGGCGAAAATTAGAATTTTTCTTTTTATAGAAATCTATTAAAATGTTTGTACTTAACATATCCCATGACGCCATTTTTTTAATTTTAGTTTGCTTGTGATTTTACTGTATCATCATTGATCAATTTTAACTATGGCATAGAGGAAAGGAAACATTCCCGTCAATGCCGTTTGCATTCTGCAATGCGAGGTCGGTGGAAACCCCACATAAGTCTTGAATGTCTGCAACTACGTCACCGTATTTGTATTTAGCACTAGCAGGTCGGTGGAATATGCGCCTAACTAAGGCCTGGATTCTAATAATTAGAATTAGAGCACAATTATTGTGTTTTCGTGCCACGGTGGTTTTTACTGTCGCAATAAAAGTTAACGGCAACGATATACATGTCAGGATATGTAGAGTAGTGGTACGGACTCCGACTTTCCTCCAAAACGGTGTTGGTTCGAGTACCACACTGGCTATTTTCCGACCATGTTCCGGAGGGGATGTAAAGCAGGCGGTCCCGGGCCTTCCTAGTTGAGTGGAAGGGAGCTAGGGCTTTATAGCCCTATTTCCACTAGGTTGGCTAAGTAATAGAACAACAAAAAGGTCCTTACAACATATATACACATTTTTTTATACCGTATATTGTAGGAATATTTTTTTTTTATCACTTCTTATTAACTCTCTTCATATCGTAATATACTGTAGGTAAAAATCAACCTAACTTCCAAACTATAATTTTTAGCTGAGAATCGCAATCTGGTTCCTTACGAACCTTTCCATTGACTTATTCCAATACATAAGCCTATAAAAATTAATTTGACCACCCCTTTCACTGTATACAATATTATGTTTACACTTAAAAAATAATAGGCGGTCAAAATGAAATTGGCCTGTAGTGTTTACCTTTACTAAAGAGCGTTGGCTGCATGTGAAATGGGCCCGTTGCTGGCTGAAGTTTGTGGGGTCATAAAACTGGTAATGGTCCCATAAAAACTTTCTTTATTGGACTGCTGACACTCCGAACAAGTATACTAAATTATAATGGTTTCATCCTTGTTAATTACGGAGTAGCAGCCGAAAATTTAAATGTAGACAGCATTAATGTAATAACTTAAATTGGGGCTGCAAACCCTGTGTTTTAAATACGCATACACTGCCCAGAGCATATTTTAAGAAATTTTCACTGGGTGGCACAAATTGAAATCCTATTCTATATAGTGTAAATTTCACTTGTATCCACCCCCTACCCTCCATAAATAAGTTCAGATTAGGTCTATTATTTTTAATCATGGGTAGTATACCTAGTTCTAAATAATCACACTTAATTCTTCAAGATTACCAAAACCATTTATATTTTTTCAAAAAGCAAAACGTTAAAAACAAAATTGACGCCATAAATACGACGGACAACGTAACTTTTGACTATTTTTTTCTTTTTTTTCTAATTTCTAGTTTTGTTAGTCTTGGAATTAGACATTTGTGACTAATTTCTGTAGGGCAATATTCCCAAAAGTAGGGGGCAAAATCACCTCACTGGGGGCACGCTTGCCCCAACGGGGCTTCCTTAAAATATGCTCTGACGCTGCCCTTACAAGTCTACTAATATAATAGAAGAAATGGTACACAGTGAAGCATTTCTTTATAACGGCCCCTTCCTTCACAAGTTTTCCCACAATTATTCTTAAACAGCACTTTTACAATATTAACTACAAGAAAAAGCTGGAGTCTGTAGCTGCAGAATAATGCGGGTATTCCACCGGCGATTTTACTTCATTTTTTATTTTGTCAATGACGTTTGTTTTGTTTTAAGGAGACTATTATGTAGATACTTAACTTATATATTATAAATTAAGTTAAAATATGGTAGCAGACATCATTAATAAGTCTCTACCATATTATAACTTAATTCATAATAGATAAGTGAAGTATCTACATAATAGTCTCCTTAAAACAAAACAAACGTCAATGACAAAATCAAAAATGAAGTAAAATCGCCGGTGGAATACTCGCCTTAGATCATTCAACACTGAAGTTTGAAATTGTATATGTAGTTTATATTGTACTTCTGTAGTATACTATTATAAATGCCAACACTATCGCCTATTTATAGTATGAATGTTATATCGAACGACAATAAAGTAATATACAAACAATTTAGTCAAAATCAGATCAGTCGAGGTCAAACTGGCCGAGATCAAATCGGTCGAGAACACGGAGGATTTCCCTTAACCTAAATTAAAATTAAATTAAATTTAACATGTAAAAAAAGAATAACCTGAAAAACTACATTTCTACGAAGGCAATCAATATTAAAGTTGACACTAATTTAAAAGGATTAAATCACTAATTTTCTACAGCTCTTCAATAGGCCTTATTGGTCAAAATTTTAGAAGTAGTCGCCGGTTATAGCTAGAAATATATTTATGACCCTCAAATTTCTGTAAAAAGGAAACAGCTTTTATATTTTCGGCATTAAAAATTATGACTGACAGAGGAGTGAATGCTTAAATAGAGATTTTGTATGTTTGGGAATAATAAAATTTCCAGTCATACAAAACGCAGTTGCTTTCCCATGGTGAATTAGTGCATCTGTCATTATTGTCTTGTATACCTATACCTAGGTACAGAAGGAGTTACTTGGTATACGTTAAAGTTAAAATTGGAACTTCAAATTATGCATAGATTTCTGCTGATGGGTAGCGGCAGGGCTTATACAGGTACATCGCCAATTTAATTTTCCTTTTCATAACAAGCTGATGTGGTTCCAAGTGGGCTACGAGAGCCTTCCTCAACCTAAGATGATGTAATGTACTATAGATCGGACTCGGGCAAAATATATTTGCCATAGGTTGGATCTGTCCAGGATGTGTCTCAGTCCAATAATTTTACAATTTATTTTTCGTAACCAATACTACAGAATACCTGGCTATGCAAAGTACCTACACAATAAAGGATATAAAACATGAGTCAAAATGTCAATTGAAATTAATGGGGTATGCTAAGAATTAAATGACTAAATGGTGGTAAATGTGAAACCAACTTAGTAACATCAACTAGGAAAGCGGAATTTTGAGAAAGTAAAGTAAAACATATTCCTCCAAAACATTACACAATATACAATACAACAACAATACAGTATATACGAGTAAGTATGACTGCATGATAAGGGGTTAAATATGCCTACAACAGTTCCTTCCCAAAGACGAATACATATTATTAATTGTTATATTATATTTATCAGACAATACAAATTATTTTTGCCACGTGAAACTCAAGGCATTTGTAAAGTTGCCCTAAAGTAAGGTAACTTATAGTAAATGTACAGAGCAATGTCACCTACTTACGGGTCAGTCAAAAAGTATAAGTCGAAGGTTCCGTGCGAAACCATCTACTAACTGTAAGCTAATGACTTATTATAATTTTAATTTATTTCTATAACCAGTAAATTACCTGTGCAACGAATCGGCTAAACCTGCAATCCTACAACACCTATAATAGACAATCCTATTTGACAGAACAGTGTTCACATTAAAAAAAACAGTCCGAATTTTTTCGTCGGGGTATATCGCGACCGTGTGATACCAAAAAATCGACGCCCTCGCGCGGAAGGGTGCAGAAACCGACTAGAGAGGTTCGTCAGCAGTTGCGGCCGCACCCCCTCTTACGGCCCGGCAGCGCCGCTGCTCATAACCTTCCCTTTTCGCTGGCTTGGCCTAGGTCATGAATGGTACCACTTCTTTAGTTACACTTTGTATATAAACCAAAGAATCGGGGATGGTTGGCAGTCGTCGAAGTTGGCATCAATGTACCTACAGATGTAAAGTCACATCAGCTGCGGAACTTTGGGAGCTAACAGCCGTCTTAATGATAAATTTATGGTGTATTGAGTGATAAACTAATGTTGACAACAGTCCTATACTGTAGGTAGACAGCTACCTACTAAATAAATAATAATATCAGTTTCATTCAAAACAATTAATTTATTATTAAACTTCAAATATTGAAGAACTAGACTAATTATTATTTCGCTTTTTTGCACCTAGAGATAATTTATAAGATGTACATGATATAGTTATACTTTTGTATGATTGGTGGATCCATTTCAAGAGCAAGCGCAGGAGATACTAAAGGCATTATTTACTGGTCAAATTTCGCTTTACGAACTTGCAGTGCACACCGCCCTTCATGAATGTCATGAAATGTGTCGGGTCTTGAATGAACTTCTCCGGGGTTTTCGAGTTGGGGACGAGATAGAAATTGCGAATAAGGTACACCACCGCCGTTTTCAACATGACCTTAGCCAGCCTCATACCTGCAAACCCACAAGATACAGTTAACATAATAACATTACGTACAAATAGAGCTTGACCTTTTGGGCGACTCCAACCAACTGTCGGACACATTCGACATCGAAGTTTGTCTGCTGTAACGTCTCACCGCATTCCCAAAACAAGGGCATCTATACTAAATTCTGGCCTGTAAGATTTCAGGCAAGCATGATCAGTGAATTCCCAAAATGTATTGGTTGGGATTAGTGCATGAGTATAGATACTACCTATACAATAGAAGGTAGGAAAAATACATTATTATTTATAGGCCTATTTCATTATTTTGTGGTGTAATTTATCCATCAAATTGTCTTAGTTTGAAAAGACGAACTACTATGGACTTTATATTCGGAAAATGGAATCGAAAGAAATGCAGGACAGACAGTGTAGATGGGAACACAATGTATAGAAATGTATAGATCGTAGATTCGAGTGCTGCTCTATCCAGATATTTTGATTCTATTTTCTGAAAATATTGTAGGAGAGTAGTAGTAAGTATTTAGAGGGCTTCTTATGGATGTAAGCACACTTCATTGGTAAATTGAACCTTGCCTTGCGAACGACCTCATCAGTTAATTAGATTATTGGTTTATGCTTAATATTTGACAGACATGTCCTCGATGTCAAAACACAACACCTAACGCGTGACTTAATCACGTTCGAGTACAAATGCATTAGTACTGGAGAACTTGTTTTAATTCAATTATTCATAAATTCAGTGTTATTTCAATTCATAAATAATTCATTGGGTTGAAAATCGAGATATAAAGCCTGGGCTTATGGTTGTTCCTTGCTACAGAAGCATAGAGTCCAACTTATTACGCGACGAATTACTCGAAGAAAACCACATCCATAGCTAAGACACAACCAAACCCAGTCTGATAATAAATTTATAAGAAGATGACGTCAGAGCCATTCAAATTAAAATTCAAGTTCACATTTAGCATACTTACCAATGCACATTCTTGGTCCTTCACCAAATGCTAAGAAAGCATTCTTGGGTCTCTTAGCATTCGCCTCATCTGAGAAATGTTCTGGATCAAATTCATCTGGATTTTCCCAATACTCTGGATCACTTTGAATTCCTTGTAATGGAATAGTAATAGAGGAACCTTTAGTAATTTTCAGCTTTCTTCCATTTTTGAGTTCCAATTCATAATCTTTAGAGCATTGCTTGAAAAGGAACTGCGCGCCATAAAGACGGGTTGCCTCTGCAATATAAAGGCACTGATGTTGGAAAACTAACTTAAAAGATGCGCTATAAGGGACCAAGTACAATATTCAAGTACAAAGGAATAGTACAACAATATTCAAAAAATCAAAGGTTGTGAAAATAATGACACTCATTTAAATTTATGCGTACATGGGATTAGCATAAATTTAAATCATAATGTCGAAATATGCTTACAAAGGAATTACCATTTCTTTATAAGCACGATTGGGAATTGGGAAATTACAGAAATCTAGTATAGAGCCCAGAGTGATCTTTACGATAACTCTCATGTGGTAACATGAGTTCAGCGGTGTTCAGCTCGTTGTGTCAGGTCCTGACGAAAACTAAAGGTACCCCGTCAACAAACAAAGGGACACTCCTAATTTCTATTGCATTTTTTATTATGCTCAAAGGAGTAGATAAATTTTCCGTGATGTTTTTCCCTAAAGTATGCATAGCTGACTGTCAATTATAAAGGAAGGAAAAGTTACCCAATGTCACTCTCTCCAGAAGTTGCATCTCCAGCAAGTCTTCCAGTGAGATATCCCCGTTTGCTTTCTTGAAAACTGCATCGATTTCATCGCGAAGCTCCGATTGCAATTTTTCATTTCTTACGATATGAAAAATGACGTTGCTCGTAACGAGAGCGACCGTTTCATAACTTTCAATGAAAAATGTCGTCAACCCGCCTACTATGTCGTCTTCAGTAACATCTGCAGAAACAATTTAAATTATAGTTTGTTTTGCGCAATTTTTTTCATGATTAATTTTTTCAGTTGTAATTTTCAAAACTCAAAGTGGTAGAAAAAATATATCCATGCTATAGACATTGATTTACTGGATAGCCTATCTGGTTTCAAGAAAAATATGCGACGATTGAATGGGTTCGAAGCCAATGTGTACAATTTTTTACTGTTTGAAATAAGTGCAATAAGACAATCTCCGAGAGGTAATCTATGTGAGAAATCAAACGGTATATCTCTATCATAATATACAGTACATATATAGTTGTAGAGCTATAATGGGTTACAGATATTATTCGGTGGTAAAAGGATACAGACTATCTAATATTAGCAGAGTTTTTGGGAAATGAGCCTAACAGCACTTCTTCACATTGGCTTCTAACCCATTCAATTGACATTGAGCTTAATATCATTGAAAAACTTAGTGGAGACATGAATAAAATTAGTTAAGTTTATAGCCTGGTAAGGTAAATCGTAGGTTTATTTTTTATTTCTTAAATTAAGGTACAGTTTGCCATTTTGAGCTTCCACCCTTCTGCAGTTATCAACCCCAGCGGGTCTATTATGACGATTATTTTTAATCTTAGGATTAAAAATGTAAACAAGACAGTTTTAGAATTAATTGATAGTGATGTTCCAAATTGTTTGTTTACATTTCTAAGGAAAAGTGCCGTATACGCTAATACTAAACGGCATAGTAGACACGCAGGAACCTTTCAGTGTTTTGAAACAAAACCATGCCCATTTTGGAGAAGATATAAATTTATATTAGTTTCATATATCTAATGTAGTAGTAGACACTAATTCATAACACAGGTAGGCTACACAGTATATAGGCAATGAGAATGGGTAAGGTGATGGCATACCATTTTGGTCGTCATTTTTATGCAGCAGCCGTTTCCGCCGCATGTCAATGTAATGTTGAAGTAAATCGTTTCTGCTGTCGGAAGAAGCTGTCCTCTGCTTTACTAAATCTCGTAACATGCCGTCGAAAAAAGCTGGGACATCTGGCGGAACGAATCTAAAAAAAAAAAACAATTAATTGGTTAGCCCTAGTCCCTAGGATATGCACAAAATTGGCACCCAAAAATAGAAAATAGAAAATTGGCACACACAAAACAAAACTTTATAGTCTTATTGTTCGCCTTTTGTTTGCAATAAAGTCGTTTTTTCATTTCATTTCATTTCATTTCACCCCAAAATTAAATATTTTTCAATTTTTATTTCATTAACTCAGCAAGTTATTAAAAATTTGGCTCATTTAAGTTCTAGAAGAATATTTCGTGCATCATGTAATCGGGTATTTTTAAATTTCGGTTTTGTAGTTTTTTCAAAAATGACAGATTACGCGAAATTTTAGTCCCTCTGGTTTTTATGAAAGAAGTAAGGTACCAAAAATTTAATATTTCCTAATATATGGTGCATGAAGTAGTCTTCTACAACTTACACGAGCCAAATCTTTAATACCTTGATTTAATTAAAAAATTAAAAGTCAATAAAAACAGCAAATTTTGGGGTGCCAATTTTCTAAGTAGCATGTTCTTAAATTAAAATCAATTAAATTGTATGATATAAAAATAACTAAGTAGTTACAATTTTCTAATCATAGAACTAATTTTTTTTTAAATTTAACTTAGAGTATGTTATAGGGTCTTAAATAGGCTAATTTTATATTGCAGCACAGACTTAAATAAAAAAGAGACGTTTATTCTTAAGACAAGGGTATACAAGATTTAATCACATACATTTGTTAATTTCATGAAAGATTAACAGCATACAAACGAGGAATGATCCCAAATATAACCTCTTCAGCTGCCTCTATCAGCAATAACTGTGTTGCGTCATGACAGGTCTCCGCTCGGATGATGAGTACGTAGATACACAACAAGCCGAAGTAAACAACCATTTATTCGAATTATGCCTAATTAGGAGTGAGCTGGAAGTAGTCGGAAATACATAAACTATAATAATTTACACAGTTTATAGTAGGGTATGTTATAATTATTTTATTGTATACAAGATACCCTTTGAGGCAAGGATTGAAAAACTCGCCGGAGCAAGAGGGAAAACAATCAAAAGCTCAAAGCTCAAGGCGGTAACGTCCGACCAGCGCGAGTTCAGGGAATGTGTTCGGGACGACCCCCCCCCCTCCCCCACGCTGCGCACGCGGCACTAAGGGGGAAGAAGAAGTATACAAGATAAACATTTTGATAAACATACCTGACTCTAAATATTTTCGCAAGTAGAGGACTGTACGTCAAAATCATAAATTTAACAGCTTTTGCAAAAGATGCGTCAAAAATCATTTTTCCGAGCTTTGGAAGGATAGGATTTTCTTCAGAGAAGGAATGGCCATCAATTCCAGCTCCGGTCGATGCAAATATTTCACATGTATAACGAGACAGCGACGACTTCACCTGAAATTCCAGCACCAGTTAAGATATATCCCTATACGGTATTGTCACTAGGTCGTACTAGTAAATTGTTGCAGATTTCCAAATAGCCAACGAACATACTAAGTCGAATCCACCAGAAATGAGCCTGTTTAAAACTGCAGCAAATTTGGTAGTGTGCACAGCATTAGCAGGGGAACATGGGACATGATAACGCGCTGAGGCTAGCAGTCCACCACTGCGTGTCGAGTCCTGGTCACCTCCGAATTAATCCTGTGTCTTTCAGTGGTTCGGAATCCACTATAATCAGAAGGATCCCCCTGTCAGTTAACTCCCCTCGTCCCTGAGGTGAAGGAGTCTGCCCTTAGGGTGCCTCCAGTTAACAAACAGACTCACTTCCCCCGCCGGGCTAACAGAGTTGTTTAATGCAGAAATACTTAAAACAGGCGTTGAAAACACAAACAGGATTTCCCAATTACACGCAGTACTGTATAGTTAAGCAGAAAGCCAAAAAACTGAAGCACATGGTACATACACAAGTCAGGACATGTAGCGTAGTGGTACGGACTCTGACTTTAACCCGAAAGGTTGTTGGTTCGAGTCCCACACTGGCTACGTTTTCTGGGCATGCTTCGGAGGGCATGTGAAGTAGGCGGTGCCGGGTCTTTCTAGTTGAGTGTAAGAGAGGGCTTTATAGCTCAAACTCCGCTAGGTTGACTTTGTAATAGAACAAAGAAAGTCAATATTTATTTATTTATTTTGGGAATTATGCATCGTATTGTAAACTAAAAATGTACTGTATCTGCATGTTTTGAAAATGGCAATGGTGGTCATAATATAGACAATATAATATGTACAGCATATATAATACCTATACTACAAATTAGTGATTTTCTTTATAATTTGAGTACCAACAAAAGCTTACTAAAGTTGGATATCGCATGTGTGCCCTTGCTTGCTAGTTTCTTTGTTGTACAATAAACACAAATAATAGTAATAGAAACAACAAAAAGTCCTTATTTATTTATTTATTATTTATTACAATAGGGCGGATTTAAAATAAAATTTAGGGGGGGTGACAAGTTGTGTGTAAGTTTAAAAGGTAATTTGTTTGTTGAATTTGAGTTTTATTCAATTATTTTTTTTTTACTATCTTGAATCTATGAATGTACTTATTTAGGGGGGTCAAGACCCCTCCCGTGGATCGGCCACTGTACATACATAAGCTGCATATTTTTATTGATAGTACAGGTGTAATGAAAAGCTCACCTCTGCTTCCGGATGGTCTTCATACCACGTGACCAACTTCTCCGCCACATTCTTTACTTTGGGAAAAGCGGCTTTTACTCGGGCCAAGGAAAATGCAGGGGTAAGAGACTGTCTTGTTCTCTTCCAACTAAAATTCAGAATAACAAAGTCAATTAAAAACGCCTACCTACTGTATTACATGACGAATATACTGATTTCCTAGTAGGTATTATCTAAGACAGTACGTAAAATTGGCAATACATCGTACAAATAATTTTTAAATTAGGTGTACTGTGTGAATTAGCTATCATTATTTTCTGAGTGGTTACTCCATTACAGGTTAGTATAGGTACATTATTATTATTTAAAATTATTTTTTGCTGTGCCACTGCTCAAAGTTTTCTCGATAAGGCTATAATTCCACTTGTAAATTTTTCTTCAACTTTTATAATGTCATTGACGGAAATATCATTTATATTTGTACACCTCACTCCACTTGTCTTCAATAATTGACCATTTTTGTTTTCCATTTTTTACAATTTTGTATGTTTGCCCGCCGTCTTTCTTCTAATTTTATAATCTACAAGAATTTTATGATTTAAATTATGAAATAATTCGTTTGTTCTCAAGAAATTAATTAAAATGATTTATCATATCCATTGTTTAATTTAAATTTGTTATTGTTTGCAAAGCGTGATTTTACTCTATGATCATTGATCAATTTTAACATGCGGAAGATGAAATGGACAATGACTTAGAGTAAAACAAAAATCTCAACAATTATTGACGGAATATTGACAAGTAGAATAGCCGGCTAAGCAGCTGCTTGAATGTCATAATTTCAGAACTTTTAATTTTTTTTTTAAATATAATGCACCTTTTCCAGGGTTACTGGACAAGGAAAGTAAAATAATATAATATGTTGTTCTTGAGTAGTAGAATGGTTGGACACAGTCCCAGGCCACGGTGTGGGCCCATAGGACAGTGGACCTCCTGAATTTAGTGGATTCCGAACCACTTGGGAAACACAGTGAAGTCACACGATTAGTTCGGAGGTGACCAGGACAAGTCCTACCATGTTTCCCTACCGGCACTGTGCACACGACCAAGTTATCTGCATCTTTGAACCTGCTCTGGTCCGCTGGATTCAACATGGTATGGCGGCCGGCCCGTTGTTCTTGAGTAATTCATTAATTTAAAATGTCTATACCAGAAGGTACGGGTGTAGGCCTATATCATCATTGATGCTGCTTACGTCTCATCACGCTGGGAGAACATGTTTCGACTAAGAACAGGATCCAAATTTTCGTCGATTTCGAAATCATTGTAAGCGAAATACTGAAAGTCCGTCGTTAAAAATCTGCTTACGAGATCAGCATCCCGAATCATTAAAGCGGGATTCATAAAGTTGAACGTCCCAACAACTTGCTCTCCTTTATATTTCCTAAAACACATTATAACATACAGCATTTAATTTAAATAAATGAATAATTCTCGTTCTATTACTAAGCCAACCTTAAACCCACTCAACAAGGAATAAATAAATATATACTGTATATATACGTATTAACCGTGGACCACGTGGTTGGGCACTGTCCAGCCCTGTGGCAGGCGCGGTCGGACTGTTTTGGGGCTGCCTACATCGACCAAGTCGATCTGATTGACTTGCCATTGAAGGACATGGTTGTCTTCGCTAACAAGGTTAAGCTGCTGTTTTTCAACAGCTAATTAATTGGCTAAGGACATAGTTTGAATGATTGGGATGTGATCCCAATAATTATGCTGTTCAAAGGAGGTTTGAAGGTTAGCTGGAAGAGTAGCCCTTCGGGGCTAAAGCTCGCCTGAAAATAAAGACGATATTTCATTTCATTTCATTTCAAAGCGTCCCCAGACTTACTGTATGTCAGCTGAACCCTCTAAATAATAATAATAATAATATATACGTATTTCTGTTAAATTATACAACCAAGTAATCGACAAGAAAGTACGAAGTAAAATCGTCAATTAGGCAATAGGTCCGGGACCACCTGCTTTACATGCCCTCCTGAAAATTTAGCAAGCGTGGGACTCGAACCAACAACCTATCGGGTGGAAGTGGGAGTCCGGACCATTATTCTACAAATCCGGACTAGTTTGAATGTGTATGTAGAATACAAGAAGCTCCGGCCAAATCTTAGCAAGTGGTAAATGGAATACGGTAAAAGCTAGCAGAAGTCGAAAATATCAGCCGGATTACTGCATTGTACTTAAAATTTGCATCCAATTAACTTCTCAACATTACTATTATCAGTGTAACTTGAAACCAATGGTCTGTCATGGATATTTGATAGGCTACTATTTTAATGTTTTAAGCGGAAATGTATGAGTATACGAAATACCATTAGCATTAGCTGAGAAACTGTGTGATTGTCCAAATAATAATGCTTCCTTACCTATATTTACTGAACCTAAGGATTATGTAGGTCGTTAATGTGAGGTAAAATCCATATTTTTTCAATAGGCGCACCTCTTACGAACTACGATGGAGAGATAGCGGCCATATACGAAGCTGCCGCCCACCTAGATCACCATACTGGTCCCAAACGGAAGGTAGTCTTTTTGATCGATTGCCAGGCAGCAATATGCGCACTTGCCACTAACAAAGCTACAGACTGCACCAAGACACTTCTCTGTCGCTCAAGACTCTCCACGCTCATAGTGGCCGGGTGGCACATCATGCTACAATGGATCCCGAGTCACGTTGGGATCGATGGAAACGAGAAGGCCGACGAATTGGCAAAGCAAGGTACGACCTTTCAGCAGCCAGCCTGCCCACAATCATACACATCCGCCAAGGCAGCAATCAACCGAGCCATCGGGACCTGGTCAAGAGCGCACTACTCCCAAGTCAGCTTAGGGAAAAGCTGGGCCAGACTGATCGACAACCCTATCCCGAGGTCACTGCCCAGGGCCGTGGCTGTCGCAGCGTTCAGAACCACCACAGGTCATGACTACCTCGCCACTCATCTGCACCGCATTGGGGTTCTCCAATCGGAAGCATGCCCCCTGTGCGACGAACCGAAGATGGATGCTGCCCACCTACCAAACTGTCCAGCCCTGGCAACCGATTCACCACCTGAGAACGAGCTCGCGGAGACATCCCGATTATACTGGTCAGCGCGTCACCTAATGGCTAACCTGCCAAGGGTGGGCGTTGGCTAGTAAGTAAGTAAGTAATATTTTTTCAATATATAAGGTACGCCATAGGGCAAACTTAATACAAGGTTTAATGGGTGGTTAGATAATTCAAATAAATAATCATATTCATGCGGGCCGTTTAGTGTTAACTTATTCATGGGAGCTAAAAGTGTAAACAAAACAATTTTGAATTGCACTTTCCATACTAAACTTTTCTTGTTTACATTTTTAATCCCAGATAATAAAGGAGGGGGTCCTTTATTATCTTTTTTTCCCCTTTTTATATTCCATATAGGTTAAGTTAAGTTATATATTACTATGTATACTATTATTAAGTTATGGTTAACATGAAAAAAAAAAGACTTTAAAGTCTTATTGTTCGCCAATTGTACTGCAATAAAGTCGTTATTCATTAATTCAATCGCCACTCGCAGCTCGCACGGTTTAAACATACCTACCTATAGATATCTGTTAAAATATCTCCCTGATTTCGTTTTAAAAGCATAGTGTCAACCAAATTCCCAAAAAGTGGTAGCGGCTTTTCATACGGTATGCTCCGCGCAGACCAGTATCCATTATTTTTAGTTATCAAGTAGTATACTAGAGCCACAATCAACGAGAGTAGACATATTACTTCGAGCAATGCCATGTTTCAATCTAAAATAATAAAATAAATAATGACTTATGATCTATTACTAAGCCAACCTGGAGGAATTGGGAATATAAAGCCTTATATGCTCAACTACAACAGGGACCACCTGCATTACACGCCCTCCGAAGCATGGGCAGAAAATTTAAAAAGTGTGGGGCATGAAGACAAAGGTAAGGTAAGCGTGTGGATTGATATGAACGATTTTTTTTACGATATATATGACGATAATGTACGATTGTAATAACAAGAACCATAGTCTGATTTGAATGTGTAAATTTAAAAAAATATATATACATTATTTGTATACTGATGTCCCACCCTTAACGCTCCGGTTTGAGGAGGGGGGCAGTTTTTGACATAATGCTCTTACAAAACGATGTGAAAATACACGGAATATCTATCTATCTATCTATCTACCTAAGATTGGCGACCATCATTGCAATTTGTACCTTTGAGACTGCTGCTCTCAATAGGGAAGTCATGTTCTAGCCAATATGCCTAATTGGTAACCAATAATTAAAAATTAATCCATTAAGATGTGCAATAGTAAAATAAGCTTACCTGTCCCTGACAATAAAAGATAGACCCTTCTTCTAGAAAGTTCAAACAACACTGATAATTTACCGGCGGCATAAGAAGACAGGCTAGACTATCATACATCATTTATCTCCAATTCTTATACAAGCATGATAAAAAACATTTGGTCCATGGCGCATGAGCCAGCTTGGCCCGTGGCCGCAGATTGTGATCAATCAAAACTACCAATACTGGTACATATGGATTAAGGATGATAATAAAGCAGCAGTCTGTGCCTTAACATGCATGACTTACATTGTGCAAGCCAGTTGCTGAAGATTAAAGAATACGAAGGGTGTTTTTGCTTTCCTATTTATACGTAGGAAAAGCTTTGTATGGTCGAAATTTGTGATTTCGGAAAATTTGTGGAATTACATTTCGAGGCCCCAAAGGAACCCCAACAAAGAACAGTAGTTTTTACGAAATTTCTGTCTGTCTGTCTGTCCGTCGATTTGTGGGCAAACTACTCGGAGGATTTTGATGAAATTCTGCATGTATAGGTTCGCTAAAATCATATCTGGACGGCCTCTTTCACTTTGTGCTAACGCCATTTTGAGGGGTTTCACACCCTAGGAACTAAAATAAATGGCTATAAAATTATTTCTCAAAAATGACTCCAACAATTTCTTTTAAATTCACTGGGTACTCGTTATTATATTGTAGTTTGGTGCTGAGGGCAAAAAATAAATAAAATAGACTCAATATTCAAGAAAAATTACTAACAAAATAATTTTACTGCGGAACCTTTCTATCGATGCTTTTCTTAGTTCAGGTATGTTTTTAGGTGTAAATAGATAAACAAACCCGAACATATGTTGCTTTCCCAAACAAAGATTTTGGTTTTTAACAAAAAATTAAGTTTTGAAGAAATCTTGGATAATTGATGCCTCAATAGAATAGAATAGAAAAACCGTATATTGCTCAACAAAAAATGAACATGTGAACGTGAAATAACAACCTGTGCCCCCTCAAGCCGAAACGTGGGAGGGTGGCACTTACGATTTTCACTTACACTTACAAACCTAACATAAGTTCAATATTAATAAATATTAACATGTAAAACAAGAAAAAAGCCGACTATTGTTAAGTTAAGTAATTGTTAAGCAATACAATGTCTAGGTTTCTATTAGAAATTTTTTAAATTTACACATACAAAGCGGACTATGGTCCTTGTTACTGAAATACATTTCTAAGTAAAAATAAATAAATAAATATATTACAATTACAATTACAATACATACCCTGTTACTATTACTATATGTTGTATCGTATTATATTCGTCTGTTCATTCTTGACTATGCAATCGTCCCATCGGTCAATTCAGTGCTTTGGGATAGGGAAACTAAAGACTTCAGAAATTTAACCCTAGGACAATTATTTACCATGGAACTATTACAGTACTTATCCCAATAGATAAATAGGAAAGCCCGTACCGGTTCTTTGACCATGGCAGTCATCTGTGTTTGACGATGTTCTGTGACTGAACAAAATAAACTTAGCCGATAAAATAATTCTACAATTAAAAATTATAACATAACTAGCACAGAACTAGGCCTATAGCTTTAATTAAAAATGCCTTGTGGCATGACAACGACAACTAACAACCCATGGGGGGTCTAGGCCAGAGTATCCTACGATTTTTACCACTGCTCTATTTCATATGAAATGCTTTCAAATAAAAGCACTTTGCACATTCAGTTGACAATTCTGATTGGCTGACATTCTTCCTTCTGTACGGCAATTATTTTTTATTATTATTACGGTATGACTATGTTTGATGTACTGTACTGCACTTGGTGGAACTTTGACATACAATAATTAAAAGAAAAATAATAACTTAGATTAGTACACTAAATAAAATCAATTATATTATTTTACGACCGGTTTCGGCACTAAGCCATCGTCAGGGGTAACATCAAATAGAAACAGATAAATACTAATTTTTGCCAACATTGGGATGGAAGAGAACTGACCAAAATCGATCGTAAAATAATATAAATGTTTTTATTTCATGGACTAAGCTAAGTTATTATTTTTATTTTATTTTAATTTTTTTAATTTGTTTATAAATGGTTAATCGCGTGCAAGCAATTTAATGAATGTATTTAGGCTATCCAATTAACCTCATCAATTGCCTCACTAACTAACCTAATAGGTACTTGTGTCGAGTTACGACACGTCTCCGATCACTAAGTGTGTAGAAACTCGCACAAGTACAAGTACGCTACCACCTTGCCACCGAAGTCGCTTCAATTATTAATTTAAGTATAGCTAGTTTCCAAAGTGAGGATACCTATGCCTAGCTGAGAGCGCTAGTCTAGAACTTCGCAGCCAATGTTTTTGCAATGATGTGATATGAGAGCTTTCAGATGAAATCCCTTCACTGCTGTACTCAAGTAGGAGTCAAGGACATCGTGATTTCATTGGTTTTAAATTGGCCAAAAGCCAAGTCTAAAGAGGCTGTCCATATTGGTATTTGGTTTGAGAACCTGCGTAGGTAATATGTACGCAGGCTAACTAAAGCCTTCTTCTTTTTCCTCTTCCCCGCGCAGCGCAGCGTGAGGGGGTCGCCCCGAAGCCATTTCTCGCGCTTGACCCGGTCGGTCGCCAACGTCTTGAGCCCGGTCATTGTTTTTCCTCTTACTCCGGCGAGTTGTACGACTCTTTCCTCAAGGATTGTCCTCTGTCTGCCTATTATGGGTCTTCTTCATTGTGGCTGTGCTTCTGCCAACCTCTGGGTGCTCCTATATTCTCATCCACATTCCATCCTATGGACGAGGCCAAACCATTACAGCTGCTTGTTCTCCATTCTTCTCTCGGTGGAATCCACTTGTAGGTCTTGTCTGATGCGGTAATTTCGGATTCCGTCTCACATTATTCATTGTCCGCCGCCAGTTTACTTTTTCGTGCCCGATGAAGAGACTCTTAGTTTCTGGGCCCAGTATTCTGCCAACCTGATGCCGTGGTGGGTGCACACCCTCAAAGGTCGTTGAAGTCTTCTCGGTAATGAAAGGATTAGCCGCTAGATGTTTCCACTTAGCGTTACCCGGGGTACGACCAATCGTCGGTTTTTTTTATCCACGTGTATAAAAATCTATCTTCGGGGAGGCTCCGTTTCTGTACCCTAGACCTAGACCTGGAGGACTGGAGCACAATACAGGAAAATATACGCGAAAATATTTACATTTTAATTTCTGGGGCCACTCGCCACGTTAAGTTTCTTATGACTAGACGTTGAAAACACGTAGCAGGTGGTCCCAGGATTAAAAAAAAATTGACGAGCTCGAATGTTCCAACATAGAACTCGAAGCTGGACTATACAGAAATATAAATAGAAAACCGTGTATTTCTCAACAAAAATGAACATCTGACGTGAGATAACAACCTGTGTCCCCTCAAGCCGAAGCGTGGAAGGGTGGCACTTCAAACCTAATATAAGTTCAATATTAATAAATATTGACATGGAAAACAAGAAAAAAGCGGACTATTGTCCTTGTTAAGCATATGAAATATATGAAACAGGGTTTTGGGGATCGATACTTAAAAGGAATTTTTTAGCTTTTTTAGCCAGCCGTGGGTGCAACTAATCCTAATGGGTGCCTCAACTTCACCAGTATGTATAGGGGAAACGCAGCTCCCGGGCATGTTGCTAACCCCAATACCCCAAACGGAGCAGTGGTCAAGATCCTCTGCTAGTCCTCAGCTGTAGACCTCATTGGTTTTTGTCACTGTCCGCTTAGACCGGCGAGATCGGTCAATTTGATAAGAGAACTGTGGCACGATCGTCAGCTACCTAATAATGAAACACGGTAAAACATAAAAGTACTACCGCAGATACTGACTACGAACATACCAAGTTGAATCCACCAGAAGAGAGCCTGTTGCAAATTGCAAGCAAGTTGCAGCAAACTTGGTATAGCTAGTGTGTACAGCGTTGGCAGTGGGGAATGAAAACACGCTAATTGTACCAGTCAGTCTAAGTGCGTGTCGAGTCTTGGTCACCTCCGCATTAATCGTTAGACATTACTATATGTTCCCTAAGTGGTTCGAAATCCATTTTAATCAGGAGGTCCACCCTGTCAGTCAACTCCCCTTCTCCCTGAGATGAAGAAGTCTGCCCCTAGGGTGGCTCAAGTTAGTAAGCAGACTCACTCCTCCGCAATGCTGACAGGGTTTTTTAAAGCAGAAATGCTGAACGCTAGATACCGACAGCGCTGGACTCCACCAGTTGTTTCTACTGTCGGCTGCTGCAGAAGTCAACTACACAGCGTAAGGTGCAACAAGCATACAAGCACAACAGTAGCCAGAACTTACGGTTCTAAAATTCACTGCACTTGGTCTTTAAATTGAAATGGCTACAGAGCTTAACGGCTACCCCTGCCATTGTTTTCTTATAAACTAACGTTCGGTACGCAAAGAAGAATGTCCCCGAGTATATAAACGAACATCAATCGACCCAATGCGCCCTAATCGTCGTTTCGTGCGCTTTTGCGGAAACCAAGAGAAAAACCGTGTGCTTCAAAAACTTGGCTTTTCGAAACTTTGAATTCCATATTTATTTTTGAAGTTGATGTGCACCAAACTTCGCGGACTTTACTCAAGTTTGTGCGACGAGAGTGGCTGCAGAGGAAATGAGCAATCAAACATTGGCTGGCTGCCATCTTGCAACTTGCTAGACCACTTTAAATGGATTTAAAATTGACGCGAGCTCCATTATCACTAACTTGAAGATGACTGCGCTATCGTTTTCATTATTTTCCGAGTCGTAAATAATGCTAACTTCTTGTTTAGGCACGCCATCATATTTTTCTACAGTTATAAATGTTTCGAAAGTTTTAATTTTAAAGCAGTTATCCATGATACCTTAAGTGGCTCAAATAGCATCCATGAAGATTCCCATTTCCAATATGGATATTGTACCCTCGCGTGAAAGGTGAGATCATACTATATTAAAACCGGCAACATAAGTAGGCCTACTTGACCACGTTACGAAGACATTTCGTGTGTCATGTTTGTTTGTAGTTACGATACTGTCATCTTCTGCTGGACAAATAATCTATTGAAACTACATCTGGGGTATTCACTGTGTTTGGTTTAACCTATATGGGAAAGAAGGAAACTGAGGGAAATTAGAAAAAAAGAAATCCAGTTTTTTTTACGTAGAAAAATAATGCCAAGGAAACGTGTATCTCTACGTTTCACACTTTACCCGACCGGTAGATTGGGGAAATTCACTTGGGAAATCGAAAACGGCCATATTTGTTTTTGTTTTGAACTTGAATTTTGCTTTTAATTTTTATTTCATTTAAGAAATGAGCTCTGCCACAGAAGGTAATAAAAAAAGGAAAGGAGGTGGACTACAGCAGATGTTCATAAGGAAAAGAAACTTCGGAAGTAAGTTAGGTTAGGTTTATCTAATAGTATTGTAGACGGAGGTATCCTCACTGAGCTGAGCTATTTCTCTATTTTCCTTCTTACCTTTTCTACCAAACACCCTTATTATTATAACTAAATACATAAATAATAATTTTATATTTTATAATATATTTTTAATAGTTGTTAGGTAACTGAGCAAAGTTCATTGAAGTTAATTTTTCAGGGGAGCCTAAAACAATATAGCTAATTGCATTATGATTGCTTCTAAACTCAATCTTGGAACTCAGTTAGGTTCTTTATATTTATGACCTGAAAAGAAAAACTGCTGTTGCATCTATGTACTCCTTCCTTCGTCCTCCTCTTCAATTGGGGCCTTCGACCATACCCTCAATAGCTATGTTCTTGAAGATTCCTTAATGTCTCATAATATGCCTCATCCATTTCGGTTTCTTCTCATTTATTCTGAGGAGCTCGTCTTCATCTACTACTATATATTATAGTATAGTGTAGTACAGTACAGGATATAAATAGGACAGTTTAATAGTTAAATCAGATCCCCAACGTTTCTATATCATTGTGGGAGAGAAGGATCCGTTTATTTATTCAAATCGTAGTATTTTGAGCAAAACACGGTGGAGGGCCGCAATAAAGGTTGAGCTGCTCATCTGGCTTTGTCAAGGGCAGCTCATTGTTGGATTTTCCGCTGCCGTTTCCCAGTTTGGGCAATTTCAGAATAGCGGGCGACTGATTATAAATGTTTGTCGCCGCGTGATCCGTTTCAATTCTGGATAATTTACATATTTACCAGTTTCTGATGGGGTACATTTAATTAAGGTAATTCCTGTTGGTCCGCTGCCGTATATAACGCAAATTTATGTCGCGCTGTCAGATGTCGAATATACATTGATGCATACCTACCTAAACTGTTGTATAAATAGCAAGACGTCAACGACATAGTTGATGATAAAACTAGAGCTGTCAATAATGTTACGTATATTGTAATGAAAACATAAAAACCGTTTCAAAAGTTTCACAAACTGATTCGAAAGCCAGCGATTCACGGACTATTTCTCATGGAATCAAATGGGTAGGTGATAGGTTGGTGCAAAAAACAGTCAATTTCTGAACTGTATACCTGTGTACTTAGCCTATACAAATCTGGATTTTTTCAATGTAGAGGCACAGTTACTTCCAAATTAAAATGATTTGTTTGCCTTAAAAGACAAAATTCGTTCGAGTGCTGCAAAATTGTAAAAGTGGCAGTTCATCTTGGTAATGAGCGGGGCCACGGAGGAATCCATTGGGGATTTTAATAAAACCGTTATGCTAATGCTACGCCTGTGTTCCAATGTTTGTGTTTCCCCTTGCTTCACCCCATCGCTTCAGCTGCGGGGGAGATTCCAAAAATTAGGAAAACTTTTGAACCAAATACTGTGGAAAGGACGTCGCTTTTTGGGGGAAAACATGGTCTTGCTGGACCAATATTATACAATACACTTTTTACAACTTCTCATTTCAGTTGGGCTTAAATAATGGTTTGCCACCTGGTTCAAGGAGAGTTTATCGGCGGTTTTATGGGCTCTCCACTTTTCAGCTTACGGGAATCCATAGTGATAATGACATCAACTTGTAAAGATACATGATTGATAAACTGCTCACGGTACATAATATTGTAATTACAATAATAGAATGTACATTTCAGACACTTTCATGATATGCGAGTAAACTCTAAAATGTTTCATGTTTTCCTAGACAATTTATTTTGCTAGGGTTTAAATAGTTTGTAAACGTATTTTGTCGCTCTGGCCGATAAACAAAATCATGCTAGAGGGTCAATCTTACAAAGAGTAACATCAAAAATTTATTTCTCGCTGCTTTCATAATTTTGGAAACAATGGAGCATTTTTCTTACGTTTCATGAGAGAAAGCAATATTTTACATTGGCTTCCGACGATACGTCTTATTGGTATCAACTATCAAGCACGGCTTTGGTGGAGTAGGTCATCAAACTATAAAGACAAAACAACCCGCAGCCCATTGATTTATAGAAAATTATAATCAAATTTAATAATAAAAAGAAAACAATAAGAAAGAAATGGAATAAAATGATTTAATAGGCTATAGTGATTTGTGTAGGTAGTATGTTATGATATTGTATTTGAGATAATAGTAGTGGCATTTTTGCTTTCCAATTTATATGTAGTATAAGGAAAGCTTTGTGACGGTTGAAATTTTCGATTCCGAGATTTCTACGGATTTACACGTTTTAAGGTCCCAGGAACCCAAAAAGTGGTTTTTACGGAATGTCTGTCTGTCTGCCTGTCTGTCTGTGCGTCGATTTCCGGGCAAACTACTCAGTCGATTTTGATGAAATTCGGCATGTAGGTTCACAAAAATCGTACCTCGGGGTCTTATATTTTTATTTTGGGCTAACTTAATTTGGGGGGTTTTTATTCTCAAAAAAATCCAAAAAAATGTCTAAAAAAATTATTTCTCAAAAACGGCTCCAACGATTTCTTTTGAATTCACATATATTGTAGTCGTTATTAATGTTAACGAAATGCGGGGGGTCGCTTGCCCCTTGATAGTTTGCTTCGGGGGGTAAAAAAATAAAAATATGTAAATTTTAATGACAAATGACTAAAAAATAATTGTTCTGCGAAACCTATCTATCGATGATTTCTACCTTCAGGTATGTTTTAGGTGTTAAACTGAGTAACAATACCAGACAGGTTGCTTTCCCAGAAAAGTATTTGGTTTTGTAAAAAAAAAATGTTTTTTTGAAAAAATGATAGAAAATTCACGCTTAAATGCATTGCGTGCCCTGCCAGTATTGCTGTGTGGTAATGTGTTGGTCTGACCAATCTAGAATTTACCTCACCTCCAGTGACGTCAGGTGGACAACCCCCCCCCCCCCCCCCCACGAGATATCGGAAATTTAACCATAGGAAAATTATTTACCATGAAATTACTCATTTTCTCTATCTAATAATTTTGATAAATTGGAAAGCATGTTTGAGTAAACTCGGACCGGTTCTTTGCATTAATTATTTTAATATAATACTATATCATATTCATTTAAGGCTATAATGACAGCCCTATCATGGATAGTTGCTATTAAATTCGATTATGTACACTTACAAGGACTTTCCCCTCCTGATGTGACTTACAATACAGTAATACAATAAATATCTGCAAAAATTATTAGCTGCAGTCATTTCGTAAAAAGGCGGGCATATTTCAAAACGAGGCTGTCAATTATTGGGTGAGTGACACAATATTATCCGGCACTGGCTCCTAAATGGGATTAGAGCTTGGTTGCGCGACTCCCAGGCGACAATTAGAAAGGCTTTACTTTCCAACAAGCGGCGCACTGATTGCTGAATTAGCTATCGACCCAGTGACCATCCAACTGATTGAATCGGTAAAAGCTTTTGATGATAAAAAGAACCGTCTGGAGGTTTCAAAATGGAGGTGTGAAAGCTTCCGTCACGTGCTACCCCTCTCAGCACTGACTGCTGACAACGTACGGTGTATGGGATAATGCTCTAGGGGTCTCTGATGCTTTGGAGGTTTATCCTGCGGATAATTCTTTATTGGCTTCCACCAGGGTTGGTTAAGCTGTGGAAAGTGGAATTAAAAGGAAGCCGCTATGTTTTGTCCTATTGTAATGCCTGTTGGCTACGTTCGGATTTCACTACGATCAAAGACGGATCTAGAGAGGGGTGCCCCCCTGGGAAGAAAAACATGGATTCATAAATATACCTACATAATACATATTTTCGAGTAACTAAATTGACTTCTCGTCCGTCCTCCCCCCCCCCCAAAAAAAAGTCTCCGAGATCCGCTACAATGGTGGGAGGGGGCCACAATAGCTTGGAAAGTTGACTGCATGGCACCTCTATTTACCAGTTCATTGCGATGCCGGACAGTTTTCTAAATTCTTGCTAACGGTAAATCTAATGATGAATTGTTACGGTATGTAACTCGTATTGTAACTACAATACTACCCGACCACGATAGAATGGCAATTGGAACACTTTGTTGATTCGAAAACTTGCATAAGCAGAACACCGCGTTTATTCGATTTTTATAAGTGTTCCGAACGCCGTCCTATCGTGGTCCGGTAGTATGTAGTAGCCGTGTAAACTACTTACAGTACAGTTGTGTTTGTCGGTTATAAAACGCTACAAATTCAAAATCACATAGGAGTTGGGAAAATGAAAGAAAATGCGATGGACTAGTAACGAGCACAGAAAACGAACGGTTAAATAATAATGTGTGTGGAAATTTCATTTGTATAACATGTTTAAAAGCTGCACCGGAAATGTCTGAGGTGGTTTCCGGTTTGTCAACACGAGTTTGTGTCGTTGGAAACCAGGGCACAAATCCAATTTCAACCCCTCCGCTATGCATTGTATAACTTAGTGCACTATTATTAAAACTCCAGTAATTTCCCGCGATTTCATCTTGGCTGCTTCTGTAACTTATTAGGCTACAATCAGAAACAATTCCACGAAGTACTGCACATACGATATAATTTCGCTGCTATGAACTAACAGACTATATGACACTTTCATATTATACTGTAAGTCCCTTAAAATATATACAGTATATATAAATTTAATATTTCAATGTTAATACACACGCACATGTTCCCCCCAATCAAAATACCGAAAATGAAGTTAATCAAGGACTCGATACCGTTTGCTTTGCACCCCTTCCCCTAGCACAAATAGCCTATGCCAATATACAGAATATATAAACATAAAGATATATTGTAGGATTATACGGTATATACATTGTATATACTATCATATATATATATATACAGTATATTATTAATATATAATTATTACATACAGTATGTATACTGGCATCAAACTAACTTAGGTTGAAGAGGCAACCCCCTCGTTATAACCAAAGTAGAGGATATAGAAAATCTGGATTCGGGGTGATTCAAACCCACCAAGTCGAAATTTTTTATACGTAAAGATAGAATCTTATCGAAGTCCAAGTAGTGCCACTGAAGATGTCGACCGCAGATATTGACGAAACGTTGGAAGTACGCTTTTAGACCTGGTACCATTAACCCGGATACTTCATCCACTGACATCTGACTCCGGCCGCGAGAGCCTATGGAATTATATTTGAAGACCACAGGGGAAGAATGATATGTCCAAAAATGTCCAATAAAGTCACTTTTGCTAACTTAACACTTTTCTAGTGTAGTTTTTTCTGAGGAATTCGATGGTGCATTTACAATTGGCAAAAACAATGAAACTACAAAGATACAGCGGTTTGAAGAAACCGTGCTCTGGGAAAATACGATGAGTGTGAAACCTTAAAGTCCATTTTTCTCTAAACTTATGCTTGTATGGACATTCAACATTCTTACCATGTGATCTTCATTTTTTTTATTTCACAAAACGATACATATACGGTATATTTTCGGACTCGTATCTGTACTTGGTTATGTCATGCTTCCACCTGTTACACTGCACCAATGGTAAGCTAGTCACAGCTTGTCCATTATTGCTTGTAGCCGTGTAGGTTGACACCCAGGACGTACAGGTATACCAGTTTGTCAATGACCCAAAATTCTCACGTAAACAATATAAATAATGTTCAAAATCTATGGGGTCGTCGGCATTGGACGAGGGACCAATGGGTTGGACTAGGTTCATAAAAACGCCCTTCAGGACATTATTATTATTAGCCGGTATTACTTTGTGATACATGATTTATGCATGAAGTAGAGGGGGGTTCTGGTAAAACAGCACTGTACACCCTATAGCACTGCCATAGATGTATACAGTATACAGTGCGAGTACTCCCATTCCAATAGTAATTTGCTATGGCTTTATGGCTTTATTGTCCAGAAAAGTCAATTCTAAATGTACACGAGTTGCTCAAGCGAGGCGAGATGCCCCTTCAAGCACAAGAGCATTCTCATTGTAATTTCATTTGTACAGTATCATACAGTAGCTTGATCTCAACGCTTATTTCTCTTAGGGTATTGGTTGCGAAAAGATCTGCAGACAAGTGCTATACAAACAACATAAAAATGCACACAGCGTGTCTTCTAACAATTGTATCTAACAATTGAGTGGTATAGAAGCAAAATGGCAGTCCACAAATGTCTGAAAATGAGTTTTGGCACCGATGGATTCGTCTGGTTAAAATCTTGCCATTGAATTTATTATCAGAACTAAGAAGTTAATTCTGGAAAAATAGTCCAGCGTATAAAACTGGTTCAAATATTGGATTAAGATGCAATCACAGGGCACTTAGCTATAGTTTTTTGGCTCTACTGAAATATTAACTGAAATGTACTTTGCCCGTTTTGCTTCTATACCACTCAATTGTATCTAACAATTGTACGTGCAACTGGTTTACCATAGATTTAAAACTTCCATTTTTTCCGTATTGTAGTGTGTTTTCTTTTTAATGGCTGGACAGTTTATTGACTGGAATATATGCCTTACTGTGCACTGTGGCTAAGACTATCTTTAAGAATAATCAGTTAGCATTCATTCTGTTGGTTCTGTAAAACTGAATGGGCTAGAAGCCAATGTGTAACAAATGTTCTGTAAAGTTCATTTCAAGAAAAACACAGTTGAATTATGATGATCTGTAACCTTTCAAAGGCTCAACAACTATTTGTATTATAGAGATATACCATCTGGTTGCACACATACAGATTAGCTCTCGGACGGAGATTTTCATGGTGTATTTATCTCAAGAAGTATTTAAAAAAAATATCGCTCTCATAAATTGGATTCTAACCCAAATTCAATAGGAATATAGAACTGATTTATAATAAAGTTTGTATTTTTTTAATTTTATTACCGTATTTATATAAGGTTAATCGCATGCAAACAATTTCATAGATGGATCCGAATGATCCGATTGACCTCTTCAGTCGCCTCTGTAGGTTAGTACCCGTGCTGAGTTCCGACATGCCTCCGATCGCATGGCGTGTAGGGACTTGCACGCATTCAAGCACGCTATTACCTTGCCATTGAAGCTGATTGAAGAATAAATTTATTCATCGCACAATAATTTGTAATGTGGTAACGAACACCTAAACGCATTTACCTAAATTACATCACAACGCGCTTGATCACTCACACATAGTCGACAATACGATAAATGATGCTAAAAGAAGAAAGATAAGCAAAAGATAAAAAAAAATCGATTGTTCAGACCTCCTAGTTTTTTTCATTCTTACTATTGTTAAAAAATAACTTAAGTACAGTTTAAAAATACGTAAAACTGTTTTATGTTATTTTTTAACAATGAGTGACAACAAGTTTTACAAAGTTACTAAGGAGACTATTATGTTCATTCTTGCTATGATTAAGACTATACAAAGAGATTTCTATTTTGACGCAAGTGGTGACCATTCAAAGTATTGACAATTCACTGGGGCGTGATGGAGTTTCTTAAACATACAGTAGATGGAATTATGCATAGTATTGTAAACTAAACATGTAGCTGTAAGTTCAGAAAATGGCAATGGCGGTCAGAATATAGACAGTATACATATATGAGGAGCTTGGTTACAAACGTGGCCAACTCCATTTTTTTACAAAATGGGGTTATGATCCGACCTTGCAGAAAATTTTAATGTCCACCTGCACGTTGTAAAATAAAGTGACAAAAGCAGCCAGATTGCGCACAGAAGCGCTGAGAAGTCTATGGTTACCTATAAACTTAATGCAATTTTCAACAGAAAATCCACTCTCCTGAAAAATTCTACAACTTGGAGTTGGCCATGTCTGTAAACAGCCTCCTCATATGTACAATATGCAATATAGTGACTGACGACGCATGTATGCATAGTATATACTGTATAATGAATCTCGATAACCATCCGAAGGATTTTTATTAATTTGAATACCAAGAAAAACATACTAAAGTTGGATCTCTCATGTGTGCCCTTGCCTGCAAGTTACTTTGTTATACAATACACACAACATTTAATTTTGATCAATCAGTAGAAGGTCAACTCAAATAAAGTATGCGAAGTGATGGCCTTGGCTTTGAGCTTGAATACAATGACAGTGCAACAATTATTACGGAATTCTCACCTAACCTACTATACAGTTTACCAAGTCCAAATCCTTACAAAAATATATATACAAATACAGTATAATAATAATAATAATAATAATAATAATAATAATAAATTTTCTTTTCCATGTCCAGTATTCCCTGGACAAGGATCGAGCATATATTACAAAAATAACATAACTTACAGAATAATACATCCCGCATAATAATAATAATAATAATAATAATAATAATAATAATAATAATTGTGTATTGACCAGAAAATTGACAACTACATTTAAGAGAAAATTAAGAAATTTCTGACAATACATCAATATACTGTATATCATCATATACCAAAGGGCCACGATTGGATGACATTTAGAACACTTAGTTTATTCGAAATCTTGTATAAGCAGAACACCGAGTTTATCCGATTCTTATAAGTCATTCTAATGTTATCCTATCGTGGTTGGGTGGGGGGGGGGGGGGGGAGTGACCCTCCAAAAACTACAAAAATCGCTAAAAAAAAATTGTTTTCTCTAGAACGGCCCCTACGGTTTTTTTTTTTTAAATTAACATTCAGTATCTTGTCGTCATTATTAATTTACACAAAACCCAATAGGTCGCTTGCCCCTTCATAGTTTGGTTCCGGGGTATAAAATAAAAATTACTCAATTTTCAGAAAAATGACTAAAAACCATTTTTCTGCGGAACATTTCAATCGATGCTATCTAACTTGAGGTATGTTTTAGGTGATTACTTGCGTAACAAAACCGAACGAGTTACTTTCCCAAGCAAAGTTTTGGCTTTGAAGAAGAAAATATTTTTTCGATGAAATTAAAATAATTCACGAAATAATACATTATTGATGTGTTTGTATTATATTAGTCAGCCCGTAGAATATGCAATCGTCTCATCGATAGATTCTGATCTTTGGGATAAGGAAAGTCAAGGCAATTTAACCCTAGGACAACTATTTAACATACTCATATTGTAAATCTCGGTACTTATACTAATTGATATATATATAAAAGCCTGTACGGTTTCACTCGTACCGGTTTTTTGCTTTCCAATTTATACGTAGTATAAGGAAAGCTTTGTGATGGTCGAAATTTTCGATTCCGAGATTTCAACGGATTTACACGTTTAAGGTCCCAGGAACCCAAAAAAGTGATTTTACGAAATGTCTGTCTGTCGCTCTCTCTGTCTGTGTGTATGTCTGTCTGTATGTCTGTCTATATGTCTGTCTGTCTGTTCATCTATTTCCGGAGAAACTACTCGGCCGATTTTAATGAAATTTTGCATATATGTTCACAAAAATCTTGCCTCGCAATCATTTTTTTTTATTTTGAGCTAACTCAATTTGGGGGGGTTTTATTCTCAAAAAACTCATAAAAAACGTCAAAAAAAATTATTTCTCAAAAACGGCTCCAACGATTTCTTTTAAATTCTCATATACTGTAATCGTTATCAATGTTGACAACATGCAACATGCTTGCCCCTTCATAGTTTGCTTCTGGGGGGGTAAAAAAATAAAAATATATAGTTTTTAATGAAAAATGACTAAAAAATAATCTTTCTGCGAAACCTTTCTGTGGATGATTTCTACCTTCAGGCATGTTTTAGGTGTTAAATTGAGTAACCAAACCGGACAGGTTGCTTTCCCAAAAAAATATTTGATTTGTGCAACAAAAAAAATGTTTTTGAAAAAATGAAAATTCACGCTCAAATGCATTGCGTGTCCTGCCATTATTGCTGTGTGGTAATGTAATGTAATGTCTGACCTATATCTAGAATGACGTCAGGTGGACAACCCCCCCCCCCCTCGCCCCAAGATGTCCGAAATTGAACTATAGTAATATTATTTACTCTATCTACTAATTGATAAATTGGAAAGCATGTTCGAGTAAACTCGGACCGGTTTTTTGTTCTTTGTTTCCAGCTATAATGCAATGCCTGTGTATACTGCGATAATAAGACTAGGCTGTTACACACTTGGGCATTGGGACGAATCAATAGAAGAATAGGGCCAACCAAGCCAATCGATTTATAAGCAAATGACAAAAGATCCAATTAAAACTATAACGTGTATGTACATATACACAATTCATACAGTACATTTGCATCTGTTGGACCTGTTGCCTGATCATGGCGATTATAATACCTGCACACTGTCGTAACAAATCTGAGTTAAACTGAAATGCTGTAGCGGCCCTAGCACGTGGAAACACAGTTGGGCTGGTTATTATTCCTTGTAAAGTATTGAATGTAATATAACTCAATTTAATTTAGCGTATTTAAAGTTAATTTCAATTTAGTCGTTTTATGTATACTTCTTGTTCTGTCTTGTTGGAAAAATTGTAATTAATATATTTGATTTGATTTATTTAATCCCCTGCGGTATTAAAAATGTATAATAACAAGATAATTTTATAATGGAAAGTGCTATTTAAAATATGTTTGTTTACATTTTTAATACCAGGGGATTAAATAAATGCCGGTATTATAATCGCCATCATCAGGCGACAAGCATAGAAACCATCGAAACACATTCTATTTCATTAATGTATGCCTATTTTTGGTAATTTTGGAGTACACAAAGGGTTTCAATCGTTGCAATGCCTATTATTACCATGCTGATTAGTATTTAATTTATTCTTGGGGGTTTAAAAATGTAAACAAAACAATATTGAATAGCACATTCCACACCAAAATTATTTGTATGCATTTTTAATCCCAGTGGTGATTATTTTTAATCCAATAACCTGGGATTAAAAATGTCAACAAGATAATTTTATAGTGGAAAGAGCTATTCGAAATTGTTTTGTTTACATTTTTAGCCCTAGGAACACTAACGGATCCAGGCAGGCCCGGGCCTAGGGGGTGGCGAGGTGGGCCTGCGCCAGCGGCGCAGCCCCAAGGGGTGCAAAATTGACCCCTGGAAACATTCCATTTCCCTATGGGTATGAAGTGCTCTCAGAAAAAAAAAACTATAGTATAAGGAAGACTGGAAATAATGGAATAAGTTAATACGGAAAAGTAACTGAAAAGGCGCAAAAATTTTCTTGTGACAATCATCGATAGAAGAGGCATAAAAGAAGAAGACTACATTAATATATTGGAGGGCGCAAATTCTTCACCTTGCCACCAGCGCAAAAGTACCTCGGCCCGGCACTGGATCCAGGTATGGGCTAATGGGGCTAAAGCCCCCCCCCCTTCTCTAACCCAAATTACATTAGATAAAACGCACTTTCAAAAATTTCACACATAAATTAATAATTTTTCATTTCTAATCTCTAAATGAAGCTAAGAACCAATTTTTGAATTACGGTGGGAAAATTTGCAATATAACCACGGCTCGCCGCCATTTTGGTCTCCACTCTATCGTAGACCTCCTGACTATAGGCTTTCCATCTACTTGTTCAGCCCCCCCCCTCTAAAAATTTCTAGATCTGCTAGTACCTAGGAATAAGCTAATATCGAATGACACACTACATATAGGCTTGCAGGTAGGGATTAAATATAATCCCTATAGTAGACCCACTGCTGGTCTAATTACTAGCCATATATTGTACAGTGCTTGGGATTTCCTCGTTTTGCACTGAATTCAATGGGCTTGACGCTTGTATGCAATAATTTTGAGTCTTGCGGTAGTAAAGGTTGCGGGGGAACCCGGGGGAAGCCGGGGTCCGAAGGAGAGGATGGCGTAATTTCCTGTACCGGAAACCAGATAGCCCCGCCACTTCCTTGGCCGTGATTTATTAAAAGATTTGTTTCTTCTTGTCCCGCTTGCGTCACACTTAAGCCGATTATGACCATTAGCAGATCACAGATACTAGGGTGAAGAATCCTAAACTTGAAGGACGTTACAATTATCTTTCTCTTCTTCTTCTTCTTCTTCCTTTTCATCTCCTTCCTCTTTTTATTTATCTTCTTCTTCTTATATCTATACTGCTCTGAAAAGAAAAGTCGGGCTCTTGCCAAACCATTGGCTCAGGGTTTTGAACCAGGATGTTCTTCTGCCGGGAGCCCTGTTCTTTTATCTTCCCTTGGATTACTACATAATTATTTCATTTAATTTCTAACACACTACACATAGCCAAGTGTGAGCGACTGGATCCTATGCTACAAGAATTCGCCTACCTTAAAAAAAACTCCGGAATGAACTGAGAGCGGCGAGAAAGACTATTAACTTCCCTAAATTACTTTGCTTTCACCCAGAGAAAATTTTCTACCCTGTCACGGAGGTACTAGACAATGACAGAACTACCTGATTTGGACGATATTTTGACGACTTTACTTTAGCCTGTACCTTCTTGTCAATTACTTGTTGATTACTTGATTTTAGAATTTAACAGAAATATATATGAACAAGTACAATTATCGCCCCCCCCCCTCCCCCGGTAGGCAACACTGACAGTAATACAAGAACAGCAACATTCACGGCAATCATAAAATTATGGACAAATTGCAATAGCATTATCAATGTTATTATTACGATTTTCAGATTTAGAATGCACTATGCAATGGTTATTTCTTTAGAATTACAATTATTATGAAATACAATGGTAGTGCCAGTTTTATATTTTATATATATATATTTGTAATCTTTTTAGGTATAACTTAGTTAAACCGAAAATTAGAGGATTTAGAAAAACTGGGCTAGGCGGGATTAGTACGTACGCCTATAACCGGGGCTTCGCCTTAACCGCTGGACCTCAAGCCCTGACAAGAACAGTTGATGTATATCCTCAACTTATATGCTCGTATTCTCATGATTCGTAATGCTAGACTGGTTAGCACAGCTACACATCTATCTAACAAAGGAGGTTACCTCTTCAACCAAATTTAATCTAAAGTCAGTGTTATATACTCCATATAATACTGCAATATAATGAATAAAGCATTGCCTTTATGGCATAAAGTAAGCTCACAGACTTGTTCGATAAATTGTACATACACTATAGAGTTCAAGCCTGCAGCTTTTGAGCAATAGCATAGAGCAAGCTGAGCAAAGTTCATTCAAGTTAATTTTGCAGAAGAGCCAAAAAACGGTACCTAGCTTATTGCATTGAGATTTCTTCTAAGCCCAACCTTGCAACTAAAGTTAGTTTTATACTGAACTAAGCCAGAATTAGCATCTGATAATAAATTCAATATCAACCAGACAAATCCATCGGTGCCAAGAACACAATTTCAGAAATGTTCGGTTTGCTCCTATACCACTCAATTGAGAACTATAGATTTTTATTAAAGTACCGTAGACACCTGAATTATGGGTGAGCAATGATAAGTTTCTCAGTTAGATGCGCCCCGCAGCGCTAAGTTTCCGCCAAAGTTTCCACATAGTTCCCGGCAACAACCAGCACGGTGTCAACTCATCTTACCAGCACATCCCCTGAAACATGGCAGCTCTACCAACTTAACAAACTAAATTTTATAGCGTTGAAATAAATGTAATCGTCCTTTATTTATCTCACACGTTTATCAGAATAGATATGTTGTATCTAACGGCACTGTCGCGTCGTCTGGCTTACTTCATCTATGTTCTCTATGACCATTGTCAGAAGCAGAGGCGCAAAGTTTCAGAATGATGGCTAGGGCAAAACTATGTAGATCTTATGACGTCATCAGGCAGGATAAGGAAAAATTGAAACTACAAAAGCAAAATAGTAGGGTTTTACGCATTTTAATGTGTAAGTGGGAACTGGCGGAGGTCCCAACTTGCGAGTGCGGACAAGTGCAGGACGACAGCCACCTTCTGGTCTGCCCGAAGCCGAGAGAAGCCGTGTCCCAAAGGGATCTTTCGGATAGGCCACAACGTTTTGGATCAACGTGTCCTAGGCCCGGACACGTTAAGTAAGTAAGTAAGTACGAATTTTAATAGTAGTAAAGTATAGCTGTAGATTTTACAAAGTTAAAAAAGGAATTCTTATATTCATATTGCTGCAAAAGGGACCATGAAGTATGAACCACGTCTTACAATGCTCGAGGCTGGGTGGGGGGGGGGGGGGGGCAAGATGGACCGTGCCCCCTCCCTCCCAACTTTACGGCACTGGACTCAGAAGTGCCTACAATATTTATTCAATTTCAGAAGGACAGTCTTGAAACAATGCCCTAAATATGAGTTCTTATTCTAAAGAGCTTTGGCATTTAAAAAATCTGATTTTGACTACAGTTTTCGATTACGAGGGCTGTTGATAAACAATCTCTCGCGGTGTTGAAGTGCGAAAAAGTTAAGTACTTACCTGATTAATAGCTAACCGTACTTTTAGAAATTCAGACAGCAGCCAGTAGGTCAATCAATACGATAGGCCTAAGCCTTAGGGAAATTACATTTGAGTCCAGGTTCTCCTTACAACGGGAGAGTTTGTTGCAAAATGGTAGTATCTGTGTGTAACGAATGCTTACAACAAATAAAGCCTAACTAAACGTTGTCATTAGGAGTTTAAACAATAGAAATGTTCCAGGAATGACGTCAGTGGTAAATAAATACGATCGGCTTTGAAAAACATTTCTAGATGAAGATGACGGTGAATGATGTAGGTATTTAATTACATCGGGTATAATACAACAAAAGTTGAGTTCGCGACTTCCTCCATCATCTCCAAATTAAAAACCAACAAGTATATAACTACAAAAGATGAAAGAAGGTTGGGAAAATCACCAAGGAATGCATTTGTTCACGTTGAAAAAGCACCAGCGATAGGAAGCGACAATCCATAACTTCCTCCTGGTTTTGCGTAAAAAATTGTAAAGAAGCAAAAAACCGAAGGCCGCTAGGTCCCAAAGGGTCTTCGCGCCTCCATCATCCCACACCAATATAAAGACCTGTGAAAAACTTTTATTGCCAAATGCTGCAAAAACGTTAATAAGTAGAATTAATTTTTTGCTGTTCTAAAAAATTAAAAATAATTTCTTCTGTAGATGACATAACTTTCTCTTCAAATTTTACTTTTGTAAAAACTGAAATAAAGAAGAATAAACAGGGGTGGCTGCAGCATTTTGAGTTCGGGCTACCATTAACATTCCATTCATAACGTTCGTCAAGAAGTTTTTGTATCAGTTATCAGAATATTCAAATCAGGGTTTCCAATCCCGACGAACCCTCTTAGCGCTTTTCAACCAAACGCTCCTTAAGAGTGAAAACGTATTTTTTTTTTCTTTTTGTATGTTTTTGTATCATACAGTTTATATTCCTCATAAGAATTATAAAGATCACATGATTTAGGCGCCTCAAAAGTGAAGGCTCGTTATTAATTCTATGATGGCATGAAGCTATGAAGTTACAAAAAGGAAAATTATCGGTACGCAAGAACCTGTACATGTTTTTAAATTATCAATTAGTATAGGCCTAGTTACCGAAAAATAATTATTAATTAGTATATATAATTATAATAATATGGTAAATAATTTACCTAGCGTTAAGAGGAAATTAACCCTCACATTTTCCGCCAAATTTCTCATGACATTTCAATCACACAGTCATAAATGAGGTGTCATTTTAAAGTAGTAGAAATGTTCCTCTTCATTTTAATGGATAACACCAATCAACCGCAGTTTTGGAACTCCTTCGACCTGATATTCTCAGTGACTGTTACTTCCAACCAATCAAGTTCCATAACTGAAGAAGACAGGGGAAAAACCGGTAAGGTGATCAAAAGTTGATTTTTCAGAAATCGAATTTTATAGTTGAAAGTAGCCGTTTCTTCCCATTTATACTGTTTTTTCCCAACGCCATTTGTGCAGAACTTTACTTGTTTTTCGTCGGCTTTGTTAGGTCATCTAAAACTATACATTGAAAACTGAACAGAATGCCACCATTATCTCAATTTCAACCAAAAGTGCACCTTTCCGGCTTTTCCCCTGACGTCTTCAACTGTGACCGATCGGTGTTAGTGATGACGCCATAATGTACATCGAAGCGTAGAGGAATATATTTTCCAATTTTAAGAAAATGTATTTATCAATGTAAGCCTACAATCTATTGTATATTTCATGAGAAATTTTGTCTTTGACGTGTAAATGGAGCGCTCTCAGAACATCACCCCCGGGGAAGACCGAAGATGACACTCCCCAGAAAAATCTAACACGACCTGACGACTCTCGCAATAAACATGACGCATGACGCACTCAAAAGAGTCATCTGGAAACGCCGCTGCCCTGCCGCAAGGACGGATACAGGGTAGCTGCCCCTCCCCCCCAAAATTTGGTAAATCTATTGTAAATAAGTTATTACGCTCTAATTTAGTCGATCCTACATAAGTGTTTCCTATTTTGACCCTCAGCTACCCCCCCCCCCCAAAAAATGGGCTGGATCCGTCCCTGTCCTGCCGCCGACCCTCCTAAGCCTCCTTGATGACATAGGCGACGAAAAAGTAAAAGTATAATACAATGTAATACTCCACAACATGTTTTCTTCTTTTTCTTTTCCTTTTTCCCTTACTGGTCACTAGAATGCACAATAAGGTTGCCATGACAACTGAAATTAGTTTGGGGTGCTGACTGTATCATCAGATTCCCTGTCTACTCCCTATACTTACCAGGCTACGTAGGTTAATACAATATCTGGCCAATTTATTAAGCAGACAACATTTCTCTTGTCAAATGCAAGCACACCCAGAACATGAAAAGATCTCCTAAACAATAAACATAAGCGTTTTACGTCTTAGTGTTCCATTAAAATACATCACAATTGAATTGAAATGATCGCTAAGACAATTCTGGGGAAACTAGCAATGTAAGATATGAGCGTTCTACAGAATTGGAATTATTCCCTTGTCTGTTCCAATGGGGCGTAATCATGCATCAACCCTCTTTGTTGTCCCTGTGGTGTCCTAAAACCAAACTGAATAGAGGATTTCAATATTGTATGTAATCATGGAACAATAAACAATTAGAGATAGAGAGAACGTATTTAAATTTGAAGTGCCAATGGCCTTGCCAAAGCTGAATCCACGAGAACAGAGACTGTTAAAAACTGAAGCAAAGTTGGTAGTGTGCACAGCGTTGGCAGGGGAACATGGTGGGACATGATAACGTGCTGATACTATCCCAGTCACTCTAAGTGCGTGTCGAGTGTCACCTCTGGATTAATCGTGTGACTTTACTATGAACCTCAAGTGGTTCAGAATCCACTATAATGCAGTTTCTTATCTATCTATAGCAATATCGTTCGAAAAACCTGTCCCCCCCCCTCCCGCCCCTACCCTCTTGTTCTCATGGACTCCATTCCAGCGGTATTTCACATATTATTGCAGCACTGTCGTGATATTATAGAGGGAATATAACCTACGACAGTAGTGTATTTCGAAACAAAACAACATTACAAAGATAATTTATAGGCATTCAAAGTCAAAAAGGGCAAATGTATAGCCTACTGAGGATTCCCAATTCGACCTTTTGCGAATGAATAAAAAGGAGAATAAAAACTCAGAAAAATCTGAGCTCGAGAATGGTTTAGAAAGCAAAAAAGGAATGTGTGAAAACAGCAGATGGTTCAGAAGAAAGGCAGAGCGGGTTAAAATCGAAGAAATTCGGGAGACGAGATCTTTAATGAATGGCGCGATAAGGATGAAAAAGGGTGAGGTAAGAGATTATTTATTCATACCTCCCCCCTCCCCCTTCGTCACTGATCACATTTTTTATCCGTCCGACAATAACCATTTCACATTTTATTCTTACCTCTTAACAATTTTTCTGCCTTAAAATCTGATGACTAATAGGCTACAGTGGCCAGTATACTGTATTTACAACACAATGTGTGGGGGAAATTCAAGCTATGTTGGGACATTCACGCCTACAACAAAGCAAAGGGTAGACCTGGTAAGGCCAGCACCCCGCACAGCCATGTGTGAGCGACTGGATCCTATACAGCAAGGATTCGCCTATACCTGAGTGAACTTTTTCAAACAGTTTTCTTTAATTTCCTTTTAATGCTGACGTGAAATTCAGGGCAAATCATATTAAAATTTAATTAAAAATACTATTCAGAGTTGTAACACTTACATTTTGCTTGTCCACATGGCATTCATTGCCGAAAATTCTCTTTCTCTCTCTCTCCCTCTCTCTTTTATGGTCAATGAGGTTCATTTGTGCCGTCATTTTTTAGATGGCAGCACCAGTTGCAATGATATCAAAGCGTTGATTTTTCCATAAGCCTCAATAATATTTTAAAATTATTTTATTTATGTATTATTTTAAAGTGATTTTCTTTTCTATAAATCATATATCATATATTAAATTATATGCAGCGAAATAAGGTCAGGCACAGTGACAATATTAAAATAATTAATTAGATGCTAAGAGCTTTGTTTTCACATGCAAACGGCGGCCATTTTGAATAATATGGATATCGGTTTGTCGTCAGCGAACCTAGTGACCAAAACTGTCCCTACAGAACTTCACTACGAGTGTAAGGCGCCCATTCCATTGACCGGCTAGGGCTATTTCCAAAAACAGTGACGTGGTAGCAGACATTCAAGACTTAGGTTGCGTTTCCACCGATCTCGCATTGCAGAATGCAAATGACATTGACGGAAATTAGAATTTTTCTTTTTTTTAGAAATCTATTAAAATGTTTGTAATTAACATATCCCATGACGCCATTTTTTAATTTTAGTTTGTTTGTTTGTGATTTTACTGTGTGATCATTGATCAATTTTAACTATGGCATAGAGGAAAATAAACATTTCCGTCAATTCTGCAATGCGAGGTCGGTGGAAACCCCACCTAAGTCTTGAATGTCTGCTACCACGTCACCGTTTTTGGAAATAGCCCTAGCCGGTCAATGGAATGGGCACCTTACCACAGAGTAAAACTATAGTAATTTGTCTGTATTGTCACTATTCAATGATATTCAAGGCCGTGCCAAGGTTTTGATTTCCGGAGGGGGGGAGGGTCCAAAAAATTATTTACGTAATTTATTAATGAATTAATGGATAAATTCTTCAAACTATACAGGTTTACACACAAAACTTTATTTCGGGGGGGGGGGGGTCCGGACCCCGTGGACCACCTCCCTGGGCACGGCCATGATACAAATGATATAATTAGTTGATGTAAAAGACTTGAGATATGAAATAGCCTAGTCCTATAGCATATATCTTCCGTAAAGTTGGTTTGTAGTTGAGATTGGAACTATGTAAAATTGGAAATTACAGTGAAGACATAACTCTTGGAATAACAAAGGAAGGCTTTGGCAGAGGTTGATGGAAGACCTGTCGTGGAGCTGACCCTTTGTGTTCTACAGCTCCAATGGAAACCAACTTTCCGACTCAACCAATTATTCTTCGACTTGGCCAAGAAACTATTAATACTACAGTTTTGGTGGATTGTAAGCAGCCCTTGATCGATTACGACAAGGTCGTTAATATTTTTTGGTTTTGGAATTTTTGGTGGTAGTTTTGGTGGGTTCGAAGCAGCCTTGATTTTACGTAATTGAAAGAAATACTAATAAAGATTAAAATGTACAGGTAGAATTTAGAAATCTAATACGAATTTAAAGTACGTACCTAATGTGTCTACATCTCAGGGAGAAAAAATTGAAAACTCACCAAAAATATTGCCGAGGATTAATATATATCGATTTGAAATTCCCGCGAGTTGGGCACTCAGGACATATGGAGTAGTGGTACAGACTCCGACTTTCACCCGAGAGGTTGTTGGTTCGAGTGCCACACATGCTACAGGGAATGTAAAGCAGGCGGTCCCGGGTCCTCCTAGTTGAGTGTAACCCTAACTCCGGTAGGTCGCCTTAGTAATAGAATAAAAAGTCAATATTTATTTATTTGCTTAAAACAATTGAATAAACCCCAGTTGAATAAACCCTAGCTCAAATTATTTTGGAATAACATATTATGGCAGTAATTGCCATAATAGGGCTAATACGTCTGTGGTCCACTGGGAACCACTTGGGAACAGGACATGTAGAGTAGTGGTACGGACTCTGACTTTCACCCGAAAGGTTGTTGGTTCGAGTCCTACACTTCCTACATTTTCTGGCCATGCTTTGGAGGGCATGTAAAGCAGGCGGTCCCGGGCCTTCCTAGTTGAGTGTACGAGAAGGCTTTATAGCTAGGTTGGCTTAGTAATAGAACAAAGAGTCCATATTTATTTAACCCCTGGTTCTATGTCAATTGGACCATTCCCATTTAATAATAACATTATTGTATTTATTAACTACTGTAGGTACTCTGAAGGTCAAACGTGAGGCTGATGTATTCGAAAGGAAATAGCTGCAAGTCAACTTAAGAACCGTAGACAGACTACTCCAATAATGATAATTAGAGTAAGATCTGCGGTAATGGAGTTACACTTTGGTTGCAAGTCCACGGAGGTCTAATAAGCAAAGTTACACAATCATATTGTATTTAGTATTCAACGTTGGACTTGCTCTTGCTGGAATTCATCAACATAAATCACTACTCTCCAGAGGTGCCATTAATTCACCATTCTATTATTGTGCCGGTTCTCCCATTGGTGAAGAGCCATCGAGTGGCGAGTCCACCGCTTTGTATTCCAATTATTATTGCTCATTTTGAATTTTTGTTCATTTCTCATGCTGCATACACACCAGGATTTTATTTGAAATTGTGCCAGAAAAGTCAACACTTTTTTTAACGGCTTTAGCCCTAATGCTGAGATTTTGGGGCGAATGGATAGTGAAGACGAGTTGCTGCTGACCGTTAAGGAACGGAAACTATCATAGAAAGGAAGACATTTGTATTTATTTTCCATAATGGCGAATTTTGGGCTTCTCGGTCCACTCTTACAAATATTAACCCACACGGAAACATTTTTATGGCCTTTCTATGGCCCCAGGCCTACTCATATAGTGGCCATTGTTCAATGCCAACAAGGCCATGGATTTCGGACATTATTTGTATTGTTTCCGAACTAATTTTTGGCCATTGGCAAACTGGTAGGCTATACGTTCTCGATGTCAGCTTACAGTCCTACACCAGATACAAGCGATAATGGACAAGCTGAGACAAGCTTAATATTGACGCAATGAAAGAGGCGAAAGCATGACTTAACCAAGTACAGATACGAGACAACCCATAACATATTTCGGCCATGTAATGAGGAACGAAAAGTATCGCCTTCTACACATAATAATCCTAGGGAAGATATATGACAGGGGGCTCCCGGCAGGAGAAGAACATCTTGGTTTGGTAAAAACACGACTTCCCTTTTCAGAGCCAGGGACGGTTTCAGAAAAAGTTTTCGGGGGGGGGGGCACGGTGGCCAGAAAAATATCGCGTTTCTTTTACTTGAGTAATAATTTTTCTTAATTTCCTTCAAAGTCCATTCTATCTAATATAAAACCTTTTCTCTCGGGGGGGGGGGGGGCGACTGCCCCCACCGCCCCACCCCCTAAGGATCCGTCCCTGTTCAGAGCACTACAGTCTCCAAGGTCCAAATCGCCTTGATGATGGCCAATCTTCGATAGAAGAGGTATTAAATGCTGGCGAAGAAGTGACAGCCGGTGCCAGGGTTTAGGTTGACCGCCGAACATAGTTCCAGCCCTGCTTTTTTCCAAACCAGCCAAGTATCAGATAGGCCGGTCTCTATATGCAGGCAAACAGCCTGTATAAACCATCATTGATGTAGACACCCTACATTCCTTTGCAAGTCTTTGGTTTTTTTTTTCTTACCTGTTTTGGTACACGCCATGCGACCGGAGACGTGTCGTAGCTCAACACGGGTACTAACCTACAGAGGCGACTGAAGAGGTCAATCGGATACAATCATTAAATTGTTTGTATGCGAATCTTCTTTTAAAAAAAAAAAAAAATTCTGATGTCTCAATTTACATTATGCAACAATTTTTTTTTGTTGTAAATATTGCAACACCTACTTCGCAAAAAAGGTTAAATACTTGACCAAATGTATGAAAGTAGAAAGAAAATTGTCTTAATTTTCTACATGGGCGAATGTAGCGTTTGTTCTCTTCAAAAATTCATACAGGCGTTTGTTTCATAGCATTTTTTTATAGCCTATGAAAATTTTAGCCTCTGTTATGTTTTTTTAATAATTTTTAATTTTTTAATTGATTAAACTCATAAATAAAGAAAGAGTCAAAAAATACTAATGTAAAACCATTGAATTGTTATGTTTAGGCCTATCCTTACCCAAATAACTTTTTCTTCTAAAATTCATACTGGCATTCGTTTCATGGTAATTTTTCGTAGCCTATGAAAATTTTAGGCTCTGTTATGTTTTTTTAATAATTTTTTTTAATTGTGTAAGAGAGAGACGAAAAATACTAATATAAATTCATATAAAAGTTATGTTTATATCCTTGTTACCCAAATAACTCTTTCTTTTCAAAAATTCATACGTAGGCGTTTGTTTCATAGCAATTTTTTAGTAGCCTTTGCACATTTTAAGCTCTGTTGTGTTTCTTTAATAACTATTAATTGTTTAATCGATTAGGGCCTAATCGCATAAAAAGAAGAGAAAAAGAAGAGAAAAATACTAATGTAAAACCATATAAAAGTTACGGTATGTTTCTCCTTACACAAACAACTATTGTAATATAGCAAAAGTACAGTTACTTAACTTCATTTAAGCACAGTGTTTCAGGGACAAACTCAAGAATATGCTGTGCGCGGGTTTCACTTGAAATGGAAGCCACTATCAATTCACATTGTAAGAATTAATTCGCAATGCGACGGTTCATTCCAATTTCCAATTCAAAACTTACATCATTACAGTAAAGCAGTACGTAAATCAGTATAGACTATATAATGTGACTTTCTAGAGCATTACTTGCCCTGAAATCAGAAAGGAGCCCAACTGGCTACAAAGACCTTGTTAACCTCTATAGTTTCTTGTGTAGTATTTGCCATTGTAAGCAGCTTATCGCTTTCGGTAAACTTTCCAAGAAAGGACAATGCTGACGGTTTCAATCAGACTGAGAAATCAAAGCAACTGTTTCAACAGTCCCATCCTCAATTTTATTTTCTCAATGGTTGTTTTCCCGATCAAACAAAGGGGTTTCCAGGCCTTTCTTCAATTGCCTGGTTATTTCTTAGCAGCTTAACTTTAAGTTTGATTTCTCATATGCCGTGAATTTATAAAGAATTATAAAAATATGATTATTATTGCTAACCGATCAACTTAATTTGGTTTCTCAGTTAAGGCTGAGTGTTCAACAGGGGCGGGCACAAGGGGGGGGGGGGTCATAGGGGTCATGCCCCCCCCCCCCCAAAATTTTATTGGTAATTGAAAAAACAATACACATATCATCTTATTCAGGATTTTATTATGTTCTGGTTCTGGCAGCCCTGGTGATGACCCCCCCCCCAAAAAAAAAATTTCGCTGTGCCCGCCCCTGGTGTTCAAAATGTTTTGTAAACAAGAAATTTTGCTGATTTTTTGACGAAAATAATTTATTGCTCATTCCACAGATACAAAGATAACAAAGTGAGTAGATAAAAAACTCATAAAAAATCCAAGTTATCGCTGGAAGTTTATATCTTCTGAACTGAAATATTATTACCTTAAAAATATTGGATAAAGAGCCTTAAACCCATTTTGTAGCACAGTTGTTAATCTGTAAGGGAAATAAACAGCTTTCACAGAAAGCTCGTATTTTTTAAGATTTTTTCATCTGTTCCCTTTTATATCTATGTGGCTGTGGAACGAGCAATTAATTAATTTCATCCAAAAATTACAATAATTTCTTGTTTACAAAACATTTTGAACACTCAGGCTTAAGGTTGGTTGGTTTTCTAGATAAGCTAAGCACACATTACTGAAAGGAAAATAATCGGTACGCGAGAACCCGTGCATGCTTTTCTTTAATTATCATTTAGTATAGTTACCGAAAACAAATCATTAGTTCTATGGTTTACAAATGGTTTACAAATAATTGACCTAGTGTTTTAAGAGTACAACGTCCTGTAGGAAATTGGCAGCCCGAAATTTAATACCTACTTCTTTTTTTTTAATTTAATTAACTATCAGCTACTTATTAAAATATTGGTTCAATTAAGTTCTAGAAGACTACGGTACTTTATGCATCATGTATTGGGTTGTTAATTTTTGGTTTTGTAGTTTTTTCATGGCATCTATTTTTCATGAAATTTTAGCCCTCAATCATTTTTATGAAAAAGCTACTGTTTCAAAAATTAAAAATGCCCTATTATATGATGAATCAAGTAGTCTTCCTCAACTTAAATTAGGCAAATCTTTAATATCTTGCTGAGTTAATTAAATAAAAAATAAGAAATAAGAAATTTTGGGGACCTATTTCCTACGGGACGCACACTTTCTAGAACAAAATGGACTCCCGCATTTTCCATTTTTTTGCACAGTCAAATTTCTCATGACATTTCATGAGTCATAAATGAGGTTCTATAAATTAGAATAAAGTGTTCCTCTTCATTTTGATACACGGTATGTGGCTGTGACACAAATATTAATTTTCCACTATCCCAAAGCAGTTAAAATTTCATGCCAACCTTCTGTAATGTTTCAATTCATTTTTTTCCATAAAAATACTGAAATTTCATCCACGCATGTATTTAGTATAACAGCTGTGCTGCCTTTTTTATCCTATAAACTTTTTGATAGCTTACATCAAGAGTAATTAACGGAAGTGTGTATGCAAGGCCGTGCCCAGGTTTCTGTTTGGGAAGGGGGGGCCTAAAAAAGATTAGGCTAAGTCATTTAAAATTATTATTTTTTACTTATTTTATTATTGAGAGTCCATTCTATCCAGTGTAAGACCCTTTTATTTCGGAGGGGGTTTGGACCCCTTATACCCCCCCCCCCCCGCCCCTAGACACGGCCATATGTTTATGGATATACTATATATATTATCTTTACTGTTGGGATAGGGCGGATACCACGGACAGTTTAGGGGGGGGGGGGAGTCACAAGTTGTAAGTAAGTTTGAAAGGTAATTTTTTTGTAGAAAATTTGAGGTTTTTTTTTTAAATAGTTTTATCACCACATGAATTTACTATTTTAGGGGAGTCATGCCCCCTTGACCCCCCAGTGGATCCGCCATTGGATAGGGGGAACTTAAACACATAGGGGGTGTGAACGGGGCAGCAGACCACAACACGGTCAGTAGGCCCCACGTCTCATCTATCACCCCCGGCTGCTGACACGGACAAACGACATCAAATGTCCGGCAACAAGTCCATAAGCAGCAGCATTACTACACTCACATGGTAAAGGCCGGCCTACATGACCAGTCCACTTCTCAGTTACATACTTTAGGCGCCCATTCCATTGACCGGCTAGGGCTATATCCAATAACAGTGCCGTGGTAGCAGACATTCAAGACTTGGGTTGCGTTCCACCGATCTCGCATTGCAGAATGCAAATGACATTGACGCAAATTAGAATTTTTCTTTTTATAGAAATCTATTAAAATGTTTGTACTTAACATATTCCATGACACCATTTTTAATTTTAGTTTGTTTGTTTGTGATTTTATTGTATGATCATTGATCAATTTTAACTATGGCATAGAGGAAAATAAACATTTCCGTCAATTCTGCAATGCGAGGTCCGTGGAAACGCCACCTTTTTTTTTTTTTTTCCTTCGTGGGGCCTACTCATTTGAGTTCCTATAAGCGTCGACCTAGAAGGTCTTTTGCTTCCACGTTTGCCGTCTACGCCCATCTTATAACACCAGTCTTTTTGATAAATTCTAGTGTTTTTGTGATGGGATTAGATCGGATGGTTTCCTCTTCAGACCACCTAAGTCTTGAATGTCTGCTACCACGTCACCGTTTTTGGAAATAGCCCTAGCCGGTCAATGGAATGGGTACCTTAACACTGAACCTACAAATTTATGTAGAGCCATCATGCACGGGCTTTGTCATGCGGTATGGTAGATGATGATAAAACAATAAAATATTAGTAACATATTTTAATCTGGAAAATATGTAATATATCTTCTCTCCAAGTTACAGCTGGCTGACTGGCTGGCAGCAACATGTGGCATCGATGCCTTCACTCCCATCGATCATAGCACGCCCTCTTCAGCTCCACATAATTTATGTACTGGGCCATACATCCTCTATCACTTGCTGCAGATATTCTTTTCTGTATGTCCAACTAACCCTTTGTAAAATACGATAGTAGAAAGGGCTCTCTGTCGACTTATAGCAAGATAATCACAGTCCACCTTTGACCAAGTTTGAACGCCGGAAGATGAAGAGTTTAACAGTTATTTTTCATTCTATCTTTGATTACCAGTAATCAAAAGACATACTATGGAATTAGCAAGTTTCCACTTAACTGTGGCTTTCACAGCATTATAAAATATTCTTAGATAGAAATAAAACGAAGATTTTCTTATAAAGGGAAATTGCAATTACGGAACACTCGTTTCTTGGAAGTAATGGCATAACTTCTACTTTTATATGAAAGGACTTTAAATTAGTTCTTTTTTCTCTCACTTTTAAGTTAACTTAATTGAAATGATTGAAAGTGACTCGAAAATTGCATGTTTCCTCGGAAAATGGAGTGCATGTTAGTATGTACCCAGGTATATACAACATAGCTGATTACAGGCTAAAATTATTACTTTTTAAGGACAAATTCTATCCTGGTTAAATGAAGTTAAGCCTGGAGGTAAAATGCAAAACTTATTTGCGTTATATATCAGTATACTTGCAATAACTCCGGGGGAAGAAGCAAATACTTCCACAATTTATGTAGTGTATATTAAAATATTACTAGTACAATACAATATGACGTAATAGGCTACTTGACACTTGTACCATTAAAAATATAAAATATGCTAGATACAGTAAATTTAGTTTATAACTACAAATAAATTAATATTGTTTTTTTAACTGTGGATTACAAGATACATTTCGTATTGGGTGTTAGAGAATTAGCTTACTGGCGGCTACTCCGCTACTACACAAATGACGTCACGTTTTGTAGTCCTGGATGCTGTTCAGCCATCAAACTTAAATTTATGGGGAATACTAAATAAAGTTTTTTGAGTTAAAATTTATTATGTTCAGAGGTTTAAAATAAATCTATACCGAGCAGTGGCTTAAAGATAGGTTTTCGAAGGGGTGTGGGTGTGTATAATTTGCCCCCCCCCCCCATAAAAGTATAGAAAAATGGGAAACCCGTTCTCATGTACATACGCAGCTTTTAAATTAATGACCTTGTTGTCCTTTGCGCATGAGACCCGAAGGAGGGGTGAGATGCTTTGAAAAAATATGCCTAAAATAGTGGGATTTTACGTATTTTGATAGCAGTGACATTTAGCTTTTACAGGCGATGAATACAATTGCAAAAAAAAGGCAGACCCAGGGGCGCATTGTTTTTTTAGAAACATGGCTGAAATAATGGGGTTTCACGCATTTTGAGAGCAGTAAAAGTTAGATCTTCCTAGCGTTGAATATTATTGCGAGGTGGGGGGACCTGGGGTGTCCCCCCCCCCCTCGGTGAAAATTTTCGAACAATTGGCTTGAAATAGTTGAGTTTTAAGCATTTTGAGAGCAGTGACAGCTAGATTTTGTTTGTGTAATTAATTTTCAATCAGAGAAAGATCTCTCTCATGTGGCAACGATAGAGATGTCGTCAAAATGTTGATAAACCAGCGTTACTTCAGGTTGTTCCTGCCTATAAAAACCACCCCCAATTCATTTTGAAATCCAAATAATTAAAGCATGTTCTGTTATTTTCAATTTTAAATATTGAGTTAGTTTTATGCTTTTTTATGTTATGTTATTATATAACCTTAATTAATAATTATTGATCAAATTCAAAAGTATGAAAAAAATATGTAGGTACAAAAATCTATATATTTTTGTACCTATATTTGCTTTGGTTGCGCGAGGGCCCTACAAGCGCGAGGCCCCGGGTGATTGCCCCGTTCGCCACCCCCTATAAGGCCGCCTCTGGTCAACCATGTCTTACAATGACCGAGGCTGGGGGGGGGTAAGTTGGATCGTGCCCCCCCCCCCCCCCCAACTTTACGCCCCTGTAATACCAGCGTGTCAAACTCCAAATATTCACACAAAAATAATACAAATACAAAGTATTGGACAGCAATGGATTAAAAAAAACTTAAATACAACTGGCACAAGTACCTATTAGGTTACTTAGTGAATGAGGTCAATGGGATACATTCATTAAGTTGTGTGTATGTACGATTAACCTTTCTTCTCAAATAAAAAATAAACTCATTGCCACTGAAGATGTCGACGACAGATGTCTACGAAACCTTTCCAAGTACCTAAGCTTATAGATCAACCACGCCTCATCAGTTCGGATCTCCGGCTACAATTTAGGAATAAAGATGTTCCTTGTCAAATGTACGGTACAAACGAAACCAGTGTCACAGTCAAAGCTCAAACTCTCATCAGCTCTGCTAAACTGTCTTGTGCAACATAAACATAGTATACTGAAACTTAGGTCTGCGAGATTTCCAGGCGCTTTTCTAGACAATGCCATACTCTCAGCACAATACGAAAATTCAATCAAGCATGAGTTCTCCAAGTCGCACAACTTGTAAACTTTCGGGAGGAAAGTCAGAACTCGTCTCATTTGTCAACGTCAATGTATCCCAAATCACTTTTGCCACCAGAATTGGACCAAAGAGAATTTTATTTTAACCAACCTAGCCTACATGTGCTGCCTTCAACACTGGCACTTATTTCAGAAACATTACAAATAGTTGGGAACCGAAAATAAAACTTATATTACAAGCCTCTGGTCACTTTACAGAAGCACTTCATTCGCATAATTTTAAATAAGCGTCGTACCGAGCCATCTTTTCCTCTTTTTCGTGAAATTAATGTTTTACCTCTTAGGTCACTTTACGTGTATAAAGTGCTGGGTGTTTTTTACCAATCCTCCGGGAACAGACCTATTGCACCCGCAAATGATACCCGACGTGTAAAGTCGTTTGTGCCCAAAACGGAATTTTTCAAAAAAACGTTTTTATATAGCCTATAGGGCCACTTGAATGCAATAAACTTTCTCTAGAACTTCGTGGCGCACCTACACGCAAAATATTTCAAAATAAGGTGAAACAAGCAATACTACAAAAAGACCCAGCACTTTGGAATTTCTAATAACATGCCTCTCAACATACCTCATACCATCTGTATACAAATGGATCTGTACTTATACCTATTGCTCCTTTAACTTTTTAGTTCATATATTGGTATCGGCACCTTGCCTCCACGTGCAAAATGGCTGCACAACGGCAAGGGACCCAAAGAAGAAAAAATTATTACCTAAATTTATGTAGCTGAATTTATTTTGGGAATTACACTATTATTATTATTATTTTCCTACTTGCAATATGCAACTGCCATGATCTGCAACTTCTCGGTAAGGCCTATTGATGGTGAGAGTGAAAGTGAATTGAACTTCTTAGTTGATAATTTCATTATCAAGTCCATGCAATGCATCAGATGGTTCCATAACTGTTGTCCACAGACATAATATGTCAGGCAAGGCCGAGTCCAGGTTTTGATTTCGGGGGGGGGGTCCAACATTTTTTTAACGCAATTTATTACTGAATTGATGGATAAATTCTTCAAACCATACAGGTTTACATACAAAATTCATTTCGGGGGGGGGGGGGGGTCCGGACCCCATGGCCACAACCCTGAGCACGGCCCTGATATCAGGTAGACCCCGGATCAAAGTGAGAAATAAGAAAATAAATGAACTATAAAATCCAAAAATCCATTCGATACCAGTCCTCAACATTTAATCAAATATCAGCATGTAATTGTAGGCACAAATCATCCTAGAACCTGTCGCAGCTATGGTGGTCCAAGGAAAACCATAAAATAATCTAGTGCGGTCCATGGACAAAAAAGTTTGGGAACTCCAGCAATGGATGATTTGTTTGCTACTACAAATTGACAATAGCAGGGTTTGAGGTACAGGGTTTGTTATACACATAGAAATTAATGGAGAAAGATTGAAGAACCAGTAGAATCCGGGCTGATGGGCCGTGGTCGAAGTCTACGCAGTTCCACTGAAGATGTCGACCGCAGATGTTGACGAAACGTTTGGAAGTTCGCTTTCATTTCGACCACGCGGGTGACGGGCCATCAGCCCGGATTCTACTGGTTCTTCAATCGACTCCGGCCGTGAAAGCCTTTGCTGTTACATAATGGAGAAAGGTTGGAAGGAACCTCTGAAACCTCTTGATTTATAATAATACCAGTATTATTGCGCAGGTTTCGCAAGGAAGAACCCATGTAGAAGGATCGCCACAAATTTCTGCAAAAACTGGGTTATGCAATAAGTATCAGGTATTACTATCTCTAATGGAGAATCAGAGGTTTTCAGAATATGAAGCGCATTTCAGACTACTCTTAGGGCAGGTACACACGGACAATAATTCTGCACACGCGGGGTGCGGGAAGCTTAGTGATCGTCAAAATGTTCGATTTCGAGACTTCACAGTCACTTCAGTGGACTTACAATAAGTTTTGTGGTCCCAGGAATCCGAAAAAATTGGTTTTTATGAAATGTTTTTCTGTCTGTCCGTCAATATGTGGCCAAACTACTCGGAGGATTAGGAAGAAAATTGACATGTAGGTTCATAAAAATCATAAAATCTCGGGTTTTTATTTTTGTTTTGGGCTTCTCAAAAAAGTTTCCAACCATTTTCTTTTCATACAGCGGCGGGCACAGCAACCGGCACTGTGGGCAATTGGCCCCCCCCCCCCTTTGGATGGCAGTTATATTCTTTGCCTCTAAAAACCAAGTGTTAACTGCATCAGAGAGTCTAGTGCCACTACATTTGATGTGCTGATGGTCGGTTGTAATTTCTTGTCCCCTTAAAGACTAAGAAAGTAAGTAAGAAGTAAGTACGAAAGTATATTGTGCATGCCTTGAATATAAATAGCTTCTTTGTACTATACTAATGTTATAATATCTCTTTTCAGTCATAAGAAGAGAATTATCGTCGTAACTTTTCCCAACACGAGTAAATGATAAATTAACCGCGCTAAATATTGAATGATTGGTTTTCTAAGGATACGAGGCGCGTATAAAGAGCTTCTAATACACATTGCTTTATGGGGCATGGCGCAGATAAGGGTGGCCGACGCAATAAAAGTAGACGTGAGAAAAGGTCCAACATAAGTCATTTTGAACACTTTGAACACCTTCATAGAACATGGCACTTGAAACTTTTACAAGATGGGTTGACCCTTCAAAACGGATCAGCTCTATCTATAGAATTACAGCGTATATCACAAGCAGCCCTATTGTGGCGATTTGGGATTATCCATAGAAATATATAGTCCTACGGTATAAACTGGAATGACAGGAGAAATAATATCCCTTACTGATGAGCTTCTTTTAGCCAAAAACCAACTATATTGGAGATAAGTATACCAATGTAAAAGATATCCAAGTCTTAAACATTGCAACATATATAGCAGACGGGAAAACTCTGTACTTCACATTATTGTAGTATTATATGGAGTATATAACACTGACTTTTTTAAATTTACTTTTAGTTGAAGAGGCAATCTCCACGTTATAACTGCTGAAATTACAGGATAAATAAAAACTGGACTTCGAACCCACGATCTACGCCTAACCGGGGCGTCGTCTTAAGCGGTTATGACGACGCCCCGGTTAGACGTAGATCGTGGGTTCGAATCCCGCCAAGTCCAGTTTTTATTTATCCTCTAATTTCAGTTATTACTCTGTACTTAGCTTGTGCAGCCCCTTCACCCAGCGAAATTGCGGTCTTATCTTGTACAAGGCCACTAGTCGCCATATTGATAACGGTCTATAGCCCCGCGATGGGATTATCGTAATACTGGAGGTTATTAGATTGTTCTAAACAAATGAGTACAAAGTGCGCGGGGGAAATTCTAATTGATAAATTAGCATTTTTAGTGAGTTTTCAATTTTTTCTCCTTTAGATGTAGACACATATTAATGAAAATTCTTATTATATTTCAAAATTCATGCACATTTTAATGATTAATTAGTATTTTCTTCAATTATAAAACAATAATTTCCTATTAATTTGAATTTCCCGCGCATATTTTAGGCATGGGGGATTTTTACAAGCATAAAAAGTAAAAGTAAAAAATGGGATTTTAGGGTAGTTTTGACTAGCCATATCCAGTACATACATGAGGAGCCAAAATACAAAAGTTGAGCTTGTACCTAATTTTTCGGAACTCTAAGCCTAAGCTTCTTCTTCTTATTCTTCGAAGATAGGCTACCTAGCTTTACTGTTTTATATATATCAGCAATGATATTTTCGTTTAATTCACTATTTTATTTTACCTACCCTTATGCCTAGCTGCTTTGAAAATTATTTTAGTATGCCTAATCCTTCTAATGATGGCTCCCACCATAGTCGGCAAAGCTGCGGAAAGTGGAATCCGAAGGGAGTCACCATGTTCTTCCTTCTCCTATGAAAGGCGCCCACTGGTAGCTTTAAACGGATTCTACTTATCCTGATTTTTCATACATGCAACCACAAATGGGCACTCAAATTTATAAAATAATAACTAAAATGGCAGGAAGTTACATTAAAAGTAAAGTAAAGACAGCTGAAATTACATTTTAATACCCAGGGTTAAGTTACTGCAGTAAAAAAAAATAATAATAAGGACGATGAGTCGTTAAACCTCAAGTTTTCCCGATTATTTTTATGATGTAACAATAAAGCGACCGTAAAACTAAAAAAATGGGGAAATTATCAAAAGTTGGAAGCTAGATAATGTTGTAATTTTGAAATCCAATAAGTGGAAAGGAAACAGCTGGTGGTTGCGGGACCCCGCACTTCTCAGACAGTCTTCTTAACTCTTGACCCGGAAATTTAACCCAATATCCTTTTATTTTAAGAGCGTTGAATTATTGCGTGCTGTAAAGAGAAGTCAGTCTTTAGCAAACTTATGCCGTGTAATCGACTTCGGTGGCAAGGTGGTAGCGTGCTCGTAAGCGCTATGTGATCGGAGTCGTGTCGTAACTCAGCGCAAGTAGTATTTACTCATTGAAGCGACTAAGAGGTCAATCGGATACATTCATTGAATTTTTTGTATGCGAATAACTTTATGTTAAATAAATAAATAGAAAAACCACTACAATTGAATTTTATAAATAAATAAATAATGACCATACATTATATTACTAGACCAACCTAGCGGAGTTAGGGCTACAAAGGCCTCTCTTACACTAAACTAGTAAAGCCCGGGACCGCCTGCTTTACATGCTTTCCGAAGCATGGCCAGAAAATTTAACTAGTGTAGGACTCGAACCAACAACCTTTTGGCAGCAAGTCAGAATTCTCTCCACTCTTTAACTGAAAGTCAGAGCCCGTTCCACTACTGTACATGTCCTGACTTATTCTAGCGTGGCCTACCAGTACAGAATTTACAAGCAAACGAAAGGTAAAATTCCTCTATTGACCCTTGAAAATAAAAACGTCATTCTTTGTGTTAACAATTTAATTATAGCAAAATAGTTTAGGTGTGTTTATAAACCTACAAAACTTAACGTAAAAACTAGGGTGAATATTTTTTATTCAAAGGTAAGTTTTATATTAAGTGCTTTAAGAGTTTGCAAGTACAGGTTATGTGCTTAAGCTTAGCGCGGAAAAACAGACGATACTTGATACGCGATCAACTGATACTAAACCGAAGGGTTATATTTTACTTCATACAATAATAGTTTTTTAGTAGTAAAAGGATTAAACCTATATCGTAATAACTCAAGTTAGAAAAAAAAACTCTAAAAAATGTTAAATCTATATATAAAAGTGAATTAAATGCGAGGCACGTCTTTATCAGTTTTCGATACAACCTGATTACAACCCCTAATGCGAACCGCTAATTGATTTGAATGGCTTACATGCGTATATACGTTGTATGTTTCAATCTTTCACATATCGCCAAAAATCTCTTAGCTGCGGTTAGGCGCCCATTCCATTGACCGGCTAGGGCTATTTCCAAAAACAGTGACGTGGTAGCAGACATTCAAGACTTATGTGGCGATTCCACCGACCTCACATTGCAGAATGCAAATGACATTGACGGAAATTAAAATTTTTCTTTTTATAGAAATCTATTAAAATGTTTGTACTTAACATATCCCATGACGCCAATTTTTTAATTTTAGTTTGTTTGTGATTTTACTGTATGATCATTGATCAATTTTAACTATGGCATAGAGGAAAATAAACATTTCCGTCAATTCTGCAATGCGAGGTCGGTGGAAACGCCACCTAAGTCTTGAATGTCTGCTACCACGTCACCGTTTTTGGAAATAGCCCTAGCCGGTCAATGGAATGGGCACCTAACTGGTTAGGACTATTACAAAATAAATGCCACATGACATGCTCCATAACAAAATTTCCGATAGGGAAAAATTAATGCACTCTACATAAAACTTGTTTTTCAGTTATAACAGTTACACCGTATAATCGGTGTACCTTAGGCGGATATTCCACTTGTCATATTTTCTTCATTTGTGCATTAAAAAATGATGAGATTTTTGTGTTAAGGAGACTATTATGTAGATACTTAAACTTAACTTATCTATTTTAAATTAAGTTATAATATGGTAGAGACTTATTATTGATGTCTCTACCATATTATAAACATAATTTATAATAGATAAGTTAAGTATCTACATAATAGTCTCCTTAAAACAAAAATCTCATCAGGGTTTAATGAACAAATGAAGAAAATATGACAAGTAGAGTATCTCACGGTTAAGTGGAAAGTTCAGTTGTAATGACAAATTCTCAATACTCTACATAAGATAATTGTCAACAATAAACCAGAAAAATATCATCGAAATCGTATTTAATTATTTTCTTTCTAATTTTACACAACTGAATGTCCTGCTTTACCAAGGGATAGGTGAGAACAAATCTTAAATGAAACAATTGCATCGAACAACATGGTAGGAGGAAATTCAGTGGCGTATACATAGGGAAACTTAAAGTCGAAAGTAACAAGTGTGAGTTGTTGCAATGCATAATTTGCCAGATCTAATAGATGTTAGGATCAGCAGTAAGCGGCAAGCGGTTTAGTTGGTAGAATTCAACGTCGTTCGGGGCCTTCGTCTGCGATGATAAATTGATACGCTAGCTAGAGGCGAACTGGTCTTCCCCAAATATTTTATATGTATATTATATATGTATATGTGGGAGGAATTAGGGCATTGGTGATTTGACAGAGGCACGATTACAATTAATGCTACGCAGAACTGCAGTATGTTCACTAACATTGCAACAAGTGATGTGTTTTGCGAAAAGAAGGAAAATGACAGTCAGCATTCAACATTTAGATTACATGCTACATTACGTTACATTACGAATTTAAGATATGGTTAATCTAGATAGGAATCTGGTATGTATTACACACAGCCATTTAAATATATTGGAATGCCCTAAATCACAATTATTAAATTACTTAGGTACGATTGCTTGTATGCGTCATGTAAGAGCTATAAAATATATGAAAAATAGAATAAAATTCAAAACATCCTCGTATTCCTTTGCTTTGCTTGGCTATTCCGCCAACAATTCATAAGATCTAAATAGCTTATCTCTACCTAATAGCTCATATAAGATTGGTCATTCGTAAGTTGCCCATATCTAACTCACAGCGTGCAATACAAATTAATAATGTATTCAAGACCAGGTCAATGATCACTACGATTACATTTTTTCCACATAGTTAGCAGGCAGCAGACCTTCTTTACCACGGAGGCGACCTGTCCACCATCCACTATCATCTGAAATTAAATGATTTTGTTAGTTATCAATTTAAAAGAAGAGAGACGAAAAACACAGACTACTAAACATACTAGTGATATGAAAACCTTATAAATATTTTATAATTAAGAATGACAATTTTTCAAAAAAATTTGACAAATTTGAGGGAAACACACAGAATAAGAGGCAACTGAGAAACGAAGGCTCGTTGGGACAGAATACTCGTATAACGTATTTAACAAATATGACAGACACCTTAAGGCCAAGACGGAGAGTTTTGACCTTGAACGTTGAGTGTTGAATACATAGAAATATAATAGAACTGGAGCGGCGGGAGCCATAATATGCCTTACGAGGCACCCGTTAACCATAAGCCAACTATCAGAGATAAGTACCAACGCAAAAAATATGGAAGTCTTACACATTGTAGCATAGCAAAGCGGATACCTGGACCCGGTCAAAAACTCTGTACTTAGCTTGTGCAGACTACACTAGCAGCCATATTGATAGCGGTCTCCAGCCACGCGTCATGTACCTGTTCCGTATTTGACTTGTATTATTTCAAATAATTGCACCTATTTCTGGCGCTTTACTGTCAAATTAAGTGTTGAGCTTCTGGCTAAAGTGCATTTCATTACAAAAGTTGGAGGTTTTCCTTCTCTGTGGGGCACGTATGCACAAATTTTAGACCTAATGTGATTGTAATTTTTGGTTTAGTCAATAGTGTAAGCATGTCTACGCGTATACTATACCCTTCTATCGATTTTTATTATACCCCTGCGGTTTAAAACATATATTACGAACTCTCTGCAAAGACATTTCCAGGCCAGTCACGTGACCCCCTCCGGTTTGGCCTTAATGAATCAGTTTTGCTAGACAATTAACAAATTGCCATTTAAATTTAAAAAAATTGAATAAAATCGGGTAAATTAAGAAGGAAATAAAAAATACTTAATTTCAAATGTAGACTAGTAATTTTATTTAGTACATAGGGTAAAACTGGGTAAAATACTTTACAAGTCTCCACAACACTGTGGACTAATTGGATCCAAAATCAGAGGTTAACAAAAGTCAGCCTTGAATGGTTACAACCTTAGACCGTATAATACTCAAGATGCACTGCATAAAAAAGTTGGGGCATTGGGGGACCAGCATTATGCTTATCTTTTGCCACCAGATAACGTCAGAGCCCAGATTTTTATGTTGGCACGGCAACATAAATATAACAACTAAAGTATTATATGGTCTAAGGGCTAGCCGCATGGTTCTGTAGGGATTTAATTTCAAGTTTTCTGACTATTGCACGTTTTTCATTAATTATGGTTTTTTCTTGTGCGGCTTATAATTGCACTCAGCGATTCCAAAAAGGAATTAGCTTCCACAGGTAATAAATTCATTGCAAAAACTAGCTTATAGTGTAAAATCTATTTGGACGATAAACAAAAAATAACAAAAACTTAGAGTTTTAGAAAAACTTGTTATAACAACCCGAATTAGTAAAACCCAAATAATCGTTAAGAAATTAACTTTGTCTAAGAAACCCACTTGTGTTAGTATATAACCCTGAGCGCTTTCGGCAAGAACTGCCATCTACAGAGGGAAACCCACTAGCACAGTTACACCTTATCTGCGATTTGAGACTTGCTCAACTCGAGGAGAAGATGCAAATGTGACTAGGGAGAGGAAACCTTGGTTTATATAGGACTGGGAGCGGGGGGAGGAGGGGGTGGGAGGGGGCGTGGCTGGTTACCTATTCCTAACCTACTAGCTAGATCTATTAGAGGGGATGATTCTGTGTGAATGTTATGTCGTTTGTTAATTTTTCCACGAAGTCACGAGTAATCTAATTATTTACCTATTTGGACGGCAAGTTTTTATTGTTTTGATTTGGTGTTTTCTCGATGTTCTACGTTTACAATTAATTATGGTTGCTTCATGTGCTGCTCGTAACTGTACCCAGTGATTCCAACATTTATTTGTTCACCAGTTACCTAGCAACAGAGATTTTGTTGCTAGGTAACCTGGTCGCCCGAGTGCTTTGCCAGTGTGTGACGTCATTTTATGTTGGTCCCTCGGAAATTATAGCATCGTGTGTCTAGAGTATTCTATGGTCTAAGGTTAGAACTGTAATTTAAATTTGTTTTCGAAAACTAGGTCTATGAATCAACAAATCATCAACCCAGAACAACTAATTTTGTCAAATGGAATTCAGGTACACTACCCAGAATTTTGCTCGTTCAATATTGCTGCGATATATTCGACTTAATATTGTACTTTATTTACACAACTCCCAAGTTATGTCGACATTTGATATCATTATTAAAGAACCGGTTTACTCGGTTTACCGAGTTTACTCGAACATGCATTCCAATTTATCAAAATTAGTAGATAGAGAAAATGAGTCATTTCATGGTAAATAATTTTCCTATGGCGAAATTTCCGATATCTCGGGTGTTGTCCACCTGATGTCACTAGAGGTGAGGTAAATTCTAGATAGGTCAGACCAACACATTACCACACAGCAATACTGGCAGGGCACGCAATGCATTTGAGCGTGAATTTTCTATCATTTTTTCAAAAAAACATTTTTTGGAACAAAACCAAATACTTTTTTGGGAAAGCAACCTGTCCAGTTTCGTTACTCAATTTAACACCTAATACAAGCCTGAAGGTAAAAATCATCGATGGAAAGGTTTCACAGAAAAATTATTTTTTATTCATTTTTCATTAAAATTTAGTTATTTTTATTTTTTTACCCCCAGAAGCAAACTATCAAAAGGCAAGTGACCCCACGCATTTTGTCAGCATTAATAACGACTACAATATATGTGAATTTAAAAGACATCGTTGGAGCCATTTTGGATAAATAATTTTTTTATACGTTTTTTTGGAGTTTTTTTAATATAAAACCCTCCAAATTGAGATAGCCCAAAATAAAAATAAAAGACACGAGGTATGGTTTTTGTGAACCTACATGCAGAATTTCATTAAAATCGACAGAGTAGTTTGCCCGGAAATCGACGAACAGACAGACAGAGCGACAGAGCGACAGACAGAGCGACAGACATACATTTCGTAAAAACCACTTTTTTCGGGTCCTGGGACCTCAAAACGTGTAAATCCGTTGAAATCTCGGAATCGAAAATTTCGATGGTCACAAAGCTTTCCTTATACTACGTATAAAATGGAAACCAAAAAACACTTACGTTCTCTGACGAGGTCAATAATGTCACCTTCCTTGAAGCTAAGCTCATCCAAGTCTTGAGAAGCATATTCATACAGGGCCCGAACTTTAGGCAATACCGGCTTTGGCTTGATAGCTGGCCGGGGCTTGGGTTGAGGAGGTGTCATGGCTGTCTGCTTCAAACTAGCTCTTTTGGCACTGAAAACAAGAAAAACACATTCACTAATATACATATTGTGTATACATATTGAAAAATATATGTATATATTCATGTGTCAGGACATATAGAGGAGTGGTACAGGCTCCAAAGTTCACCCGAAAGGTTGTTGGAGTCCCACACTTGCTACATTTTCTGGCCATGCTCCGGAGGGCATGTAAAGCAGGCGTTCCCGGGTCTTCCTAGTTGAGTGTAAGAGAGGGTTTTATAGCCTTAACTCCGCTAGGTTGGCTTTGTAATGTAACAAAAAGTATACAGTATATTTATATATAATATATATATTTACTGCATGTAACAAAACTAGTTAAGAAGAAATCAGACACCCTCTACTACGCCTTTGTTTGTACAAAGTCGAATTTCACAGGAAAAATACATTGTAGAGCTATCAAAATAATAGAATAAATGCACCTCTACATTTTGATATACTGTATATATGACATGTGGCCGTCACTAACACCGTATGACCAGTTTACGAACTTCTTTCTCCGGACGCCCCCACCAACCTATTTTGGCACAAATCCATACACGATGATTGTGGCCAATCAGTGTTTAAAAGTAACCATCATGTATCAAAATGCTCAGAAAGTAATATTTTTTGCCAACTCTAAGAGTCTACGATCGATATGTGATGAGATACTGGACTTTTCACCTGTAAGGCTTTTCCCCCTCCGAGTGTCTCAACAGTATTTTGATTTTCATTTTGAATCCCATTTACGGCTACTATCTAAAAGAACTAAAATTATATAACCCTACGAGTTAAATAATATGCATAGTAACAATCAAAATGCGAGATAATTAAGAAAAAATTCCCTTCGGCTCTGGCCGATCAGGAGTAGGGAGATTCCGCAGACCCTGCTTTTCCTCTACGCTACCTATGCTATGTTCGTATGTACGAGTAGTAACAAATAAAAAATAATTCATTATTTTCCCGACCACAACATCAACACTCAAAACACTCTTGTGCTCCAAATTTCGAACCACAATGCCGACTATGAACTTTTATTTATCAAATTATTTTCACTTTGACTGGATGCCATCTTAAAATGGTTGATTTGTCGTAAAAATAGGTGAATTCCATTATCGTAGATAATAATACGGGCTTTCATTCATTCCTCTGCGACCAATATTAACTGAGATATGAATTATACAAGGTTTCAATCGGCCGCCATCTTGTAACTAAATAGCTGGTTAACGAACTCGATAAAGACATTTGTGTGATCAATTTTTGTGCCAAGTTTCATCAAAATCGGATAATATTTACGGAAGTGAGAGTGTTTCCTACCACCAGAAATCAGTTAATCCACAAACATTTGCACTTGGTCATAGTCCTCCCTCTCTAACCGGTTCTTACCATTTTCAGATCTATAATTGGAATATTTGGAATATTGCTTACCCAGCAGCACCTGACGAAGGAGTTTTCATAAATTCAGATTCAGGTGAGACGTCCTTGGACTTTCTTAAGGGAGAAGCGGCTGGATTGAAAGCCGGGAGGCGAAACCCTTGGAATTTTGGCTGATTGGCGGGGGCAGGTCCTGTGGGAGGGGGAGGTGTGGCCTGTTGATGGTGGTGAGGTGTCGTCTGCTTCCCCCGTCCGCTGGCCTGCTTTGTCTGCTGCAGATGCAGAGTTGGGGCAGGTCTGACAGGAGCGGCTCTTAGTTTGACCGATTGGCTTGTATTACGTACACCAGTAGGACCTGAAAACATGTTTTGTGATTTGTCTCAAATCTGATACAAACTACAGTATACCGTTTACAAAGCCTTAAAATTACAGAGACACATTTTTTGTCCACATCAATTCTGCATATTGTGGGCGATCGGGGTTAGTGTGGGAAACATACAATATCATGAATCAAAATATAGTAGTAAATTTGGCAAAGTCCCAGGGCACGGCGAGGGCTTACAGGACACAATTAAAATATAAATATGAATATTTCTGGTAACATTGGGAACCGAGGTTTGTCATGCAAGTGTATTGAGTGCTCAGCCACTCCAGGAAGTGCTTCGAGCTTGCAGCAGGGTTTGCAGAATGACGCCATGCTATACTAGTGAGTAAAAGGTCGTCTCCCTTTGTTGACACTTACGCCTACCCTACACACGTCTAACCTATTCAATGAAGAACGCTGAGCGACCGTTGTTTGTTCACTTTTTTGCATCCACCCTATGCACGTCATACCTATACTAAGAATTCAATCCAGGAAGTGAAAATGCGCTGCCTCTGCGTACATCTTGGACGTATCAATACACATCTAGGAAGTATTCTGGAATCAACCCTTGACGTATCCTTTCATATCAGCACTCGTGATGTACGCGCATTTCACGAGACGTTATATGCACGCCATATCCTTCACACAATAATGTGCGCGTATTATCTTCTGCTATGCCTCCTGGACAAGAATAAAACTCTCGGCGGTTCTGGGGTTGTTGGGGGTCGGCTGTTAACTACCCGCGAAAACTCTTCCACCATTCGCTCCATAGAGGAGGCCATTGCGAACACTAACTAACTGAACTATGATGTAGCACAGGAAACTGAAGAGACACTACTGAACTGAGGTTCCTATATTCTCCACCATCTGGATAGCAGATGTGCAAAACAAATGTTCAAGGACTTGGCAAGTCTAGAGTTAAACGCACCATATTTCTCATGGGATGTATAAAAAGTGCAATGAACTCATACACTGCAATATGTTGAAGTAATTTAAATTTTAATTTTTTCTGTTACAAACATTTGTGCAAAGTATTACGAGCTGACGGAGCTGTCCAGTCACAAGGCATGTGTTTGTAGCATTCGTTGGAGTGAGGATGCGAAAAAAGTATACATCCTTTAACTTTGTGGGGTGCAGTATGACTAGATACTTTGTGAATCAAAAGAAGGCCTATTTTCAAAACAGAGAGCTATTGTTTATTTATCTAAACCCACACACGATGTGTACATGCCAATAAGCGGGCAAGAATAGCAGTATTTAAATCTTGTGAAACTTTCAATACGACACGCTTAAAATTTAAGCATTTTAGTCAGTTATTTTGAATTGTACCATTAAGTAACTTAATGTTAAACTAAGTTATCGTCATTGTCATTAAACGTTAAACTTTGAATTTTCATTTTAATGAGATCACAGTCCACAGCTGAGGAGATATTCTGTTTGAGGAGACAAAACCGTAAAAAAGGAATCTGCTACATATATTGTACTAATCGCTACCGGTGGGCTACCTAACTTCCTTTCGTTTTTAGATAATTTAATAATTAGGAAACTATTGAGATTAGAGAATCTAATGCAGAAAAAGACTTATAATTAATTGCATGACGTTAAACTTTAATAGTTGCAATATAGAGCCGTAAGCCTACAACGCATGAATAGTCCGAGTGAACAGAATCTAAGCCTTTTCCAGGTCAAAATACAAATGGTACTGTGTTACATTACGGTAAAATTTTATGTCGCAGCCATAGAGTAATTTGTGCATATGGGATTTTGCAGCGGTTAAAAACTTACGTGAACTTTTTGGCAATCCTGGCGCAACTATAACGTTCAATTGCTTTCCAGAAACTGTGGCTGTTTCCACACAATTAGGGGAACCAAGTCCAAAGTTGACTTTCCGTACACCAGCTCCTCCCCACAGCTCTTTCTTGATCTTGATCTCAAGCGATGGTGTGAAGGAAAGATTCAAGGGTCGCCCCACCATGGCGACATACTTCTTGTTGAGAATGTATAGGAACTCTGATTTAAACACCACAACGAGTAAGCTGTCATAACTATCACGTACATGAATTCCAAGATATGAGTCCTAAAAGAAGTTCACGTTGTGTCAAAATACAAATGGTACATTTCAAAACCTAATGCCCCATTAATAGGCAAACATTAAATTCTTGCAAGCTTTTACAATGCAAGCCAATTAAAAAAAAAATGGAAAATGGGGATCTGCCCTGAAAATGGTGAAATTCTTCAGAAGCTATCAAAAACTAGCCTTTTCTAACACCAAGGCATTCACTGCTGAAACCTACAGACCTGCGATGATCCGGGCTGATGAGACGTGATCGAAGGCAACTTGCTAATCGTCCACAGCTCATCTGTCCAGTTCTCAAAACCTAAGGGTTATTTTACTAACACAAAGTGAGTTTCGTAGACAACTGATAAAGTTAATTTTTTAACTATTGCTTGGGTTTTACTAATTCTAGTTATAGTTTCTTGGTTTGGATAGAGCACAAAGTTTTTGTTTTTTTATTTACTTCTTATTTATCTTACATCATGCGATCAGAAATTCAGAAAACAATGATATTAACCTGGAGTGGGCTGAGTGATATCTGACTGATTTGATCAAGTTGGATCTTCCTTTTAACAACCTCTAAATATTTGCCTTTGTCTTTCCCTTTCTTCATTTTCTCCCGTCCGATTAAAAACAAATTGTTTGAGGTAAGTAGCAGATCTCGGCGAGTTGCTTTGAAGCTTCTATCTAATTTACAGACGACCTCTGCAAAGAGAACCTGCAACAAATTCAACAGTTTAAAATCACTTGCGCATTTTCCATTTGTTAGGTATTAGGTAAAGGTATTAGGTAAAGGTATTAGGTAAAGAATCTAAAGATAGTTATTATTTTATTTTTATTTTAATTTGGCACAGTCAGCCCAATGGGATTTTTTGGCCACTTTTACAATAGTCCTCCACATTTCGCGGTCCTCGGCCAGCTCAACCAGGTCAAAACTCTGTACTTAGCTTGTACAGACCTTTCACCCAGCGTAATTGCATACTTATCTTGTGCAGGCCCACTAGCCGCCATATTGATAACGAAATAAGCGATGGTTTGCTGACCTTTGTCAATTTCATTGACATTTCCTCTTAGGATTCACCGCTATCAGCAATACTTAGGTATGGTTAGGCCCCATTTATTATATTCTATTCTCTTTGGAGTGTCATTGAGTAAAAAAAAACACACATAGTGAGGTGGCCGATTGAAGCGACACCTTTCGTTTACCTTTTCTTTGCGTCCAACTATATTTTGTAGATTAGGTCTGGAATCAATCCCAATATAGTCACCATGGAAGTTTCTGTTAATGGAATGGTGTCGGCGCTCCTTTTTATTAAAGAACAAATCAGTGGCTGCTTGTTTATGCTTTTCACATTGGCGCTTTGCAAAATACTTTTTGAATGCCTGCTGAATGACTCTAGCGTAGTAGTTATATTTACGTTCCCGAAGTTCCTCTAGAGAGAACAACTGAAAAATGGAGAAATAATTAAGAAAGTTCACAACTGCAGGAAAAATTCGTGCAAAAGCAATCAGCCTGCATTATCCTGCTGTTTGAGGTTACATAGAATTTCATGTATTCTCAAAGTAAAGTGACGCATCAAAAGTTCGTTACTTGCAGTACTTCAATTATTTATTCTACAATTAAGTAAGAAATTATATATATATATAATTCAATACCAAAGTGACAATATTCATATATATATATATATAAACTGTTTATGAACCTAGGCCTACATGGCCCGTCGGTCCCTTGTCCAATGCCAATGACCCCATGGATTTAGGACATGATCTTTATTCTTTCCGTATCAAATTTTTGGCCAGTGGCAAACTGTCAACCTACACCGGCTACAAACGATAACGGACAAGCTTACCATTGACGCAATGCTACAGGTGAAAGCATGACTTAATCAGGTACAGAAACGAGTTGTATTTACAGTATACTTATTACATATTACGAGTCATATTTACAGTTTACAGCCTATTCTAAGTGCTTCAATTCAATTATGATGATGTGTTGCAAACTGACCAAACCGAAAAATTTAACCTTACCGTTTCAGGTGCTTTGATGAACAATTTAGTGAGACCTAATCGGTACAGGTCAGCAGGAACTTTGGCATGATTCAGAATGAATTCAACACCAGATTTTTCATCGCCTCTCCATCCAACCTTTGTTTCCTTTGTAAGAATTTTATACCTACAAAAATAAAATTGGAAATAAGACAGCGTTCTCAAGAAAACAAAAGCTAATTGTTGTTGTTGTTTTCCAACGCCTACTTTCAGCATTTCTGCTCTAAGCAACCCTGTCAGCCCGGCGGGGGGAGTGACTTTGTTTATTAACTTGAGGCACCCTACGGTCAGACTCCTTCAACTCAGTTAGAAGGGGAGTTGACTGACTCCGAACCACTCGGGGAACATAGTAAAGTCCCACGATTAAATCGGAGGTGACCAGGACTAGACATGCAAGTAGACTGACTGGTATAGTCTCAACACATTATCATGTGCCACCCTCCCACGCTTCGGCTTGAGGGGGCACAGGTTGTTATTTCACATTTTCATTTTTGTTGAGAAATACACGATTTTCTATTCTATTCTATGTCCCACCATCTTCACACATAGTCTCAGCACGCCATCATGTCCCACCATATTCCCCTGCCAACGCTGTGCACACTACCAAGTTTGCCGCAGTTTGGAACAGGCTCTCCTCTGGTGGATTCAACTTGGTATGACTGTTGGTAGTATGGCTAATTGTCGACATTATGCAACAGCTTTTCACTTACCTGAAAAGGAACTTGCCGAAAGGTCTTCGGTAGACAAATCCAGCTCGACGCACCCGTATATTTTCTTTGAGACCTAAATATTCTACTTGATGCCTCACTCGCACATCCTCCCAATCTCTAGGCCGTTTTGTTTCATTGGGCTTGATGCATCGTATGTAGTGTGGCGTGCACTTCATTAGTTTCTCTACCAATGCATTTGCTTGAGTTCGGATTTTGTTGCCCGCTGTTGTAGGTCTGGTTTTGACGTCGATAGCATCGGGAAACAAATCACGGACGAATTGACTGAAAAACGAAGTTAATACAAGTCTTAATACCATTTTCATTTCATACTTTGAGACTACGATTCAAGTAGGGTCTCATCATCGCTTAAAAAGTAAAGGAATACTCGACGGTAGAGCCATGCAATGGATGACAAAGCCGTAGTGTACTCTAGTGACCGCGTCTAAGTCTTATAAGCCATGAGGGCTTCTTCTTCTTCTTATTCAAGTTACAGCAGGATGGCTGGTTGGCAGCAACATGTGGCATCGATGCCTCCACTACCCTCGATCCTGACACGCTCTCTTCAACTCCACGTATGTATTGGCCCCTACATCCTCCATCACTTGCTGTAGATACTCTTTGGGCGCCCAGGTCGGCTAACGTCTTCTATGGTTTCGGTAGATCTTTTTCAATGATTTGAGGTACTCTGATGGAAGAGCTTAAAGCAGTGATTTCCAAATATAATATACTACTTGTTGAAATGTTGAAACTTACTCCACAAAAACTGTCAGATCGCTATAACTAAACACGGCCGTTCGGTAGAATGAAGACGCATTTAATTATTTAGCTTTTTAGCGATAATTGACAAATGGGACTGCGGGCCTACTATGCCGTTTGGTAATAACTTAACCATAAACGACAGAGTACTTAACAGGGGTAACCTGGGGTTAAAAATGTTAACAGAACAATTTTAGAGAAGCACTCTTCATTTAAAATTGTCTTGCTTACATTTTTAATCCCAGTTTAAGTTATTGCCCACTGATCAGATAATATCAAACACAAGGAAATACAAACCTAGAGCTAGATTGCATGAGCTGAATGAGGTCGGGGAAAAGGACGTCGCGGTTGCGATCACAAAATCCTTCGGCGTCGTAAAGGACTTTACCGGCGTAGTGGTGGATGACGAAGCCGCCGGCGCAAGACTCGAAGTGTTCGTGCCAGTTGACGGCCTGACTCAGGTGTTTCACCAGGTCCGCCTCGGCTCTGTCTGACATGGCGGCGTGCAGTGTCGCACACACGTCGTCCAACACGCAGAACACACCTAAGACAAAATAGTGCATTATTCAAGGCTATAACACAGAATGACTGAGGCATTTAGAAATGTGTAAGAAAGATCACTTGCGTTTTTTTTTTTTAATACAATATGATGATTTTTTAATGAATTTATATCTGAATAACTTCTTTAGTTGCCTCTGCAAGTAACTTAAAATAGGCAATCGGAGGGGGAGAAGCCTTACAGGCGTAAAAAAATTCAAATATCACATCACAAATTGATTGTAGAGCCGTCAAAAATATCACCAATTTGTTTTTGTGACTGTAAGTAATAATAATTTACAATATCATGACAAAATTATGTGAAAATAACTTTACCCCAGCGCTACAAATCTCAATAGAGTACATAGTGCTGGGGTTGACATTTAAAATGCATTATATTATCTACTTACTAATTTTGAATTCTACCTGGCATGCTACTGACCACAACATCCTAAATAGAGCAGTCAAGAGAGACAATCCTCTACCAGTGCTCAGGGTTAGACTATCTTTGGGTTGTAGTGCCACGGTATTTTTTTAAAGTGGAGTTATTCATGATCGTATCGACAGTCGTCGCGGCGCAGCCTGTAATACTTTACTGTGCACATGACTGCCATAATCACACCTTTGCAGGCGCTTCTACGCCTCACCGTTCGGTGAGAATGAACTAAATTCCATTGGAATCTAATACTAGTAGTTAGACAAGTAAAACTTTGGTAGACAACAGTGCGGAGAAGACGGATGACGGGAGTTCTAATTCTTAGAATTAAAAAATTATTATTGCCTTAGAATGTTTGAAGTTATTATTTTACCAAACAAGCTACTATAGGCAATGCATTTTTTAAAATTATTTGTTAGTGGGCCTATTGGTGCCAATGAGTATGAGTATTTATTAATTAAAAAACATGTTACAATCAATCACTGAGGAACCAGAAAGGTCACACTGGGTACTGGGTACTGGACGCAACCTAAAAACTTTGAAAGGAAACTAGAGTTAATGAAAATTGGGATATATACTGTAATGTGGATGTTCTCTGTGTCGATTGTCAACCAATGTTTTTATTTATTTCTTTATTAGCCTACATTAATTCAGTTATCTGCCTGAACAATTATTCTCTATTAACGTTTAAATTTTTTTTTCTACTTGTATTACTCGTACTAATTTTCACTTGTACTTTTAAAGGGGGGCCCAGCACGGGACTTTTCCTTTGGGCCCCCACCATTTTATAATATTGTAAATGTTGTTTTGATTTGATTTAATAAAATTTGATTTGAAAATTTGAAACTGCACCCTGTGAAGGGGACCTGCGTCGTGCTCTTATAATTTAAAAAAAAAAAAAATACAAAAACCTTATAAATAGGAGAGTGGTCGAATACACTCAAATCTTTGGACACACCAGAGTTCCTTGTATATATAGTATATAGCACAAGCTCTATGCCTCGACGCACAAGTCCACCATCACAAACAAACAAAGTAGCCAATCGCAGATCTACCTAGTTTGTTCGTCCATGCACAGCACAGTAGACCCGCCCGTCGACCAACAACACCAAAACCAAACAGAAAACTAATGTCACAAGGACGGATATATAGGTGGTAGCTGCCCAGAAACAAAATATGTATTAAGTCGATTTATTCCGTTATAATTTAATCTATACTAAATAGTTTAAGCTAGTTTATTCCATTTTGACCCACCACTCCCTCCCCCCTAAAAGCAGTACATACCTGGTGGTCGCTTGGCCTCCATTAGCTCGCATACTATCTTATTATTGAAATACTCGATCGGGGTCCATTGTATACGTTCCGAAATGTATTCTTCCTGAAACAGTATAGAAAAAAGTTATAAAAAGCTATAATTAAAAAAATAATTGATTACAACTTGCTTGCTAAAAATAATTTGGAATAGGTTCGGGAAAGAGAAACAAAATGAATGTATCAAAATTTAGGGGAGCACATCGGCTAGGCAATGCGATATTTCAAGAGATATTAATCTTAATCTAACTGAGCTAGTCCATGTAAGAGTTTCTCCAGTGACTTCGTGGAATTAATATATTACAAAATTTTCATGCACAGTTTACATTGTCTACCCCAGCACTAAGTACTCTAAGAGTCAGGACATGTAGAGTAGTGGTAGTAGTAGTATGGTTGGACACAGTCCCAGGCCACGGTGTGGGCCCATAGGACAGGGGACCTCCTGATTATAGGGGATTCCGAACCACTTGGGAAACACAGTGAAGCCACATGATTAGTTCGGAGGTGACCAGGACAAGTCCTACCATGTTTCCCTACCGGCACTGTGCACACTACCAAGTTATCTGCATCTTTGAACCTGCTCTGGTCCGCTGGATTCAACTTGGTAAGGCGGCCGGCTAGAGTAGTGGTACGGACACAGACTTTCACCCGAAAGGTTGTTGGTTGGAGTCCTACACTTTACATTTACATGTTCTTCATTTGTTTCAGAGGGCATGTAAAGCAGGCGGTCCCGGGCCTTCCTAGTTGAGTGTGAGGGCTTTATAGCCCTAACTCCGCCAGGTAAGCTTAGTAATAGAACAAAAAGTCCTTATTTATTTATTTATTTAGACTTGTATCGCTGGGGAAATTTCGATATAACAGTATTGTAAGTGATACGTTACAAATTCGATGATGGACAACTGATGAAGGTGTCCCCCACCGAAACAGTTGTCACAATACAAATTTAATTTATTTTAATTAGTACAAAGTTGTTTTATATTTTATTTCTAACTGCGCTGGGTGCAACAGTTTCAGTGAAATGAACCTAATATTCACGGCAATTTATTGACGGGCAAAGTAAAGTAAAAGTAAAGTAAAATATATTCCTCCATAGATAGCAGGCTACAATATGGATTCATTGATACAAAATTTACAATACAGTAAGGCCATACACCCTGTACAATAAGAAACTCGTGTGTTCACGGATGGACCGCCAATCAAGCAGGAGGGAGAAATGTCGACATCAATGTCGCTGGCTTGGAAAGAACTGCGGAGAGCCCCCCACTATAAGAACTCTTGTCAAAGTGGGGGGGGGGGGCTAGAGCAAAGATCGTATAGCTATATGCACAATAAAAAATATATATTTAAACAAATTGAAAGTGAATAATAGAAGAAATGTATTTTTTAGATCGCACAGGTATCTCTACGATACTAGGGTTCGTAATAAACGGTTAGTAATGCGCAATAGTAGGTGCAATAGTTTCAATGAGACATGAAATGAACCACGGCAATTTGCTGACAGGTAGGTTATTCCTCAATCGCATCGCCTGGTATTGTTTAGTTGGAAAGCAAAGAGGAGTCACAGCGGGAAGCAGAGCATTGCGTAATGACTAATGAAGAAAAAGAATGGATTTAGGTGGAGAAAGCATGGAATTCAACATTTGCACCGTATCTGCCATGTCCAACCAACCGCTGGAGCGCTAACAAAATTCTGCCGCTCGATGAGCAACATTTATTGTGTCAGTTACAACGATGAACCCTAGTAACTTATCTATAAAGGAGTCGATTCGATACGAAGCGATCATAATATAAGCAAGGCGTCAGAAAATCAATTTACCTTAGGGTACTATTCCTGAGATTTTTTTCTGACTTTTCAATTAGTTTTTCACTATTGTTAATAAACATGTGGCATTTTTTTTCAAAATAAGTTACTTTTTATTCTTCGCGATAATAAATGAGTGTCATAAATAAAAAATAAATTGAATTATATAGTGGCCGGTTAGTGTTATACGGAAGTTTTCCTCACTTTTATCCCTAGGTGGGGTCATCGCGATTACCCCAAGTTAAAGAGGACTTTATAGAAGACTTTATGGACAAGACCTACACAGAAATATTATGAATTTTCAAATCTGCCCCACTATAAGGCCTGCTCTCACCATCTATCGAGAGGTGGAATCCCACGGATACTATAGTTCTCCGCCCATGATGAGATTTTTGAGAATACATGAGACTTTTAAAAGATATTGGATAAGATAAGACTGGGCGAGCTAAGGTCGCGGGGCAGTGATCTAGGTTCACATGCCACCACGTACCTTGCCATCATCTCCAAAGTCAAATGCCACTAGCAATCAGGAAAGGCGTGCCGTAGGTCGCACCTAACTCCAGCTTCTTCGGCCACACAACGTTTTCCACGCTGCATTTGCATTTGCCCGGAAAACACGATGGCTCAAGTTAGCCAGTTTTTTTTTAACAGTCACACATTTTGTATGTACTCACGGCCCTAGCCAGAATTTTTTTTTCGGAGAGGTAAACTCAATATATTTGTAACTCCATTCTATCTAGTGTATACACTGCAAATATTTCCGGGTCACCTGGACCTCCCTCCCTCCCGCTAAGGCCTTGTAGGTACTCAATGTGTACATGTGCGCATACTATTTTTATCATTAAAATAAAAATGAAACTGGGCGACTTCAAAGTTGCCTTTTTATAGGATGCTTGATGATCACCGTAAGAAGGGAGCATTGCCGGATTAACCCTTGTGAGGGCGCTGAGCCCCCCCCCCCCCCCAATGTGGAGGCCCACTACCTAAAATCAGGGCCGGTTTTACCAGGCGCGGGGCCTGTGGGGGTGCCATGGCGCGGGGCCCTTAGGATATATTTTCTCGGGCGAGGCGGGTGGGGGGGGGGGGAGGGGGGGGGTTAAACTGACAATAGCCACGTACTCATGGACGAATTTAGTCCTTATTTTCAGTAATTTAAAAAAAAAATTATTATTAAATATTGTGCCAAGCGCGGGGCCCCCTGAAAGCGCGGGGCCTGTGTTTTCTGTCACACTCGCCACTTGGTAAAAACCGGCTATGCCTACAATTATATTCATAAAAATTCATAAAAAAGAGAAAACCGTAGTTGGCTGCCTAACCGTATTAATTCCTTCGAAGAATTTTTTGTGCCAACCGAACACCACAAAAACATGAAATTAGTGCAACTTTTCCCCACCAATTTCAAAAGTTTTATCGTTTAAATTTTATTTTGTTTTTTTTTCGATGAAATTATTTTTTGTTTGCGTCTATTGTGGCGGCCCTTTTTAACGGTTTTTGTGTGGGGGCTATCTGGCACTGGAAGGAAGAACAAAAACCAGGGAAATTCTTCCAAATACGAACGCGAGCATATTTCTAGTTTTGTAACTATGCATATGCAGTCTCCCACAGTTAGTAATATGCAATATTTACATTATGTTTTTATATGTAGGTTACCTTTGGTCTACGTAGCCTACGTCGCCTAGTACAACAATTAGCTATCCAGTTGGGATATTCAGTGGTAGAAGCGCCAACCTTTACTGGACGTGACGCAAGTTTGCTATATAAATTCGAGTATAACCACAAAATATACTGAATTTCATTTTTACTGAGCATATGGTTTGCCCGACATTAGAAATAGAATTGTGCTCTGCTGTACACTCCAATGACCACTTATGATTGGGAGAAACGATGTTGACCTTGCACAAGAACCAATACCATCTTTCTTTAAAATCCGAATACAATAGTATCGGCGTGAGGCGTTGGTCAACCGCAACCGTCAATTTACTATTTCCGGTCTAAGCGTTATCCAGATTTCACGGAAAATGGGGTTTCATTGTGACAAACATACTACATAGAAAGGTACACGGAAGCATTAGGCAATACAAATTCGTTACTGATGTAGTGAAATTGAATGACACAAAAGCCCAATTCGTTACCCAGTACGTCTTAAATCTATACATTCCAATCAATATTTTGGTGTAATGTTTTGTTTTTGTTTTCCAACGCCTGATTTCGGCATTTCTGCTTTAAGCAACCCGATCAGCATGGCGGGAGAGTGAGCCTGTTAATTTACTTGTGGCACCCTATGGGCAGACTCCTTCACCTTGGAGAGAAGGGGAGTTGTTTGACAGGATATTTGGGTGCAATAAAAATCCGCATAAAATATAATATACTAGCAGGAGTTTATGGAGTTATAGTGGCTGGGTGATTTTCAAATTCTAGTTATTCTCTATTAGGTGGACTTCTTGCGGTAGCTTAGACTATTTCCTACGGCGCTGTTTCCACCGACCTGCTAATGCTAACTACAAATACGGTGACGTGGTAACAGACATTCATAACTTAGGCGGGGTTTCCACCGACCTCGCATGGCAGAATGCAAATGACATTGATGGAAATATGAATTTTTCTTTTTATATAAATCTATTAAAATGTTTGTACTTAACATATCCCATGAAGCCATTTTTTAATTTTAGTTTGTTTTTTTGTGATTTTACTCTATGATCATTGATCAATTTTAACTATGGCATAGAGTAAAACAAACATTTCCGTCAATGTCATTTGCATTCGGCAATGCGAGGTCGGTGGAAACCCCGCCTAAGTCTTGAATGTCTGTTACCACGTCACCGTATTTGTATTTGGCACTAGCAGGTCGGTGGAAACCGCGCCTACGAAGTAAGTCTAGGGATAACATGACGGCGACAGCTAGGATAAAAATCTGTGATCATGCATCATTATGTAATATAGGCTGTTTAATCGCCCTTATAAGTTAGACATTGACGACCCCTTACACTGAGGATCTAGGCCTGAGAAATAGCCGAGCCAACATGTAAAGGTATAAGGGGTGGCTGGAACTAGATCCGTCTCAAAATCAGATGAAATCGCAAAAAGACAAATGTAAATTACAACATTCTGGCGACAAAAATCAGCAAATAGCAACAACATATAATTATGTCACTGTACGTCGGCGTCAAAATTCTAACTTTTTAAAAGATCTCTCATACAGAATATTATTGAGTACATACAGTAGGTTCACATTTTGACTCGTAACTGTACCCGGTTAAGTCACATAAGTTGCATTGCGTCAATGGTAAGCTTGTTTCAGCTTGTCCTTTATCGCTTGTGGCCGGTGCAGGTTGACATCGAGGACGTGTAACAGTTTTCCAACGGCCAAAAATTCGTACGGAAACAATACAAATAATGTCCGAAATCCATGGAGTCGTTGGCATTGGACAAGGAAACAATTAGCAGTAGCCTAGGTTCAAAGAAAATCCTTCAGGCTATTATTACAGTTTCACATAAAATGTATTCTTCAATTCTGCATACAATATAAGTATACAACATTAAAATAGCTGTTAATTCGCTCCGATTCCAATGCGATGTATATTGTAGTAGGCGTTGACAAGCACCGTAAGCTTGCTGCATGTCTGACAAGTCAATTTCAATAGAATGCACCCATTTGAAACTCGCATAATTTATAAATCCATGATAAAATATGGTCCTCCGGGGCTCTCCGACACCCAGCTTTATGTATTGCAATACTTTTATGCATGGAGTGCAAGTAATAAATGAACTGTATCTTTTGACAGCCACTCCTTATTCTTCCTAAGACGCCTTCCTCCTCGTCACGGAATCCAACAACGTAATCGGACAGGTGGAATAGACGCTGTCCCGCAATGAACTAGACAGTTTAACGGAGATTCGCAGTAATCGCAAGACTGCAGGAAATCAGAGTAATTGGAAGCATAGCCGATAAGAAGCGGCACAGCACTCAGACCCACTCTGGGCACGATTCACAACAGAAAATGTAGCAAATGTGAGACTCGAACCAACAACATTTCTGGTGAAACTAGCACCACTACTCTACATGCCCTGACAAAATTAAACCGGCAGCCATTTTATACAAGGGCGTCCCCGAAGTTCAAGATAAAACGTTCACACTTCTTTAATATAAAGCAGGTCTACCATACAATAATATTAATAATCAGACAATCAAGAGCTTATCTCGAAATTAAACACCATCCAATCGCTTATTAATCATCATGGAAAACCGTAACAAACCAATTTACATGTATGTGATTTAGATTAATCCCGTGTAAAGGCTATAAAACCAATTTATAAAAGTCAATTAGCAATATTTATGGGAGTGAACAGAAAGCAATCAGGAGTTCCGTGTTATGGACAGGCTTAATAGAATTCGGGACGTACATTTTTTTTAAATTAAATAATTTGCGGTTTGCAAATTTGTAACTGCTCTGGTGAAAGAGAATATATTTCAGTCTAAAGACGACTCCCAAAATCAGATTGTGCCAACGTTCAAACCATGAGAGCAGAGCATGTTTCAAACTGCGGCAAACTTGGTAGGGGGCAAAGCGTTGGCAGGGGAACATGGTGGGATATGATAACGCGCTGAGACTATACCAGTCAGTCTACGTGCGTGTCAAGCCCTGGTCACCTCCGATTTAATCTTGTGACTTTCCCAAGTGGTTCGGAATCCACTATAATCAGGAGGTCCACCCTGTCAGTCAACTCCCCTTTCCCCGAGGTGAAAGAGTCTGCCCTTAGGGTTCCTCAAGTTAACAAACAGACTCACTCCCCCCACCATGCTGACAGGGTTGCTTATACCAGAAATGCTGAAAGCAGGCGCTGGAAACAACAAACACCAATCAGATTGTTTCAGAACATGAAAATCTGTTGCCCAAAGCATGGGATACCCATAATTGCCCCCCCCCCCCCACCTACCCCCGCTTCAACTGTCAGACCCTACCTCAAAGCACGCGACGCTCGGATAATTTATTAGACTCAAGCAGCTCAGTCACAGACGGTTTAAGATTAAAATACTGAGGGAAATTATTAATGCTGTGCCATGGTATAGATAATAGGGTAATCTAAATCGTGTCAGAAGGCCTAAGACATGCAGAACACAATTTTATCTGTTCAGGATGGTGGTAGCCACGCGACAAACGAAATTCGAAAGAAGGCTTGTCTACTTCCACGATTTACACTAATCTAAAGCAGTGGTCGGCAACCCGTGGCTATCGAGCCAAATTAGGCACTTTGGGCTTTCGGTAGTGGCACTTCAAAAACTATATTTTTTTGCCATTTTAAAAATAAAAAGGGAAAAAATTGAAAAGGGACTCAACATTGACGGTATGTCCACATATTCATGTTTTGCTTGCGAAGGGGCTATCTGTTATACTTTTTTACCGTGACAGCATGACACACAGGTTTTCATTTCTGTTGCTTCTTGTTTACCACAAGATACATAGCGCGCAAGCTCAATTTGAGGTGAAAATCGTTCTGTAAACGTTGGCGCTTTTGGAAAGGTCTCAGTTTCAGAAAACCCGGCATTGGTCTCACTTGTACAAAAAGGATGCCGACCACCGATCTAAAGCATGGCCCCATATTAATACTGTTCATTTGCAATTCAAATGGCAAAATGTTCAACCATCGTAAATCCCACGGCAAAATGTATCAAAGGTAAATTGAGGAGCTTATTTTTAGCATGGTCTCTAGGCATGTTTTTTTTTTTAAATATTATCTTTTATTATTGTTAGTGTTGTCATGACCTGCTTAGTCCATAGAACACCAAATATTGTCCCGTTAAAGGGCTTTCAGCCTAGTTTCACTGGCGAATCGCAGCACACTTCGGACGCCCGGCACCAGGAACCTGAATCGGCTGTATGCGAGAGCGGGAGATTCTGTCAGAAAGTGTAATGCCGTGATGGCCGTCTCCGCGTTTGGTATGGGTTTAGTATCGAAACCCATTAACATTGGCACTCGGAAGCACTGAGAAAGGGTGGCTCGTCGCAATGACCCCCAACCGCTATACTGTATGTGTTCTACAGTGCATGTATGCACTATGCAGTTAATTGAAATATTATATGATAGTATGATGAGCAGCCTACACAACAGGAAGCATGGAGGTGCGGTGTGACTACGTGACTACGCGTTCACAAGCACAAAGGCTCCTTTGACAGATGTCCAACTGGATAACATTCCAGTGGCACATCTCCCGTCCTATCACAAGTAAATCAATGCAGTACAGTATGCACTTGCAGTAAAATACATGAAGTACAAATTTACTGCACATAAAGTATAGAATAAAAGAACATGTTTCGTGGATGTTTCGTAGCATCCGAAGAGAAGTGCAATTATTTTATTAACAGATCCAGAAATTACAATGGAAAAACCTCAGAATCAAATCTTAGTGTGTTGCGAAGAAAGGAGTAAAAATATGGGTAGGCAGGTATGGTAGGTAGGTATAATGTAATTTTCACTGCGCTCAAAAATACATGCATGATTTACATGAAATATAAGATATTAGAGACATAGATATATAAAAGACAGGTACGAGTGAACCCGTACATGCTTTCCTATTTATCTATTATATTATTATAGGTACCGTAATACTTCCATGTTAAATAACTGTCCCGTGGTTAAATATCGGCTGCCTATAGATTCTCCCTATCCTAAAGCACTTGATTAATCGATGGGCCAATTGCATTGTATAGAATGGGTAAGCCAACAATATATCTGCAGAATACTAATGGCAAGGTATGCAATGCATTGGGCTCGGATTATTAGGTATATTAGGTTTAATATCTTCAAATAATATCTTCAAATAATATCTTCAAATAATATCTTCAAATAATATCTTCAAATAATATTGTTTCTTAATTTTCTTAACTTTTTCCAGAAAGCACTCCGTTCTGTTTTGTTACTCCATTTAGCACATAAAAAATAGCCAACTTGAAGTTAAAAAGCATCGATAGAATGGTTCGATAGAATGGTCCCTTAGAAAAATATTATTCTAGTCATTTTTAATTAAAATTGAGCCTTTTTTATATTTTTTTACGCCCTGAACATAACTATGAACTTACTATTAATAAGTACTTAAATATATGTGAATTTTAAAAAATCGTGGGAGCCGTTTTTGAGAAAACATATGTTAGTATTTTTTCAGGGGTTTTTGGGGTATAAAACCCCCCCAAAATGAAGCTATCCAAAAAAATGAAAAATGTAGCCATGGACAATATTTTTGGGAACCTACATGCCGAATCGGATCAAATTAAATCGAGTCACCTACCGACAGAAATTTCATAAAAAACACTTTTTTTGTTCTGGAACCTCAAAATTCGTTGGAATCTCGAAATAGATCATTTTGACTATCGCAAAGCTTTCCTTACACTAGCGTATAATAGGAATTATAATATAATGTAATAATAATAATTAATAATAATAATATAATAATAATTAGTAGATGTGATGGGTCTACTTTACAACCACATCAATAAGGAGACTATCGCATATCAACTATTATGAGTCTTATTTCCATAACGGTGCACGGAGTTTCCAGGTCTAAGCCTATGGTAGAGGAAGGTCAAGGCTCCAGCAGGCACCGCAGCTCAGGTTCAACTAGTCCATAACTCACAATAGTGGGATGATGTCACGCCAACACCGAAATTATTTATGTGGACAACCATCCCAGTATCCCGTTGACAACGCAAGATGAATAAAGCTGTTCCGGAGAATTCGCAAAACCGCGTCGCATAGAGACCAGATGGGTACCTGGCTGAATTATATGCCTGGGGGGACAGGTCATTTATTTATAAAATTAGGAGTCTGCATATTATAATAATACGAGAAAAGGTTGTTAAGATAACCGGAGAGGAAAAGCCCTACAGGTGCACACAATCAAATTTCACAGAAAATATCGAACGCTAGCACCTGACTCGTTGGCTAAGTCACTCTCACGCCTGTTCACTGTGTCCATGCTAAGCATTGCTCAGCGTGTCCATTATCGCTTGTACCTATCGGTGTGGGTGGACATCGAGGTTGTGCACCAGTTAGCGGGCAAAATTCATACCAAAACAATTTTAGTAATAAGGGGACAGATGAATCCGGGCTAATAGGCCGAATTCTTCTGTCCCCTTATTAGAATCCGGCCGTGAAAGCTTTCGTTATTATATTATATTTTAATAACGTTCTAAAAACCAATGATGTCGTTGGCAGGACAAAGTTCAACGGACCTTTTATAAGTAGGCCTAAGACCATATAAAGCCTTTGAGATAATAGATATATTTCATATATTTCTATAATTTTACACAATACAGTACCAAACTACTATGGCAAGGTAGCCGGCCGCCATACCAAGTTGAATCCAGTGGACCAGAGCAGGTTCAAAGCTGCAGATAACTTGGCCGTGTGCACAGTGCCGGTAGGGAAACAAGGTAGGACTTGTCCTGGTCACCTCCGAACTAATCGTGTGACTTCACTGTGATTCTCAAGTGGTTCGGAATCCACTATAATCAGGAGGTCCACTGTCCTATGGGCTGGCATAGGACAGTCAAGTCGGGGTCGCTCTATGGGCCCAAATATGAGGCCTAAGTCGTTATTAACCCGACGAACACTACTACTACTACTATGGCAAGATGCCTGCTAGGGATACCGTGTACTAATTGGGATTTGATTTATACTCAATACTTGAAAGGTTAAATAATTAGTTAGGAATTTTGTTTCACTAAGTCGTGCGTGAGTCAAAAAGAAATTATGCGAGTAGCTTGTATCCCACAAGTAAGCAAACTACCGACTAAAATTAGAGGAAAGGCTCATTATCGAAGACATTGACCCGAAGAATTATGGCATCTTTCTAATTAACTTCTATCTGCAAAGCTCAACTGCCCGAAGAGGATTTCGGCACGCTATACATTTTACATTTTTAAAACTAAATTCACACACTAAAGTCACTATAAAAACTATTTTTTATTACAAAAGAAGAGCACAGCAAGAAACGTCTTGTAGCTAGCAAACTCAACAATTAATATTCTAATTAATTAATTCTGAACAGTCCAAGAAATCGTGTGTAAACAAACCACAGCGTACACTGTGCTTGTACATCCCACGTGGAGTGATCAGGAAGCTGTAGCGCCCTATGCAAAGTCTATCATACAAAAGTTCATGAAATTGCAAAAGATATCAATTAAACAGAGGCCCAGTAAGATTTCTTACACTAGCAAAGTTTATTACACACAACAACAGCCGTAGCACGAGGTACCAATTTAAGTTAGGCACAACCATGGAGGCATCTCGCTCCACACATAGCCACGCTGCACTTTTCTTGGCCCTGTTTCCTGTAGTTTTGCCGATCGCTGTGACCAAATATTTGGAAGCAACATATTTTCCAAGATTTGCCAGGAGATTCTTTTCGCTATCATGGGCGGCTATAATAAATGGCCAAATAGGGCATTGATATATGGCATTGCCCTGCAACATGTGCAGATTTAATGTCAATTTTTTTGGTTTTGACTTGAATTGAAAACTTCACGGGGAACGCGAGTATACCCTCAAGTACGAGTAGCTATTGAAGCCGCTTCGGTCTTTTTTTTTTTTTTTTTACCTTCGTGGGGCCTACTCGTTTGAGTTCCTATAAGCGTCGACCTAGAAGGTCTTTTGCTTCCACGTTTGCCGTCTACGCCCATCTTATAACACCAGTCTTTTTGATAAATTCTAGTGTTTTTGTGATGGGATTAGATCGGATGGTTTCCTCTTCAGACCTAGGGTGGCCAAGAGTTTGGTATCGAGTTTTTCCCAGCGCTTCACATTCAAAGAGAATGTGTTCAGCTGTTTCTTCTTCAACTTCACACAGTCTGCATCTACTGTCGTTTTTCACGCCAACCCTATGCATGTGTTTGTTGAAGTGGCCGTGGCCCGTAAGCGTGCCAACCACCCTTCTAGCTTGCTCTCTACTTAAAGAGAGAAGCTTCGGTCTTAGCTTCTGGATTACGTCTTGCGACGCAGAGGGCATGATGACCTTTAATGACAATAACAAAAATATGTGTCCATTTCGTATATTTTATCGTATCGAGACAGTCCTACCCTAATTCCCTTGCGAACAGATGATCAAGCATTTCATCATTGGACCCAGCCGAAGCTGAGATAATTAAAACGACTCATCATCGCACTTATTTCTAATTAAGATAAAAACAAACACTTCAGTTAAAATGTCCTCACGAGCTGAATAATTACAACAAACCGTAGAAAAACAAACGTAATCATTGTACAAATTCACAACTCTTTCGAAATCCACTTTCCATGCCGTGTTGTCTTGTCATTAACTGAAGGACTTAAATTCAACATTGTTCTTGCTATTTTAACAAACACAGTGACAAGTGCAAACCGCAGTGAACAATAGCAATACTTCCTTGTTAACCACTTAAATTGAACAACACCGTTTCGGCGCCTGCGTCCATTGCGATGTCGAGAAAGTCGACAAACGTCAAAGGAAAAGTGTTGGAAAGGAAAAGCTTCGTGAATGTACAAGCGAGAATAGGGGTGTTATTAAAGGAATTATTTAAATTTATTTAGTAGAACAAAACAACGGACTATCTTCCAAGGTTTCTGAAGCTGTATCGTTATCCCTCGCTTTTCTCCTGCAAGACCATTTTTGAACCTTAAATTATTATCTTATTAGGTTGGTAGCAGAAACTCGTGGCATGGGCGATGGGGTAGAAGCAGTCTCGCGCATAACACTATCCTCTACGCGAGAGGGAAAGAGAAGCTATTGCAAATAAGGAAGTAAGGAACGTGACACTAGCAGGGCAGATCGGTTTCGGCAAGTTTGTGGGACTGTCGTTTGGGCGTACGCTACGGGGACGAATGGGACCTGATCTATAGCGAAGCTGGAACAGGACTTAGTCCAAGGAGTACTACTGTACAGCAGCTAAATGAACTAAGGCAAGGTATAACAAGAGGGACCAATGCCGGATTTACGGGGGGGGGGGGGGGGGTTAGGAGCTAGATTTTTTGATAGAATCGACAAATAGCTCAGCCAAATGTTTTGTTTTTCCAACGCGTGCTTTCAGCATTTCTACTTTAAGGTACCCCGTATGGCAGGGGGAGTGAGTCTGTTTATTACCTAGAGGCACCCTAAAGGTGGAGTGGACTTTACTGACAGGGTGGACCTCCTGATAATATTGGATTCCGAACCGGAACATAGTAAAGTCACACGATTAATTCGGAGGTGACCAGGACTCGCATTCACTATTCGGAAAAAATACCAATATTGCCCGAAAATCGATTAGGCCGTTGGCATGGCAAGGTTACTTACATAGGCGGAGTTTCCACATACGTCAATGGTCAATGAGAAATATGGTTTTGACGTGGTAGCAGACATTTTTAGTATGTCTTTAATGCCTGCTAAAACGTCAATTTCATATTTCTCATTGACCATTGACGTATGTGGAAACCCCGCCATAAGAAATCCGGGGCTACGATGCGTTACTCGAAAATCATGTTCAGTTATTTGTAAACGAAAAATTAGTAGGTATACTTTTCAGTACTGTACAATATAAACTTCACCGCTATCCTAATAAAATTAGTAAATCCCTGCAGTAATGTCTTCCAAGTAATGGCTACCGAACCCGGCAATTACAACATAAGAAAAAAATAGAAGGAATGTGATGTGTGAGAAAAGCATAGGTATAAAACGAAATGCACGCGACATGACTCATATTAGGAATAAACAGATTAGAACAAAGACTGATGCCCATTTTACTGGGATATTTTGGAATATAAATAAATAAATATTGACTTTTTTTGTTCAATTACTAAGCCATTAAGCATTAAGCTGACCATACACAATACAGCAGGGAGCTCTATAAATGAGTAAATGACCCAATACCACTCACATTCACATAACACCTTACTGGAAGGTGAGCCAGGGTGAGGGGCAGCGTATACAATGTTGCTGCTATGCAGCCAAACGCGATTTAAAAGAAATTTAGCGGGCATTTGGTGTAATGGCTGCGGGGGTATTAAACGTCGGCCATTTAGACGCATCCTCCTGCCTACGTGAATACTGGAAGGTGTATTTAGAAGATGGCGGTACTTTTGCCTGATAACCAGTTATTACAGTTGAGGCATTTGTCTTGCATTGCTATGATATTCGCACATATCAAGAGTTCGCGGCAGTCTGTGATTACAGCATTTGGATGCTCCCATCGGCTATTGTCCATAATCATGGCCACGTTTTCCTCAAAACGTTTTCAGAATAAAGAATATGGACACCTATAGGCACGGCTACAACAGGTACTCCGCTATTGTTCTCAGAAGTGATGGGTAATCAACGTAAATTAAAAATAGGCAAGTTTCAAAGGAAAATCAGCTATGCACGCGGAAATCAGAACACAGAAAATGTGCTATAATGCGCCATTTAAATATTATACTTCGTACTTCTTACTTCGGCCAATGCCCCTACGTGGCCTTTCGGCCACCCAGTATAAAGATGCTCGTACTTCTAAAATTGCCTCACAGGCCACTTCCCTAAGGCCATCACAGGGCACACAGGGTCTGCCACCTATTACCCTCTAACTGTCAATTGAAAGCTCCCCTTAGGCCTCCCCTAAAATAAACTTGTATGTACAAATCCTATTAATAATATTAATATATTCCTGGAGCTGAACCTATACTGCACAGGTCACACTCATAATGTCCGCCCAGCTAGGTACATGCTAATTTTTAATTGATAGCCGGCTTGTCGAACGCTTTCAATTAAAGGCCGACTCAATGAAAGGTGGGCCTGCAGAAGCCTACTACACTGGTAGCGGGGTCAATGCATTCCTGTAGAGAGTGGATTGGATACAGTAATAACAGGGATAAGCACTGAAACATGAGCTTAAAATTAAAATTAAAATTAAAATTAAACAAAAGGAAAATTAGAATAATTCGAACGAAGTCGAGATTGGAACCGTTCCTGCCTTGCCGGGACAGCATACTAGTTTTGTTCTTCAATGATACATATCTCGTGGATTTGAGTGCAACAGATTACTACATCATCCAGTAATATATTTACTACTATAATGAACGTAAGTAAGTCTTTCAGTTCAACGGTATTTAAAGCTAATGGTTTCAACGAGCGAGGAACCTGAACTCGGGTCTCAGCCTTGCTAACATCTATACTAATTTTTACCCCAATCATCCCCTAAAAACTAAAGAGCGCCAGGTCATTCTATTGCATGACTGTTGGGTTGGGTGAAACTGGCAACTCAACAAAACACGCCCGAAAGACCAAAAAACTTGAATTTGGGATAACAGAAGGCTTCTCCATTAGTCAAAAGTCGACAGGTGTCAACTGGCACACACTTCAAATAGATGGAATTAAGATAAAAAATAATTATTGGTCATTAGTGTAATACGAATACCTGAAGCAATCAGCACCTGTTGAGTTGGAGCCAACTTATCTCAGTCATGTACCGTACTTGGTACTTATAATGTCAAAAAATTTGAAACTTTGAAGCATCCAGGAAAGTCTTCTGAAATATGGCTCAAAGATAAACACTAAGTAACCCAGTAATCCGCAAATCTGGTAACTTGCCATGAAGTGCATTAATTATTCATTGGAGGACTTGATGCAAGAATATTGAAGAAGGCTGATGGTCTAGTTCAGTCAGAAGAACCTGTTTGATGTGATGCAATGGACACCAATAAGGCACCGTGAACCTGACGACCTTACCCTACAGTATTCATAACAGAAGATGTCCTACTAAGTGCAAGAAAACACGCACAGTGCATGCTTCAATCAAGAAGAGATTACCATCGTTTTAGCGAAACCTAGATTGGAGTCATACTAGTGTCTACAGCCGACTATCGGTGAAATACGATATTTGAAGCAGAACAATCGTTTGGTGTCGAACTTCTTACGGCTCCAAGAATAGAGCATATTGGTTGAAATGAAATATATTTGTTCCCAATCGAAGAGAGAACTTACGTTAGAAATTTCAGACGTTTAACTTTACGATATCGCTACGAAATAGTTCGACATCTTTGAATATCATGTACATGAAGGAGTGAAGGACCCAACAGCACAAAATGTTACTCCCTTGGGTACAAGAATCAGATAATATTACAGTAGTGTTCAATGTTTACAACGCCACTACACCGCACGGAGTCTTTGCCTTATGCCAGCCTTCATAGTAAGTAGCAGCTCAGAGTGAGAGTATAGGATTTTGTCTGTGATAGCAGTGACAATCAGTGTATTATTAGCAACAACCATAACAATAAGTGCTCCTGAGGGGCTGAGTTGTTACCGACTTGGTGGCTTCCTGTTGTCATCAAGCACCTTGTCGAAAGGAAAGAAATGAAAGCGGAAGTGAAGGCAAGGTCTGGGCCACATTGACATTTGGAACATCTCCTCACCTGACCTTGAGCTCCACGCTGAGTCAACACCTTTCCACTAACAAAAACTACCGATTGTATTCTAACGAGTCGGATGCCCCTAGTACCACCTATAGCAGGAGAGAAATAATCCATTTTAACACTTCTGTCTTCTTTAAGTTACAGCCGGCTGGCTGGTTGGCAGTAACATGTGGCATCGATACCTCCACTCCCCTCGATCCTGACACCCCCTCTTCAGCTCCACGTATGTATTGGCCTCTATATCCTCCATAACTTGCTGCAGATACTTTTTTCTCGGGCGCCCTGGTCATTTGACACCTTCTATTGTTTCCTCCATAATGCAGCTTACGAAGTTCTCGTTTCAAAGCAAATGTGCAATCCAGTGAGCTCTTTTTTTTACTTATCGATGCAACCAGAGTTTTAACACTAAATTTTAACACTAAATTGACCTATGGTTGAAGAGCAGAAGCATCCTCCTTAGGCCATTATACCTAAAATAGGGTATCAAGAGAAATATGCCTTCCCGTGTTAACCTAAGTGAATGTGGTGGGATATGTAGTGTGCAGTAGAGGTTAACACGATGTCCCGGTATGGCAGAGACCGTGGGTTCTAGCCTCGTCGGATACAGTTTTTTCTCTAAAACCTATTTCGGATATTATGTCCTAAGCAGGAGAGAAACGACATCTTTCTCACCAGGTCATTTATTGGAAATTTGAATGGTGCTAGGAGACTTTGGACCAATGGTAGACCCAATTTCATAATAAATAAAGAAGTCGTGTAATTTTTTTTTGTTGCAGTTAAAAGCAAATAATTTTCGAAGGGACACCTACATACATAAGAAGCGTGCGTGATGCGTTGAGAATGTGACAGGGAAGCCAACGTGATTTACACAGCCATTAACTCTCGCTTTGCTGAGTGTAAAAGGCGATTCTCACGAAGCGTTTGATCACTTGACAACGCAACGACAGCTATAGGAAGGGAAAGGACATAGGTAGTATGTACAACAGAAGAACCTTGTCTTACGTCAAATTAGCGCCACCACCTCGGGGAAACTCTCCCAATGGCTACAGTGTCCATACTACTTAGAATTAATTCACACCAAAGAATGGAAGGGCTTTTCACTAGCACTGAGAGCAGGCACCGGACAAAGAAGGTAGACAGCGGAGCATATTTCAAGGAATCTCGGAAGTAACCCACTTGGCGACTTATTTATGACGTAGTCCTCGCCAACGTTGGTCACAGCTCCGTTTTAAGTGATGAACAAGAGAAGTTTGGGTAGTTGAATAATAATAATAATAGTGTCTTTATTAGGGGGAAAATGTAGATAGAGCGAGGTTCTTCTGGCTCAATAGCCCTTGATGAGCTTTGGCCTGCTCGACAACACTCCTCCAGTCGTCTCGGTTTTGTACGACGCTCTACCATCTACTGACTTCCAACTCGCAAAGGTCAGTTTCTAACTCACTCCTCCAGATTAGCCGCTAATGGCAACCGTTTATCGTACGAGAAAGCTCTACATGTATTTGCAATATTACTCAATGCCACGAGAAAATTATTCACGCAAAACTAGAATGTAGAGTATTATTGACACAGAGCCCCAAGGTGAAACAATAGCAACAAGGTACAAACAACGCACGACTTGGTTAGCAAATTGGACCGCTGTCATAGGGAAATTACTATGATTACTGTCTGTGTTGGACCACAGGCGTCGTCCCCAACCGCACTACCCAAACACGCTAGTCATATCAATTAGGCACTATCCTCAAACCTTAGATAAAAAGGCATAGAAATATGAAGGTGTCCGTAACGGTTGATGTTCACCAAACCACGATTAATAACAAAATGTAGAGCCAGAGAGAAAGATGTCTGACGTACAGTCTAAGTGACTAATAATGTACGAGTAGTATAAAATTACGTGAAAGCTAAAGAGAATGTTTTGAAAGACCTTGCAGAAATTAACACTAAGATTTATGGATGACATATCCAAGGCAAAACTTTTATTCTGTTACTGTAGTTAATCTACTTTTTAGATGGTGGCAGACGTAATGAATAGATGAAGGAAAACGACGAGGAATGGGGAAATTATTAAAGAAGGGTAGGATAGGGAAATATTAATTTTAAGGATGGATTTTAAGGATGCATTTAACATATCTTAAGGCCTGAAGTGTGGGGGGGAAATGAAATTTAAGCAGAAAGGGAACACCAACACCTTCAACACGGGGCAAAGGGGAGATCCATAAGGGGATCCTTTATTAAGTTACAAGGATTCGCCTACCTTAGAACACTCCCGATTGACCTGAGCGTGGCAAGAAACGCTACTAACTTCCCTAAATTGCTTAGAAACCATCTCTTAGAGAAAGCTTTCTACACTGTCACTGAGGCACTAGCACTATGATTTTGACGCCATTTTTCCGATTTTACTTTATTCTTTCTGGTCGATTACTTGATTGTAAAATGTAATTGAAATATATATTTATTTATATTCATATTTATTCCATCCTTGAATCTTGATTGCCAAATATTTAACTAAAATAATAATTTGCAAATTAAACATAGCCGAGAAAAAAATATGTAACGTCATCCGCTGCTAAGTTTTACGAGTAACTTTTTTAAACTTGGTAAAGCAATAAACCTAAACGTAGTACCAAAATCGGCTTTCCCGCCATGTTCAAACAGGTTGCCTGACTTTGTAAGCCAGTAAGGTTTCTTTTAACTATCGGAAGATTTTTAACAAACTTCCCCATTGGTAAGAGATTCCATTTCCGGTCCATTCATAAATAGAATCTGTCCTCTGAAAAGGAAAACAGCGGCCAAAATTTCACAGGTCCTTGTCTAAATGTGGAACAACATCGCAGAGGTCAATGGTAATTTCTTCATTGTTTTGAAGTAGAAGCGTGAGATAGCCTTCATTGGAAACGTGGGAGTTCAGGATGCTCCCAAACGCAACAATAAAACTCTAGAAGTATTTGATACTACTACTCCAATTGGAATTAATACAAGAAGCTGGCAAAAAAAAAGCCAAGAAAAAAATCAGAAATAAACAACCCGTAAGGATACAGATAAATTTGGCAACAGCCACTCTTACTAATTTTGAGTAATACAAGATTAGAAAACTTTGATCGTTCACAGTAATACTTTGAAATTGAGGAAGGCTTATTTTCACTCTGAGATGTGAGATAGAATCAACAAGGTGGGCCCACGTGTCAGAGGATATAAAGAGATGGAATAATTATGATAGTTATTGAGACTGCTGTTTCCTGTGCAAGACAGAAAAGAAAAGGAAATTGCAACTGTATCATGACAGGACGTATCCTATTCCAATATCCTGCAACATGTAGCTTGATTTGTGTCATTCAACAATCAACTTCAAATAAGTAAATTGTTGACTATTAGTAACAATCACAATTACGGATTAATTGTATTATAAAATTAAATTATAAAGACCTTTTTAACAAAACTGGCTAATGGATTCTACAAAGTAGGATAATATGGGCCTCTTCGCACAAAAGTAATAACTACTGTATAATTACGTATTATCTTATTTTTGGATTAACTTTTGCGTATTATTTGAGTAGATACCGTATTTTTGGGTTGGTAAATTTGAATGAAATTAGCATTGAGGTTCACAAAAATTATGTCTCGGGACATTTTACTTTCGGATGGCCCAACATGCTTGGGGGGGGGGGGGGCTTTACCCTCCTAAAAAAACTGAAAAATCTCAAAAACCAACCTTTTTTTTTTAAAGTAATGAATATTGTAGTCGCTATCAATAATGTTAACAAAACCTAATAGTTCGCCTGTCCCACGATAGTTTGGTTCATAGAGCAAAATATTGAAAAAGACTCAATTTTCATGAAAAATCTATCAGTTCAGTCCTTTGGGATAGGAAATTTCGAGGCAACCGAAATTTAACAATAGGAAAATTACTTACTATGGAAATATCATATTATTTATCTCGGTACCAATTTGATAAATAGGAAAGCATGTTCGAGAAAACTCGGACCGGTTCTTTACCATGAAAACTACACATATTATCAATTTCGGCATCTGTACTAATTGGTAAATGGGGAAGCATGTACGGTTTCACGCGTGATGTTTTGGTATATTGCATGCTATTAGAAATGTGTGAGTTATGGTATAGAGGGAAACTGCCGTCAGGAGCGCACTAGGCAAAACGAGACATTTTCTGCATTTCATACGCTCACTGTACTCTTCTTTCAAGCTACAATATATCTATAGCTACATCTACCTAGGTATATTTTCTGCGTTTCATGTGCTCGCTGTAATCCTCATTCAAGCTATATCTAGTGCTGAGCACATGAAACACAGGAAATGTCTCGGTTAGCCTAGTGCGCACTTAATGAGTTTCCCACTATACCATAACTTTTTGAGTTAATAGAGTAACTACTCTTGTGTGTATTGCATGCAACTGGTGAGATAACCTACGACACTAAAATTTAAAAATACAGGAAAAGTAAAATAAAATAAAAATAGTACACATTCTGGTTTATCACCCAATACCGAGACATACCTTTGAAATCATATGGATTACCGGGAGCAAGAAATGATCCAAAATACCTCTAGCTGCAAGATATTAATTTAAAAAAAAAAAAAACTATTTCCGCATGTAATGCCAATGGCTTAAAATGTAAATAAAACAATTTCGAATAGCACTTTCCATTCATCCCGTGGCTGGAGACCGTTATCAATATGGCTGCTGGTGTAGCCTGCACAAGATAAGTACGCAATTTGGCGGGGAAACCCAGTGCCAGTGTAGCCTGCATAAGCTAAGTACAGAGTTTTGACCGGGTCCAGGTATCCGTTCTGCTATGCTGCAATGTGTAAGACTTGGATATTTTTTGCGTTGGTACTTATCTCTGATAGTTGGCTTATGATTAACGGGTGCCTCGTAAGGCATATTATGGCTCCCGCCGTTCCAGTTAATATATTTCTATGTTTCTTTCCATTCTAAAATCGTTTTATTTTTATTTTTTTTATCCCAGATAAAGATTGCCCGCAATTCGAAAAATAATTTTCCTGCAGTTTTCAATGCTTTATCGCACACCGGGTGTCAAACTAGACTAATTACGCGGTCATTGCTATTCCATTATTTTGGGAAATCCACATTTACATCGCATGAAATCTTTACTATAGGGTCTTGTGTGCTGCCCTAGAACTGTGAGAACGGGGAACAACGCAAAATAGACACAGCAGAACAAGGAGATGGTATAATCCGCATTCATCTCCTTTCTCCAATTAACAGCCTAGAAAGAGAATACAAATTGGTATTTTATCAGCAGATGCCTTCACACGTAAATATGCTCAAGATAACAGACTTTTCATTCATGATAGATTAACTGTTAGAGCATGTAATTCTAAAGGATATTCACTTGGAATAATTTAACAGGAATTAGGGCATTACTCATTAACTATTCCTGAGCCATAGGCATTAATACACTTCAGCGTGGAAACATAATAATGAAGACTTTTTGTTCTATTACTGAGACAACCTAGCGAGTTAGGATTATAAAGCCTTCTCTTACACTCAATTCCAATACTTCTGGCTCCTTCTATAGGTCTATTCTACCTCGACCTCTTAAAAACGAATTGTCTGCTAATGTGTCTGGCCCAACTCACCGCATGTATTTATCTACCATCTCACGTCTGAGGACAAACCATGGACTCTCTGAGGCATATATCTATCATACCCTACGGGGCTCATACTCTCCTCTCTGCAGCCATTGCCTGGGAAGTGAAGGCACAATGCAGCATGTTATATTGGAATGCTCTGAATTCACCATAGCTAGAAACAAATTACTAGACCGCATCTTCCCCTTAATGACAGTCCTCCCTTTTAATTATGCCCACATGATCACATGATCTCTAAAAGTGACTCCTACCAGGCTACATATGACTTTCTAAGGGAAGTCCACGTAGAATTTTAACCCCACCTACCCACCATGGCTGTATGTGAGCCCACAATGCCAAAAAAAAAAAAAAAAAAAAAAAAGTAAGGCCCGGGACCACCCACCTGCTTTATATGTCCTCCGAAGCATGGCCAGAAAATGTAGCAAGTGTAGGACTCGAACCAACAACCACGCGGGTGAAAGTCAGAGTCCATACCACTACTCTACATGTTCTATGTACTATGAGCATATGTTTGTTGTGAGGCTGTAAAAGTAAATAGAAAATGGGAAGATAGATGGGCAAATTCAATGGATAATGGATAGCAGCTCTTTCCTGATACGGATTAAGACCGTACCCGTACATACGGACGATGTCGCAATTTGCAGACGTCTTTTTCTTAGTAGGGTTAGGCAAGGCTTTGCAAGATTTCCTTATGTTTATTTTACGCCAGACCCGCTCCCACAACCGCCTGCAAAAAAACGGGCCCTACGTTATTCAGATTTGGTCCATGGAAGTTGCAGAGGACTATTTCATAGGGTATTTTTTACTTTTTGGTGATGTGAAAAGTGATTTCTCCATGAACATTTACAATGCGTATAATTTCAGTCCTCCATTTTCTTCATTAAATAATTACAACACCAAAAAGTAAAAATATTCCATTATAGTGTGTGAAATCGTCCTGAACAACATCCAACGACTAAATCTTAATAACTAGCGTAGTCCACGAAATACTCTTTCCATGCAAATTGTGCTATAAAAACCACAGATGTTTGAACTTTTAAAAATTTTAATTTCAACTTTTTTATTTATAAATTATTATTACTCGATGAAAACCCTTCAATATTGAAGGTTTTATAGGCAAATTAAGACAAAAAAAAACTTTTTAGAGCTCCACCTGTCAACCCTCATTCAAACCTTAATTTGAAAAGGGTGATTTCAATAATTAAAGATGGAGCAGGCCTATTATTAGATAGGAACCAAAAAAATAATTTTCATCATTACGTCAAAGGTCAAATAAATATTCGAGATCAAATGCTAAATCTGGTTAGATTGTTAAATAAACTATAAAGTAACATTGGAAAGCCAACCTATGTTGGCACTGCACTATTATACTTGTCACAATGCAAACCATAACATAGATTTTGCGAGTATGTATTGAATAAAGTCGCTTTCTCTGCCAAGTATTTGATGAATAATATATGTGAAACAAACGAAGGCAAGTCAATTAAGAGTAGAAGATGAAAAAAGGTTGAGTTGGAAACTGACCTTGGCGAGTTGGGAATCCGTAGATGGTGGAGCATCGTACAAAACCGAGATGATTGGATAAGTGTTGTCGAGCAGGCCAATAAAGGTCATCAAGGGCTGTACAGCCAGAAGAAAAAGAAGAAGAAAAAAAGGGGCCAGGAATAATCTAGTTGCTAGTGAACTAGAGTACAAAACGGACGGTCAAGGTTCCAGCCTTGATAATATAAAAGAAAAAATTTACCGCCTAACCTGGGGGTCCACCCAACCCTAATTGGTACCATACCTTCAGCCTAGACCCTCATTGGATTGTAATGCCACGGTGATGAAGGAGGAGTGGGGGGGGGGAGGGGGTGTGAAGTCATGCTCCCAAAGTCAAATAATTTCCCAAGGAATTTATTTTATACTCCTACGTTTTCCCCAATCCAGACTCGTATCTGTACTTGGTTATGTCATGCTTTCGCCTGTTCCATTGCGTCAATAGTAAGCTTGTCTCAGCTTGTCCATTATCTCTTGTAGCCGGTGTAGACTACCGTCGCAAACGTATACCAGTTTGCCAATAGTCAAAAATTCATACGGAAACAATAAAAATGTCCGAAATCCATGGGGTCATTGGCATTGGACAAGAGACATATGGGCCACTATTAGCAGGCCTGGATCCATAAAAAGCCCTTAAAAAAACTCCCCAGTCCACAGCATTGAAATGTCCGATGGAAGCCATACGGGTATTTACCAACAATGGCCGGAGGCACCCTTAAAATAAATCTGCTGGCTACAAACTTGTAGACTGTGCAATGTCCGAAATCCAGGGGGTCGTTGGCATTGGACAAGGGATCTATGGGCCACTAAGTAGGCCTGGATCCATAAAAAGTCCTTAAAAAAAATCCCCAGTTCACAGCATTGAAATGCCCTATGGCAGCCTAAACACATACGGGTATTTACCAACAATGGCTGGAGCCACCCTTAAAATAAATCTGCTGGCGCTACAAACTTGTAGACTGTGCAATGCCTCCCACCCCTTTCTCTGGTCTGCACCGCACACCTAATAATCACAATCCATTTCAGTTGTGCTCCGTCCGTTGCCGTGAGAGTTGTACTTGTGGCCCATTTCCCCTCCGCTAGTTACGCGCGTAAACATTTACGAAGGATTTATCACTCAACAGGTAGGGATTTGTATTTATATTTGCAAACATGTATTATGAATGTCAACTTCAACGGCATATCATTTACGCACATAAACAACGATCCATTTTCGTTAATGAGGTGAAATGCCATAATATTTTAGACACATTATGAGAATTGCAAAAGTTTCAACTTGAGCACAACTCCCCTGAGGTAAAGGAGTCTGCCTAGGGTGCCTCAAGTTGTAAAACAGCCTCACTTTAGCCTAACACAGCTTCTTAAAGCAGAAATGCTGAAATCAGGCGCTTGAAAAACAAACAGACAAACTTGAACACAACTGAAAAAGTATGCCATTATTTGTAATTAATTTTTAGTTGTGAACAATACACCTACATTCTGCACCATGAGAAATAGGCAATTTAGCAAAAATTAAAATAAACCTTAATCCAGTGGAATTAATGCGAGGATTATTGAGGATCCGCACCTGTTAGCACTTAGAGAAGTATCTTATTCAAACTTTCAGAGCCCCCTTTTACCACCCTGGGTAGGGCCCAGCAGACCTAGCAAAAACGTAAAAGAATAGCTTACCTATGAATAAGTGTAAGCTATTCTAAAGAACGAGTGAACCCGTACATGATTTCCTAAATTTGTAAATACTTTAGGTACCTCGATACATAATATTTGTAGTTCCATGGAAAAACTGTTTTATAGTTAAATTTCGGTTGCTTCACTTATACACAATACATATACAGTAGTCAATAAAATTACAGGATTCAAAAACAGTTGAAGGTCACATTAAGTTTTCACAAAACTCATCGATACCGAACATCCTTGGCTAGACAATAGACAAAAATAGATATCGAAGTCATACAAAATAATGTGAAGAGTAAATAATAAAGTAAGCTTTGTAGAAGCACGCGGACACGATATGTCGCAGTCTAACATGAAAGTAAAACCATGGAAATCATTTGTCAGAAATACGAATCATTTAAGTCCAGTCGGCGGGATTATGATAACGTACAATTATAATAATAAATAATTTATTGGTGTATTTAATAACCTCATTTGAGACCTATCGGTACCAAGTGCAAAAACATGTGAATGGGCATTTTTAATTAATAATAAATTTAATAATTAAAATCCATCCCTTAAAAACCACCACACTCAATATCTCGCCCATTCTTTATAATAATTATCCTTTATTATAATTATTATAGAAGAGTTGCTAGCCGTGATTTTTATAGATTTATGCGAGAAAACTTAAATAAAAATGTTGACACTGCTACATTATAATATCTTGTCGATAAAAAAAGCATTCGGCAGCAGCAGGTAAAACAGAAATGTTGGCAGAAGGGGGCAATCTGAGCCGGCCAGTTTCCGGTATTGTCATTTCCGGCAACCGCCTACAAACACCCCCTTCACCACGACAGGAGATTCGATTTTAACATCCAATAACGCAACGTCCATTTTCAAGATGGCTTCTCAACTCAGCGCCCCCAATATCTAATAAGGCTTCACACTTCGCAGTTCACTGACATGGGGAAAATAGTGAAGTGTAGCAAATAATCCCATCGCGGGAGTTTCCCTTGGAAAGCATGTCAACGGTTTCATTACATTTAATTTTTCCGCTTAATCCGAGTCTGAGCTTGCCTTCCCCATCTCGAAATTAAAAATAGACTGTCCTAAAACTATTAAAAAAACTCGCAATCTCTGATTCGAATGTCAATCCTTTGTACTGTTTGTACTAGTTCGAGTCTCTACATGCGATCGAAGACCTGTCGTAACTCAAGACGGGTACTAACCTACAAAGGCAACTAAAGAGGTCAATCGGATACATTCATTAGATTGCTCCTATGCGATTAATCTTTCATTAAAAAAAAAATGAACTATATAACTGAACAAACCTATGCAAGAGTCAAAAGATTGGTTAGTTCAAGAAATCAGCAGACTTCTCGGAAGCATCATCAGATTCTGTCAGGAAGACAGAAATAATATTGATATACGAGAACCGGTTGATGTTTGAGACTGCCCAAGAAGGAACGGATGAATGGCAAACAGCAACAAACGTATCCGTCAATGCTCAGAAATTAACGACGGTCATTACTTTCAAAGGTTAAACCAACAAGAGCCAATATATCAGATTCAATCAGCCCCAAACAAAACTAATGTATGCTAGTTAAAATGACAAATAAAAAGACAAATCCTAACAAATGCTTGTTAATGCGTTATCTTTCAAAATTAAATGCAGTTAAAAAATTGAGGAAGCTTTAAAATAACGGTCATATGCTAACTAAGAGGGAAGACGAAGTAGAACGGAAGTAATTATTTATCAGCCCCAATTTCGCCTTAATATCCGAGGTGGTTTCTTATTATAAACATTATCATTAAAATTAATGAGTACGAATTGTACATATTAATTTTAACAAGAATTTTTCCATTACTAGTAATAACGGATTTTCTCAAACTTGTGATAAAGCTTCCCTATATATAAACTAAAGTGTCTTCTGTTGTATGCTAATATTTTTCCTTGATAGGATCGCAACATCTCTTGTAGACAAGTTCAGAGTTTAGGCCCGTTACTACACAAGGACATAAATCAGGTTAACTCATGTTTTACCAGTCCAGCGGCCCGATCATGGCGGTTATAATACCGGGGTTAATATAATACCCGGGTATTAAAAATGTAAACAAGATAATTATACAATGGAAAGTGCTATTCAAAATTTGTTTGTTTACAGTATTAACCCCAGGAGTATGTTAATACCAATCGCCATGATTGGGCCGCTGCTGGATAGTTGACAGTTTGTCTCTAATAAATGGAGTGATCGTGTCATCAAAACGAACACAGGTCACGTCAATCGTCATTCAAATCAGAAATATTAATAAGGGTATGTCACATAAGATTGAAAAATTTACAAGCACGTTTGACATAAAAGACAAATGGTCGATTTATTATAGTTGCCGGTCACAGTTACTGTGGAGCCATCATAGAATAAGCCAATTGAATACGAAATATCTGAGCAACTTCCGTTGTTTTTATTGGATTCCGTGAAATGTAAAATAGGCAAATAGTTATTTTAATTTTCTGGTGGCAATGCATAGGGAGCACAGCAAATAAAGATGGCAGTGCTATCTTTTAGGCCATATCCATTATAAGAAATTGCTTCTCTACATTTTGATATGTTACGTTTCTGATATGTGACTTCTTATGGCTCGCAAAAGCTACAATAATATTTTTTTTTCTTAATAATAATAATAATAATAATAATAATAATAATAATAATAATAATAATAATAATAATAATAATAATAATAATAATAATAATAATAATATAATAAATATAATTATTTCCCAATCGTTTACAAAAAACTTCTTTTCGTCACTAGTCAATTGTTCTATTGTTAGTTTACGAGATAGGTAGTTATCTAGTGTCACATGAGCTGAGAAATATAAAATAGTAGGAGGCTCCCTGAAGTGAAGAATTTGAGCTCTACTCCTTTTTTTAAACAATTTTAATCGTGCTGCATGTTTATGTAAAATAAAATATAATGATGGGTTTGCAAAGTATATAACTAAAGAAACATAAATAATTAGATTACTCGTGACTTCGTGGTATTTCATTTAAATAAACAATTAGTTAATTAGCAAGATTAAATGGCATTTGCGGCAGCCGTGACGTCAAATTACATTTTTATCGCGTAGTCACAAGCACATACCGATTTTTTCCTCTCTGGTTTCCTCTGAAATAATTTACGATGATTAATTTTTACGATTTTTACATTTACGATTTACGATAGTGTCGTAATCGGCCAAGCGTGACTTTGGCAGCTCTGCAAAGCCTTGCTTTGCTCTTGACTGTTCTTTAGCTTGTTAGGCTAGTCTACAGTTTAATATATAGGAGAGATGGGGCATTTAACATTTTTCAATAGTTAATCATAGGAGACGTGTCATCAGGTGGCCCCTGGATGAAAAAAAAAAAAAAAACGGTGCAGTCGAAGGTTCAATCTCTCCAATATAGAACTCTAGGGTAGTCTAGAACAAGTAAGATCATCATCGCCAAAAAGGTGGTGGCCTCCCAACTATCGTATAGGACCACTAGCTGTCATACGACGCGCGGTTCATCATTTACTGGCCATTAAACTAAGGAGGGCGCAGGAGCTCGAAGGTACCAAGACCTGAAGATTAAGGCGCAGGAAAGGACCGAGAAAGCTGGATGATGATATGTAGGGAGTTGCTGCCAATCAATCGTTCAGATTGTGACATCATAAGACAATAATGCTACAATACATCCATAATAGTATGTTTAGCTCTAAGAAAACAACAGAATTAAAATTATAATGCCAAAGCTTGTATCTCATTTGTACAGCCAAGAAAATCGTCTGAATCGTTTTGTCTTATTCAAAAGATGTTTTTATAATTAACAAAGAAAGAGCTAGGAGAACAATCTCACGGCTACCTTCACCTTCAATGCAAATCGCCCACGCAATATTGCCCGTCATTGTTGCTCTAACTTTCTTTTAAATGTCTTTGGAAAAACAAGCCATAATTAAAAGGTAAGAGTGAACATAACTAGAAGTCAAGAAACAACACTGACCCAGATGCACAACAGCTATTGTCAGTCTGGGAAACGCACAAGTTAAAACGGAAAAATTGACAATAAACAGAAAGTTAGACTCATTTAACTTAGACATAGACTAGTAAATTACTATTCATGTAATAATGAATAGGAATGAGTTTTACATTTACGGGGGCCGTTCAATAGTATTTCATTTGACGCCAGTAAGAGGAAAATATCTACAGCAAGTAATGGAGGATGTAGGGGCCAGTACATGCGTGGAGCTGAAGAGGGCCGGCTAGGATTGAGGGGAGTGAAGGTATCGATGCTGCATGTTGCTGACAACCAGCCATCCGGCTGTAACTTAAAGAAGAAGGAGAGAGCCTTGAGAATAAGGAACATTAATCCAATAGTCATTGATTGTGTGGAAAAAATGCTAAAAATACAATAGATTGGACAGCCCAGAAGAGGGGGGGGGGGAGCATGGACGGATACAGGGGGCAAGGGGGGTAGCTGCCCCCCCCAAATTTAGTAAATCTATTGATTGTTAATTTATTACGCTCTGATTTAAATCGATCCTACATAAAATTTTGTTGTTGACCCCCCCCCCCCCCCCAACAACCCCCCCCCCCTTCAAAATGGGCAGGATCGGTACCTGGGATGGCTGGGATTCCACCGACCGGCTAGGGCTAAATACAAAAACAGTGACGTGGTAGCAGACATTCAAGACTTAGTCGGGGGTATCCACCGATCTCGCATTGCAGAATGCAAATGACATTGACGGAAATTATAATTTTTCTTTTTATAGAAATCTATTAAAATGTTTGTACTTAACATATCCCATGACGCCATTTTTTAATTTTAGTTTGTTTGTGATTTTACTGTATGATCATTGATCAATTTTAACTATGGCATAGAGGAAAACAAACATTTCCGTCAATGTCATTTGCATTCGGCAGTGCGAGGTCGGTGAAAACCTTGCCTAAGTCTTGAATGTCTGCTACCACGTCACCGTTTTTGAACTTAGCCCTAGCCGGTCGGTGGAATCCCCGCCTATGGAGCCTGGTGGACCCAAGTGGCAAACATTTGCTTCTAATTGTCGGATAGCCAGAACAATAGAGTCTCCGAAATATTGAACTCTAGCCATGTAACGAGCTCCCTGTCAACTGAACTATCGCGACCCTGAATACCAAGTAGGGGGCAAAAATGATAGGACGAGGCCAACTTCTCTGCACTGTCCATCTCCAACACAAGACACAGCCCATATCTGATGGACGTTTATGGTCCCATGGTCCATCGAAAGGCCGTTGCTCACACCTTAGGTGCCCATTCCATTGACCGGCTAGGGCTATTTCCAATAACGGTGACGTGGTAGCAGACATTCAAGACTTAGGTGGCGTTTCCACCGACCTCGCATTGCAGAATTGACGGAAATGTTTATTTTCCTTTATGCCATAGTTAAAATTGATCAATGATCATACAATAAAATCACAAACAAACTAACTAAAATTAAAAAATGGCGTCATAGGATATGTTAAGTACAAACATTTTAACAGATTTCTATAAAAAGAAAAATTCTAATTTCCGTCAATGTCATTTGCATTCTGCAATGCGAGATCGGTGGAAACGCAACCTAAGTCTTGAATGTCTGCTACCACGTCACTGTTTTTGGAAATAGCCCTAGCCGGTCAATGGAATGGGCGCCTTAACAGTCCTCTTTACACTTTTGACCACTGGACAATAGACAATCATCCCCGACCAACCTCTACTAAGTAGCATCAAAGCTACCAATAGGCAAGGCAGTGCTTTTGATTTTGGTACAACTTGTGCCAGCTAAATTGTGTGATTCACTAGGGGTCTTCAGAGTGTTGGTGTTATCGAGTTAGATGTGCTATCCAAGTTAACATACAATCGTGAGTGGACCTCGGGAGTTATCATGCTATATCGAAAACATTTAGCAGGGTAAACAACGTGGTAGTAGTCAGACGTTCGTGGCACGGTTTTAAAGAAAGTGGCAGAACTCTATTCTAGTGCCACATTTGTTTATATTTTTTGTTCATTTTGGTTATTAATTTTAAGTATTTACGGTAATTGCTTGTGATAATATTGTAGATTATACAAATAAATTTAAAGACAACAAAATTTTAAACGCGTGTTTCAAATGACAAATCAATCAACAAAAACAAACATGGCGGTGGTCAAACCTGAGCTACCGATCGCAGCGCAAGCTAAATAGCACGTTAACCAACTTGAAAGTTCGTTTAGGATAGCACGCTGGTTAGCTTGGTTACCGGGTTATCGGTGTGTTAACTTAACTTGATATAACACACTTAACTAGGTATAACTCGATAACACGAACACTGTGAAGACCCCTACTAACTACTTCTTCTGAAGTTTCAATCTATCGATTGGATTGCAGCTAATGTTTCAATCTCCTTCTCCACTCTGGTCTATGTTGTGCGGTCCTTTTCAGTACAAGGTAGGAGTCGCATCTTAGGCCCTTCATGAAATCATCTAGGAACTCCTTCCTCAGTCGTCCTCTTGAATTGGTGCCATCGACCATACCCTCACTTATAATTTTTGCCAGCTGTTTAGTCTCGCCATTTTAGTTTTCAACGATTCCATCGGATATTTTTTTAACGATTTCTTTTACAAAATTATGTTTTGGATAAGCTGGAGAGGCCACGTGGTCAATGAAAGAGTGCTAGAAGCTATTGAAGAAGAGAGACAGCTGCTACGTCATATAAAAAGTAGAAGAGCGAAATGGGAAGGGCATTTATTAAGACACAACAATCTGGTACACACACCGTGGACACAGTGGAAGGAAACAATAAAAAAATCATAGAAGGGATTTACGGATTAACTGACCTCAAGGAGCTCGAACGTACCAAGTATTGAAGAGGTAAGCGCAGGACCGAGAGAAATGGACGATAAAATGCAGGCAATTGCTGTCAACCAATCGTTGTGACCTCAAAAGAAATGAAATTAATGCTTCCTATGAAATTAGTTCGCAAACATGTGTGGAAAACAGATGAGAATCCATAGAAACTCTCTAATGCCAGCAAAACATGTCTGTTTACACAGTAGGGATACAAGAAAAATATTGCTCAAAATGAATGGTAATGCTAAAAAGCTCATCAATCAATCATAAATCACGACGATTTGGGTCAAGTGTTATTGGCTACATAAATTTATAGGAACATCTTTACGTTGCGCCAGTAATGTTTGGGAACAACTAGTCTCAGACCTTCACCTTTTCCTAATTTACATCACTCTATGACAATGAATTAAGTCGAAGCATCTTTCACTTATAGGTTGGCCCCATTCAGGCACAACTAGTATGCTTTACTTACTTTATATTTCTGCATTCAGAACTTATTTATTATATAATCTAAGAAGAATTATATATTTCTTTATTTACTTATAACAAAACCTACCTTCAACAAAGAAAACATGGCTCTTATTTGATCGTTAAATGCCATGCCAAGTTCAGACTATAGATTATTATAATATATTAATAAATAGCCTAAGTGAGTGCCTACCAACTTATTGCAATAGGTAACCTCTGCATCTTCAGCAGGGATTTAAGTACAGAAAGGAATAACTAAAAATGTACGTTTCATTTGGCAATTCCAAATCAAAAGAACCGGCACGAGTTTTTTTTTTTTTTTTTTTTTTTTTTTTTTAATAAAAGGTTTATCATATACAAACAATTTAATGAATGCATCCGATTTACCTCCTCAGTCGCCTCTGCAGGTTAGTACCCGTGTTGAGTTACGACACGTCTCCGATCGCATGGTGTGTAGAGACTCTCACAAGTACAAGCACGCTACCACCTGGCCATTGAAGTCGAATCCGTACATGTTTTCTATTTATCAATTGGTATCTTTGGAGCCGATTTTGAGCTATTTCTCTACCCGTTTTTACACCGTTTATGGGGGACAAAACCCAAATTTAATGGAGTTTGGGCAAAATAGAAAAAATAGTCCCGAAATATGATGATTTTTATGAACCTACAGTGTATGTCGAATTTCAAGAAAATTCATCGAGTATACATTGTCCACAAATCGACGAACTGACAGAGCTACAGACAGATATTTTGTAGTTTTTTTCGTTTTGGGACTTCAAAACTTGTGAATCCGTTTAAATCTCTAAATCTAAAATTTCAACCATCGCAAAGCTTTTCATAAGCTAACATATAAATAGGAAAGCAATAAGTCATGGCGCAACCTAACCCTGCAATCTGATATCGAAATAGGAAGTGCTGAAAGTAGAACGTGAGAACTGAATAGTCCATACGGTAACTAAACAACCCCTTCCCACACATAGATAAGATTTCCGCAAGCGATTTAACACTGCATTAAACTCTGACTCTTTATCATTCGATGCCAAATAATGGAAGATGCCAACAAATGAGTGTTGTGTAGGGAAAATTTGGGAGAATCAAAATCGATTTACTTGCGAAAAAGCAATTTAAAGTAATCCACGAACATTGGAAAAATCCAATTCAGGAAAATGATCACCCGATTGATCACGAATTGCTACAGTTGCTCTAATTGGGCAAACTCAGGTTATGGCACCCGCAGTTTTCGGTAACTGTAATGCAATAAAACTAGGAATGGCTGAAAGTGTATAAAACGCCTATCAACTAGCTTTAATGGCCAATCCAAAACAGGTTTAAAAGATGGGACCAGACGTAGCAATAAAACAAAGCAGTTAAACTTTTACCAGGTCAGCGGGCCTACTATGGCCATTATTTTTAATCTTAGCCTGGAATTAAAAGTGTAAACATGATAATTATATAATGGAAAGCGCTATTCAAAATTTGTTTGTTTACATTTTTAACCCCAAGAATAAGTTAATATCAAACGGCATGGTAGGCCCGCAGATAGATGATAGAAGTATTCTCGTGACAATTGTCTCAAAATGTAAATAAAAACCCAATTTCCAACGGTATTTCAGCAGTCAAATTTCACAGGACCACAACATCCCAAGTAGAGCAAATAATTAAATTACTCGGGACCTCGTGGTATTTCATTTTAATAAACAAACAAACGTTAAAATATTAAGGATTATTTAGGTTTTACTAATTCTAGTTATAGTAGTTATAATAGGTGTTGCTAAAACACTTAGGATTTGTTTTTGTTTGTTTACCAAATAGAGCAGTGGTTATGAGAGAGTATCCTCTACCTTTGCTCAGATTTAGACCCTTATTGAGCTGTCGTGCCAGTGTTTTTTTTTTTTTTTTTTAATTACACAAGGAGAGTATCAATATTGTAGCGTTAGTATTGAGGTACGCTATAAGTATACATAAAGGAACACATACATACAAACAACAAAATACACTTTTTTCAGCGGAATACCAGAGGTATTCATAGCTCTACAACCACGAACATGCCATAATTATCACGCATACAGTACATTTTTATGTATAGCATGTGGCCGTCACTACCGGGAATTGGCCACAGCTATGGAAATCCTTCCACAGGACACAGCCGCTATCCGTTGTCATACAAATTACGTTCCATGACTGTGGGCAATAGGTGTTTATGCACCTATAAGGTTTTTCCCGTTTGCCGCCCCTTCGGCTTCGATGTCAAGGTGGTAGCGTGCTTGTACCTGAGAGGTCTAAACACACCATGTGATCGGAGACCTATTAGGTTACTTAGTGAGGCGACTGATGAGGTCAATCGGATATATTCATTGCATTGTTTGTATGCGATTAACCGTAAAAAAAAATGTTTAAGCATCAGAATACTATTGTAGTGTAGATGCTGCAATAGTTTATTTTCATCACTCATGTCTGCTAACACAGACACTGTCAGTATGCTTGAGTTGCATCAGTGAAGCCAAACCGGCGAAACGTTTAATTACTGAATGCAATGCACTGAAAGAGAGTGAAAGAGAGCACGTTCCCTGAGAACCCACCTAGATTTCGTGGCAGTCTAGTCCAGGTGCAACACGAAGGTCTCTGTCATCGGACATCCAAGGCTGTCATGCCGAGCGTGCAAGGCAGTTGATGGGATAATGGCTCTTGGGGTGCCTATCATCCGCCAACGGATCCGTCAACCCATCGGCTATCAACACCGCCGATTGGTAAAGAATATAACTACCTTGTCAATTAATACAGTCATGCTATGTTTACAAACGGGGCTGCAGACAGGGTATGAAGTGAAAAAGGGCCACCCTCTTGTCAGCGACAATGTTGACGATAAGTACACACGGGCAATTCTCCTATTCACGATTTGCCGACGACTTTTCCATTGTTGCCGAAGATTTCTTGACGATTTCGGAAGCTGGCGAGAAGCCGACAGCACAGGTTTCCCCTAGACACGCCAGATCATAGAAATCTTCTGAAGTAGACCATTCACCAACCCCAATCCCTACAATTGAAAAGGCGTCGGCATATCGCGACTGGGAGAATTGCCCGTGTGAACCGGGCCCTAAGTATGGTTGCCAAGGAAACGGAATAGTTGAACTTGAGAGAAAATCAAAGTAAGGAAAGCCTTACAGGTGTACAAAACATCTCATAAAATATAGATCATCGAACCGTCAAAAATATCTTGTCCTATAGCAATAATGCCCATCTACGTTTTGTTATCCATATAATATGTGGCGTCTCTAAGACCGAACTTGATTTTTACAAAAAAAAAAATTGTGAGAACGTCCGGAGGAATGAGTTTCAAAACAGAGGCCAAACGGTGTTAGTGATGGCCACGCCGGCCGCCATACCAAGTTGAATCCAGCGGACCAGAGCAGGTTCAAAGCTGCAGATAAATTGGTCGTGTGCACAGTGCCGGTAGGGAAACATGGTAGGACTTGTCCTGGTCACCTCCGAACTAATCGTGTGACTTCACTGTGTTTCCCAAGTGGTCCGGAATCCACTATAATCAGGAGGTCCACTGGAGTCCTATGGGCCCACACCGTGGCCTGGGACTGTATCAAACCATACTACTACTAGTGATGGCCACATATGAATCAAAATGTAGAAGAGCATTTCTTCTAAAGGACATTTCTTATATCCCTGAAATGGATATTTCCAGTGAAAGTTTACTTTGTAAAAAAAACGCGTGGTGGGTGTTTCCAATTTGCTCTGAAAGGAAGATTTGCCGGTACCTACTTTATGTTATAACGTACGATATATTAGCCGGCTCACGTAGCACGACTCATCGTACGCCCGAATAGTAAAAACAACTGAACTGAATTACGGTAGGTAGGCTACCACTTTCATGATTATGCCGATAATATTAGTTTTAACTAAGACATTTTGAAATAGGTAGCTGGCGTCTAGACCTACCAAAAAAAAATTCTACACCCTTCCAATCCACGTTCAGCTTTAGGATTGATTCAGCAGTGTTTTCAATTTTCTTCTTGAAAAAATACGACGCATATAAAATATACAGTATACTGTATATATACAATATGACTGAGCGTATAAGGTCACAACTAGAGGTTCTATATAGGAGAGATGAGACATTCGAGCGCGCCAAAAAATGTCATTCTGGAGCGACCTGAAACCTCTTTTCAATGGCTGGCCATATGAAACGTGGCGAGTGGCCCCACAAATTAAAAAGCATATTTTTGGAGAGTTCGCGAATGTCCCATTTCTCCTATATACCTATATAGAACTCTAAGTTACACTGCCTTAACATTGGTCGGTTAGGTTCAACGAATGAAAATAGTTTTAATTTACAAATAAGGTACATCTGAAGGACTTGTACTGGAAGAAAGTGACATGGCTATGGAATTCATTCTAACATGTCCGGTACAGTTCGATTTATAACTATATAACCTAAAGCCATTTTACACAGTTTAATATTGTACGCCAAAGGGACAGTGCGTCACCATTTCCTGTCCTTTCCGTATGCTCACTTATAGCCAATCACTACACGCCAATTTATAAAGAAGTCTCATCATTATTGTTATTTAACAGCTTCTGTACCCACTTAAAAAAAAACTGATAAAATTTAGAATGAAAATAAACTCCCCTGGGCTAGTAGTCATGCGGTACCTTCCCACTGTTCAACATACTAATTATGTAAATTTATTTATTTAAGATTTTCCGGGCAAAAGGATAGGATAACCACAAGAAGTAACTTACCAGGAATTAATCAGGTACGGAACAACATATATGTATATAACTTCTTACCTATAAAAATAAGGAAATAACAGTTAGATTATAAATTTCAGTGGACACAACTGCACAAGAAATACAATTCTCTTCAAGTGCAGAACAATTTAGATTCAAACCCTTTTGACAATCAAAATCCGCTGGATAATTTATCTGCTGCCACGATTTACACAGTTTAGATGTCCTCAATTATCAGGAGTATGGAAAGGGCCATCTTGTATGGCGGCTATTCCACCAGCGTGCATTTTCAATGTGCATGTGTCATGACGTGGTAGCAGACATCATTAAAAGTCTCTGCCATATTTTAAGGAGACTCTTATGTAGATACTTAACTTATCTATTATAAATTAAGTTATAATATGGCAGAGACTTATTAATGATGATTGAAAATGTACGTCGGTGGAATAGCCGCCTAAACTAAAAGTAGAGGTCCATATAGGAAAGATGGCCAACGAGGACATTTGAGCGCGTCAAAAATATATTTTTCCTGGTACGTTTTTACGTTCAATGACTGGTCATAGAAGAGGTGACATCAGGGGGCCCCAGGATTCAAAAAATATCGTTGTCACATAAAAAAAACTTTTAGTACAACAGCAGGCTGATCATCATGGCGATTGGTATTAACTTACTCCTGGGATTATAACTGTAAACAAACAAATTTTGAATAGCACTTTCCATTATAAAATTTTCTTGTTTACATTTTTAATACCAGGGTATTATAATAACCCCGGTATTACAATCGCCATGATCAGCCTGCTATGCTACGGTGCAATGTCAGATAATAACATATAACATATGCCGATCAATTTGTTGATGTTCGATGTCAGCCTTTTTATGCCTCCCCCATCATTTTCATCTTCGCTAAATGAGTTAATTCAATTAAATCCTATAGCTACTTTGATTTATCCTGTCTCAAGACATGGTTAATTCATTCTAATTTCAATAAATAACATTTATTTGACAAGAAGGGTCGGAGTTATTGCAATACTACTACTCCAACAACTTGTATAATTAGCATCGCAAAAGTTAGAATTAAGGATAGATAGGATTTCTTACAGCCTAAAATGCCTAAATTGTAGGGCGGCCAGATTTTCAAAAGCAAAAAAGAGTATATCGTAAGAGCCATGCGGGGGGGGGGGGGGGGGAAGAGGTGGTGTACCACACTCTCCTCTTTAAATCACTCATATTGATGGGGTATAGTACACCTATTTCTCCATTAAAAAAAAATAACAATAACAAGATTATTTATTCGGATAACTCGCCCCAAAACATTTTTCAATAGTTAACAAACGTTGAGTGAAGCAATAGCTACTTGAATAATAAAACTATTATTACATTCGACCTTGTGTATTTTTTTTCGACCTAAGTTACTTGTATTTAGCTGAAGAGTGCACTTCCTCTAGCAAAAATTCTGTGAAAGAGTGTGAACTGATTTAAAAAAGAGTATATGTGCATCAAAAGCACAAAAAGAATGAGAATATTGAATTTGCATCACAAAAGAGTACAACCGGTCCGAGTCTACTCGAACATGCTTTCCAATTTAACAAAATTAGTAGATAGAGAAAATGAGTAATTTCATGGTAAATAATTTTCCTATGGTTGAATTTCTGATATCTCGGGGGGGGGGGGGGGGTGTCCACCTGACGTCACTGGAGGTGAGGTAAATTCAAGATAGGTCAGACCAACACATTACCACACAGCAATACTGGCAGGGCACGCAATGCATTTCAGCGTGACTTTTCTATCATATTTTCAAAAAAACATTTTTTTTTACAATACCAAATACTTTTCTGGGAAAGCAACCTGTCCGGTTTCGTTACTCAATTTAACACCTAAAACATACCTGAAGGTAGAAATCATCGATAGAAAGGTTTCGCAGAAAAATTATTTTTTAGTCATTTTTCATTAGTAGTAGTAGTAGTAGATTTTTGGCAGAGTCCCAGGCCACGGTGAGGGCCCATAGGACACACGCCCCATCTTGCTCACTCGTACAACCCGATTGCGGTCGCGAAGCGCGCCGCCTCCTTTGGGCGAAGCTGTTTCCCTGCCTGTAGTCCTCCCAAAGCAAAACCGACCGAGGAAAGACGTTTTCGCCAGACAGCCGGGCAGTCCATCAGCACGTGCCACCCGGTCTCAGCGCCAATCTCGCAGAAGCGGCAATCCTGCGTGGGAACCTGTACACCCAAGCGAGCAAGGTGAACCCGGAAGGGGCCGTGTCCCGTCAGCATAGCAGCAGCAGCGCGTACTGCTCGTCGACTGCTGGAGATGACATCACGTTTTAGCCGCTCATCCGGTCCGAGCAAACATGCCTTGGAGTGATGCATTCCGCTTGCACTGGACCACACCGAGCTCCACTTGTCCCTCATGACGCAGTTCCCCTGGTTAAGGATAACCCTCCATGGGACCGGGAGAATAGGCTCCGGACCAACTGGAAAAACTGCTGATCCTGCACGAGCTAGTTCGTCCGCTTTTTCATTGCCAAGCACTCCACTGTGACCGGGAACCCACACCAGCGTTACGGAATTATGGTGTCTCAATGACATGTATGCAGCCTTACAATCCCGTACAACAGCAGAGGTAGCACAGCCCCGTTGAAGGGCTTGAATTGCGGATTTGCTATCGGAGCAAACTGCAATGGCCTTGCCACTAAAGTCTTCACAGCACTTTATCCCTTCATGTATAGCAAATAGCTCAGCTTGGAAGACCGACGCATAGTCACCGAGGGGGAGTGAGATAGCAATGGGAGGGTCCTCACAGAAGATACCTGCACCGGCTTTCCCGTTCATTTTCGAACCGTCTGTGTAGAGAACAATGTCGAACCCTGACACTATTTCTCCGAGATTTTCATCCCACTCTTCGCGGGTGGGAAAACGCGCCTGAGCCCCAGTGAAGTAGGTTTCTCTGACTATACGATCACATGGCATTTTCTGTTCGTTGGGCATCTTCAGATGGAATGTTTCTGCATGGCCGTTGCGAGGAGCTTTTCGGCAGAGCAACCCGGTAATTCTCAATCGATGAAGCGAGAGGGATGCTGTATGTTCCAGATACAGATACAGTGGTTGTAAGTCCAATAACACCTCTAGCGCGGATGTAGGAGTTGATCGCATTGCCCCAGATATTGAAATGCAAGCCAGTCTTTGTATTTTCGCCAGCTTCTGCTTTGATGTCTCCAACAACGCCCGTTTCCACCACACAACGCAACCATAACTTAGCGCCGGTCTCACAACAGCCACATAAAGCCACCTCATGACTTTGGTTGTAAGACCCCAGGTACTTCCAAAACCAACCCGCAGGCTCCAAAGAACCGAGCGCGCCTTTGCTATTGTTGAATCCAAGTGACTGTTCCATAGAAGCTTTGAATCGAGATGAACTCCTAAGAATTTAACACATTTTGAGGATGGAATTTCTTGATCATTAAGAAACAGAGTTGTGTTCTTTAGCTTCTTTCTCCTAGTAAAAAGAACCGACTGCGTCTTACTGACATTAATGTTAAGGCCTTTGGGGCGACACCACTGCGAGATTATATTGAGCGCGCGTTGCATTAGTTCGGTAATGACAGACAAATCCATTCCTTTCACAGCTACAACAAGGTCATCTGCATATGCTTGGACATACAGTCCGCTACACGACAGTATGTACAACAGCTCGTCCACGACAATGTCCCATACGATAGGCGAGGTCACTGCACCCTGTCCGCAGCCTCTAGCTACCCAGGCTCGAATCGTGCTCCCCCCTCGAGTGCAGACAACCAATCGTTGACGGAGCATACATAATAACCACTTCCTGATTTGTGGGTCAATCTTTCTTTTCTTTAATAATTCATCAATAGCAGTCAGAATTAAATTTGAAAAAGCTCCATCCACGTCCAGAAATACACAGAGCGCCATTTCTTTACTGTCAAGACTCCCTTCTAGATACGAGACCAGGCTATGTAGGGCACTTTCTGTTGACCGCCCTGGCCTGAACCCGTGCTGTCCGTCGTGTAGTTCGTTGGTACCGGTGAGTGTAAGCCTGATTTCTCGTTCGATAAGCCTTTCCAGTGTCTTTAGCAAGAATGAACTGAGGCTGATGGGTCTGAACGCCGACGGCTTGGTGTAGTCTGATCTACCATGCTTGGGAATGAAGATCACACGTACTTCCCGCCACTTGAGGGGGATGTAGCTAAATCTTACACACCCCTTATAAATCTCTGTAAGGAATTTAGTAAGCTCACGAGTTCCTTTTTGTAGGAGTACCGGAAAGATGCCATCTGTGCCTGGCGATTTAAACGGGGAGAACATTCCCAAAGCATACGTCACTCTTTCTTCCGTTAACCAAGTGGGGTCGACATAAGAAATGGCTGCTGTAGAGACTTCGTCAGGAGGAAAATTACCATCAGAGTCAAACGTACATTCCGGGAAATGTGTCTCTACTAAGAGCTTCAAGGCTTCGGCATCACATGTGGTAAATCCATTCGTTCTGGTACAGAAGAGAGGTCCATTGACAATGCGTTTATCTTTAGATAAGGTTTTCTGCAATCTTGTTGCTTCTGGAAGATTTGCTATCTCTTCACAGTAAGAACGCCAGCATCTCCGTTTGGAAGCCCGTATTTCTCGCTTATATTGCCGTAGCACAACCTTGTAATCAGCAGTAGCTACTACGTTGTTATCACCTCGTCTTACTCTTGTACGCAATTTGTTGGTTAGCTTTCGGAGCTTTTCAATTCTCCTGGTCCACCAAGGCGTTTTGTGAGTAGTTTTTGTCGAAGACAAGGGACAACTATCATTAAAGGAGCTCCTCAGGGCTTCCATCACGCGGTTGCAGAGATCTTCAACTTCATGCGTAGTCTCGGGTGCAGGAGGGCATTCCCCAAGGCGATCTTTTAGAAGCAATTCATACTCAGCCCAGTTTGTTTTCTTGGGGTTGCGAAAAGCTGATGGGGTAGCTTGTGGTATGTTTAATAGTAGAACAAATGCTACGTAGCAGTGGTCGGATGCCGATTCTTCGTCCAGGACTTGCCAGTCTCTAAGACTCCTCTCTATTCTGCCACATCCAAATGTGAAATCAAGGACTTCTTCCCTTATAGCATTTATAAAAGTCGGTTTCGAACCCCTGTTCATAACCCTAAGGCCGAATTCCATAGTAAACTCCAAAAGCTCGTCCCCTCTTCCATTGGTGTTGGTGCTGCCCCATGAGTCCACGTGAGCATTGCCATCACAGCCCAACAAAATGGCTAGATTGTTACTTTTGCAAAATTCCACAAGGTGCACAACTTCCAGGGGTGGGCATGGTCTATCGTGAGCAAAGTAGGAAGAAGCCACTACAGCCTCCTCATAGCCAATTTTAACTTTCACCGCGACTAAGTCCTTCGTTAGAAACTGCGGCAATAATTCACAATGCACTCCTGTAGCTAAAATGCAGGCTCGGGGTTTTTCTTCTGGCGCAGCAGCAAAGATATTCCCATTAAACCCGCCGAGACCTTGTAGTCTTCCCTCATTCCCCAACCAGGGCTCTTGAACCAGGGTAATGTTGATGAGTGCCCGACTAATAGTTTTGATTAAAATAGAAGATGCTGCTATGGCATGTTGCAGATTTATTTGCAGAAATTTAATGTCTGTCATTTTCATTTATTTTAATATCTGAGTCTTCATTTACATTTCCACTGGGAGCATGTTTTTGGTTACGGCAGGCATACACTGCTTTACGAAAGTCCGGACACGCCATGGAGTCCATCCTATGCCCATCGCAGTTGCAAGCGTAACAATGAAGATTCCCTTGACAATCCTTTGCTCTGTGCCCTTCTGCTCCGCAACGTCTACAAAGTTCTTTACTTTCAGTGCCTTCACACCGCCATGATGAATGACCATAACGCTTGCACTTCCGACAAAAATCCGGATTGAATTTCTCGCGGACTTTTGCTCTTGTCCAACCCACCGTAATAAAACCCCTGTCTGCCGCCAACAATGCTGCCTCTATTGGAAGTGTAACAGAGCTAAAGTACGTAAGATTGCGAGCTTGCCGAATTCCTGCTACCTTAATTTCCTTTGCATCAATAGAAAGTGATGAGCTAAAGGCGTCTTGTAATTCGGTCTCCTTAGTAAATTCATCTAAGTTTGATACAAAAAGTACGCCTTCCGAGTTTTTTAAAATAACTTCTGAGTTTATTTTCTCTTTAATTTTCACTGCGAAATTGTTCCTGCCCCCAGATTTCTTTTCTTTGAAATAAACGTTCAGATTACCATCCTGTTTTTTAACAACTCTTTTGATTTCCACACCGACATCGTCAGGGTTAATCTCTGCTCTCAGTTTTCCCACTGCCTCAGCAAAGGTGAGATTATCAGACATTTTGACGGTTACTGCGTCATTATTACGTCGAGCTCTTCCGCGGACAACCTTCTTAGCTTCACCGTCGGCATGTGGCCCCTTCCTCTGTATACAGATTCTTACCGAAATTTGGCGGCTGTGCAGAATACTTTCTGCAAGTTTACGAAGCTGGCCATGCTCAATTACTTCATGCGGCGCTGCCATCGTAATTGACTGAACCCCCATTTCTTGACACTTACTGCCCACTTTTTCAATTAACTCAACAATATGTTCGAAATTTGGAGTTTCACCCACAAGCCCCAGAATTAATTCTTGTGCAGTCTCAACTTCAGCTTCTGAGAGTTCGTCTTCATATAAGACGTGGTCACTACTCTTTATCAAGACGATTTTTCCCGTTTCCAACTTCGTTGACATAACCCTGTTAATAGCAGGCAATTGCCTGCTTAATGAGTTCATTAAAAAATTGTCTTCCATTTTATTCACCAGTAAGAAACGCATACCTTCACTTCTGATTATACTTTTCTTTTGAAGTTTGGTGCACCGGAAAGCAGGTTGAGGCCAGTTCATTAAGATTAACTTCGAAAAATCCGCTGAGTTTTTAGCCTCCAACATGTTTCGGTGGATTTCTTCGATATTTTGCAGGTCCTTAGCATCACGCTTAGGGTATGTTTGTGTTTCAGAGTCAACGCCCCTAGAAGTCTTAAAAACAGGGTTAAGGCTCTGAACGAGAACAATTATTTTGTCTAACAGAGCTAAAGAATCCCCAGTAGTAAGCGACTGCCGGACACATTTGAGATCTGAAACTATTTCCCATACCTTCTGGTGCTCGGGGGTAGTAGTGAAAGGTATATCCTTACTAACGACCCTAATCGTCTGGTAACGAGGGGTTGAAAACACTTCCGGGCTGGCATCCTGTTCTTCGCATCGCGGTCTTTTGGAAACAGGAGGAGTCCCATTGGCATTGGTGGAATCTAACAAGTTGCTTTTTGGAGGCGTCCGCCGTAATACCGTCCTCTTAGGAAACATGTTTGTACGTTCTTGTTGCCTCAGGGCTTCATCTTTATCAAGTAATAGAGAATTCTGTTCATTCTCACCCATTTCGTGGAACCACGCTTTTAGACCTGGACCCTCCGAATTTGACCTCTCCCGCGTGGGTAAAGTCAATAATTTTGGTTTCCTTCTAGAAGCATCAGACACACCGCTACCCGGGGCTTCATTTCCATCCATAGCCTCTCCCAACGTTGCGCCACTGGCTTATACTTGAGTATGGCCAGATATGTAATCACAACACAGGTTTCAACTTGTTTTGAAGCGTACACTGGATTTAAAAACGTATTTTTAGTCAGTAAAACTGCTTTATATTGGATAAACCGATTTAAAAAAAGGATTTTATCACACTTCTGTCCTACTTAACCAATTATAACCGCACTGAAACAGTTTAATTAGGCTTAAATATTTAGTTTAAAATTATAAAGTTAAAAATTTAGTTATTTTTATTTTTTTACCCCCAGAAGCAACCTATCAAGGGGCAAGCGACCCCCCGCATTTCGTTAACATTAATAACGACTACAATATATGTATATGTAAAAGAAATCGTTGGAGCCGTTTTTGAGAAATAATTTTTTTAGACATTTTTTTGGAGTTTTTTGAGAATAAAACCCCCCCAAATTAAGTTAGCTCCAAATAAAAAAAAATAGTTCCGAGGTATGATTTTTGTGAACCTACATGCCGAATTTCATCAAAATCGACCGAGTAGTTTGCCCGGAAATCGACGCACAGACAGACAGAACGACAGACAGACAGACAGACGGACATTTCGTAAAAACCACTTTTTTGGGTTCCTGGGACCTGAAAACGTGTAAATCTGTTGAAATCTCGGAATCGAAAATTTCGACCGTCACAAAGCTTTCCTTATACTACGTATAAATTGGAAAGCAATAAATACTCTTAAGAAGAGTATCTGGCCACCCTACTAAAATGCCCGTGAAATGCCATGAAAGTGAAGTGAACCTACATATCGCATGTACTTATCGCATGCACTGATTCTACTACCACTGCAGTATGCAATACTCAACTGTACATCCACACTGCCCATTTATGTCTGTCAGAAGCCAGATAGCACGTCATTAGTGGTAATGTCCGCCTAAAAGGCCGCATAATCACTGCAAAGACCGGTATTAGTACCAATTCAATTAATTATTCTAATTCATCAAAGTAATTAGTCAATGCATTTATTAAATGGAGAGGCACGTGTTGCTCGTTACCTCCAATTATTAAGTTCGTTTATACTCAACATTGGCAGAATTTAGTGCTTTTAATGAATTAAAGCTGAAGTGCACGAGCCCTATTGGCAGATTGCCGTGAAAATGAAAAACTTTAAAATCCGACAATTTAGCCTATTTGCAAATCCCGGCCAAACCCAGTACAGGTCGACATACTCAGCGAACACCGGGCAACGATTATTAATTTCAACCAACATAATATGCGTATTGTATTGTATTGTGTATACTTTATGTATATAATAATGTATAATAATTTATAATGTACATATATATATTATATTATGATTAATGACTTAATTGTAAGAGTGGGCTGAAAGGTCCGAAATTCGCCTATACTGCAAATAAGGACAATTTTCTGTCTTTCTTTCTATACTGTTCGGTAGTATGCATTTATTTCGTGTCCCTTATGTACATTGTACACTGGTCAAACAGTTATTGGCATTGAGCAAGGGAAGCTAATGGGGCCACTATAAGTAGGCCTATCCCATCAGCCTATCCCGTCAGGCCTCTTTTATTTTATTTTGCTACAACCTTTCACCGATGCACATACAGGTATAAACTACCCAACCACCAACCGAGGATGACATTTGGAACACTTGTCAAAATCTAATAAACTCGGGATTACACTTATGCGAGTTGTCGAATAAACAAAGTGTTTAAAATGACATCCTGGACGGGTATACAGCTACCCCCAAAAAAATTATAAATCTATTGTATGTTAATTCATTACGCTCTTGTTTAGTCGATACTACGTATTATATTTCTTCTATTTTGACCCCCGACTACCCCCCCCCCCCCCAAATGGGCTGGATCCGTCCCTGCTTGGCGAGTAGTACCTCCCATTACTTAAAACCTTCTTGTAAATAGGTTAGTTGGGTAGCTCGTGTTGGGTAAGGTATGTACCACAGCAAAGATTAGCTGGTAATGTACGTACGAAAAAAAGCAATAAAGCTTCTACGCCTTTGCAATCTGGGAAATTTGAAAGACTGAAAAGAATCACATGGACAGACCACGTGACGCAGATCCCGTGGGATTTATACACGTGCTGGACTTTCCATGTGATTGTTTTTTCAACAGTCCACGTGGAGAAGCCCACGTGAACTCACCGCCTCACCCCAGTGAATCACACTTTCCCTACCACCAGACACGGCACATGGGCAGGCGTACCAACCATGTAGTGAAAACTAACTGGAGACCGTGAAATTGAGAGGTCAAGGTACACCGACAGCGGTAAACATTGATATTGAGTTCACGAAGAGCGTTCAAAGCAGAAATACTATATATTGACATTGAATTATATAATCTCATCTATGCTTCGATCAAGATAAAAATTGTTCTCCCTGCACTAGACGCAGTGTTAAATACAATATATAATAATATTCATTCAATACTTCCAGATTCACATAAAATACACCCCTTTACTCATAGATATGTTTAAAAAACAAATATTCTTTTTTTTTTCTAAGTCAACATTGTTCATTTTTCGACAAGTCATTTTTCGACAATATATAAATGAAAAACTCTCCGTCCGGGATTCAAATTTGGAAATATAAATATAAATAACCTTAAGCATAATGCAAATAATTGGAGTAACGGGCGAATTTTAAAAATGACCGCAGTAAGAAACAGTCATGTTTTTATTTTTTATTTTATTTTTTAAAGATTAATCGGTTAAATTTTTTTTTAATTTTAAATTAAATGAATGTATCCGATTAACCTCTTCAATCGCCTCACTAAGTAACCTAATATGACTTGTGTCGAGTTAAGACACGTCTGCGATCGCAAAATGTGTAGAGACTCGCACAAGTATAAGCACGCTACCACCTTGCCACCGAAGTCGAAGTATATGTATGTACATTGTATGTAGCCAATTTTTCGCTGGGCAGGCAACAGTAATGGCAGGAAGCTGGCAGGAGGCCGTGGGACACAACATTTTGGCGTGACAGTCCCACACGTTTTAATTTTGTCAAGGATCTGTCAGTGCTTACCAGAGCCGGGTTGGCCTCGCCTCACGTGGACATCACGTAAGTGCTGTCATGTAATTTCAGCCGTAAACAACCCATGTCATCCATTACTACAACTTGACCTTAAAATCTGACAGAGACATGCTTTTATGCTGGGATTTTGAGTGTCCTAGGAAGAAAAAATATATATGCATTATTTTTAGTATATAAAATAAAAAAGGCCAACAACATTGGCAATTGGAATGTTCTCGACTTTCGTTGCTACCTGTGTTTCAGTATTTTTGTTATGATCTATTTGACCTTGCTCACCATAATTTGGTAATAAAGTACCCACTGAACTAACGGAAAGGGAAAATATAGTAGTTTATTTATACCGTTAAATCAATTAGAAATAACAGACATTTTTACTCATCACATTGTACAATACTTTAGCCTATATAGTAATAAAATACAAAAAACAATTAACGTCATGGCACTCCAATGAGGGTTAAGACCTGAGAACTGGTACTAGTAGAGAATCCGCTCTCATGACCACTCACATTCAATAAAATTAATGACGAATAACTTATGATCTAAAACTTGGCAAAGTTAATTTTATTCACAATCATTAGTGACTTTAAGTTTTACAAAGTTAATAAGGAGACTATTATGTACACTCATGACCACTGCTTTGTTTGGCATGGGTCAGCAATATGCCTGGCAGCCGCGTTTTTTCAATTTATGTCGATTCTCGAACCTCGATCTTCCATTTCACAATCTACTCGTAGTTCCCTACAACCCGATCTATTGCTAATAAAATACCACTGAAAAAATATAGCTTTAGTGGGCCGATTATGTCGATTGGAATTAACTTACTCCTGGGGTTAAAACTGCAAACAAACAAATTTTGTATAACTAAAATTATCTGCATTTTAGATTTTTATTATCAGGGTATTATATTAACCCCGATATTAAAATCGCCATGATCGGGCCGCAGAACCTGAACCTAACTTAACTAACTTAGCCAATTAAGATAAGAGGATTAAAATATTTTAACGTAGGGGTTAAGGATAAATTGGCAAAGCAACTAATTGCTGTTCATTGTTACGCATGCCAAACATAGAGGCGTTCAATTAAAAAAAAAAAAAAAAACGATTCAACAGTGACCGCGCAATAACGCTGCAACGGCTACATAAATACTCTAAAAACGTTAGATACTGTATAAATATAATCAACGAAACAGAAAGTTATAATCACGCGACTGCGCCATAAAAGAATCTAACAAATAGGAATGGGGACCAAGTGCATATACAGTACGTGCTAGTTTAATCACTAAACTTTACTTTCATTTACGTAAATCGGATCCATTAATTATTATACAATAGGTCCCACGAAGATGACTCGCTGTTGACGTGAGGCAAGTTTCACCTTTTCTGAAGTGTTATCTTTATCCAGTATCAACAGGAGAGTTCATTAAATCGTAATAATAAATTCTTTATCCTTATCGGCTTCTCAAACAATTTAGACTAAAAGATCAGATGATTTAAAAAGAAGAAGGGAACATTTAAAATACAGCAATACGCAGTAACTTATGTACCATTCCAAGTTAGAAAATTCAAATTTATTGCAACTGCTGTAACGTTATGTTCATTTAATTAAGATACATTCTGAATCACATGTGTACAAAATAAAATTTCACATGAAAAATTGAACTATCAAAAACATCACATCCCTTAGGAGAAATACTCCTCTGTATTTCTATTATGATAATTGTCTGTTCTCAACACCGACTGGGTTTTTTAAACAACAACGGAGAATAATTGTGTCTGAAGGGAGGAGTTCAAAATCACTGTGAGTGAAGCTGTGAGTGAGGTGCCCATTCCATTGACCGGCTAGGGCTATTTCCAAAAACGGTGACGTGGTAGCAGACATTCAAGACTCGCGACCTCACATTGCATTATTGACGGAAATGTTTATTTTCCTCTATTCCATAGTTAAAATTGATCAATGATCATACAGTAAAATCACAAACAAACAAACTAAAATTAAAAAATAGCGTCATGGGATATGTTAAGTACAAACATTTTAATAGATTTCTATAAAAAGAAAAATTCTAAGTTCCGTCAATGTCATTTGCATTCTGCAATGCGAGATCGGTGGAAACGCAACCTAAGTCTTGAATGTCTGCTACCACGTCACTGTTTATGGAAATAGCCCTAGCCGGTCAATGGAAAGGGCGCCTAACGACCACATATCATATATCAAAATGCGGAGGAGTATATCTACTATAAGGAATGTGATATTTTTCGATAGCTTTATTATATAGCTGGATACTTCCCGTGAATAAATCAACTTTATCGACTTCGATGGCAAGGTGGTAGCGTGCTTGTACTAGTGCCATGCGATCGGAGACATGTCCTAACTCAACACGGGTTCTAACCCAATGAGGCGACTGATCGGATATATATTGTATACAAGCGGGGCATACAATATTCGTAAAAAATGACTTCAGTTAATTTTGGGTCCCTCATGCTAACTGAAATTCCCTCCCACTGCACAGTATTTAAACGTTACTTCAGAAGACAGTGTCATAATGTATGCTCACTTATTTCGACTGGGCAAATTAGGTATTGTTGGACGAATGTTATCCCACACGTCTCCAACCTACATTGTTATCTCTCACAAAAACAACATTTGGTAATAGTTGCCTGACCAGGAGAAGAAACGCAATTTGGACTACAAAAAGGAATGAGGGCGGTTTATAATGTTGTGGGTCAGGTCGAATCTGTTATAAAGGGGCAACCCACAAAAGAAGAAACATGTCCACCTACAAGAGACCGAGCAAAAATAAATCATCATTAGAGCTACGAAATATTTAAACCTAAGCAATGATAAGGGTGACCTTTAAATGACTAGACTAGCTATCTGTTTTTGTCACGTTTTTGCAAACATAAAAAATTCCAAATCTTCACCCATGATCACCCCAGTATCCAAACTATTGCAATGGTAATTATTACAAATAACAAATGAATAAATATTAATGGCACCGAAACGAGATTTCCTATAACTATTTGATATTTCACTAGTAAGGTTTTTTCATACATGGCTGACTCCTTTTGATGTAATACTCCTATTTCTTGTCGCAAAATCAATGTGAACAAACACTGGTATATGACTTCTCACTTTTGTCTTAACATGGCTGCTCAGAAAAAGAAAATAACTTTACTCGGAAACATTAGCACCGAGTTTGCTGCATAGAGAAATATTTCCGAACGGTCACAGTAACAACATATTAGCACAAGTAAGGCTTCTCTATACTTACTTGCTCTAACATATGGCTATCCTCAGCCGAATAGGTTTATTATTTAAGAGGACATGCTACGTAGAAAATGAGCACCCCAAAATTTGTTGTTTTTATGGAATTTTTATTTTTTATTGAATTAACAAGGCAAGTCATTAAAGATTTGGCTCATGGAAGTTGTAGAAGACTACTTCGTGCATCATATAATCGGGTATTTTAACTTTTCGGTTTTGTAGTTCTTCCAAAAATCCCAGAATACGCATATTTTTAGTCCGTTCTGGTATTTATGAAAGAACTAAGGTACCAAAAATTTATTGTTTCCTATTACATGATGCATGAAGCAGCCAAATTTTTAATGACTTGCTTTGTTAATTAAATAAAAAATAAAATGTCATTAAAAACAACAAATTTTGGGGTGCTATTTTTCTACGTAGCATATCCTCTTAAGCTCGTTGTGAAAAGAAATAAACGTGGGCTAATTTTTCTTTGAATGTATTAGTACTGACAATCGATTTAGGTTAGGGGGTTCCCATAAAAACGAGAACTAAAAATTGTTCTATTCGATTGAGCAGACAGTTACAAGGGTACAAGAGCATGGTTACATAGAAAGACTAAACAATGAAAGAAAAACGTGAAAACCTTGGCCATAATTTCGCAAGTCTGAAGACCAGATGGGATGGCCACGATTCTCCACAAATTTGAGAAGTTATATATCTGTGCTCTATTTCCTAACGCACGCCGCACAGCAAGCGTGACGTAATGCCTGCCGCTAATGGGTCCAACCATACTAATCATTTATCATGTTGCTCACATTAATTTCTTGGATCATATGAGAGACAGAAAATTCCTTGTCCAATTCTCATCTTCAATTGAATTTGAGTATAATGACCTTGCGAGTTATGGCCATAAAATAATGAACCTTGGTGAACGTCAGTGAATGTTGTGGTGATTCGTGAAACAGATAATCACAATTTTTTGGGGATGCACGGATTACGGATTACGTGGCGGGCTTTGAGACAGCACTATATGAAACGCAAAAAATATGAACTCTCTTAAAGAAGAAAATAAAAGTACACAATTGAAAATGGGTAACTAAATCTCTTCTGAACCAATGGGGGGAAAGGGAGGGGGTTATGCACAGATGTTACTTTCGTGCAAAATTTACTCAGTCATACCTTAAAGTTGCTTTCAGACATTTCGCTTATGAGGAATTCATTATTTAAATGAAGTCTGTGGATGCCGTCCTGAAAGGCATATTTCTTCGCAATTATTTTTATACGGGAGGGATCCATATTACCAGGTTCACATACAAATGTAGTTCTACTGCGTATTCCAAGTCGGTTCACACGAAGCTAAACATATACGAGAATGCACTATAAATTTATCGCTGGAAATCTTTTCCCCCGAAGAGTTGCATAGTGAACCTTGCTTTTCGGGGAATTGTTAGATATTGAAATGCTTAGCGACTCAAGTGATCTTAACGGTTCAATCGGGGGAAAACAATAATTAAAGAGACATTAACCTGCACGTGGTGAAGCCTTGTTATATAGTGCAGAAATCTGACGCAATCACGAGTAATGCTCCCAATATTAACCGCAACTCAGTCCTTGGTACATGATGTATCCATGAAATGCAGAAACGCTGAGCAAATACAACAAAGTTGCCAGGCAGACCTACCACTGAACAAACATTTCATCTAATGTTCCCCACTTCAGCTACTTCCTCCATGAAACAAGAAATCTCATTTAAAATCTTGAACACGCTCGACTACGTTACTATCTCAAAATTTAAAGCGCCCTGAGCTCTGAACCCGGTCCTCAAAGTTGACGGACCTGAGGGAAAGGTGGCTGAGGTGTGGCAAGCAAGCACGATGAGGCGTGCCAAAACCGTAGAGGTACACGTACCCGAAAAGACACTCTAAATACGTGATAAGTAACAATACACCGTTCGCTTTCCCCTCATTGTCCGCAGCGCATACCAATGACATTGCCATGAGCAAATATTGCATATTACTGTTATTGTTGATGTTTGTGTTTAAACAAATTATTCTGTTGTTACAGATGAAAGTGACGCAACCAAGGGTGGGACAGATGACTTGATTGGCCAAGGAACTGAGGTAACGCATTTGAGCGGTGAATCTTACAGAGCAGTGGAAAAAAAATGAAACGCTTAGAGGCCAAGGGGTGCAAGTGACAAAAACAAACATTCGAGATAATTGACGCTAAAGTTTGTAACTCAAATGAAACTGTATGTTGTTATTTCTAACGCATGCTTTCAGCATTTTTGCTTTAAGCAACCCTGTCAGCCTGGTGGGGGGGGGGGGTGAGTCTGTTTTTTAACACTAGGCCCTCTAAGGGCAGACTCTTTCACCTCGGGGGAAAGGGGAGTTGACTGACAGGATGGACCTCCTGATTATAGTGGATTTCGAACCACTGGGGGAACATGGTAAAGTCACACCATTAAATCGGAGGTGACCAGGACTCGACACGCACGTAGACTGACTGGTATAGTCTCACCGCGTTATCATGTCCCACCATGTTCCCCAGCCAAAGCTGTGCATACTACCAAGTTTGCCGCAGTTTGGAACATGCTCTGCTCTAATGGATTCAACGTGGTAAGGCCGTAGGCAAAATGAAAATGCATAGGTATAACCCTTTTCCATGAGTCCTAGCATTGCCAAAATGACAGATACCGATGTTCCTGTTGGTTTATACAGGATCAAGAACAGCTAGAGTAACAGCATGTTGGGCTTCACTCCTAAACGCAAAAAATATCACTTGCACCCCTTGGCATGTGGCATCTAGGGGCTTCAAATAATATCGCATACCCTAACAGAACACAAGAAATACTCAAGTTTCTATACTTGTCCTCGGGTTGATAACAAAGGTGGCGGCAGTTGTTGGGGAAGGTATTTAAATTAAGGCGGGAAACACAGTTTGAAACTTAATATCATTCATAAGAACCTCTTTATTCCCGACAGCCTTCTTAATGTTTCTCAATGTTTTCATTGCTCACTTTATGCTCTGCAGAATCTCAAAAATCTCGAAGATGTTAAAATTCCGTCCATATTGTACAATGTGCAATACCTAATATGCAAATGTATAAACAGTCCAAAAGCGGAAAAAGGGTTCAATTAATGTAATTAACATTAATGAAAACTTTTCCAGGCAAATCGTGAAAAGTATTAAACATAATGAAATGAAATGAAAATGAAACGCCGGTTGTATGACAGTCTCTATCATGTACACGGTCATTGAGGCCATTGAAAATAACAGCAGCAAAACGGTATTGAGATTGTTTATTTAGGCGCCCATTCCACCGACCGGCTAGGGCTATTTACAAAAACGGTGACGTGGTAGCAGACATTCAAGACTTAGGTGGCGTTTCCACCGACCTCGCATTGCAGAATGCAAATGACAATGACGGAAATTAGAATTTTTCTTTTTATAGAAATCTATTAAAATGTTTGTACTTAACATATCCCATGACGCCATTTTTTTATTTTAGTTTGTTTGTTTGTGATTTAACTGTATGATCATTGATCAATTTTAACTATGGCATAGAGGAAAATAAACTTTTCCGTCAATTCTGCAATGCGAGGTCGATGGAAACCCCGCCTAAGTCTTGAATGTCTGCTACCACGTCACTGTTTTTGTAAATAGCCCTAGCCGGGCGGTGGAATGGGCGCCTTAAACAAGTTGCTGCAAGGGAGAGACTCAAACAAGAAACACTGTTGCCACAAGACAATGCTAAGACGCCATCCGTCGGTAAGACGCAAATAAATAAATAAATAAATATACTGACTTTTTGCTTTATTACTAAGCTAACCTAGCGGAGTTAGGGCTATAAAGCCCTCTCTTACACTCAACTGGGAAGGCCCGGGACCGCCTGCTTTCCATGCCCCCCGAAGAATGGTCAGAAAATGTAGCAAGTGTGAGACTCGAACCAAAAACCTTTCGAGTGAAAGCAACCACTACTCTACATGTCATCAAGCAAATTTTGTCGCTAAGAATACTTTAAAATGAGAATTTTCGTTCATATCGTAAATGCGGATACAATCATGGTCATGTAAAGTCGAACGTGATGGATTAGTTCCTGGTTAATATAATTGTAAAATTTAAACGCATGCGCTACTATCATAACCATCGTCCGACTGTCACTTTCAATCGTATTTTGATTATAGTCATTATGAGGTCAGGTTCAGGCACTAAAGACCATAATGTAATAGAGGCACAAGCACTGCAACTGATACCATTGATACAATGATACTGTACTGGTACATATTGCAAAACTAAGGCACGGTGCCTGGGGTTCCAGGATTTAGGCGCCCATTCCACCGACCGGCTAGGGCTATTTCCAAAAACATTGACGTGGTAGCAGACATTCAAGACTTAGGCTGAGTTTCCACCGACCTCGCATTGCAAAATTGACGGAAATGTTTATTTTCCTCTATGCCATAGTTAAAATTGATCAATGATCATAGAGTAAAATCACAAACAAACTAAAATTAAAAAATGGCGTCATGGGATATGTTCAGTACAAACACTTTGATTGACTTCTATAAAAAGAAAAATTCTAATTTCCGTCAGTGTCATTTGCATTCTGCAATGCGAGATCGGTGGAAACGCAACCTAAGTCTTGAATGTATGCTACCACGTCACTGTTTTTGGAAATAGCCCTAGCCGGTCAATGGAATGGGCGCCTTATCAGAACATGCACCTAACTTAGTCTTGTGACTGTAGCGACTGTAAGAATTCAGGCTCTCATCTAATAAGTTGTAAGTCCCAATTTAATTAGATTTTCTAGTCATTGCAATGTAAAGCAGCGGCCCGATCATGGCGATTATAATACCGGGGTTAATATAATACTCTGGAATTAAAAATGTGAACAAGATAATTTTATAATGGAAAGTGCTATTCAAAATTTGTTTGTTTACAGTTTTAACCCCAGCAGCCTGATCATGGCGATTATAATACCGGGATTTATTTAATCCCCTGGTATTAAAAATATAAACAAACAAATTTTGAATAGCACTTTCCATTATAAAATTATCTTGTTTACATTTTTAATACCAGGGGATTAAATATAAATACCGGTATTATAATCGCCATGATTAGGCTGCTGGAGTAAGTTAATACCAATCGCTATAATCGGCCCACAGGTGGTAGCGGGCCAAGAGCGAAGCCCCAAGTAGGGCTTTTCTAGTTCAAACTCCTCGAGGTTCGTCTAGTAACGTGACATATGAGGAGGTTGTTTACAAAGATGGCCAACTCCACGTTGTAGAATTTTTCAGGAGAGTGGATTTTCTGTTGAAAATTGCATTAAGTTTATAGATAACCCTAGACTTCTCAGCGCTTCTGTGCGCAATCTGGCTGCTTTTGTCACTTTATTTTACAACGTGCAGGTGGGCATTAAAATTTTCAGCAAGTTCGGATCAAAACCCCATTTTGTGAAAAAACGGAGTTGGCCACGTTTGTAACCAAGCTCCTCATTTTATTACATTACTTGTACTGCCCGACCACGACAGGATGGCATTTGGAACACATAGCCTTAAAAAAATCGAATAAACTCGTTGTTCCGCTGATGCAAGTTTTCAAATAAATAAAGTATTCCAAATGTGGTCGCGGTCGGGTAGTCTTTAATAGTTTATATATAGGTAATACAATATTATATACCACTTACACCATATAATTCTATAATATTATATGGTCTAAGATATAGCAGTACCAAAACTAAATATTTACTGCCAGGAGACAAAAGCACAAAGAAATTTTGTAATTTCTCAAAATGCTGAGTTGTCATTCAGTAAAAATAAATTAACCGCCAAAAAGACAAATGGCATTTATTCTCGTATATTTACCGCTTATATTGTAAAAGTCATCGTTAATTGTCCCATGGTTTCATAAGCGAGAATTTGTCTCTTAACTAAAGCGAACTTTCGGTTGTTCAAGTATGTTTTAGCATGTTAGCGTTTCCTCATATGGTACCTATCAGCAGTCAGGAATGGTCAAAATATACTTTGTGACTTTATGAACACATAATGTACTTATATTACATCTTTACATGGAGTTACAGTATGCGGGGTAACGGGTAAGGTTATAAAAGAGCTTATTCTTTCCCCCAAACGTGTTAGTGACGAAAATAACTCATGTCGTAAACAAACAAAGAGGACTTGTGCAGGAGCTGGGTAAACAGTTGATGATGGTGGAATAGGCGGCGGGCGGGGGGGGGGTCTATAAATAGATCGCAGAAGCGATTCTCTCCACTCCCACGGTCAAAGGGTTCAGGATTGAGCTTTATGAGTTCAACTGGATCAATCAACTCTATTAATTAAATTTGGGACAAAGGTCGATCGCCAAGACTCTTCTGAACACAGCGCCCAGGTCAAATGATAGTAGATCAAGATAATGGATTAACAATTACCAAACACATAAATAGATCAGGGATCTCAAATGAGGTGCCTGATCTAGGAGGGCCACCGCTAACTACTAAGGGACTTCGGTGGCAATGTCGTAGCGTGCTTGTACTTGTACGAGTATCTACTCACCTTGCGGTCGGAGACGTGTCGTAACTCGACACAGGTACCTATTAGGTGACTTCGTGAGGCGACTGAAGAGGTTAATCGGATACATTCATTAAATTGTTTGTATACGATTTAACCTTTTTAAAAAACAAAAACAAACAAACAAAAAAACTACTAAGCCGTCCCCGACCTTGGGGGGGTTTCGCCCCCCCCCCCCCTGGCAACAAGTCTTCAAGCGCCCCCTACCCCATTACAACATAATGATGTTGCAAAATGAAATTGGCCTCATGCCCATTATGCTTAAAAATAATAAACTTATATTTCCCACCATTTTAAGATGCTTGAAGTCCAAATGCCATGAATTTCGTAAGTGGTATATTTTCAATTCTATTTGCGATATTTTAAATTTTAGAGGGAAGAATTTGGGATTCGTCTAAGTTGGCTAAAGAGTGAGATCGCAAAATAGTTTGTTTATTTAAATAAATAAATAAATAAGGACTTTTTCGTTCTATTAGTAAGCTAACCTAGCGGAGCTCTTACACTCAACTAGGAAGACCCGGGGCCGCCTGCTTTACATGCCCTCCGAAGCATGGCCAGAAAATGTAGCCAGCGCGGGACTAGAACCAATAACCTTTCGGGTGAATGTCAGAGTCCGTACCACTACTTTACATGCCCTGACTTATTTACAAATCATTTATCATTTTCATTTTGCTGCATTCAGGTTCATCTACTTATATTAAGCTCAATTTTTTAATAGCTATCGAATTTAACCTAGCAGGGTGCTGCGACTTCCCAACGATATGGGAGGGGGGGGGGTTGATTTAGACAGGGAGCAATTGAGTATTATTTTTTCTAGGGGGGGGGGCACAGATTTTATTCCTCTATAGCCTCTAAAATAGATCACTTATCTTGAATTTCTTGATCTATTGCTAGACCTGATGATGATAAAGTAGAATAAGGCCCAATGGGCCGTGGCCATAATGCTTCCTCCTCAGACTCCGGCCTTGAGAGCCGTTTGACTTTATAATATTACTGCTAGACCCCCCTGGCGTAAGTACGGCTTTAATAGGAAGCTTTCAGCTGTCAGGACATGTAGAGTACAGACTCCAACTTTCACACGAAAGGATGTTGGTTCGAGTCCCACACTTGCTCTAAATTTTCTGGCCATGCATTGGAGGGCATGTGAAGCAGGCGGTCCCGGGCTTTCCTAGTTGAATGAAAGAGAGGGCTTTATAGCCCTAACTCAGCTAGGTTGGCTTAGTAATAGAACAAAAAGGCTTTATTTATTTACCTTTGCCATTGGCCACCCTGGATCACCCCTTCCCCCGGTGGTAGCGAATGACTCATCTCTCCTTTATAGAACTAAATGTATCGAATGTACGATCCTTTTATTTCGGAGGCTCCAAACTTCCGGCAATTTGGCCAATACTCCATTAAGCTTCATGTAAAGTGGCGATTACATGCTTCTAATTGGATTAGAGTGTCATGTTGAAAGCTGGCAAGATTGGGCTCCCGTGGGCTCTGTCCCATCCATCAAAATAAAACGGGAAACATGGAAACAAATCCCTGGCCAAAATCAAAGCATACACCAGTAGAAACGACCGGACGAGTGCTCAATTACTGTCAATTTAAAACGAAGCCGTTCTGAAAAATTGGATAAATTTGCTGGAATTAAGCTTACGTAGTGACAGCGTAATGGGGTATACAAGTGCTAGAGATAAAAGGATTCTGATGTTAATTTCTGTTATACCATATTTATTTTTAATTAAGGTAAAATTACTGTTAATTTGACTATAAACTCAATATTTAATATTTATTCGAATTTTTAACATGCATATTTCCAACGTTTCTCGGAAACTTTGACGGATCAGTTTTGAGCCTCTGAACTTAATTTGGGTAGGCTCACTAGCACTGCCATATTATAACGGTCATGGTAAAGGTTAACATAAAACTTCAGTGTCATACGTACAAATTTAAAGCTAATTCCAAATAAGAAAAAAAATATGAATTGATCAAATCTTCATCTTTAGTTTCAATCTAACGACTGGTTTACAACAAATCTTTCCGCCTCTTCTTCACTCCTCCCTGTTTTGGGCCGTTCTCTTTAGTTCCAAGTAGGTTCCGCATCTCATATCTTTCTTGAGGTCTTCTGCGTACGCCTTCCTTGGTCGCCCTTTTGCATTGGTGTCTTCTATTATGGTGCTTAGGTGTCCTTCTTGTCTGATCAGGTGACCATCACCGAAATGAAGGTAATTAGGGATCTTTTATCGTTTATCCTTTGAAGTACCTCTTCGTTCGTTATGTGGTCTCTCCAAGATATTTTCAACATTCTCCTATAGCACCACTCTTCGAAAGCCTCCAGCTTCTTTTTGGAGGAATTGATCAAATATGTATTTATATATATTTGAAAATAATTAGTTTCCAGAAAACCAGAAAATATCACGTGTATACACCCATTTCATGATGATAAAGATTTAATTCAACTTTCAAGTGGTCAAGTATATTTATTCCCAGCCTAAAATACAAATTAGATGTGTTTTAATAACACGACATCAACAGTAGCTTTCGCTACATAGCTGCGAGTTTATACGTATAACTACACTTACAAATACGTTGACTTGTCGCAAAGCATCGGCCCGTGGGCTGTTTAACTTTGGTTATTATGTCTATACATAACAAGTTACAAGTTAAAAATAATAAAACCGTTCATTCAAAAATATTAAATCGTCATATATGGCAAGTAACATGAAAACGAGAAATAAAAACATATGTCGGAGGGGCTGAGACGAAGAAGGGGAGGGGGGTGAGTTTTTGATAGTAGAAGTATCAAAGTAAAGCTGCGGGTATTGAGAGCCATGGATGTAGTTTAACAAAACTTTCACTGGGGAGATAAGGGAGCGAAATCCCCTGGGAAGTCCTTTATGGGTTTAAGTGTACCTAATACTGGGCGGAAGAAAGGAAGAGATAATACAAATAAACAAAACTCGAGTTCATTGTTAGCAAATGAATTTTTCGCCTGTCTGGTAAGACCTCGTAACATTTTTTATTTTTTTTTATCGTAAATGAGTTTATGCGCGAAACTTGTCCATAATTTGAAAGCTACATTTTCATAGTGGAATCACAATAATATCTTCAGTCTTCTTAGAGAAAAGCAAGAAAAACAATTACTTGTTACTGAATTGGCGCGCAGTTGGCCATTAGTTATTTTCGCTCACCTGTAAAGTTGGTAAAATGTCAGTTACGAGGTCTTACCAGACGATATGTGAGAAATATACAAAGACAGGCACTATGGACATTAGTTCTAGTGCAAGCGAATAATAAGGTGTTCAACAGACCGACAATATAGTTTCACTTTCTCTTGTTAAAGATATTAACTCCGGTAACACTATATATAAAGTACTTTAAACTGGGGTGACAAACGTACCGAAACATTGCAAAGTTATGGAGAAAACAGTATGAACACTTTGATGATATAATAAAGTAAATTCAAACAAAGGGGCTTGGAAAATTGAATAAGCTTAATGTATCAAGATTCGGACAACTTTGATGATAATCTCCCCTATTACACACTCCCCATCCAAGAAACATTGTTCCTTGAAAAATTGTAATAAAAAGTGTAATATCAAAATTCAGACTGAACTTCAACATAAACATTCCAAATATTTCCACGATGGAAAGAATATTGGGTAAAATATTCGAGCGTGTCATCGGGGTCTATACTGCAAGTATGCACAGTATGAATAATGAAAATTTGGAAAATTTCATAAAATTAATGTGAAACCCTGAGCAGTGAGCTATGAATTTAAAGTCAAATAAATTGAAGCGTTGAAGTTGAGTTGAGTTGCCGAGTTGTAAACGAAAATCACCTTTATGTAAAGCCCTTGAACTCGGATTTAGCAATACGATAGCAGAATTACTCGGGAGAACTGGGGAGGGATTAGCAGCCGAAGTTGCTCCATCCCTCTGGGACTGCGGTGTGCTTCATATAGTGTCACAAGAGCAGAATAAAATGTAAAAAATCGTCAGATCTCCTGCAGTGCTGGATTAAGCCAGCGCGGGGCCTGTAGCAAATTCTGTCAAGCGACCCTTGGTTTGCTGTAAGTTCTCAAGTTTAGTGTATTAAATGAAACAAAACTGTTCAAATAAAATTTTCTGGATTTAATATGAACAGGCGTTGGATCCAAATTCGCGGGGCCCGTAGCATTTGCTAATACGTGGCTAATCCCCCTAATCCGGCACTGATCTCCTGGGTACCATAGTATGCTACAAGTGCGTTGCGGACTTTTGTATAAGTAGGCAGCTCTATTCATGTTTTTATGCAGGTAAGACGTAACTAAATTCAAATTTCAAAAGGAAATTTGTAAAATTAGGCCTGCTTGTCAAGATTCAAGAATGGAGTGGTCGTCCTTTCGCCTACAAGAGAGGTGTTACAATGTCGAAGCGTGCTTTCTTCAAAAGAAAAGTGGCCACAAGACGTGACTCAAACAATGCGTGACATCTGAATGAGAGGACAACATAACACCGAGCAACCTTCATTACTGATGTTGAACTGAATATTAAACAGCTGCAAGCCATTACTAGTATAAGCTGAGAATGAAGTGAACTGAACCACTCGGCAGAATTGAAACTATATCGAGTGACATATCTTCGTCTTCTTCTTCTTTCGGCGCTACAGCACTTCAGACTTCAGAGGCTCGATCGGCAATACTCCTCCTGTCATCTCAGTTTTGCGCGACGTCCCCCAATCCAAGAAGAGCGAAATGGGTAGGGGATTTGTTAAGAGACGAAATTCTGGTACACACCACTATTGAGAGCACAGTGGAAGGAACCAATCAAAGGGGGCGGCCGAAGAAGGAATTCATGGATCAACTTAAGGGCGCAGGAGCTCGAACGTACCAAGAGCTGAAGAGGACCGAGAGAGCTGGAGGATGATACTAATCGTTGAGATTGTGACATTGGAAACCCATAGCAACGCGGATTGGGTATCTGATTGCGCTAAATTTCAAAGAATTGTCATCCACATCCCAAGTTCCAGTGATCTAATTAAAAAGGAAAATTTTTGTAGTGTAGGTTGTAATACTCAATCAAAAAGCTCGCCTACACACCACTTGCACTGAATGAGCCATCAATTTATGAGATACCGAATGGAAAAATGAAGTGAACAATTCGTTACGTAGTCAAACAAAAATGAAGCTACCGACAAAGCTGTGTTCTTGGAACCAACGCCCATACAGGCCCGAAGGATCATGCAAATCACTAGATCCTTCACTGGCTAACGAATAATTGTAATCAAAGAAACTCTACATAACCTGAGGACCGCAAGCGGATTAAAGGTTTATTGTTTATGCAATAAATCGGTATTTCTATTTCTAACTAAGACATTACTTTTCATATACTGAATATACAAGTATGAAATTGCAACTTTTTTTACACTTGTAAGGCTCCCCCCCCCCCCTCCTCTTGTCTCGAAACATCCAAAGAATTAACTCAGGCTAAGCTAGATCCTACTCCCCATTGAATTAATTAATTATCTAATACGTAACATAACATCAGTCAATCGGCCAGAAACCTTGAGTCCTTATCAGGACTAAACCACCAGTCCTTCTCAGGACTTAGCCTGATGATGGGAGAAGCACCCACTCCCGATACGGCGCCCCCTTCCCCTGACAATGGACTCCACCCTAATTGTTCGATGACTATGGGGCCCATGCCCCTAATGACTATTAACACAAGAGGCAATGCAAGTGCAACTAACACTTTGTTAAATAGTATAACATACTTACTTTTACTTTTACTTTTACATCGCCTTTGTCCTCAGGGAGGGTCGGCGGCACGGCAGCGGCGTTTCCAAACAACTCTGTTTAGAGCGTCTTCTTTGTTCAGGGCGAGAGTCCATATGTCTTCTTCGATTTTTCTGGGGAGTGTCAATTTCGGTCTTCCCCGGGGGCGGGGTCCAGGGAGTGTCATATTCTGTGTACGCTTTAGGAGGGATGTTTTCTCCCTCCTCTGTACGTGGCCCCACCAGCTGAGTCTTCTTTCCCTTAGCTTCAGTGCGACATCACCAGTTTTTATCTCCAACCTTATGTCCTCATTTCGGCGCCGGTCTTGCAGGGTCAGTCCACACGTTCTTCGTAGCATTCTCATCTCCGCCACGTGAATTTTGTGTTCATCTCGCTTCCTGACCGCCCAACACTCCGCACCGTACAGCATGCATGGTCGGATCACATAACAGACGATATTTGAGAAGCCATGAGCATGGCATGGAGCAGTGATTATGTTTGGGTATGAGCTTTGAACCCTTGACCTCTGCATGCGGGCAGGCACACTACAAAGTTAGTGGAGCGCGCGCGCCTACCGTTATTACTCAACCAATGACTCTCATAAACTGCAGGTATTATTACTTCTATAGCCTTCTGTGACTAGGCACTATCAAGACAATTTTTCACACTTTTAACTGGTTCTCCAAAGTAGTGGGCGTCTGGGATCAGCTAAAAACTGGGTAGACCTGAAAGGCGGATTGTTGACATAGAGCACTTCCATGGCTTAAACCTGTTGGGACGAGCTTACAATATGAAATCTAATGTTGTTTCGCCATTCTGCACCTCATTTGGCGTATAGTGAGCCTTTCGTGGGCCATTTCATACCCAACAATGGTAAACATATCTTTAGGCGTCAGAACTCTAACCATTCGGGAGCGATGATCAGAAAAGAAACATTCAGCAAGAAAGGAGGGTAATTTAAGCATTTTCACCTGTACAATATCATTAATTTTCATTCCTTATTTAATATATTTAAATCCCGAAAATCGCGGGATTGACTCTTTTGGGACCCCATGATTATAGAAATAGAAATTAAGTGGGGATCATTCCCGGAGTTTATTCTTTGCGCATAACTGTTTAAGTCATCCTCTACTCCCTATTTACTCAACCGTGAATTAGTGGGCCACACCAAGCACGAAATGGCAATGCAGTTTAGCCGATTTCCACCAATAACTGGGACAATCAATGCTATTGGTTCATGCAACTAAATTGAGCCGATTAGTTGGATTGGTTATGTGATGCTTCGAGTAAGCACGAACCAAACGGTTACATTGCTGAATAGAACCTCATTTAACAGTATAAAAAAAGGGCGATGAAAACAAAAATAATGGGTTCGAACTAATTTCGTTACGTAATAAATGAATTGGAACCATTATGACGTTTTGTTCTGTATTAAGAAACCTTCAGACACCCCAATCAGACCTATCAGTTTCTTGCAAAGTCAAATTTTGCAGGAATTTTGATAGTAGAACTATCATTGAGACACCAGTACACTGAACAAGTGTTCCTTTACATTTTTACTTTGTACAGCCGTTACTAACACCGATTTGTCCAATTATGTACCTAGGTAAATCCTGACCCCCCCCCCCCCCCCCACACTCCGATTTTTATACAAATCAAAATCTATTTTAAAAAAAAAAATCAAGACCTAAATAGTTTGTTTTGATAAAGCTCCGCATTTTTATATTCATTTGAGCAAAACAAAAACGTTTTTTGGTCCAGGACCGGACCTAATGCTGTGTAATATATAAGGTGTAATATTCGCAAAGGAGTTAAAGGAATTGGAAAATTGAAAAAAGCGAATTGGAAAGATTTTGACAGTTGACAGTGACAGTACGTTTTATTAGAGTTAACACGGCAAATTCTCGATTAAAGAATTAATTTCTGTATGACAATGACGAGCCTCAACTAGGCAGAATTCTTAGGCTACTAGACACGTTTATAGAAATTGACCCTTTTGGAACCTCTCTGAGTTTATTTAAGACAATGTTGTTAGCCATAATTGATTAAATGTTAGATTGTAAGATTGTAAGATTGTATTGTATTGTAATGTAACCTATATTGGAGCTGTCTGTTGGTTGCAATACACGCTATTATTATTACGGCTGCCTGTAGGTGATCCAGACACCGGCATTATTAAAAGAACCGGTCCGAGTTCACTCGAACATGCTTTCCAATTTATCAAAATTATTAGATAGAGAAAATTAGTAATTTTATGGCAAATATTTTTCCTATGGTTAAATTTCCGATATCTCGGGGGGGGGGGGGGGGGCGGTTGCCCACCTGACGTCACTGGAAGTGAGGTAAATTCTCGATAGGTCAAACAAACACATTAATTACCACACAGCAATAATGGCAGGGCATGCAATGCATTTGAGCGCGAATTTTCTACCATTTTTTTCAAAAAATATTTTTTTGGGCAAAACCAAATATTTTTTTGGGAAAGCAACCTATCCGGTTTCGTTACTCAATTTAACACCTAAAACATGCTTGAAGGTAGAAATCATCGATAGAAAGGTTTCGCATTTTTTAGTCATTTTTTTAATTAAAATTTAGTTATTTTTATTTTTTTACCCCCAGAAGCAAACTATCAAGGGGCAAGCGACCCCCCGCATTTTGTCAACATTAATAACGACTACAATCTACGAGAATTTAAAAGAAATCGTTGGAGCCGTTTTTGAGAAATAATTTTTTTAGACGTTTTTTTGGAGTTTTTTGAAAATAAAACCCCCCCAAATTGAGTTAGCCCAAAAAAAAAAAATGGTCCCGAGGTATGATTTTTGTGAACCTACATGCCAAATTTCACTCAAATCCACTGAGTAGTTTGCCCGGAAATCGACGAACAGACAGACAGACCGACAGACAGACATTTTGTAAAAACCACTTTTTTGGGTTCCTGGGACCTCAAAACGTGTAAATCCGTTGAAATCTCGGAATCGAAAATTTCGACCATCACAAAGCTTTCCTTATACTACGTATAAATTGGAAAGCAATAAAAATGCATAAAAGACAGTTCTACAATCAATATTTCATATGAAATATTATTTTCAACAGTTTTTTCCCTCCATTTGTCCGTCAATAAACGCAATAGACATTACTAAAGGGCAATGGTCATTATTAAGGGTATATCAATCGATAGTATGCCATATAATGCGAATTATTTCAATGTTAACTAATAGTTGAATTTCTCCTTCGTTCCAGAAAGCGTTACTGAACGCAATGCACAGCTGATCAGCCAAAATGTTGGACCAGCAGTACGTCGTATTTGCCCTGCTCCTCTTCTGCCAATGGACTGCCTCCTCAGTGCTACCCCGACCACAGCAGAGGCTAGAGCCAACGACAATCACCCTGAGACGAGACGCAACTGGCACTATCGTCCTGGTAACCAGCAGCGAGCTGCCCAAACAAATTCCCCCACCCCCTACGCCGACGAGGCCACATGAAGCGACACCCAAATATGACACAACTAGTGTACCAGTTCAAATGTGGACTACAAAGGACCCAGTACCGAGGTCTCCGGTAGCGACGACCTCAGTGGAGCGAGTCAACCTGCTAGGAAACTTTATCTAGATCTGCCAGCGGGTTATAGTCCTTGGCATGTATGCAGAGCTGAAAATAGCTGCCTGCTGTGATTGAGTGCCAAGAAGAATGCCATGGGGTTCAGAAATGTAGACAAGGAAATGTAAAATGGTGTTCCTCGGAAAGAATAAAAAGTGGAGTGAAGTGCAGTGGCCACCCATTGTCTGGATATTTCCAAAAGTCGAGTTCAGTGACACAGTGTTAGAATAGTAATGCTAAGCCAAACAAAACGCCAGCCTTCTCAACGGGATCGGCGAATAAAATGCATGGAATACGCGCATAAACCGAGGGGACTGGACGAATAAGCTCTCTGTACCGGTTGAACCGCACAATACCAGTTTCCTAGCCCCATCAACCCACCATAATATAATATACTAATTTATATGTAAAGCCTATTTTACTTTGCATGCCGCATATTGCGCATTCCAAGTTGGTAGTTGGAATGACCAATGACGAGTACTACGAACCACCACCTGCGACTTTTTTCTATCCTATTTATACGTTGGTATAAGGAAGCTTTGTGATCGTCGATATTTCAGTAGATTTATACTCAGGAACCCAGAAAAGTGATTTTTATGAAATGTCTCTCTGCCTGACGGTCTGTAATTCAATTTGGGACCAAACTAGATATATAATTGATTTTGATTAAATTTGGCATGTAGGTTCACAAAAATATTTTCTAGGACTTTTAAATTTTTTTGGATAACATCAAAATGGGTTTAATACCCAAAAACTACTTTTAAAAAAACCGTTTTCTCAAACACCGCTTCGACGATTTCTTTTAAATTCACATACTTTAGTCGTTATCGATGTAAACAAACCCCGCTTGGTCGCTTCCCCCTTAATAGTTCGGTTGATGGCGTAATTTTCATGAAAAATGACTAAAAAATCATTTTCTGAGGAACGCCTGTTTTCAGCATTTCTGTTTTAAGCAACCCTGTCAGTCTGGCGGGGAGAGTGAGTCTGTTTGTTGGCTTGAGGCACCCTAAGGGCAGACTCTTTCACCTCGGGGGAAAGGGGAGTTGACTGACAGAGTGGAACTCCTGATTGTAGTGGATTCAGAACCACCTGGGGAACATGGTAATGTCACACGATTAAATCGAAGGTGACCAGGACTCGACACGCACTCAGACTGACTGGTATAGTCTCAGCGCGTTATCATGTCCCACCGTGTTCCCCTGCCAACGCTGTGCACACTACCAAGTTAGCCGCAGTTTGAAACATGCTCTGCTCTCATGGATTCAACATGGTAAGGCCGTTGACATAGGGTTGAACTTCAATCAGGCCTAAAGACGCACTGCAAATAATAGAAATAACCTACCTGCTCAGCTTTTAGTGTCAGCTCAATGAAAATTTGTTGTAGCTTTTCATTCACGAAATTGATACAAAACTGCTCAAAGCCGTTCTTCTCAAATATTTCAAACCCGTAGATGTCCAAAATACCGATGTTCAGGCCAGCAACATCTGTGGCCATAGCAGCATTCACTTTCTAAAAATAAAATACACAATTTATGGTTATTTAATTTATGGACTGTACATTCATATTATGCATACATTGTTGATATTGACAACAAGAATACTACAATATCATGTATAATGTACATATGTATATGTTCAACGACCCGCTTACTCTGCACCGAAGGTAAATTTATAAGAAGGTCATCACTATTGGCTATACTTAGCTTATCGTTTGGGGCCATTTATTCTATTTTATTATCGTGGCTGAAAAGTCTTTAAAAGAAAAATTCCCCGAAAGAAAATTTCTATATGTATGATATATTTTAATATCAGTGTAGAGTAATCAATCTCTCATACGAGACTGGAATCAAAGAAACAAGGGGGAAGTGAGCCATTGTGTTTAGTTAATATTAATATCGACTACAATATATGTGAATTTAAAGAAAATCGTTGGAGCCGTTTTAAAGAAATATTTTTTTTAGTTTTTTGAGAATAAAACCACCAATGTTAAGTAAGCCCAAAATATAAAAAAATTACCCCGAGGCATGATTTTTGTGAACCTACATGCCAAATTTCATGAAAATCCACCGAGTAGTTTGCCCGCAAATCGATGAACAGACAGACCGACTGACGACAGGCAGACAGACAGGGGCCTCAAAACGTGTAAATCCGTTGAAATCTCGGAATCAAACAATTTTACCATCACAAAGTTTTCTTTATATTGTACTACGTATCAATAGGAAAGCAATAATTGTGAATCACGTACCCGAACAAGGTATTCAAAAAGACGAGAGTAGATGGCTTTGGCCAAGGCATCCCTGGTGTACGAGGCTTGCTCAACATTGAGGGTCACGTCAATTTGATCTGACTGGGATCCCCATTTGCTGTCAAATTTGCGACTTATTAACTTGCTGCTCAAATGGTTTTCATCCACTTCCAGGAGATATACAGGGTAACTCAGATCTGTAACATTGAAGGTTATTGCTTGATTTTAGTAAAAGCCTAAACTTAGCAGTTAGCTTAAGGATCACTCTTTATTGGCTTTAACTCGAGCTTAATCCAAATGAAAATAGGACTAATAGTTCTAAATAACCATCTACACAATAAATTACACTGTATGTTAGGCATAATCACCATGACGCGGGGCATAAGCTAGTAAACTGCACGCTGACTACTCCATGCACAGCTGCTGACATATTTGACGCCAACGACAAATCCGTCCAGATCACTGCAGATTGGACTACAAATTAGCGTGACGTGGACACGCTAAGTAATTAAGTACTAGGTATACTCTTCCAATGCGTTATTTTGCATGGTGGCACATTAAATTGATTACAATACAGCCTAAACTGAGTTAAATAATTGTGATGTTAACAACCCAATTTGGTTTTTATGAAATATCATAAATAATCGTAAATAACGATGCGTATTACTCACATTGCTTATCTTCGATAGCAGCGTAATTATTGACTTCTTTGAAAGATATATTTCCCAAATGCAACACAGCAGTCGTCAACCTAAGAATCTCTTCTCGCTGATTCTCATTTAGTCCCATAACCTAAAAAAGATAAATCGTATGTAATTAGCATAAACGAGAAAACATTTCGAATTCACAATGTATGCGGCATTCAAGCCGATTTCAGACGTTTCATCTTGCACAACTGCCCAAATAGGAGCAGAGGGTGTCTTACGCTTTGGCTTAAGTTATTTGTCATAGCCCCCGAAACAAATTGTTGCTTTCCCATGATCGATAAATTTGTTTTAGAGGTTTCAACGGAATTACACGTTTTGAGGTACAAAAAAGGTTTTTTACAAAATGTCTGTCTGTCCGTCCGGTCTGTCTATCTGTTTATCGATCTGTGGACAAACTACTGGATGGCAAACTAATTACTCGATAGATTTCGACGAAATTCGGCATCTAGGTTTATAAAAACAATATCTCACAGTAAATTTTTATATTTTGGGCTAGCTACATTACCCCCTTAAAAACGGTAAAAAAAAAATTGAGGAAATTATGGACAATAATCAGTGCCATAATGCATTACATACTATGGCAATATTTCACGTATTGTGTAGTATTAACTTGGTCTGACCATTACAGGCTTCAATCTAACCATTGTGCTTTTAGGATAGGGAAAATCCAAGGAGTCGAAATTTAACCATAGGAGAAATATTGGTATTATGGAACTACTCTGTCTGTTACGGCACTTATACTAATAGGTAAATAGGTAAGCATGTACGGATTCAGTCGTACCGGTTCTTTTAAATGCAAACACTTCACCTATATAACTAACTTCAGAAGTTGATTAGTAACTCTGATTTTTTTTAATTTTCTGGGTGAGGTTATAGTTTTTTATATTTAAAAATAACCGAATGATTCTTAATTAACCCACACTTCTATTGGGCAGTTTCTTCAATAGACCTGTTCCCAACCTTCACCGAAAATTGTTCCCTTGTTGATGTTGTCGACTCATACCCATTAAGGCTTAACAGATGGCTTACCTCCATAGCATGCAAAGTTTCTTTCAGGCCCTTCAAATCATTTGTATCGTCAACACGGTGACAACCGGAGCTCAAATAGTAATAATAGTCGGGATTAGTCAAACCATACGATTCTGTAAAATAAAAAATTAATGTAACCACTTACCACCCACAAAAAAAGTTGCTAATCCTGCGATACTGACAGAAAATGCAGTGCACATACTTCGCTTACTCACTGGGTATAGAAATAGGGGCAGATTGCTCAGTATGGCCTTTTAACAAGACTTTAAAGAAGCAGTAGTTTTCCACGAGTTATGGCCAATGACACGATTAAAGTCTAAATTATTCCCTAGGTTCAACTGTAACGGAATAATTAATACTACCTTTCATTTTCTCAGTAGCACCTTCACATAGTTGATAGAACACATGGAAATTTCGTTCTCCAGTGTTTTGGCGAACTACCCGTGACTTTTCCAGCAAGAAACTTGATATTTTTCCACCCTTGGGTTGTCCTCCGTTTGAAAATTGCATTTCTAAATACTTGCCCTAAAATATAATGGCATAAATTACACAAGGAAACACAGAACTAATATATTATTACACGTTAATAAAATAGTTTGAAGTTATTTTTTAAATTACCGTTGCACAATATCTATCTGCAAAGACTTATAACTATGCAAATTTTATAAACAAAATCTTTTAATATTGATTACCAATAACGCAATAGACCGGGGTATCATCGGTCCTGCAATGCCTTACAAGGGAGTTGGTCGATATAGTCAGGATTTGATTTAGGAGTGATTAAGTTTGTGCTGTACCTCAGCTATTGGCTTAGCCAAGAGGCCGTAGTAAAAGAAAACAATGATACTTACGAAGCGGCTTGAGTTATTGTTACGAACGGTCTTGGCGTTCCCAAAGGCCTCCAGCAATGGATTAGACTGGAGCACGACGTCTTTGATTTTTTGAACAGAAGGACCCCCTCCGGAGATCTTAGCTATATACCCCATAATGTATTTAGCAGCCACCGTTTTCCCAGCACCAGACTCTCCACTAATAATGACGCACTGACTCTCTCGATCTATTACCATGTTGCGATACATTTCATCCGATAAGCCGTAAATATGAGGGGGGTTTTCATACGGAGCCTAGAAAAAAAGAGCTAATCAAGTCACGTTATTAGGCGGCATGGCGTACATCGTTTCTAAAGCATCCAGTCAACCACAGATAGGTATGATATATATAAATTTTCTTATGTGTACCAAAGCGGGCAAATCAGTGGTACAATCAATGTTGTTGCTAAAGGCAATAGGATTGGTTCCAATTTACTACCGAAAACAAGAAATTTCTAACTGTGGTTAACAACTGGTCTCTGGATTCAACCAAAAAGTCAAAATTATTCATCTGGTATTTGCTTAAAAACTATAACTAAAACTAAACTAAAAAACTGGGTGTCCAGGAGCCAGGAGGTTAGTGTAATATAATAAATAGGCTAATAGTTTGGCAATAAGGAATTTTCAAGCAACCAACAGGACAATTAGAAGTTTGGAAGAGGTACCTACCGCTCCTTGATATAATTCTACTTCTTTTTCCCCAAAGTAAGGCATCTGCTTGAAAGGGTTTATTGACACTAAAACTGGACCGATACATGTCTAAATTAATAGTGTTGAGGAAAAATAACTATGAAAATATCGATTTGACAACCTAGGCTTGCGAGTTCTGAAAAGTCAGCTTCTAGCCGCATGCGTTTTACCCTCGCCATTTAAAGCAGATTAAAAAAAAGTTGTCAATGTAGCAGCCTAAGTTCATTTTTTAAAGCCTATGTTAGTGATTTGGGACGCCAATTTATCTATTTTACTATAACATATCATTACATTGTAGTATTATATGGTATATACTGTATAACACTGACATTAAATTAACTTTGGTTGAAGAGGTAACCTCCTCGTTATAACCGAAATTAGAGGATATGGAAAAAACCGGGCTTGGCGGGATTCGAACCCACGATCTACGCCTAACCGGGGCGTCGTCTTAACCTCTGGACCACAAGCCCCGACAAGCCCAGTAAATGCCAAATCCTCTACTTATGCTCTAATTGACATGATTCGTGTTGCTAGATAGGTTAGCACAACTACACAACTATCTAACCGAACAGGTCTGTGAGCTGACTTAATTGCATAAAGGCAATGCTTTATTCATTACATTGTAGTATTAACTGGTATATATAACACTGACATTAAATTAACTTTGGTTGAAGAGGTAACCTCCTCGTTATAACCGCCAACTCATCGTTCAGGCCTAGGCCTAGGACGAAACCGGTCTGGTTTGGTAGCGCACACTGCAGCCATTGGCTTATTGTAACCCCAAACACTAGGCCTGCTATTATCGTTAAAAGATTCTTATTGTAAAGCGTATAAATGTTTTTTGGGGACTTCCTAATGACATTGCTTTGTTTGTATCAGTGGATCAGTTTCCGTTAATTCCTTTGGGGGCTAGGAACAGACTGAGATATGAGCTAGCATTTTTACAGATACATTACATTACAGTCACATTCTGCAACATTATGAGTAAAGGATACAAATATGTAATCGTCCATGTACCGCTTCTTCAAGTTATCCACAATAGCATCTTCGGAAATCTTTGAGATAAGGACCATGTCGTCCACACCTGACAGCTTAACATTTTGGGATTGCCAATGGTAGACCTTCAAATAAAACAAATAATATCAATCAATCAATCTTTGTACATGACCCACCAAGGTGGGATAGACTGCGTCCAAATACTCTTTAATACTGGTTATTTAGGGCTGCACCACAGAATACCATAACATAATTATATGAGCTGCACAATCACCAAACCTGAAGTTCCCCCTACTAACTTTTCGGTGGACATTTTACTTTAAATTGGCATTTAAAATTGCCATTATCAGAGTTTTGGTTTTGGTGCAGTTTATTGCAGTACTAGCAAATGCTTATTCTAAACGGATTAATTTATTAGGCGTTAGGCAAAAGTTTAATTTTATCAACAACACAACAGCGATTTCACCCGCCTTCCTTACTTTCGTCGTTCGTATAAGCTTAATATGTTGGTGATCAATGCATGCAAATATCACACTGACTATGAAACATTTAAATAAAAATACTTACCATTTTTAATGCACAAAATAAATTAACTAGCTTCAATATGACTCATTGTTAGTCATCGAAAAGAAATTTATCTTGCCCAAACCCATTTAAGTCTTGCGTAAACAATCAAAGAATCAACAAAAAGAAAGACCTAGCAGAAGACGATGACATTGGACGGGAAATTTTAACTTTTCTATGTTGGTGACAGGCCACTTATGTCTCACACTCTTGGTCATACTTAGCTTATGGCTTGCCCCGATTACCTTATATTAGTATTTTATCTTTATTCTTCGTTTGGACTTTGGCGACAACTTGTCGTCTCGTCAGCGTCGTCTTGTCTTCACATCAAAAATCAAAATAAACAAATAAACTGACTTTAGGCTTGAGCAGTATTTCTTTTCTTTTTTCTATATGCCCAGCGCAGAATAATAAGAGGATAAAGAATTGTAAGCTAAAAATGACTGTTTGCAGATTATGTTATAATAGCAGTGGCATTATGGTTCCACTATTTGTTCGAATCTGTAATGATGCGCCTCTTTGCTCGAAGGTTATGGCTATTGCAGATGTTAATGTAAGTATGCTGCATAGTAGACTGCTATAGAACTATGCTTTTAAATAATTAATTAAACTAAATTTGGAGGTTTTCGGAGTGTAAAACCCCCAAAAATTGCGTTAGCCCGAAATTAAAAAAAAAAAAAAAAAATGGTCCCAAGCTTCTAATTTTTGTGAACCCACATGCCGAATTTCATTGTCTTAGTCCACCGGGTAGTTTGCCAACAAATCGATGAACAGACAGACATTTCGTAAGAAAAAAACACTTTTGGGGGTTCCGGGGAGGCTGGGACTTCAAAGCGTGTAAATCCACTGAAATCCGACAATCATAAAGCTTTCCGTATATACTGGGTACGGTATTTCAGTATTTCCACCAGTCTTAACTAAGCCAACGGTCTAGGCATGTCGTCTTAGTTTTAGGCATCGTCAGAATTAGAGGGAAAAAATGCGTATACATAATAAAATAAAATCCTAACGTTAGATAACTGGCAGTTATTAGGTCAATGTTAAGAGTGTTAGTATGTGTTAGGGGTGTGGAGTATTAGAGGGTGGGGAATGCTATTTCTAATTCCTATAGACTTCAAAGAACTCACTGACAGAATACGGACGAATGTTTAACAGTTCTTTTTTAAGCACGTTGTTGAACAACTTATTGTTCTCAATATCCCTTATTCTGGGTGGTAAAACGTTAAAAAGTCTGGCTCCCATGACTTCGGGAGATTCAAGGGTTAAGGTAAGCCTACATGATTCTCTGTTTATATCCGATTACGATTTCTAGTGTTGTGGGCATGTATGTCCCGTGATCTATTGAGGTTGGGTTTTGACCTGGCAAATTTCGTTACCTCCAATATGTAAAGAGCCGGGAGGGTCAGCATTCCATAGCTCCGAAACAGTGGTCTACAGGAAACAGTCTGGTCCCTAACACCAGCCATGGTCCTAATGGCCCTTTTTTGTATGAGAAATGCCCTGGCGGCGTCATCTGAGTTGCCCCAGCATATTACTCCATATCTTAGGTGCGACTCGAAGAGGCCATAATAGACCAATTTCATAACATCAGTACTCACCAGGAAGGATAGGCTCCACAAGAAGAAAGCGCAAGAGGTGAGCTTTGCGCAAAGGTTGTTAACATGAGGTTTCCAGTTGAGAGCCGGATTTGTTGGCAGCTAGCCAGTCACTTGCCACCCTAAGCGCCCCATTACAGGCAGCCTCTATTTCTGTTGCTGATGTGGCACCTAACACGAAATAGTTGTCGTCAGCAAAAAGGCCTACAGACGGTCGACCAGGGGCCATGCTCATGCATTCGACGTAATCGTTTATATAAATGATAAATAATGTAGGGCCATGGACACTTCCCTGAGGAACTCCTGTTCCAACATCCCTCCATCCCGATTTTTTGCCAACATCAACCCTTTGCTTCCTACCGAATAGGTAGCTACGGAACCAGTCTCCAGCGACCCCACGAATCCCATAGTGATTCAGTTTCCTTAGGAGTACCTCATGACCTAGGGTGTCGAAAGCTCTGGTGAGATCGCAGAAGACGCCAGCCGAAAGCTCACCCGATTCTAGGTGCCTAATGATGTCTTGGCACAATTTGACAATGGCGTCTGATGTAGACCTACCCTGACGGAACCCAAATTGGCTCATAGAAAGTACTTCATGGTCCCTTAGAAACTCAAGCAATTGAGTATTAACAATATTTTCAATTATTTTTGAAAACGTAGGCAATAGGCTAATTGTGTAACTAGATGGGTTGGTTATTTCTTATAGACAGTGCAAAGTTTAGGATTATCCTATAGTTTATATTAGATCACTAATCGGGTTATTGAGCTGAGGGTGACAGCAATGGCCCATATCAGTGATATAATATCACACGGTGGTCAATTGCGGGGCTATGGGATACTATGCCAGCGCTTAGCAGGTGCGGATTTGGCACTGCCCTTGTCGCGGACATCAATAATTATTGTACCCCTATGTTTACTCAAAATATCCTACTTTCTTATCCATACTAAAATATTATTAAAAAAAATGTTTACATTATATGCACACACACAAAATTTAAATAAATATATATTTCTGCTAAACAAGTAATTGACAAGAAAGTATAAAGTAAAATCGTCAAAATATCGTTCAAAACTCAGGTAGTTCTGTCATTGACATTGTGCTAGTGCCTCAGTGACAGTGTAGAAAGCTTTCTCTAAGAGATGGTTTGTAAGCAATTTAGGAAAGTTAGAAGCATTTCCCGCCGCTCTCAGTTCAATCGGGTGTTTTCTAAGGTAGGCGAAACCTTGTAGTATAGGATCCAGTCGCTCACACTTGGCTGTGCGTGGCGCTGGCCTTACAAGGCCTCCCCGTTGCCTCGTGTTGTAGGTGTGAGTGTCCCCGTTTAGATTAAATGTCCCCCACACCTCAGGCTTTAAGATATGTAAAATGCATATGCATAATGCAATATGTACAGACTTGGGGCTGTCATGATTTTTGCTTTACAATTTATACGTAGTATAATGAAAGCTTTGTGATGATCGAAATTTTCGACTCAGAGATTTCAACGGATTAACACATTTTGAGGTCCCAGGAACCCAAAAAAGTGGTTTTTACGAAATGTCTGGCGCTCTGTCTGTTCATCGATTTCCGGGCAAACTACTCGGGCGATTCTGATGAAATTTGGCATGTAGGTTCACAAAAATCATGCCTCGAGACAATTTTTTTTTATTTTGGGCTAACGTCTAAAAAAATTATTTCCCAAAAACGGCTCCAACGATTTCTTTTAAATTCACATATATTGTAGTTGTTATTAATGTTGATGAAATGCTGGGGGTTGCTTGCCCCTTGATAGATTGCTTCTGGGGGTAAAAAAATAAAAATAACTAAATTTTAATGAAAAATGACTAAAAAATAATTTTTCTGCGAAACCTTCATATCGATGATTTCTACTTTCAGGTATGTTTTAGATGTTAAATTGAGTAACGAAACCGGACAGGTTGCTTTCCCAAAAAACTATTTGATTTTGTAAAAAAATTTAATAAAATAAAATTTACGCTCAAATGCCTTGCGTGCCCTGCCATTATTGCTGTGGGGTAATGTGTTGTTCTGACCTATCAATCTAGAATTTACCTCACCTCACCATTGGTAACCAAAATATTTGACAGTATGAAATGTATTTCAGATTTTCGCCGACGATGGAGGCTCAAAATTTTTATGTCAAAAGTGTGCCCACCAGGTTGAGCAATCCTATCTTCTGAAGCGAAAGTGTGAAGTTGTGATGAGGGCTGAGGAGGGATGGAATGTACAATGTTGTTTCTGCGGTGTAGAAACTCTGTCCTGCGGTGACCTGGAAACACACATCAAAGTCACTCACTGCCCCAAAGAAACCTTTTGCACTGCGTGCAATGAATCATTTCCATTTCTGTCCCTGTACCTTATTCATTGTCTTCGTTTGCATAGGAGACCGGTCTATATTTGCGATGAGTGCGGGTTGAAATTTCAGCATCTGGATTCATTGGAAAACCACTTAAAAATTCACGAAAGAAATATAATGCTACAATGTAAAGTTTGCGATAAACAGTTTAGAGATGAGCATGCATGGAACGAGCATGTGCGAGGGCATAATGCCGAAAATTGCAACGAATTATGTTACTCCGAAGAGGAAGTAAGTAAGGTACCAACTATTGGTGCAAATGCTTCATCAAACGTGTACTCCTGCCGCTTTTGTAACGAAGTTTTTGATGAAATGAAAACAATGATCTACCACGTAACAATTTTCCATAAAGATGGGCTGGTTCACCGCTGCAATAAATGCCAAACGGTGAGAACTGTTTTCTTTCCCTGCATCTGGTCTTAAGTTGTGTAGTTGTGGAATTCTCGTTTCATGGCCCTTCGCTCAATGGGCCACTAGGGGTTATTAAATTAACGCATTGACTCGACAACACTTTGAGGGTCTGCGGACTGGTAGAGAATCCTCTCTCGTGATCACTGCTCTATTTGGGACGTGGTTAGCAAAATGCCCTGTTTATTAATATCTAAACATTTCTCTGCATTTAGGTAATTGCAAAAGATGCCGCTCACGAGTGTAAACCCTGTAATTCAGTAGACACGAACGAGATACAAGACTGTACCGAATTATCTCCACCAAGTAGTCCACCTGTTCGAAAAGCGAAGCTACACCAATGTCCCTACTGCCTAAAGAAGTATGTTCTAATGAGTATCTTAGAAATTAATTCTTAGAAGTTAGCCAATTAGCTCATTATGAATACAGTGACAAAGACTACTTAACTACTCATCACACCTCAGTGATATTTTTAGGAAGTCCCACATTTTGGATTATTTATTTTTAAAACTGGCTCTTTACAAATTTATACCCACCTACTCAAATTCCGAGTCCAATAAAATCTTCAATTTTTTCTCAAATTCTTGCATCTCTTACTTTCTCTCTAATTCTCGCACTAATGCTAGTTTTTTTTAATTTGAAAGATAACCTCAACGGAAAGCTGTCGGGAATAATAAAATATGAAATTTATAAATATTCCCACACCTATTATGTCAGGATGGCAAGTCAGAAAGGACAGTTGTTTCTGTTGATCAACGTCTCTTAATAATTGCTGAGCTACGCAAATTTTGTTTCTTAAATTTTTCCCTTTGTCCTAGATATGAAGTTACGATCCTCAATGTAATAAAAAGGTTTATGGGGGGGAAATCTTCAGGTTACAGCCGGCTGGCTGGTTGGCAGCAATATGTGGCATCGATGCCTCCACTCCCCTCGATCCTCGCACTCCCTCTTCAGCTCCAAATATGTATTGGCCCCTACATCCTCCATCACTTGCTGCAGATGCTCTTTTCTCGGTTGATGCCTTCTATGATGCAGCTTACGAAGTTCTCGTGTCGAAGCAAATGTCCAATCCAGTGAGCTCTTCTTGTGGTTATCGATGCAACCAGAGGTTTTCTTTCGCTTATTCTCTTTAGAACCTCCTCATGTGTAACATGGGTTTGCCAAGGTATTCGTAGCATGCGACGATAGCACCACATCTCAAATGCTTCGAGTTTTTTTAGTTAGTGAAGTCTGGCGTATAAAAAAGAGCCAGTCTGCAGCAACTTGGAATTGTGCTGTTATGCGTATTACATCTAACAAATGTTATGTTACAGGTTCAAAGGAAAAAGCACGTGGGACACGCACGTGCGCACTCACACAGGCGAACTCCCATACGTATGCTCGCAGTGCAACAGAGGTTTCCGGCAGAAGTCCAACCTTATGATGCACATGTTCAGGAATCACAAGCCCCCGATCCTGCCTCCACTGGAACCCATGCCTTTCACCATGGAACCACCCACATACTTGTTGCAGTCCACCTACACCATTGATCCCAGCCACGTGTTCGAACATTTGGACGTGGATTATTCTACTGGCACTCCGTATCAGTGACCACAAGGGCTGACCCTTATGAAGAGAGACAGAGCAATAAGGCTGGGCACGATCCAGCAAAGTAATCTAACCGATTGAGCTGCTGCGTCTTCCTTTACTCCTCATTGGAAAATTGATAATTTCATAGATTTCAGGGTGCTCTTTCCGAATTTCCACGTTGCCACCTCGTGACTCATGTGTTTGCCTCTCGCGCTGCAATGAAATGAAATGAAAAAACTACTTAATTGCAAATAAAACAAAAGGTGATCAATAAGACTATAAAGTCTTGTTTTCATGCTAACCTTATAAACTAAAACATTGTATTATAGATTAATTAAAATTCAATGGAGAAGAAAAAAGAGAGGAATAGTGAAAAAAAAGTATAAAATGTATACGGGGGGGATCCATTGTCATCACCATTACAGGACTGGAGAGTCTCAAGCGTTATCTAAGATATATTGTTTAATTATTTTCTTAAAGCTACTGAGTGAACTAGCTGCCCTGATCTCCAATGGTAAGTGGTTCCAGTGGTACAATACCATTGATTGCCCATGTCTTGTGGTCTTATGTAGTAGCAATCTTGGAAAAACCGATATATTTTCCGCTTTGTCGCAGTTTACATAATATGTTAGTTTTCGCTGAAACCATGGTGGCTCACTAGCTATGACGAGTCCATGCATGCCATGTTACAGCCGCCTTTCTCCCAAGTCCCTGTATAGTACATAAGATATCAATATTTATTTTGGAAATGGTTTACTCGTATTACTGGGTGATATGTCGTTAGGTAAGTACCGTAAAGTAAATAAAAAAATAAAAAAACAGAAAAAATTGTTTTTATTTGGATCGTACATCATAAATCAATATTTCATTGTCATTAATTAAAGTTAGACCATAATTCACATTTCGCATTTTGTACCCAACCTTCATACAAATTAAAATAGTAACATGAGTGAGCCTAATTTTGTATCTGTCTATGTGACAAGATGTGAGACCAAATTACTTCGTGAAAAATGTATAGTGGCAATGACAAGAACTTAGTCAACTTTTAGGTACTTTATTATCAAGATGGAAAAGTTGTTGAAAAGTAGTTGTAGTTTACCCCAGTAAAACGGCGGAATAAAGTCGAATTTATTAAATGCAATGTTTTGTTGAGACCATTGCTGACAACTTTAAATCTATAAAAAGTTAATTCATCACCACAGTATTAAAATTGAATTCAAGTTCATTTGTAGGCCACTATACAATCAATTTTTGGACAGTGCAACATTGATTAATTAAAATAAAACACATGGAAATACTTCCTTTTAGTATTGCAAATCACATGAATGATAATTCTTGTTTTTAACAGGTATTGATGTACGATACGTACTTATTTTGATTAGATAACTGCCCCACTATTCAAAGATTTTTATTGTCACTGTATGTTACCATCCGCAAACCGAACAGTGTTTCTGCCAGTGCGATTTATTTCTAATTAATAACCTGAGATTCGAGATCCATATTCACCTTTATTATAGTCAAAAAGGTGTGAAATAAAATATGTATGTTGCAAATAGAAATGCAAGTTGGTTCTATAGAAATAACTACATCACAGAAACGTAGCATTTTAGGAGTTTGTCTCTAAACTATTCTTTTCTGAAAACATTAGAAAAAAGGTTGCTGCGCAATATTGTAAGTGTTCTTATTTATTGCTTAATTATTTCTTGTTCCACCTATCTCAATATAGTTTAAATTTTAATAAAATATAGTTTTTAACTTCCATTCCATTTTATAGATTAATATGATAGCCAAAGTAATGCAACATATACTAAAGTTATTGGTGTTTTCTATTCATAATTTAGTACAAGAAAAATAGTGCAAGCGAACATGGTGCAGGAAAATGTTACTGAAAGGTACTACCGCGAGAAGGGTTCCTATAGCTAAGCGAAAGGGTGTGCTCAGTACAAAAACATTTCTCATTTCTGCCGCAAAGCCCCAACCGAATACCTATTCATATGGAAAACGAGAAAGAAATAACCACCATCACCCATATTTTTATTGTTTCTTAATCTTTTATCATAAAGCTCATTAAATGCTAGATTATTGATTGATCCTTATATTACTGATTGGCAAGTAGGCATATGAATTATTAGTTTGGCTCAAACTTAATTTTACGGGCACCATTCATTCCATAAATAGGCACCTTGGACGAGTTTTCCAGCAACAAGCCGAACAAAAATTGTACAGGAAGGCTAACTAATGAGCCTTCGGCTTGTAGCTAGCCTACTAGCCCAATATTATTGCAGCTGAACAGTTTTTAGGTACCATACACAATACCTTAACGTGCCTAACAGATAAAGCCATACGAAAAATGAGCTTATATTGCCTTATTGAGAAATGCTGCATTAACTAGAACACTATCGAAATATAATTAATGCAATAGGCTGTATGCTATTTCTACACATCATATAAACTTACGAGATATTTGGAATGTTTAACATAAAATATAAAACCTTGGTCCAACCCATTCCCCTTTACAATCTCATAATAAAAGCAACATAAAACTAATTAAAATCATCACAAATTCAAATGTGGCGACGCATTTGCATATTAAAAGCATGCTTACAAAAATATTTTAAAACGACTTCAACGCGAAGCCCGTACCTTGACACCTAGGGTTACATATTAAAACATAACTTTCGTGCAAAAACAGTCACCTAACTGCCAATGTTGGCAACAGTTGTTCTTCATGCCGATCACTGAATAATAAAACTATGGGAAACAATATACTTCAATGCATCATTTAAACTTAACAAACTTATTACAAAGACTGTAACTGATGGCATTAAAATCCTGACGTTTTTTTCGTTGTTTAATTCTAAATCTTGTCTGACGCTTGCAGAATGAAACTAATTCCTTGTTACACTATTTTAAATACATTTAGGACAGGAAAAAATAAAGTGTTATAAAAATTTTCCAGCTCTTACAAACGAAAAACTATTGTACTAATTTTAATTTAATTAATCCATGACAGACATGTCATTTTCGAAAATGTGTATTAGGCAATTTTTGAATAGTAACGAAAAGAATCATACTAACAGTACACGCTTCATAGTCGCCAGCGATTAACATTGCCAAAGAAGCCGACCTGCTTCATTTTGCATGACAAACTCATGAGGTAATGTAAGCGTCTCCTAAAAGTATAGACCAATGCATTTAATAAGACCCAAATATTGAGGAGTTTGTTTTTAGCATCTAAAGCTATTCAATTATGTCGCTTTCATGTTTTGAGCACAAAGATTGAGAACTATAGATGAAAAAATCAACTACCACATAGAAGTGTCGTGGCTGCAACATGATTAACCAATCTACACAAAGGCTAATTTTCCTTCAAATGTTTTACCTAAGATATGGTTGATTAGATTAATATCCATGGACAGCTAATTTAAATATTTATAAAATGTAGCCTACGTTAGTTAAACGACACAAGGAAAATTTCACCTCAAAATATAGGTACATTTCAAGCAAAAACCTCGTCATAGTTCAGCCCCTACTTAGCTCCATAATTGGAGTATAAATTGGAATAAGCTGTTCTTCCGAAAGCAGAGTTATTAGGTACTCAATTTATTTTCACTTGTTTTAATATTCCAGCTTTCCATCTTTACCTCCAGTCATCTAGTGTTTGAACAGCGAAAGATAAGCCAACTACAGGATTGATTATAGGATGATGAGGGCTCACCTATCATATTAAATACACGCTATTGGCAAACTACACAAGTTGAACCGTACATCACAGCAGGAAAATCACGGTAAGTTGACTGAGGCGTTACGCGAACAACAGCCATCTTGCAAATGATCTATGCGATTAAAGTTCCGTATATATCATTGATAAGATGACTGACTATTCGCGTAACAAATGAACAATATGCCTTACTCAACTTAACGTGATTTTTTTTTTGCTGTGACGCATGGTTCAACTTAGTGTAGTTTACCAACAATATATAGTTGGAAGTATAAATCATGTGAAGTCAACATCATCATCCTCATGAAATCATGTGGTGACGACCATTACCACAGTTAAATACAGTAAATATTAGTAGTAGTAGGGGCTTGGTAATAAGTTGTAATAACAATTGCTAACGGAAGAACCCAAAAATTAAAAAATCCTATCCTAGATATTAACTAATATATGCAGCGACAGAGCTCAGTAAAAAAGACAAGAAACTATTTAAAAAGTATAAAAAAGTGGAGTTTATCGTGGCCAAAGGCCGCGTAAGCGCTTGGCAATAGATTCTTTGGTAGGTTCGTAGAACTCCCGACGCAGCGCCACCATCTCTGGGACCCTTTGTATACTGCTGACGAAGTCCGACTCAGATTCGAAAATAAAAATAGTAGCTACCAGAAGAGTGATGGCTACTATTAGGAACGACGGTATAAATACCTGGAAAAAACGTAAAACATTATTAAGTATAAAATGGGAATTTCCTGCGAAATCTTGCACTTTTTATGAAATTTTCATCTGACCACTTATCTTTGTGGCTTAAAATTAATTAATGTTGAGAAAAATAAACGACCATTTCTTGTTTAAAAACCATGTTCAAATTTGTCCTTTAAAAGCTCAGCTCATCTTAAAAAAGAATGCTACTAAAGATTAACTTAAATAAATAAATTATTTATTTATTTCCTTCATCCATACATAACAAATAATAGTACAATAGCAGTAGTAGTATACAGCTTAAAGTATAAGAGAGTACAAGGGAAATTAGGGACCCTCTAGATAAATCTGTGATGGGCCCCTATTTAATATTGTTTCATACATGGTGCGAATAATGCGAGTTTTTATTTTATTTTAGGGAGATTCATCTACCTATTGAGATGGCGACCAATGTTCGACTTTCGGAAAATTTCTTCACAACTTTTCATTTCATGACCCACTGAGCCTAAAACCACCCTCCGTTCAAAATGTTATATATATATATGTATATCGATTTTAGGAAACACTCTAACTTCCGTAAATATTATCCGATTTGGATGAAACTTGGCACAAAAATTGATCATACAAATGCCTTGATCGAGTTCGTTAACCAGCTAGATCCGCTATTTAATTATAAGATGGCGGCCGATTGAAAACTTATATAATTCATATCTCAGTCAATATTGGTCGCAGAGGAATGAATTAAAATCTGAATGAAAGATCGTATTATTATCTACGATAATGGTAATCTACACTTTTTACGACAAATTAACGATTTCAAGATGACGTCCAGTCAAAGTAAAAATAATTTATTAAGTAAAAGTTCATAGTCGTCATAGTTTGGAACACAAGAGTGTTTTGTGTGTTGATGTTGTGATCGGGAAAATATTGAAGTTTTTTTTATTTTCTATTACACATAGCGTCAAGGGCGTAAAGTTGGGGGGGGGGGGGGCACGGTCCAACTTGCCCCCCCCCCCCAGCTCCTTTTGGCTTTACCCCCCCCCCCCAGCTCCTTTTGGCTTTACCCCCCCCCCCAGCTCCTTTTGGCTTTACCCCCCCCCCCCCCCCAGCTTCGAGCATTGTAAGACGTGGTTCTTACAATTACGGAATTGGTTCTTACTTCATAGTCCCCTTTGCAGCAATATGAATATGTAAGCATTCTTTTTTTAGCTTTGTAAAATCTACAGCTATACTTTACAACTATTAAAAAATGCGTAAAACTCTACAATTTTTCTATTATATTATCAATTTTTTCTTCAATCCTGCCTGATGACGTCATAAGGTCTACTTAGTTTTGCCCCCGCCATCATTCTAAAACTTTACGCCTCTGGGTAGCGTAGAGGAAAATCAGGGTCTGCGGAATCTCCCTACACCTGATCGGCCATAGCCGAAAGGAATTTTTTTTATCTATAGTAGGCTACTGCATGTAATTAAGTGAAATAACATAAAATAAACGGACTACATTTAACAAAAAATATAAATAACAAAATTATATAACCAATCATTGTACGGTAATGATTTTATGTTCTTAGCATACTGGTTAAGATGGTGTTTAATAAGAAGATGGCGAAATTTTTAGTGACAAAGGAAGATTGTTGTAAAGGATTATTGACCCATATACGAGTATATGAGATTGTTTAAAATGTTCAGTATTACAGTATTACCTGTAGGTCAAGGAACAATGAGGTTACGGCCAATCTCTTGTCTAGTCCCCCTACCATGGCGTACTAAATTTGCATTTGTAAACGATTTGATTCTATAGAGTAGTAACTGCCGTTCATAAGTCAACCGTAAGATGGCACTCTTAAGTTCTTGGAATAGGCCGGCTGAGGGGTAAAGGAAAGGTCTGCACATGGCAATTCGAATACACAATCTCAGCGCAACCTCGAGTGGTTTGAGATGCGTTGGACATTGGACTTCTCCATAGTTTTTCCACAATTGTATTGTTCCTTTTTAATATTGATGAATATAATTTTTAATCCAACCCCATTCAAAACCACAGTATTGCACTACACATTAACATACAACGCGTAAGCCCCAAAAGGCTAAGATTAGCTAAGATAAGCGCTAAGATTTACAAAAAAAAAAAAAAAACTGGTCAATATAATTTACTTTGGTTTTGATTCCAATAGCTGGGTTCTTATCCTGCGGAAAACTTACTCGCAGTAAGCTAAATCGCTTGTTAGGCGCTAGCGGGGCGGTAACTGATAAAGGTGGAGGAGCAGGTACCACGGTGCCCGCTGGTACAGTTTGTAGAGAGCTGCGGCTTCCGGAGCGAAGTCGAGGCGGCGGCTGTGGTGTTTGGCTGCGCGAAGACCGATGAGACACCCCACCCACCATGCGGTCCTGCAGCTGCGACTCCGACGAAGAGTGATCGAACGAGTCTCGAAAGTAGTAATCGTCCAAACTATCCATTTCCTTTAGACCTAAATAATACAAAACACCTTTAATACTACTAATTATGGATAAAACAAAAAATTTCGGGGAAAAACCTAGTACAATATTTAGAAATTTTAACATTGAGCTAGTGAGTGTCTGGGAAATTGTGGTTTAACTAATCCAAACCCGCTGAATTGCCATGAAAAAACCAAAATGTATTTACACATATTTACTCCAGTGAGACAAAACCAGAAATGGACATCGGCATAATGAAATTACAAGATAATCAATCCCTCAGTTATCAATAGGCCTAATCCTAAGCCTAGGCAGGCATACATAGCTACAAAAAGCAGAGTACGAAATACCTCAGGTTTGAAATAGGTCTACATAAGCTTAAAAGCTAAGAGAGGAATGTTTTCCATGTATCGCCCATATGTCTTAGTAGTCGGTAATGGCGTCTCCATAAGGAATATAATTTGTAGGCAATGAATTGAAATTCAATTGTATTTATTGTCATATTGGTGTTCCACGATTTATTTCCTGCTTATAAGTGTGCCATTGTATAATTTAGCAAGTCTAGTAAATGCCACGTCCACAGAGGGCTTTTGCACGGCCAGCAGCCCGATCATGGCTATTTGGGATTATTATAATAAATTAATAAATAAATAATCATAATTTTTTTAATAGTTTTTTTTTTTAATACCGCAGTAGTAAGGTGTTATACGTGACGGTAAAAATGCGCGTGAAATTCAAATGAATAAATTATTGGAATTCAAGATAATGGTTGCTTTGTATAATAATTGAAGGGGATATTAATAAACTATAAAATATACATGTAGAATTTTGAAATATAATAAGAATTTTAATTAAGGTGTCTACATCAAGGGAGAAAAAATTAAAAACTCACCAAATATCAATTTGAATTTCCCGCGCAATTGGCACTCATTTGTTTAAAACAATTGAATAAACCCGGTATTATAATAATCCCAAATCGCCATGATCGGGCTGCTGCTATTAGCGAGAATGTTAGGTTGACACTCACCTGGCGCTCTATGTCGATCGGCTTGTCCATTCCTGAGACGCTCCACGATTATCTTGGGGTCAGTATATTCGTTATCCCGCACTTCTGCCACACTCGCGCTCTCTACTGCTAGATAACCAAAATAAAAACAAGTCAAAATAATGCAAAACACTACAAAACAGCTTAGCAAGCAATAGTACTATTCATAATAGAAAGGTTGTGAGAAGGAAGTAGCATGCGTAGCGAACAAGACTAATCAACGAAAAGGTAAATGGTATTTATAACTTGTTTTATATACTGTATATTGTATTTCGAGCTGTACCGCTCAGAGATTATTTCTACGTTTTGTTTCATACATTAGGTAACTGAACTCAATCGTCTCCCTACGATAATAGATATGTTTCTAGAAGAGGCATGCGGCTTACTCTTGTTGTTTTGGAGATAGAATAAATGAAAATAGAAAACTGTTATAAACCTACCTCATACTGTCTAGATATTATTGTTCCCAAAAAATTACAATGCAAAAACCTTTCAAGCCAAGCTAAACCAATGGGCATCGTGCAAGAAAGACAAATAGTCGAGTTCCCGCCTACCTGTTTTATTTACAGATCTCTATTATTGAGACGAAATTACGTAAATGGGTGAAAACACTTGCACATTTTGATGGCAAGAATTCCTGCTGCCTTGTAACTGATCAGAACCTGCTTGCACAGTCCCCAATAGAGCGTAACCATATGAATGAGTCAAGCAAAAGCCATAAAATCACAGGATCAAGATCTACTGTACCATGTGTGACAAAATTATCAATGGAAAACATGAGGCATGTCTTGTGTAGTAGCCATAATCGATGAAACCCAACATTAATTTTGGGCCCCTTGTTGATAATTACAATTACCACACACAGGCTTTATATGAATTTCATTTTTTATTTTAATTACCGTACAATCATATGCAAAACATGTGCACAAGCATTTTATTGGTACAATTCAGGCACCTAGTAGCTATAATAAAGCGATATAAAATCATTTGAATTCCCAATCTCGATGAGTTGTTATTGTGCTATTACCCACTTTGCCAAAAACTTATCGATGGATTCCATCCCAGAGAATAAAAAATTCTGATTCAACCAGGCAACCTCTCCGTATACCATGTGACTGGAACAGCGATTAGGCACAGAAAAGAACAAACCAGAGGGGCGGGTACATGCACAAGTTATAGACACCTCCACTCAGATAAGGGGAATACGCCCACCTTGCTGCCTGAGTCTGCCCGAGGTCTCTTGGTCTTCTGAGACGGGGTCGAGAAGGGTGGACTCAGGGCTGTAATGGGGAGTGACTGGGGTATCAGGCCCCAACAGAAGACTGCGACCACCCTCTAATCTAGAGTCAGGTACCGAATGATTCGACCGCGGTAAACTGCTGTATCCTGAAATATATACACAACATTCAATCTATAAACCGACTTTGACCCCAAACCAGAAAAAAAACCATAATGTATCCTTTTTGTTTTATAAAATAAATTAAAAAATTTTAAGCATGACTGTGCTCTAGTTTGTAAAATTGCCTGTGCTTTACTGATGCAACTACAATACTAAGACGGAACTTTCTAATGTAATTAATCTAATAAAGGAGGAATCTACACATTCTCATGCCTAGTTTAATTATTTTTTTTGTAGCATTCCCTAATAATATTCTACTATTCAACTGAGGAGAGAGCAATCACAAATACTGAATGCATTTTTAGCTTGCGGATATTAAAAAGTATTGAGTAAAATAATTATAATGACAAAGCTTATCGTTGAGAATCTATAATGAAAATTATGGAGAAACAAATTTGCCTACAATTTACAAATATTTTATTGCATTTATTTCTAATTAGGTATGTACTTATTATTTGTATGGATATAAAAACTAATGCAAATCGGCCTAGAGGGAGAAATATGACACCCTAATAGCCAAGGCCGTAGCCAGGATTTTTTTTTTTGGGGGGGGGGGGTAGAAATTTCATTGGATATTACAATTACGTAGTGGTTTTTATTTTTCCTCTAAAAATCCGATTCTATCTAGTATCAAGCCGTTTCATTTCGGGAGGGGGGGGGGGGGGTTGAACCCATTGGCTACGGTCTTGCTAATAGCTATCATTATATTATATGTGTATGTTCTTACTATTTCAAAATGTTTAGTTTTGTTTACATCAAGTAATTAACTAAAACGAAATGAAAGCAAAAATATAACGAAGTCAGGTGGAATGGGAATATGAATTTTAAAAACCTTACCAGTTAATCTACCTAATAGACTTGTTGATACATAGATAGTAAAAAACAGACATTTGTTAAAATAAATAAATTTTTAGTAGACTAGCTAAGTTCCTTGGAACAGTGGAATTTAAAAAAAAATGTGGTCTAGATAGCAACACTAAATGCTTGCCTAAGTCTAAAAATATTTGAATGAATGTATGGGCATATACGGTAAGTCGTGCACAACATACCCAAATCAGAGCCTAGAGGTGTTGAAGGCGTAGCAGGAACGCTAGAGGCTTTTCGCCTGAGGCTACTGACACGCCTGACGGAGGGTTCGTCTCTCACCGAACCATCGTCTTCGAGTACCTCCCTCTCCGTGCGTCCTGAGTACCGGAACTTGGTTCCCCAGGAAAACAGTCCACCACCCGAGACGACTGGGGCATCCGTTGATTTGGGCAAGGTGAAAAACAGCATTTGTTCGATTGAACACCTCCAAACGTGCCGACAGGCAGCGCCAGTTGGGCACTTGAAACCAACAGTATGCTTTTTCTGGAAAATATCAAAAATTAACTTTGTATCTAAAGAATATCCCAAGTTACAGGTGGAAATCGCCATTAAATAAAAATTTAATTATTTGTGTTAAATAATGTTTTTGGCACATACTCCTGCAGTGCTCGGCCCCATACACACAACGGGACAAACTACGCGATCAGGTAGGACACAAGGAGGGCGGACATCAAACGATACAGTGGACGCCGAGCATGTGGTCACTAGCATCAAGGGCATTTCTGAGACATCAGGCAGTCGGCATTACTGAGCTGGAAGCCCTGTACTAAGAAGTAAGAAGTAAGTATGTTATTGGTCAAATTAAATTCGTGAAGCTTTAACCCAAGTTATAGGAAATCCATAGAAAAGCCACCAAATAAAAATTTAATTAAATAATATATATATATTATATAATATATTAGTTAAATAATAAATCAGTTAATTGTGCAATTATTATAATTTTAAAATAATATAAGATTTTTAAGTGTGGATGCACTGTTGCGCAACAAACGCCATGCATAGGGGACGGTTTTGCTTTTGTCTCTAAATACACCGTTATAAATGGTCTACGATATTAGTAATTAATCATGGGCTAAACATTTAAAACAATCTAAACTTGGTAGAAAACACCAACTAACCTTTGTTCTAGGATCCTGGCCGCGTGGAAACAAGTAAACAACATAGCTATACTAGCAGTTAAACTACAAAAGTACGGGGAAACTGGGTACCTATAGGTTTACAACACAACAGGGTCTGTACTATACAGTACTATTGTACTAATATATTACAAAGAAGCATTTTCATACATAAACAAAAACTAGGCTTTATTATGTTATAAAAATATTTTCAATTTAAGGAAAATGTTTAAAAAAACATATTTAGGCCACTTACAAAATACTAGTTTATCAAAAGATAATGATAAGCTTGGTATAAAATCTCACTTACTCGTATTTCTACAAATTATTGTATAAAATATAAATATATTAAAAATTCTGACTCGATATAATATAAGTAAGTTAAAGGAATTCTTTCTAGACTAGGTTATAGTTTTACAAAGCTAACAGTACTTACCTCATGATAAATTAGATGGATAATAAACATTTTCCCTTCATAATTAATTTTCTGAACTTCAGACCACTGAAAATGATGCGTCTTACGGCTGCCTTGAAATGTTAGAATTCCTAAATGATTGACTCCAAGATAGAGCGTATTCCCTCTATGATCCTGTAAATTAGGAAATTTATTATTTCTGTTATTTTGTGTACAAGCTACAAGTAGGTATTTTCTTGAGACAGAGATTTGAAAATATTTTGTAAGCAAAGAACAACCGACTCGTTTTGACGAAATTTATTAATTCCACGTTTTGCTGCGCAAAGATATGAAAATGGTCACATGAAAAATTCATAAAAATACTAAAATATTCTCAAAACGCAGGCTTTCCTGACAGAATTACAACTATTATATAAAATCGGTTTGGAACACTTTATCGTGTGTTTAGGGCAATAATATAATATGTCAGGTGAGAAAATGTAAATTAACTGCGGAAGCTTGAATTTTTAATGAGCTTTTCATCTGACCATTCTATAGGCAGCCGATGTTTCACCATAGAACAATTACTTACCATAGATCCATTACAGTACCTATAATAATTGATAAATGGGGGAAGCATGTACGAGTTAACTTTTCTTTTGAATCGTTACTTACTTAACGTGTCCGGGCCTAGGACACGTTGATCCTGGATGGCCTTGTCCTTGGCGTCCAAAGGATCCGTCTGGGACACAGCTTCTCCCAGTCTCGGGCAGGCTAGAAGGTGGCCATCGTCTTGTAGTTGTCCTCATTCGCAAGTCGGATCTTCCGCCAGTCCCCACCTACACAAGTTCGCGCGGCATCCTGTGACCCCCGTTCTTAGCCTATTGAGGCTCCGCCATGCATGAATTGTTAAATTACTTATACATTGGTCCAGTGTTACGTACCTTGACGGGGTGAGGGTCGACGCCATACGTGTCAAGTTGGCAAGCCTTCTTAAGAAAGAGAGTCTCCATATCGGCGGGAGATTGATCCTTTAATTGGATTTGGTGTAACTCCATGATTTTTTCTTCTATTGGCTGAGTCTGCTTCAGAAGAAGTTTTAAGTCTGCTACGTAGTTACCCGAGTGCTCTTCAGCATCGAAATCTCCAAGCTCACCTGGAAATGAAAATGTTACATCAAAAAGTACAATGACTTTGTGCAGAGCTAAGAAATTAGTGCGCGATAGTAGCCAGTCTACTTTAAAAATGATCTTTTTATTAGCAATGGCACGCCATCTGGTCTGCATTGCGAAGATTCCAAGGACATTAAAAAAAATTCTTGTAGTTATTCATATTTAAGACATAGTGTGGACTGGGTATAGGGCATGAAATTTATTGTAGCCTTCACTTTTCAATCATGTAAGGCACGTAAACACGGACGTTCCACGTCAGGTGTCAGACGCTTAGAAAGTTGTTATGGGTTGTTGGGCTCTTCATAGGTTGGTACAAAAAAAAGAGTCTACTTCTGAAAGCACTTCATGCTGAGACGTGTTCTGGGCGTGTCGAGGGAAAAACCGTGCACCTGCGTGCTTCGGCTTCACGCTAGCTTCAGAAATCTTTCTAAGTTGATTCTGGGGTTTTACAACAACGCATTTGCTACAGTGAAGAAATTCCCACTGGGCTTAGCGGGATTCGAACCCACGATCTATGCCTCGTCGTCTTAACCGATGGAGGAGGTTACCTCTTCCACCAAAGTTAATTTGAAGCGTGGAAATAAAAACCGGGTTAGCCGCCAAAAATTCGAAATTAGTTTTATCACTTAAATATGATCCAAATGACATGGCCAATGGCCAACCGTCAGTGGCAAAATTTTAGTTGCAGTTGGTAAATACATGGCAAGTTTGTCATATCAGGTCATGCATTATGGCATAAAAAAAAATCGTGATGACTCAAAATAATGATTTTGGCGGTTAACCCGGTTTTTAATTCCACTCTTCATTTAATGTCAGTGTTCTTCTTCTTCAATTTACAACCGGATGGCTGGTTGGCAGCAACATGTGACTTCGATGCCTCCACTCCCCTCGATCCTGGCACGCTCTCTTCAGCTCCACGTATGTCTCGCCCCCTACATCCTCCATAACTTGCTGCAGGTAATCGTATCTTGGGCGCCCAGGTCGGTTTACGCCTTCTATTGTTCCCTCTATGATGCAGCTTACTACGTTTTCGTGTCAGTGTTATATATACCATGTAAGACTGCAATATAATGTATGCGTGTACCGTGTGTGTACAAAAATAAAAAAAGTTTCTATTTATTTATTTATATTATTGCCTCCCTCGCCTTTGCCAAGTTCCCTACCGTGTATCGCATGTTCCTCAAATGCAACTCAACCCTACCAAGCACTGCTCCTGTTGAGCGCCTGTTTAGTAGGTTTCCACCGGTTTCCACCGACCTCGCATTGCAGAATGCAAATAACATTGACGGAAATTTTTATTTTCCTCTATGCCATAGTTACAATTGATCAATGATCATACAGTAAAATCACAAACAAACTAAAATTAAAAAAATGGCGTCATGGGATATGTTAAGTACAAACATTTTAATAGATTTCTATAAAAAGAAAAATTCTAATTTCCGTCAATGTCATTTGCATTCTGCAATGCGAGGTCGGTGGAAACCCCGCCTAAGTCTTGAATGTCTGCTACCACGTCACCGTTTTTTTATTTAGCCTTAGCCGGTCGGTGGAATCCCCGCCTAATCCAGCCGTGGGCTCGTAACTTCACAAATTACCGGAAACAAGAGATAATTTGTCCAATGAAGGATGCTGCAAGTCTTGCGGCTAACAAGATTAATCCCCTTCAATTAATAAACTTTCCACCCTCACCTGCAGGGTTAACTTAGCAAAAGTACTTTAAAATAGATCTTCTACTCCTTGCGCCTGAATTTCACGCCTTATTTTAAATGGACGATCGCAGTTGATTTGTCTACAGTGCTACGGTTACATGAGCAACAGTCAAGCCAACAGTAGTTTTCATCATACAATAATTTCATTATTTGATTGTACAACAGTTATTGAAAACTGTTGGGACCGTCAGTTTTACACGCCCTCTAAGGCCACTAATCATCTGATGAGCATGAACTGAATTTTGAACGCTCAATAAGGGTCATAGATGACTGACGAATATTGAACTACTGTACAGGTATATCATGCTCTCATGCAGAAAAAGACCCGCATGACGCTTAGCTTATGGGCGAAGGCGTCTTCCAGGGTACCATTGTCGAACTGATGGTGTACCTTGAACAATGTAGGCTCCCAGCACAGCAGCTTCCGTCTGAGTACAATAGAGCCGGCCATGGAGAAGGTCTCTCTTCAACTGGAGGTAGATCTGGTACCGCGTGATCTCTTCTTTCAATTTGAACGGGTCAGGAGGATAAAACTTTACTCGAAAACTGAACAGTACAGGATCCATTTCTGCAACAGACAATAATAACATAACATTACTTAATTAATTACATCAAAAGTTATTACAATTTGAACATCCTGCAGGGCTCGGCCGGTGAGCAGCTTACAATTGCAAAAAAATATTAAGCAAGTAATTTCTAAGTAATGTATCTAAATGAGATGATATAGGCATAACTCTCAGGGGGCCATGAAATGAAAAGTTGTGAAGAAATTTTCCGGAAGTCGAACATTGGTCGCCATCTCAATAGGTAGATGAATCTCCCTAAAATTACATGTCGATATGATAATTTCTATTGCAGTTGCATATATATTGTAGTTACCCACCTTTTACTTGTTTCAGGACTGTTTTTCCAAGGTCCAGCCAGTGCTGAAAAAAAATTAGACAATTAAGTAATACAATACAGTTTTTTTGCCTCTAAAAGGGCACAATTACATTTACGCCCTATACAAGCAGATCCTGCAAGGTTCATGGGCCGTGCGCAGCTTACAATTTTATTGGGAAAAATATGTACGTAACCTAACTTTAAGTATAAAAGTAAGTGAGACATAAAGTAATTAATGGGTGTAAGATAAACATGTGAGATAAATTCACAAAATCTGGACTTTAAATGTGATTGATATTGTCTAGTCATCATTTGTCAGTGCTATTTCATTAAAATGCCTTCGAAATACGTTCAGTCGATGTACTACCTGTATATTTACGTCTCTTGGAAGTCTCTTATAGTGCGTTAATATAAAATAATAACTGGTATTAGTATAAAATAATAACATGAGACCAGGTTTAAAACCTCTGGATTCGGCAGCAAAATTCACACTATTATGGTGGTTTTTAAGTCAAATTAGTTGTTAACAGTGTTGTTTCTAATTTTCATAAAACAGATTCTCCAGAAATAGACTCTGCTAAATATACCATCTACCAAATGCCGTCGAATCAGCTAAAGAGCAAAACTTTTCAACGTAATAGGGGTAAGGTGCCTGAGTAAGGAATTGGGTCGCGTCTAGACAAAACTTTTACATATTCGCAAATGAGTTAAACGAAAATTCCCAAGTTTAATTAGTTTGGGGTAAATCTGTTCGCAATAACTACTACCTACTACCTATAGATAACTATAACAATACATCAATTCACATGCTGTAATTGCATATTATTTTTCACGCAACCTAAGCTGAAGGATATACCTACTCTATTACGGACAATGTCCAATAATACATCAAACAAGCAGTAGACATTTAACGTTATACTAGTTTTTTCGTCCACTCTATTCTTTCGAAATTCTTCTATTCAACCCCCCAGGAACCCTCAAATTGGCTTTCCCCAGTGGCCTAGCACGGAATATCCTAACTATTGGTAAACTTGTTGAACATCATAGTTTGTTATGATGTTTTTCAATCCTACAATGAATAAACACGGAAAAGAATTTATCAAACAGAGAATAATATCATTTAAATCATGTAACAACATGTAAACATAAATGTAAAATACCTTTTTGACACGGTTATGTAATTGACAAAAGTGTTTTCTAATAGAACTGGCAAGGAGCTTCCAAGTGGAACCCTAGGAACGCTAGGAGAACAAGCTCATTGCATGTTGTATTTAAGCATTCAATTAACAATTTGATTTTTATGTAGGTTTTCTGATGTTACGTCAGCTTAAACTCATTGTAGTTTACCAATAAAACTAGTTTGGTACCTACTACGGTCATTTAGAACTCCCACACGTCACAACGGCCAATGACTCCATAATTCACATAAACTTAAAACTATATGCTGTGTTACTATAATATAATTTGCATCATGTACCAAACAACTAAGCGAAAATTGCCTTTGATTTGAGAAGTTGACTCAAGCAATGGCGTAACGATAAGTTTTCAAGGGGGGGGGGGCAAATGATGCATTTTCATAAAAATGTAGAAAAAAGGGGAGGCTGTTCTCATGGACGTACACAGCTTGACCTTTCTGTCCATTACGCAGGCGCCCGACGTTTAACCTGAAATAGTGGAATTTCACGAATTTCGTCAAATTTTAAATTTTTCAGACGAAGATGTTATTCCATTGGCGTAAATAGGGGGGAAATTAATTAATTAATTAATTCTTGGTATGCTTATTTTACATGAAAGTCATCATTTAAAAAAAGTCTACATATTGACCAAGTACTTTTACAAAAAAAAAAAATTTTACTCAAAATGCTTAAAACCCCAATATTTCAGACTTATTTTCTCAATATTTTTCTACGGGGGAGACCCCCGGGCCCCCTTTTACTATAACATGCGCAAAACCTCACTAATTTGGACCTATTTTTTTTTTTTTTTTTTTCTACGGGGAGACCCCCGGGCCCCCCTTTTTCCTGGGTTTAATATGCGTAAAACCTAACTAATTTGGGCCTATGTATCAATTTTTCTCCGGGGGAGACCCCCGCCCCCCGCCCCCTTACTTCTTTCTCACTTCAGATGTCAATGAGTAATGAATCCAAGTCTTGGGGTCCTAAAACCCCCCCAAGAAATTTTGGGAATTTACGCCAATGGGTTATTCCCACAACTGGAAACAGGGGGGCCGGAGGAAAATGTTTGGAATAGATAGGCGCAAAATAGTGAGTTTCTATACTAAATGGCCGATTATTGATACATTGTCGTTCGTAAATACGGTAGTTTTCTTTATTAATTTTCATTCTGAGAAAAACCTCTCAAATGTGACAACGATTTACGATCGAGAAACTGTCAAAAAGATTACGTTGCTGGACTCGAACAGTATTCTCGTGATGTCTCATACGCTAAGCACTGCTATTGTTAATCTATTGCATATTGGGTTCCGCAGATAAAACAGGAGCACACATAACATGGCCATGTCAAAGCCGGTCGTATTTCCGGAACCCCTCGAAGCGGAGACTTACAGACAATCAATACGCTAATTGCCTTTCACGCCTTTCCTCAATGTAGGTAACGCCTTGGTCCAGCCGTAACCCCAGTTACTGTCGCCGTAAACCATTTTATCGTGTACACGTACAACAACAACCGACACACTGCAGACCTCGTTCGTAAAAAGCCCAATAAGCTTTCATGAAAGGTAGCTTGTAAGTCGATTAGATTCACCATGGCTATGCAACTTGAAAACTGCCGGCACGGTTTTCAGCTAAACTACATTTTATTGCACTCGTATTTCATCCGACAGAAAACTGAACACATATTGTAGGTACTGTGCATCGCATAACGTAGTGTATCAAACACGCTTGTTGTATCTTACGATCTAAAAAATACTTGACGGCCTAGGCTATTGGTTTTTTGACTGAGTTCACGGTAAACTTACTTACAAGTGAATAACTTGGGACTAAACCTTGGGGCCTAAGCTTCTTCTTCAAAAAGCTAGGGAGTGCCCAAAAAATGTGCTTGTACCGGGAATCGAACCCAGGAACTTTCGGTCTTATGATTAAGGAAAGTTACCTTTTACCAGCCAAGCAACCGAGATGCGTATAAAATATGGGACGTCTTCCACTCCTCTTTTCATTTCGCAAAAAGTTCAAACAACCAGTTATTTTTAATCTAGTAAACAATAATCATCAAGCCAGCAAGATAGACATTTGAATTGCTTAATATATTGACATTCGTTTGCCAGATGTTTAACAGATCTACCCACACAGAATTTTACGACCAAAGTCAACCAGTGTCGGCAACGTGACAAACGAATCGGTGGGTGGACTCAGGCAATACTGTGGTAAATTGAAAATTATGTATCCTTCCGCAGTCAGCAATGCAATATTTCTCACCTTGACCTACCTTGGCTATACGATAAATAGCCGAGGGTTTCAAAGTAGGGCCTTCACCATACTTAGGCATTTTCTCCTTGCTATTACTACAGTGGGTAGTATTCAATGCACAGTACAGCCAAAACACTCTTTACAGTTAAAATAAATTAAACTTTGGTACATCTTCAAAGGTGTAATTTAAGGGAAAAGAAATTTTTTTCTTGTATAGGAACGAGTATCTTAGTCTCAAATTTTAGAAAGGTATTTTACACAGGTGATTATTGAGTTGATCGGGAGTTTTGGCTGTTTCGAAAATCGGTGTCTTTTTTATATTTTGCAAAAAATATACCACGAATCTTTGGATATTATTTTTAATTTGAAAGATTCCTAAGTTTTTAAGTAGAATCCATTTCAGCAACAAAATATTTTTGTTTACAACTCTATTGGATACTTACTCTTTGACGCGACGAGTCGACATAACGAAGACCGAAATAGTCTTTCTCCAACAGATTGAGTTGTTTGCAGACATGTTCCAGCAAATAGCTTCCTTTGTGATGGGCCTGAAACAAAATATTTGGAAAATCATTATTTTATGCCACACAGGCCATCTCTGGCATCTGCACCGATGTATGGTGGACATGGTCAATGGAGTTAACTTGAGTTGAGGGCTGAGCTAAAGGCTACTAGCGGGGTCGCAGCCAACGGCCTTACCATGTTGATTCCATTAGAGCAGACCATGTTTCAAACTGCGGCAACTTGATAGTGTGCACAGCGTTGGCAGGGGAACATGGTGGGACATGATAACGCGCTTAGGCAGTATAAGTCGAGTACTGGTCACTTCCGATTTAATGGTGTGACTTTACCATGTTCCCCAAGTGGTTCGGAATCCACTATAACCCTGTTAGTCAACTCCCCTTTCCCCGAGGTGAAAGAGTCTGCCCTTAGGGTGCCTCAAGTTAACAAACAGACTCACTCCCCCCGCCAGGCTGACAGGGGTGCTTAAAGCAGAAATGCTGAAAGCAGGCGTTAGAAACAACAAGACTACCGGGGTCGCAGGTGGCGGATAGCGAAAAGGTCACTAGATATAGTGACTAGCTACCAATATAATCAATTTGTAGTCTCCGACGAAGCAGCTGCTTAATAGGAGGGTGTGGTGGCAAGTCTGGTGGTGCACGCTTGTCTAGAAAAATCCACAGTAGCCCGAGGATGGGGCGAATAGTTGCCACCACTAAAAAAGCAATCCCTACTAGGGCACTCTTTTTTCCCAAGGTTGGGCCCTCGAAGACGGAGGAACCCAATGAAGACTCAACGGCATAAGGATGCAGAAGGCTTATTAGTTATTCTATAATTTTCCCCCTTTTTTATGATGAATTATTAAATAAAAATACACGAATAAAAAATTAAACTCCACAGCTCTTGCAGCTTCTTCACTACTCACGACAAAAAAGGAAGATAGTACTTAGGTACAGTACTTCGGTACAGTAGTTTTTTTTTTCAACTTAGGTCCATTATAATTGAAGACTGCGACCTACAGTATGTATAAAACTGCAACATAATTGAATTTTTAGGTTCAGAAGAAATGAATTAACTAAGATTTCAGGTGGAAGAGTTAGCCGAACGATAGAATGAAACCATGTACTAGTATAAAACACGAAAATTGCGCCAATTACATGAAGTGAAAAAACTGTGCTGGAGCGATGCGCAGCCGCCATGGAAGCATGACAAGCGGTATTAGTCACTAATGTTGAGCTTGCTGGAGCCGGAGAAGATATTATGGATGGATATATGGTGTGAATGCCCGCAGCTCCGTAATCCCCGACCGCAATGCCACCGCACGATCTCTTGGATTCAACTTCTTCATCGCTCCATCTTAAGTTTGAAGCCAAAACTTGTTGAAACCCAGACATCAGTTCTATTGAAATGCGGCAAGTAGGGCCTCTAACGCTAACGCTAGGAATTTTCACATTTTAATATTAAATGTACTAAGGGTGTGTAACTAGTATCACCCGTTCGGTCAGTCTTTTAGGGACTAAAACGCTGACTGGGTTGTAATTGTAAACACTCGACTTTGTTCTAGATCGTCTGTTGGGTTTGCGTTATTCAATTGTTGCTTTCCAATTTATACGTATTACGGAAATATACGGAAAGCTTTGTGATGGTCCAAATTTTCGATTCCGAGATTTCAACGGATTTACACGTTTTGAGGTCTCAGGAACCCAAAAAAGTTTTTACGAAATGTCTGTCTGTCGCTCTGTCTGTATGTCTGTCTGTATGTATGTCTGTCTGTCTGTCTGTCTGTCTGTCTGTTCATCGATTTCCGGGCAAACTACTCGGTCGATTTTGATGAAATTTTGCATATAGGTTCACAAAAATCATACCTCGAGACCATTTTTTTTATTTTGGGCTAACTCAATTTGGGAGGGTTTCATTTTCAAAAAACTCCAAAAAAACGTCTAAAAAAATTATTTCTCAAAAACGGCTCCAACGATTTCTTTTAAACTCACATATAATATAGTCGTTATCAATGTTAACAAAATTTGTGGGGTCGCTTGCCACTTGATAGTTTGCTTCTGGGGGTAAAAAAATAAAAATAACTCAATTTTCATGAAAAATGACTAAAAAATATATTTTCTGTGGAACCTTTCTATCGATGATTTCTACCTTAGGGTATGTTTTAGGTGTTCAATAGGGTAACAAAAGCGGACAGGTTGCATTGCCAAAAAAATATTTGCTTCTGTGCAAAAAATTATTTTTTGAGAAATTGCGGCAAATTCCCGCTCCAATGCATTACGTGCCACGTGTCATTGTTACTGCTGTTACAATGTATTGGTCTATTCGTTCCAGAATATGCAATTGAGTTTTAAGGGGTTTTTAATATATATTGAGATGGACCCCCCTCGAGGAGTCTGAAATTTAACCATAGGGAAATTATTTCCTATGAAATTACACATGTCTATATCTACTAATTTATAAATTGGAAAGCATGTTCGAGTAAACTCGGACCGGTTCTTTTGTAAAAAAGCTTTGTTTTGTTTTAACACCATTTTTCAAAGACATATTGCTCAGACTATGGGACTGTAGAAGAGCACTTTAGTGGGGGGACTAGGCCGTCTATTCGCAATGTTACTGCAAAGGCCGGAGTCATGGGAAGAACCAGTAGAATCCGGGCTGATGGGCTCTGGTCGTTATCAAGGTGAACTTTCAAACGTTTCGTCAACAGTTGCTGTCAACATCTTCAGTGGCGCTGCGTAGACTTCGCAGGTTGTACCTCGGTGGCTCCGTAGCGAAAGGCTCACGGATTCAACTGGCTCTTGTTCTAATCTCAGTTTAATGTCTGTCGCCACTAATTTAATGTAGTCACATTTGCAATTATTCCATTTCCCTGACCAGATGAAGACTGAAACTGATGTTTCAAATAGTACAATACAAAATTTCCCAAAAATGTCTTCGTACCCTGCTCATAACAACAACAAGCTAGCCTTCAACAAGGTAGGATCCATCCGATTTATGTCTCTTCCTCCCTTTACCATTGAAGAGGCAACCTCATCAGGACATTATATCCAAAAATATCCTCATGAAAATCAAAAACCCACGATTTATGTCCCGAAGTCGGGGTGCTCGCTGTTCATACAATAAAGTATGTTGATTTTTTTTTTTTTTTTTTTTTTGAATTTCCCGCGCATTCTCCACTCATTTGTTTAAAGCAATTAAAAATTAAAACAATTGAATGAACCTCGGTATTATGTTAATCCCAAATCGCCATAGATATGTATAACAGCGAAGGGCTTCCAAACCACTACACAAATATACTATAAATATACTAAAGTATGTTTTCAGCCGGGAGATTCTAAATCGACTTCACAAAGGCCCAACAAATAATGAAGTAGGTAGGATCCCAACCCAAATTTAAGGGACAGCCGGAAATATTTTAGTAAGACTCTGGGCCCTAGCCAAAAGATGGCGGAGAATCCAGTGCTGAATTACGTGAGGCGACTCAGCAAACCACCTGATTGCTGTTTACAATGTGTTTGTTATCTTGCATGAGAAGCTTTTTCTATTTTCCTAACTTTTCCCACGATGAGCAATTTTATTATAATAAATATTGTACTTCATAGGCTAGTATAATTTCACGCGTTCATGAAACAAAGGTTCTTAGCATAAATGCTATACATATCCAGTAGGTAGTAAGCAATAGTTATTAAAATTATGCTGCTCTTCCAGCAGAATCGTCTTTTAATTTTCATAATAATATGGAAATGCAGCTACCCGCGAGGTGTTTAACGCTGGGGTAATATTTTGTAAGTCCAGAAGACCTGAAACTTGAGTTGTTGTACGAACGGTTGTGAGTTTTACTGCATAGAAACGTTACGGTTTGTGTCAGACTAGGGCCGTACGATGTACCCTGTATCCCTGTGTGAAACAGTTAAAATGGCAAATTACATTAAGAAGGGATAACCTAAAAAAAACTGTCCAAAATACGCCTGTATGTGGGAAAACAAACTGTACTCAATGCAGCTAACAATAACGACTGTAAAAATGTATAGTATAGACAAAGTCAAGTTGCCTCCCCCCCCCCCCTCGGCAAAAAGTGTTGAAAGAAATAGCTGTGTAAGTGAAGTGTTACGAATTTTAACCTAAGTAAAGTTTAGATTTACAAATACTTATTGATATTGCCGCACACAACGGGAGGGGGGGGGGGCAGGAGGCTCTCCCGGGGATATTTTTTGTTGAAAACATAGACGCATAATAGTGGGTTTCTTGACACACAACGTTAGGCCAAACGCGACACCTACCGAAGCTTGAAATGGCGGCAAGAAAATCGAATAACTCAGTCATACATCGGAGAATATCCCATTATATACTGTAAGTCAAAATATTATTCTTTTATAGGTGCTGTGATATATTATATTTGTGATCGTATTTGAAGTTTTCGCTATATTTGGTGAATTCGCATAACCTAGCCTCTCTGCCTCTCCCCCCTCAATTGGAGCAAACTATGTAAAAATATAAATGTGGCTCTATGACGAAAAATACTTCTTCCCCCTTAGTGCCGCTGGTGCTGTTAGCTGAGACAAGCTTACAATTGACGCAATGAAGTCATATAGGCTATACTGTATATATGTCATAATATAATAGTGCTATAATATAGCCTAAAACGCACTTGTAATTGGATCTACAAATTAATAAACTGTTAGCTAACTAACTGGGGAAAGGTCATTGCCCCAGCGGGGATGTGTACACTGATAAACGGGATTTGACCTCACGTGACGAGATAGCACCCTTCCATCTCCCCAAACACTCTCAACTATTTACTACAGCCGCAACCGCACTAGGTTACTTTTAATGCTGTGAATTTTCGAAATCAGCACATTCCTAGTTGGTGCCACCAGTGCACTATTGCTGCACGCTAATTGGGTGTCTGTCGGTGTCTCAACACAGAACTTGCCAGATAGTTCACGTACTGCGAGATTCAGAGCATAAGGATTTTTCACTAGGCGGAACTAAGCAAAATCCGATTCTATACATAAGGGGTATTCACTGTATTTCGATTTTCCTAAGGGAAAGTAGGAATAGAACTCGATTTTTTTCTACGGTAGAAAAATAATTGCCATGGAAACGTATACTGTATCTCTAAGTTTCCTAACCTAACCTACTTCCAAAGTTTCTTTGCCTTCGCTTAACTTATGAACATCTGCTGTAGTCCACCTCTTGCCATGATGTTTCCTTTTTTTATTAATTTCAGTCGCAGAGCTCATTTTTTTTAAATTAAATAAAAATAAAAACCAAAATTCAAATGCAAAACAACAATAAATATGGCCATTTGGCGTTTTCGATTTCCTAAGGCGGCGTTTCCACATACGTCAATCGTCAATGAGAAATATGAAATTGAAGGACATTTCAATTTTCATTGATGGCGGTGTTTCCACATGTTTTTTCAACTATTGACACTTTTCTTCCATTGAAGCGTATGCGCCAAATTTTTGAAATTTGTTTGCATTTGTTTTTTAAAATTTTGTTTGTATTTGTTTTCTTCGTACACTTATTATTTTTAATAAAACCCAATAATAGTAAGAGATCTGAAGTAAGGTCGACCTTCACCGATCTGTTTAATGGATCAAAACTGTTTTATAAACAATCTATTAAAATTTTTGTACTTAACATATTCCGTGACGCCATTTTAGTTTGTTATTGTTTGCAGCGCGTGATTTTACTCTATGATCATTGATCAATTTTAACAATGGCATAGAGTAAAATTGAAATGTCCTTCAATTTCATATTTCTCATTGACGATTGACGTATGTGGAAACCCCGCGTAAGCTCAGTTTACCCAACCAAAGTAGTTCGGGAAAGTGGGGAATGTTTTGAAATACATTTCCTTATGGCATTATTATCCTACAGTAGAAAAACTATTCTATTCCCTTATGGAAATCGAATCACAGTGAATACCCCTATAGTGTATTTATAAAATATTATTCCTAAGTGAACGCATAGCCTCATGACTCATACCCTTTATCTATAGTAGTCAATTCATTTATGTATATATATGTGTTATCTTTTCGAATAGGTTTCGTAATGAATTTGAAACTGTTTTAGTTTCACAAAAATGATTTATTTGTTTTAGACTATTTGTATTTTGTGATTGTACAAATTTGGAATATGGCCTTCCAGTGGGAGTCTTTTTGCCGCCGGCACTAGCTTGTGCCACTAGGCGCCACTTAACCTCAACTAGGCGGCACTGGTGAGATTCATCAAGCTTATTTTGAACGGGCTTTACAATAGTAATGTCCCGAAGGACATTTTATGAGATTCATAGGTCCCTTGCCCAATGCCTACGACCCCATGGATTTCGGACATTATTTATATTGTTTCCATATGCAATTTTGGCCATTGGTAAACTGGTATACCTCCTCGATGTCAACCTACGCCGGCTACAAGCGATAATGGACAAGCTGAGACAAGCTTACCACTGAGGCAATATAACAGACGAGAAGCATGACTGAACCAACTACAGATATACGGGTCTGATCGGGTAAAGAAAAATTATATCTGAACACCGCCAAATACAGTTTGACGGGTTGGCCTTTATTGTGTAAGTCAAAGTAAGCCTTTAAAGAGGTACTGGACACATATAATTGCACTATAGAATTGTACTCCAAGTACATGTACGAGTAAATGTCGCATGTTCTTTGGTCTTTATGCTGTCGAGTCTTAATGACTCATATGTTAAATTTTAATGTTCAACTCCAACAGAATCAAAATCAGAATCAATTATATTAATCACAAGATGAATAATACAAGGAGATTTCATTCATCTTCTTTTTAGAATGATGCCACAAATAATTTCAAAAAAAAAAAAATCTCGAGCTAGGTGAAAATGCCACAATGCGTCATGTTCATATAAATTACTGGGGTATCTATGTGCACAGTGGACAAGTGGAGCCGTGAGTTTCTAGGCCCTAGGGAGATCATATGCTAATAGAGGCCTAGATGTAACCCGGGCACAATATCAAGCATCCAACAAGCCCCGTTTAAGTTCTCATTTCAATGACCTGATGAATAACCTATTCATCTATAAATTTAGCCGGCAAAAGCCAAGAAAGTAAAAAATAGAAACCGTATGGAATAAAATAAGCTTAAAAAGCAACATGTGGAAGCACTATAAGACTCTCGGGCCATGCAGCTTGAAATCCCACTAGACTTTCTACCCACTCTTTCCGAGCCCTTCCTTATTTAATCTATATTTAATTCAAAGGATTCTTTTGTAGGTCACAGAGTAATACAGTAATAATGCTATATCGCGGCACACTATGCAACCTTGACACCTACAGTACTAGTGGCCATTTTGTGGTGACTTTCTGACCAAAATATGAAAACCCTAGCAGTATGAAAGCACTGTGCCACACATGGGCGGATCCACAGGGGGTTATGGCCTCTCCAAAATAAAAGATCCGCTCCTATTTTACCCCAACATGCTTTTCTACTTATGAATTAGTACATAGTTAAAATAAGTAATTCCAGAGTGAATAATTTTCCTAGAGTCAAAGCCTCGACTTCCCTTATCGCAAAGCACTGAATTGATGGGACGATTCCATGGTCTAGAATGGACAAACCTATTTATGAATGAATGAACGTGTATTAAATATAGAAAAAAAATATTTATATGCAGTATATATAGGTATTACATCACAGTAACAATGGCAAGGTATGTAATGCATTGAATTATATACAATAGTATATGAACTATCGGTAATTACTTCAAATATAATTTTTTTTTACAAAACCAAATCATTCTTTGGGAAGCAACCTATTCGGTTTTGTTACTCTATTTAACATTTAAAACACAATAGAAGAACACTTGATAGAAAGGTTCTGCAGAAAAAATATTTTTTAGTAATTTTTCATAATTTTTAGTATTTTATTTTTTCACCCCCCCCCCCCCCCCCCCCAGAACCCAACTATCAAGGGGCAAACGACGTGTTGTTAACATTGATAACGACTACAATATATGTTAATTTATAGAAAATCGTTGGACCTTTTTTGTGTTTTTTGAAAGTGAAAAACCGAAAAATAAAATAAAAATTGTTCCAAGACATGATTTTTGTAAATCTATAGGCCTATGTCAAATTTCACACGAGCCTACCGAGTAGTTTGCCCACAAACCAACGAACAGACAGACCGACATTTCGTAGAAACATCTTTTTTCGTGTTTTTGAGACCTCAAAACGTGTAAATCCGTTAAAATATCAGAATTTCAGAATCTCAATATTTCTACCATTACAAAGCTTTCCTTATACTGATGTCTAAATGGGAAAGCAATAAGTTTGGACTCATAAATCAGTAATATTCTAGACATCACTATCAAGTGTAGGTTATAAACTTCCCGTTTTCTATAGGTAGGCTATGTGGAACTAGATACTTAGACGGGGTAGCTAAGTGAGGACGTTACAGAGGAACATTATAGGGGGGTTATGTACAACACACATTCCGCTTCTAAACTTTTTATATATTTTTTATAGACTTATCGCAAAACTTAGCTTCAGTGTAACTTATCAGTTAGGCGTATTACATAAATAGAAACGGCAACTAGTTGAGAAATTACAGAAGCACATAGGGGGGGGGGGGGCGTGAGAGGCTGATTCATGGCTAGATCCCCTCTACTTATGTATTTATGTGTATATGCTCGTATTAAGATGATTCGTGATGTTACGAACAAGTATGTGAGCTCACTTAATGCCATAAAGGCAATGCTTTACAGATGCTTGACCCCCTTCAATTCCAGTGATGGATCGTCCATGGTGCTACACTGTTATCTTATATTTCTACTGTTATTAAATACATGTTCCGTTTTCATCTTGTTATTCTTGTTCACCGTGTAACCTGAGAATACCATAAAACGGCAGACTATTGCACGGCACAGTAAATCAAAGACTTTTTGACCAACTGCGCGTCATAAGATAGTACTTTCTGACGTAATGTATCAATATGGCCTCATAAATTACAATTACACAGAAGTTATCAACAGAATGGATGGCTGTCACAAATTGAATGATTGCAGAAGCCCAGTGCGTTGGAATGATAAGACTACAAAAGCGGTCAGCCGAGAACAAATCGTTATTATTAGCATTACAGTGTGAGCCGTATAGTAGCCAAGGACCAAGGCTCCGGCTACCTACTCAAAATATGGACAGGGCATCCTATTCTGGAATATGATCTAATCTGATGACACAATCCAGGTTTCTTCAAATATTCTTAACTGAAGACTGAAATTTATTCAACTTATAAGAGTCCATAGGTTTTTTAATCAAGACATTCAATTTTTTCCACATATTGCTTGCTATAAAAAGTACCGAGGAAGAGCAACAAATGATGAAATAGTCAATTATTAAATAACATGCACGCCTGGGACCTGGGTACCGTAAGAATTCTAGGCTATTTACCTGGAATTCGCATTGGATTACTTCTGTGTCATCTAACAGTCGTACAGTACATTTGTAGACCGCAGGAATGTCATTCTTGCTGCCGAACTTTAACATTATGAGCCGCTTTTATCATCAAATTAAACTTTTCTTTTAACTTTTACAGTAAAAGCACTGGAATTGCACGAACATGAAACTAAAATATTATGGAAGCTTAAGAAGCTATTACATTTACATGTGAGGCTTCAATGATAATTTTAAAATATTGAATAAAAAAGACTGGAAAGCCTGGGCAATGACTTAACATCTAGCTAGAATTTAAATTTTTATTAAAATGTTGAAATGCAAAAAGAGAAACAACCGCCATGACAGCTACACTGGCACACTGTCATTGTATCTGTTTCCACGTTTCACGTTTGGCGAACAGCGGGGAGACTAATTCCACGACTTTCAAAAACTTTGTATAATAGTATATCTTAATAATAAAACGTTTTTTTATTTTAGTTCTTGTGTTATTTTATGAGGAATGCCCATTTTGATTGAAGAGGAAAAGGTTAAGTGATGCCAAAATAATTCTCCTTAAATGCCAATACAGCACTCGTTGGCTGGGAAATAAATGTACTTACTTGACTTAGGTACTAGGCGCATGCAGCCCGGGGGGACTTTGGGCCGTTGCCACTACACCACGCCATCTCGGACGATCTTCTACCATCAGTTTCCTGTCTCGGGTGCCGGTGGCGTACACACCTTCGAGCACTTGGTAATGTACACGATATGAAATTCATTCAGATGTACATCCGAGCACAGGGTTACAGTGTAAATGTGCCTATTCAAACTATTTGTAGGCCCGGAACTATGTCAAAACTTACTACTACTACTACTACTCAAAATTCTGTCCAATTAATTTTACCTAGTTTAGCTATTTTTTGGATTAGATCTAAAATGAGCTGTTTGTTATTATGAAATGAAATTAGTTGAATCACACAAGTAATTTCCAAACGGATCGAATGAAATCAGTTATTTGAAATGCAATTATAAGACCGATCATTGAAATTCAAAATAATTAATTCCATAATGTGCTGTAGTTGGAATGCGCTTAGTTGCATAATTAAATATCTGCAGGAAAAATCTAGTACCTACTTCCAGTCCCCTAATCCCTATATTATAATATCCAACGTAAACCTAACAGTGGACAAAAAAATTTGATAAATTAAGAACAGTGGATTAAATTTAAAAAACACCAGAAATTTGCCAATTTTGCATAATTAGTAGAAAAACGTGGCACTTGAAATTTTAAATTTAGGCGGGCTGATGAAACAGACCGCCGCGCCGCGCCTTTTTGTCTTTGTGTACTTCCGCAGTCAGTGTACAACATGGCAGCGGCTACTAGTGTTGTTGTACTAGATCGCGGCAATAATACAACTTGCACTATTAATTTACACGGTAAGTATGTTATTTTAATACTTCACAGTGAACTTTGATAGATAATACTTTGATACAAATGTTATTTTTGAATGTACCTTCTGATTTTTATGGGGAAATTTACCTCAATTCTCCTATGTTTGGCCCAATTTTGCCGCCCGGTATAATCTCTTCCTCAATTGTTGTTTATATTTTGACATAAAAGTAGAAAAATGTCTTGTACGGATCCAACCACGAAATCAGAAGTGATCAGAATCGACGTTTGTTTATAAAGTTCCTTTAAAAAAGGGACAGTTTGACTTAATTAAACAAAAAGTTAGGTATTCATTGTGGAATTTTGAAAACATAGGACTGAAATAGTGAAGTTTTTCGCATTTTAATATCAGCAACGCTTAGGCTTTACAGGTTTAGAATATAACTGCAAACAACGGGTTGTCTCCCGGGGGAGAGTTTTTGAAAATATACTTACTTATGTTGGCACGCCCAGCCCGGGGGGACTTTTGGCCGCTGCCACTACACCACGCCACCTCGGACGATCTTCTGCCGCTCGCTTTCAATCTCGGGTGCCGGTGGCTTGCACATCCTCGAGCACTTGGTCTCTCTATCTTAGTCTTGGCCTACCAAGACGCCTAGGGTGGTCGAAGGTGTCTTCGAAAACCAGCTTCGGTGTCCTCTCCGCTTGCATACGGTGTACATTGGAATCGATGCCCTTTTAGTTCTAAAATTATATTCGGGGAGGCGAATGGAGCATGTATTTATGGGTTTTAAGCATTTTGCCAGCATCATTTTTTAGATATTGCAGACTAGGACTTTATTAACATGGGAGACGGGAGCACACGTTCAGAACGACCACGGTCTATCATCCCGGATTCTTCTGATTCGGCACGTAACTGCGGCCGTGAAAGCCTTTGTAATTTCATATTGTAAATTTTAAATGTTTTTTTTTTTCAGGAGCAACAGTAGTCTCTTGGAGAGTCAATAATCAGGAGCAACTTTTTGTTAGGTAAGTTAACATCTTTAATGGATAAAGGCACTTTCACTGTGGGGGACATTTAAACAAAACGGGGACACACACGGGGAAACACACACAACACGAGGCAACGGGGAGACCTTGTAAGGCCAGCACCACGCACAGCCAAGTGTGAGTGACTGGATCCTATACTACAAGGTTTCGTCTACCTTAAAAGAAAAACTCCCGATTGAACTGAGAGCGGCGAGAAATGCTTCTAACTTCCCTAAATTGCATAGAAATGGCTTATGCCTCGGGCAATGTCACTGCAGGAAAGTGGTCTAAATATATTAGTAAATAAATAAAATAAATATATACTGTGCAAATATTTAACATGAAATTAAGAAATTCTGGATCCGTATATTGGTTTGTAACATGATCTATAAACACTATAAATAACTTAATAATGACTTTCTGTTCTATTACTAAGCCAACCTAGCGGAGTTAGGCCTATAAAGCCCTCTCTTACACTCAACTAGGAACGCCTGGGTCCGCCTGCTTTACATGCCCTCCGAAGCATGGCCAGAAAATGTAGCAAGTGTAGGACTCGAACCAACAACCTTTCGGGTGAAAATCAGAGTCCGTACCACTACTCCACATGTCCGGACTCAATATATTCATAGCCTTGAAGTATAGTAATGTAAGTTCCCAAGATTACTGTAATTCATATAGCTTGAATGGTTTGTGAATAATTATCTTTTAATAGGGCATGAAGAGCTCAAGTACAATAATAGTAATTCCAGATGAAAATAAAATAATAGGATTTAAAAGGGGAATTTGAAGTGGATTAAAAGGAGCAATTCTTTTAGGGGGTAAAGAGGACTACTGCTACTCGTATGTAGAAAATTGGCAACCCAAAATTTAAAAACTTTATTTTTTATTTAATTAACGAAGTGAGGCATTAGAGATTTTATTCTTTTAAGATAAATAAATAAATAATCGTTTATTTGCAAACAGACAATGTCCAATAATATAATTATATATAAAATATAGAGTATTTTCAATTTTTGGTATCTTAGTTCTTTCATAAAAATTATTGGGGACTAAAATTGCACGTAAAATAGTATTCTCGGAGAAAATAAAAACATCAACAATTAAAAATACCTACTATAATTATGATGCATCAAGTAGTCGTCTACAACTTAAAGAAGCAAAATCGTCAATTAAATAATAAATAAAAATTGAATTAAAAATAATAATTTTGTGTTGACAATTTTCTACCTAGCATATTAATTATCATTTCCATATCTACTGCTCAATGCTTTATTATTTTATCGTATTGTCGCCATACAAATGACTGTTGTTCATTGTAAACTAGGGTAACAGTGAAATCACCCTGAAGTCGTAAACTTCGTACACAAATAGACACAACCACCAGTCCTAAGCCATGTACCTGCTTTCCATGATAAAGGAAAAGGTTTGCATCAAGGTTGGAATTTATTGCTCATGAATTTTATTGCCTCATTGTGCCTGAGTCCGATAGAAATCCTGGAGAAATACGTACTCCAGCTGTAGCCCAAGGCCCCTGCCACTGGAATGACCGTTGATCATAATAACCCTCAGATGCCACTGGTGATTAGAGATGTACCTTGATTGCTGCACTTACAGCCCTGATCCTAATTACCTCAACATATTACCTGCATTGCCTTATAGTAACTTACAGGCCTCCACTGTCTCACTCTAACCATAATTTTTTTTAGTTTTGTAAAAATGCCGGTTACTTGCACTCTCTTGGCATTATTTCATTCAATGGAAATCCGTTGCCATTAGCAGTGAGGCAGTTGGATACAGCCAGTTTTAAAATTTATTTATGATTTTTATTATATTATAATTTATTTATTATTTAAAGGACAGATTTATTGATGCGCTCTCTATAGCGTGACTGAGTATGATCCAAGGAACTGAACGGTTGATTACTCATATCTATTTACTAATTGATAAATAGAAAAGTATGTTCGAGTAAACTCGGACCTGTTCTTTATTTGTTGTGCAAGTTGTATGCGAATTAAGGATAGCCGCAGTTCATTCTTATTCTGTACCAAAATGTTGCGAACCGACAACTACGGTGATTTCCATAAGATTTGCATATCGTGCATTAGCGCTCTGTCAATCACACTAAATGATTGCATGCCCATTGCTGTTACAGCCTAGCATTCCCTCTAGACACTTACTGTTGCTAAACAACTTTTTAATTGTTTATTAATATTAAATTATGAATAACTTAGTTATCAAGCCCCGACAATGCTTAAACAAAATTACTACAATCTTATATTATAGCTGATAAAAGTGGTCTCCGAAGTAAATTCTTAGGTGGGAGGGATTCCCCAACTTGTATCTTCTCTCTGCCAATTATGATAAAGTAGGGGGTCATGATATTACTGTCAATACGGACAGGTGTCATTTATCTGTTATCGTATATGAAATCGCCAGGGGAAAAACCGGAAAGGTGATCAAAAGTTGATTTTTCAGAAATCCAAGTTTAAAGTGGCTGTATCTCCCTGTATATACTGTCTTTTCCCACGCCATTTGTGCAGAACCTTACAGAAACTTACTTGTTTTTATCCAGTTTTGTAAGGTCATTTAAATGTACGTTAAAAACTAAACGTAATGCCACCATTATCTCAATTTCGTCCAAAATTACGCCTTTCCGGTTTTTCCCCTGACATCTTCATATATGGTAACAAATTTCTGCAAGTTTCAAGAATATAATCTCATGGCCTAGTTCTTCCTCTTTTTATTTGACACAAACTGTTCCATACGAAATAATATATCACTTTTTTTTTTTAAACCCATGGGGGTCACTTCACAGGAGAAAACGGTCACTTAGTGTTTCAATTTTTCTTCCTTAAAAAATTATTAGTTGCACCTAAAACTTATTAACAGTCATCAAGTCAGTCTTAAATTTACTGCTATATATAATGAATCTGCCACGAATTTGTGTTTTAAATTGCTGGACAATGGACATGTGTTAAACGACCAAGTTTGTGGCTCTTTTTGTAATGAGACCTTGAAGTTGTAAAGTCGCTAGGTGAAACCTTCTTGTGCTATCAAATACTTTTCGTCAATGCTGCCATTCATGTCTCTAATTTACCTTCAAATTAGCTGTTCATCTCATGGCATTCCAGAATTAAAAATATTTTATTGATTTTGGGCTTAAGGGCAAATTATGGAGTACCCCCCTGAGTAGGTAATGTTAATGTCAATATAATATGACCTATGGGCATTAGTAGACTCGTATCTTTACTTGGTTAAGTCATGCTGTCGCCTGTTTCATTGCCTGAATTGTAAGCTTCTCTCAGCTTGTTCATTATCGCTTGTAACCGGTGTAGATTGACATCGAGAACGTACACCAGTTTGCCAATAGTGAATAAATAAATAAGGACTTTTTATTGTTTCTATTACTAAGCCAACCTAGCGAAGTTAAGGCTATAAAGCCCTCTCTTACACTCAACTAGGAAGGCCCGGGACCGCCTGCTTTACATCCCCTCCGAAGCATGGCCAGAAAATGAAGCAAGTGTAGGACTCGAACCAACAACCTTTTGGGTGAAAGTCAGAGTCCGTACCACTACGCTACATGTCCTGACTGAATAAATATATATATTTCTGTTAAATTATACAATCGAGTAATCAACGAGTAATAAAATCGTCAATGGCCAAAAAACCATGTACAGAAACAACACAAATTATATCGGAAATCCACGAGGTCGTTGGCATTGGACAAGGGACCTACGGGCCTCTATATAAGTAGGCTTAGGCCCATAAAAAATGGACAATGGGCATTGGTAAAAAATTGGCTGAGTGAGGGGGTCATGTATGCCTTGGCTTAATCCAGTTACAACTTATTGTTTGTAATGTGCAGACCAGCTTAAACTCATCACAGGGGATGAGAGGAGTCGTATTGCAGATAATTTAAGTAGGGATTGTCAATGTGAGTGGGGTGGAACGGGGGAGGCGGCGTCGGCGCATTTTGACGGGTGAGGTTCCAGACTGCAGGGCCTGTAATCAACGGTAATTATCGGCACCCCTCTGCTGCCCCCGACGGCCACCCCGCCACTGAGGTGCAACTCAATCCCCATTCCTGTTTTCCTCTCGCCAGTTTCACGGCCGGCCAGTGTGTAAACTTCATTGGTAGAAAGATGAGAAAATTCGAAATTATTTTATTACCCATCAGCAACTTAAATTGAAGGTTTTTGTAATTCTTCTTCTTCAAATGCCTCTTCTATTGAAGATTGGCGATAATCATGGCAAATTGGACCTTGGGGACTGCTGCACTGAGTAGGGAAGTCGTGCTCTTGCCAAACCACTGCCTCTCGTTCTTCTTCTGCCGAGAGCCCTCTGTCCTTCTATCTTCCATTGGATTCTTCTTCAAGTTACCAGCTGTCTGGTTGGCAGCAACATGTGGCACGCCCTTTTAAGCTCCACACACGTAGTGGTCCTGCAGGTATTCTTTTATCGGGCACGCTTGGATTATTATATGCAGAAAGCGATACTTTTCTCTACTTTTCTTTCCTCATGACATGGCCAAAGTATGTTAGTTTCCGTTTCTTAGCCGTCAGCAGCAACTCGGCTTCTGTATCTATTCGCCTCAGGACAGGACGTCAGCATTAGGGGCGCGATTAATTATGATACCTGTATTTCTGCCTGCTACACGTAATTCATTTAATAACGACTGCCGTTGTTCTGAAGAAGCAACCAGCACAGTGTCATCTGCATATACAAGCTCTCCATTGATAACAATGCCTTCCATGGCTGCCAGTGGCGTAAATAACTTCTGCTGCCGCCCCCCCCCCCCCCGGCCCTCCCTTTGGTGCGCCCTACCTTGTCTCATTAATTCATCTTTTTATGAGTGATTGTCAATTGAATATTTTTACTAATTACGTAGATTTCTAAATTATATTTTAACCTTCTTTCTTTCTTTCCCCATCTCTTCTTCTCTTGTTTCTTCTATATTTAATTTTAAGCATCTTCTTCTTCAAGTTACAGCCGGATGGCTGGTTGGCAGCAACATGTGACTTCGATGCCTCCACTCCCCTCGATCCTGGCACGCTCTCTTCAGCTCCACGTATGTCTCGGCCCCTACATCCTCCATAACTAATAATAATAAATAACCGTGTATTTTTTTATAAAACAATTTTTAACCAAGTGCAAAATACAGTTGAAGTGCCCCCTCATGCCAGCGGCGTGCGAGGGTAGCACTCACTACCTAACTATAGCCTACCTAATTCATTGATTACTGTAATTTATTGAGTTCGGCCCTGCTCCATAGTCTTATAATTGTCCTGTATGTTGCTGTTCTTGTGTTACTGTTGGTGTTGTCTAAAGGGGGGTACTTGTATTTGTTGATGTGTATGTCCTTGGTGAGTGCGTTGTAAAGACTCGTTGCCTTGTATCGTAGGGATCGTCTTGAGTTGGTCAAGTTCCAGTGGGGAAGCGGTATAGTATGATAGGCTGCTGATCGTGTTACGGCTCTTGATCTAGGGATGCAGGTGGTTGTGCCTGTAAAATTTTTTGTGATAAACATTAACAAGTTTTGACAGTAAAGAAGATGTATGGGCAGCAGTTCGTGTGTTTTATATACCGAGTTTGAGTGCGCCAACCTCTGGTTTCTTGTAACGGTTTTCACTGTGTAATTCTGAGCGGTACGTAAAGGTTGTAAATGGGTTGCGGCTGCTCCCCCCCATAACCCTATGCAGTAACTTATCTTGGCTTGGTACCAGGCTTTATACAGCGTGATTATCACCGGTTGTGGAAGAAACTGCCGTAAATTGAATAGAATGTAACTAATGGACCGTAGGCTTTTTTGTAACTTAGTAATATGTGGTTTCCACGACAACTTATTATCTATGGTGACACCCAAGTATTTTATTTCGTTCGTTTCCTCAATTGTTTTACCGTTATATTGAAGGGTACCATTTACACTGTTGTTTTGCCTGTAACTGGGGTACATGACTTGGGTCTTTTTTAGATTAGGAATGAGTTTATGCTGTTTTATCCAGGCCATGACTTTTTCTGTGTCATTTTCTATTTCTTTTTGCAGTGTTTCGCTGTCGGGGGCTTTGACTACAAAACCTATGTCATCTGCAAAAGTGACCATTTTAGATTTTATGGGAATATTGGATAGCTCATTTGTATAGATCAAAAAAATTAACGGGCCGAGGCCGCTCCCTTGGAATATACCATGCTTAATGGGTAAGGGTGAACTATTAACTGTAGCTTTGGAGCTAGTTATTTGGACTATTTGGTTTCTATCCGAGAAATATGACTGGAACCACTTGAGAAGCGAGCCACAGATCCCCAAGCATTTTATTTTTTCCAATGCAAGGGAATGATCAATTATGTCAAAACACTTGGACAGGTCTATTTGTACCGTGGCCACCCTCTCACCCCTCTCCAACCCTTCGACCATTGCATCAGTTAGTTCGAAGGTCGCGTTCTCTGTGCTTAACCCAGCTCGGAACCCGAATTGGTTAGGGGATAGGAAGTAGATGGAGTCTAAGTATTTCAATATACGCGCTTGTACGCAGGTTTCAAGTAATTTCCCTATCGCGTGTTGAACATGGACCGGCCTATATTGTGAGGCTTGTGAAGTATCTCCATCTTTGAATATTGGGACAATTTTGCTTAGTTTTAGGGCTGTAGGATACATCCCTTCACGCAGGGAGAGGTAAAAGAGGTGGTGGAGGGGGCGGAGCAATGGTTCCTGGCATTCTTTTAGCAGATCACAAGAAATCCCGTCGTAGCCGCAGGATTTTTTTCTTTTTAGTTTCTGAAATGCTTTATCGATTTCTTGTATGGACAGATGTGGTGAAAACACAGAGGATGGCTCATTTATAAAGCTAGGGATAGGCTGGTTCTCTGTAATTCCATTTTCTTTTAATAGGTTTTCCGCGATATTAGCATAGTACGTATTAAAATAATCCGCGACCTGCTCTTCGTGTCCCTCCGTGTCAATTTTTACGCCTTGTATATACACAGAGTTTATGTGACTTTTCTTTTCGGGTTTTACCACTGAGTTTGCTATATGCCAGAACTCCTTTGATGTTTTTGCCCTTTGGAATTTATCAGAATAGTATTGTATTTTGGCGGTTTTAATTTTACTCTTTAACAGTGCATTTGTCGATTTTAATTCCTGTTGTAATTGTTGGTTAAAAGGGTTGCGTGCACTTAATTTATACAATTTATTCTTTTTGTTACACAGGCTTATTAATTCCTGCGTTATCCACTCTTTTCTTTTCCTATTTTTATTATTTATTATTTTCGTTTACGTAGATTTTCAAATAGCTCTCTTTATTTCTTTTTCTATTATTGAGTAGGATACATTCACATCTTGTGTGCAGTATAGCCCCACGTCATTCCAATCAACTTGATTTAGATAGTTTTTTACCAGTCGCTTGTCACAGAAAGTAAAAGCTTGTTTTGCGGGCAAACGCGTACTTGCTGCAGGTAATCGTTTCTTGGGCGCCCAGGTCGGTTTACGCCTTCTATTGTTCCCTCTATGATGCAGCTTACTAAGTTTTCGTGTGTAAGCAAATGGCCAATCCAGTGAGCTCTTCTTTTCCTTATCGATGCAAGGAGAGTTTTTGTATCGCTTACTCTGGTTAGAACGTCATCATTTGCAACATGGGCTTGCCAAGGTATTCGTAGCATGCGACTATAGCACCACATCTCAAATGCTTCGAGTTTCTTTATTTGTTTCTCACTTATGCACCACGTTTCACATCCGTAAAGAGCAACGCTCCAAACCAGGGACTTCACCATTCGTTTTCTTAGTCCAAGGCTTATGTTGTTCGACTCAAAAATTTTAGATTTTTTGTTGAAAGCCAATTTTGATTGGTGCACTCTATACTCTATCTCTTGGTTGGACCGACCATCAGGGGTAATTTTGCTTCCTAGGTATGTGAATGTTCTGATGTTGTTAATGGTAGTTCCAGTTAAATGTATATTTGTGCTCTTGTTCGGGTCAATACTTACTACCATCACTTTGGTTTTTGCCTTGTTAATTTTCATGTTGTGAGCTTGTAGTACATTTTCCATGGCATTTAGAGCTTCTATCAGATCTTCTTCGCTTTCTACCAGCATAGCAATGTCGTCAGCATACCTGACCATTTCTATTTTTTCCCCGAGCATTCTTATACCTCTTCCAGATCTTCTCTCATCTCTTCTATTGCAAACTGAATGTAGAGATTAAACAACACAGGGGAGAGTGAGCATCCCTGCCTTACGCCTGCTTTTATTACCGCTTCTTCTTCTGAGTCACTACATCGGACGATTGCGAGTTCTTCCTTGTAGACAGCCCATATGATTTTTCTATCTTAGTATTTCAGCCCGGCTTTCCTCAGGATCTCAAACAACTTTTTCCACGACACTTTATCAAATGCTTTTTCTAGATCTACGTATGCAATATAGGTGTCTTCCCTTTTTTAGTCTTTTTTCCAGGACTAAACGTAAGGCTAGAATCGCTTCTCTTGTCCCCATCCCTCTCCTAAAGCCGCATTGGTCGTGTGTTAGATTTCTATCTATAACCGGCTCAATTCTATCTAGCATAATATTTGTGAGGATTTTTGAGGCGTGGGACATAATACTTAGTGTTCGATGGTGCTCGCATTTTACTGCTCCTTCTTTCTTTGGCAGAGTCACAATACGGCACTTCTTAAAATCATCGGGCACATGTCCTGACTCATAGGCATCCGATATAATTTTGAAAAGTATTGTTTTCGTACATTCGCCTGTATTTTTCAATAGTTCTGCGGGGATATCATCTATGCCAGGAGATTTTCTATCCTTGAGTCGTCTCTTAATAGCTTTGTCAAATTCTTCTCTTAGAATATTGTCTCCCATTCCTCCTTCATCGGCAATGCTATTTACGTCCTCTATGATGTCTCTCTCGTCGTAAAGTTCGTTTTCACAGTATAAACTTTCTATGTATTCTTTCCATCTCTTGCTGATCAGGTCATCTTCGAAGAGCATATTGCCATTTTTATCCTCTATAGCCCCACTTCTTCCTTTCTTATGTCCAAAGAAATCTTTCACTAAGGCATATCCCCGTTGCGTGGTACCACACTGGTCAATCTCGTTACATTGCGCTTGATAGTAATTTTCTTTAGGGTAGCCTCGATTCCCTGTTAATTCTATTGCGAAGAGACCTATGTAGCACATCATCTCCATTCTTTTTGGCTGTTTTTCTTTCATCTATAAGCTGTAATATATCATCCGTTATCCAGTCTGATACTTTTGGGAGCCGAAGTGCGCCCCCCAGCAATGCTACGCCCCCCCCCCCCCGCGTGGGTCTCGGGGGCGTTATAGACGTATTTAGGCCTACGCCACTGATGGCTGCATCTAAAGTTCTATACATTGGCTTCTCTACGTTTCAATTATTAAAAAAAATATGCATACTGTATATATATATTGTATATAATATGTATTTTGTACAATATGTATTTGTATTCTTCTTCTTCTTAAGGTTACAATCTTAGCGATTGGTTGGCAGCAACTCCCTGCATATCGTCCTCCAGTTTACTCGGTCCTCGATCTTCCTCTTCAGTTCTTGATATGATATTGCTCCTGCGTCTTCTTTTACTTGATCCATGAATTCCTTCTTCGGCCGTCCTCTTCGGTTATTTCCCTCTACTGTGCCCTCGATAATAGTGTGTACCAGGTTTTCGTGCCTTAGCAAATTTGTATTATTTGTATTATTAGTATTAAATTGGCATTGTAAATTGTAATATAAATGTACCTTAAGAGTAAGACGCTTGAAATCCCGATCTAAGAGCAAAATCAGACTCCACGCTCCATGTGGACCACAAAGATAAGTTGTATGGACCACCTTAAAGACCGCGGCCGGAGCCATCAACAAACCAAGCAACATCCATTAAACTAATTTGAGTGAAGAATTGAAAAATGACCACAATTAACTAGTATGACCAACTGTAGGGCTTGATCGATGATTATGTTTTTAAGACTTGCATTAGAGCTAATGATTTGGGCGTTTTTTGGGATTGCGGGTATATAAGAGTAAAGTTGTAGGCCAATAAGAATTAACTGAGGCAATGACGTGGAACTCGACTGGGCTCTGACCCTTGACGCCCATTCATTTCATTCTTAACGACGACAAAATAATAAGAAGGCGCAAAAAATGTTTTAAAATTTGGAAAGGGGAACGCTGAATACACTGTTCATTTTTTGTGACGATAAGTTTGCAAATAAGTCCACCTAAGTATAATAAATAAATAATTACTTTTTCCCTCTATTACCAAGCCAACCTAGTGGAGTATGGGCTATAAAGCCCTCTCCTATTACACTCAACTAGGAAGACCCGGGATCATCTGCTTTACATGCCCTCCGAAGCATGCCCAGAAAATTTAGCAAGTATGGGACTCGAAGCAGGAAAGCTGGACAGGAATCTCTTACTCCAAACTCTAGGATACTCTGGGAATGTACTGCAGAACATCCGACTCTGTAAGGCCGACCCGAAACTTCACCAAGAAGAAGGGAATCTTCGACGAGCTGTAATGCTGTTAGAAGTACATTAGAAGTTAAGTACAATCGAAGTACTTTGCCTTTTTTGAATTAACGCGCGAGAACATGTTTGTCTGTATGCGTAGAGAAAGATGCGTGTTATAATATTAAGACAGTTGAGTTTTTGACCGTTGGTCACTTCTTGGTCAGTGTTGCTCTATCTTTCGTCTAGTGTAGTAAAATATTAAATACCTCTTACTGTAAAGAGCCAAAGGGTGGCTGTATATAATAAAGAGTTAAACATTACAAAAATAATAACGGTCGTATATATTTTTTTTAGTAATTCTACCAATTAATTAACTCTAACAAATGCGACAAAATTGGCAGCAATAGATCTCATGGGTAGACGCTAAACGATCCTTTTACTAAAAGGAAGCCGCAAAAAAAAAAAACGGCTATTGGGTGTTTTTCTCCTAATTGACACACACCGTTTTGCCATTTAAGCGATACATTCAACAGAAAAGAATTTTTTTGCTTTCCAATTTATACGTAGTATAAGGATAGCTTTGTGATGGTCGAAATTTTCGATTCCGAGATTTCAACGGATTTACACGTTTTGAGGTCCCAGGAACCCAAAAAAGTGGTTTTTACGAAATGTCTGTCTGTCGCTCTGTCGTTCTGTCTGTCTGTATGTCTGTGCGTCGATTTCCGGGCAAACTACTCGATCGATTTTGATGAAATCCGGCATGTAGGTTCACAAAAATCATGCCTCGGAACAATTTTTTTTTTTTTGGGGCTAACTTAATTTGGGGGGTTTCATTCTCAAAAAACGTCTAAAAAATTATTTCTCAAAAACGGCTCCAACGATTTCTTTTAAATTCACATATCTTGTAGTAGTTATTAATGTAAACGAAATGCGGGGGGTCGCTTGCCCCTTGATAGGTTGCTTCTGGGGGTAAAAAAATAAAAATAACTAAATTTTAATGAAAAAATTTTCTGCGAAACCTTTCTATCGATGATTTCTAACTTCAGGTATGTTTTAGGTGTTAAATTGAGTAACGAAACCGGACAGGTTGCTTTCCCAGAAAAGTATTTGGTTTTGTAAAATAAAATGTTTTTTTGAAAAAATGATTCAAAATTCAAAATTCACGCTCAAATGCATTGCGTGCCCTGCCAGTATTGCTGTGTGGTAATTAATGTGTTGGTCTGACCTATCTAGAATTTACCTCACCTCCAGTGACGCCAGGTGGACTACCCCCCCCCCCCCCCTCCCCGAGATATCGGAAATTTAACCATAGGAAAATTATTTACCATGAAATTACTCATTTTCTCTATCTACTAATTTTGATAAATTGGAAAGCATGTTCGAGTAAACTCGGACCAGTTCTTTTTTTTTTGTAAAAGCCTAGGCCTAGGCGTATAGGCCTACATTAATAATAATAGTAGTGATTTTATCATTTACAAAGTTATGGCAGTGTGGTTGGTGTATGGACATGGACTGATGGTGAGAAAGAATGGTCAAGGTTGAATAGGCTCTGTCAAATTGGGCACTATAACCAGCCCCTCCCGCCTGGTATAAGAACAAACCACGAAAACCGAGCAACGGTACCATATAACTGCTAATCAAGGCGTATATGACACAGAGCGGCTAAAATTTGGGTGATATTATGAACTAACAGGAATTTAGTAGAATTGTTATAGGTCTACCTAGGGTGACCTTACAATTATTGTTTATTTGTTTGTTTTATGTTTCAATGCACGTTTACTTACTTGCTTAATATCGCGCAATAATGGGTTTATTATTATTATGATTAGCAGCACTGTATGAGTCGTTTGTCCCAAATAAGCGCTAGCTTGGGGATGCGGGATGGTATTATTATGTATTGTATTTTTGTTTTCCAATTTATACGTAGTATAAGGAAAGCTTTGTGATGGTCGAAATTTTCGATTCCGAGATTTCAACGGATTTACACGTTTTGAGGTCCCAGGAACTCAAAAAAGTGGTTTTTACGAAATGTCTGTCGCTCTGTCTGTCTGTCTGTCTGTCTGTCTGTCTGTTCATCTATTTCCGGGCAAAACGACTTAGTCGATTTTGATGAAATTTGGCATGTAGGTTTACAAAAATCATACCTCGGGACCATTTTATTTTTATTTTGGGCCAATTCAATTTGGGGGGGTTTTATTCTCAAAATACTCCAAAAAAAACGTCTAAAAAAAATTATTTCTCAAAAACGGCTCCAACGATTTCTTTTAAATTCACTTATATTGTAGTCGTTATTAATGTTAACAAAACGCGGTGGTTCACTTGCCCCTTGATAGTTTGCTTCTGGGGGTAAAAAAATAAAAATAACTAAATTTCAATTAGAAATTAGTAAAAAATAATTTTTCTGCGAAACCTTTCTATCGATGATTTCTACCTTCAGGCATGTTTTAGGTGTTAAATTGAGTAACGAAACCGGCCTGGTTGCTTTCCCAAAAAACTATATGGTTTGGTGCAAAAAAATATTTTTTGATAAAATGAATGCATTGCGTGCTCTGCCATTATTGCTGTGTGGTAATGTGTTGGTCTGACCTATCTAGACTTTACCTCACCTCCAATGACGTTAGATGGACAACCCCCCCCCCCCCCCCCGAGATATCGGAAATTTAACCATAGGAAAATTATTCACCATGAAATTACTCATTTTCTCCATCTACTAATTTTGATAAATTGGAAA